>CM035840.1:287627495-288827495 GCA_020510985.1 Pholidichthys leucotaenia
AGAAGAGACAGAACACATATTAGTCAAATCCTTTTTTTTTTTTTTTTTTTTTTTACCATGGTCAATTTTTCAGATTTATCATCAGATTTAGATTTTACCATCCCAAAGTCCAAGTCAGCCTGTTGTTTTTTTTTGCCATCTCAAGCTACTGTTGCACCTCAGTTGGAGAGATAATGCAACTGTGAGCTAGAGAATACAATTACACTGCAAAAAGTCAAATATATCTCAAATGAAACAAACTAATGCTGTTTACATGCCACAAGGCACCCCAAACAAAAAAATAAAATATCTAATTTTCTTGCTCTGCTGACAGATAATTTTACTTTAAATAAGCAAAAAATTCTGGCAATAGATAATGTTAGTTAAAAAAACAAAAAGGCATTGGCCAACAAAGTAAGATTCTTCACTTCTGCCCTCCAGAGAGAGCAGTCGCATTTTTCTGTGCTCCGCTCCATTGTCTTTCCCTCCCTAACTGACTAGATCCCAGCTTGCTCTTGTCTGTGTCTGCGTGGCTGTCTGCTGTTGATTCATCAAACGAAATTATGGATTTTATAAGCTGGGCTTTGAACGCAATCGACACTGTCTTTTCAATGAGGAAATCGGGTCCGGGGGAGCCCATTTGTCCTGCGGGCACGGCTGCCGCAGGTTACATCAAGGACGCATACAATTGGAAACTTATGTGTCTGAGCGACCTTTCAATTGAAGATATAGAAGATATATATCTATTTGGAGCTACGGTCTCAGGACTTCTACTGATCGGCTTTGGGATAGTCCTGGTGTATCGCAAAGAAGATGGACAGAGCTTATCAAAAAGCTGACCCAGCGAAGCTCTCTCATCAGTTCGATCAGCTGGCGAGGACTCTAATAGCGGCTAATGGAGAACTGTACAGGAAGATTGATAACAACACGGTGGCGCTTAGAGCACTCCAGGATATGATTTCAAAACCTGGCAACGATGGAATTGGTGCACTGAATCCGTAAGAGAATGGAAAGTTTTTTCTCTGAAGTCAGTGCTATTCGACCTGTTTTCGGCGCCCTCAGCATTCAGTCCTCCCAATGAATAACAGTATAATTGTTTCCCTTTCATAAACATTGGTGTACAGTATCTGGACTCTCAAGGACAGCTATGTCTGACTCAGAGTATTCCATCTGCCGTGTTCAAGGACATGTGCCTCTGCCTTCAGACACAAGTCATAACATCTGCTGAAAGAGAGACTATTGCTGTTCACCTAACTGATAACTGCCACCCTTGCACCCAACACACACACAACTGACCCACTTATACTGACGAAGACACATTCATTCACTGTTCTTTCTCTGCGCTGGTTGTCATTGTGTGAATTCTATTGTCTGCTAATTGTGCATTTGAGAGTTTTTTTCTTGTAATCACAATACTGGTCATAAAAATGAGCTTTACTTTGATCAACAATGCTTTTTTCTCTCTCCTATTGTGTCTCCCCCTCCCCTTGCCTTCTATTCCCCTCCTGCTGACAGGTGCCTCCATGGCTCGCCGCGTCATTGGGAAGTGCCTATCAGGCGTACCCAATGTCAAGTCAAATTCCTCATATGTTTACTTGTTTATTACTTGTAAATGTGCTTGGCAATAAACTTTATTCTGATTATGATTATGATTCTGATTGTAATGCTTAACACAAGTAATCTATCATGAAGCAAGCAAAAATCCCACAGAAAACTGCACAACACAGAAATTGTTGTCCAAACTATCTTGAGATAAAAACAAGCATATAATACATTTCATCCCACCGAAATCCCCAGTTCAGAGTGACCTTTCTACGGCCTTCAGCACAAACACAACTTAGTCCTCTCACATACACAAATGATAGCCAGCCCAAATGAGCACACACATTAGTAAACAACCCCAAAGCTGCTTGTAATAAGCAGATCTGGCAAACAAAGGTTTTCACTGTCAATCACTACTGTCGCCTTGAAAACATATTAATTTTTTGCCATTTTTTGCCATCTTTCCCACTTACCAATCACCAACTTCAGTTCTCCCGTGCATACTTTTGCCGTCTTCATTCAAACAAAAATCTCATTCTTGTCCATTCACGATCCACAGCATGATACACATCCTCTGTTTCTGCCACATTGCAAAATCTCACTCTCTTTCTGCCTTTCGCAGTCACTCCCTCTGCTACAACAATTACTCATTTTTCACCAAAGTAAATCGTAAAAATGTTAAACACACACACAAACAAACATGTGAACGACCAGACAAATAAACTGCAGTTATTTATTTTAATTTATTTATTATTTTATCTTAGTCTAGAGGCTATACTATTCTATTTTTAGCTTATTTTGAGTTATATCTTATGGTATTTTACTTATTGTTAAAGTTATTCCTTATTATTTTAAGGCTGTTTTCTTATTATAACTATTTTCCTTGTATCTTTTTTTTTATATATATATATATATTTTTTTTTGTGGTTTATTATTTATTTATTAATTTATTTATTAATATCACTCTGTAGCCTTCCACGGTCATATCGCTCCACGGTGTGCACTCTGTGGGTACTGTACTTTCCACTGCTGATACCACTCCACGGTCTACGCTCTGCACTGGTATCACTCCGCGGTTCTTCTACATGCCTATTTCCCGATTTTAGACTCAAACTAAAATCCAGCAAAAATGCATTTATTACTGAGCGGTTCCATTTAAATGCAATACTTTCTCGAACCGATTGTGCAAAATTATATGCGCAATCCCATGACTGGACTGGAACTGACTGCACCAGAAATCAACCATTAATATTAATAAATAATTAAATTTAGTCACTTCAATCTGCCTTTGTTCAGATCCGTCACCCTCTCCGCTCCTGCGCTCCAGACCGCCTCTGCTGTCGCCTCACTTCAGACAAACCGCTCCAATTGGGATGTGGGCAGGAGGTCTTATCAGCAGCCTGTATACTGACTGTGAGACCGGTCCAAAGTACCACAGTTGTGGAGAAAGATTTCTGGAGTCCCTGTTTGGTCCGTAAAATATGTTGGAAAAATTTGCTTCAACTAGTAGTCAAAGAACCAGGCAGGATTAAAGTTTCAGTAAATTTAATTTGCACTGATTAGTGGAGAACAATAAGTGATATGCTCAGAGTCACCTCCAGAAATTACTCTGAATCACGTACACAACTTTCAGTCTTTAAGCATCCTGTTATCTCAAAACTGTCCATGAGAGAATATCTGATTCAGTCTGGTTCTTCCAAGTTGTCTCCCTTCTTAGACATAATCATAACAGCACAAAACGTTTGCATGAGAACAACCAGATACATTTCCAGCTGGTTGTGCTTGTACATTTTCACCCAGACTCTGAGGTACCAAAGATAAGGAACACAAAATTATTCTATCAATATCCATATGTCCAAATTTGTTAAAACACACACACACACACACACACACACACACACACACACACACACACACACACACACACACACACACACACACACACACTCACAGAGGCTTAAACAGGGTGTCCATATTTTTTTTTTCCACATGACTGTATATCTTATTCCATTCTGGCTTATTTTTGGCTTTTGTTATATTTTATCTGTGACATACCCTGCCTCTCGCCCAAAGATGCTGGGATAGGCTCCAGCCCCCCCGCGACCCGAAAAAGGATTAAGAGGAAGAAGATGGATAGATGGATGGATACAAAATAGATCTGATATTAGCCAGTACAGACAAACAGATCAGCTCAGCTAGCACTTAGGTCTGTTTCACAGTTATTTTCCACATTACTGTACATCCAAATTGACTTGACATCAGTTTTTTTCAGTGGGATGATCTACCAACATTTGAACATATATCTCATTTTTAGATGTTACTGAAGCAACATTTCACAAGGGTGAGTTTGGTATTGTAGTTATAGTAACTGCCGCTGTGATACGACATATTAAATTAAATCACCCTTTATTGTCATTCAAATGTACAACCAATCATGTACAGTAGAACAAGATTGTGTTTTACCTATCTACTGTGTTAATCACATACCCCCCAAGTGTAGAATCAGAGGGCCGCTGCCATGCAAGGCGCCGCCACAAATTTCCCTCCATTCCATTTTTGCTGAGCACCAAGCTGGACGGCAGGAAGTTCCACTTTTATATGGTCTTCAGCATGAACCCCTGCCTCCTGGGTGTGGGGCGGATGCTCTACCAACTGAGCCACCACTCCGGTAACCGTAGTTAGTATAATCATGATACCGTAATGAACTCAAGTGTAATATTGCTTTTATACAACAGTTCTGCAAGCACAATTTATTAAATGACAGAAATACTGGACAAAAATTATGATTTATTTGTTTAGCCATGTGGTCTATATTAATCATATATTCCATAACCAACATATGTTTAAGCATGTGAGAGTGTTTGGTGATTACATATGTAAGGCGACTTCACACCTCAGAACAGGACAAAGAGTCTCAACCGCCAGTGAGGATTAAAGAGCATCCAAGGCACTGCGGTGGAGACCGGATGGGCTGCCCTGACCCCCCAGGGCCAGGAGGAGGAGTACGAAGACAATGGGAGGATTAACATAATGAGGGATGTCAGCTTTTGATATGCATGTCTTTTGTTATGTGCAAGTATAAGTTCGTAGAGCCGAAGGTGTTCGCTCTCTTACTTCTTCTGCTTCTGCACCTAGATGAGACTTGTTAGAGGAGCTGATAATAAACTCTGGTTTATGAATCACATCGCCTCGTTATTTCAAGCTCCTCTACACTGGTGACCCTGACGCGAGAATGGACCAGAGGCGTTCCCCCGCAATCGACTCATCTGTGGTGACCCAGGCAGACGCCGGCGCCCATGCAGACAGGGGAACAGATGGACGACGTTCCCCCACGGCAGAAGTGATAGAGAGGGCTCAACCGAGCACCAGCGCCGCGGAGAGAGCCGAAGCAAGGCACTCTCACCCTGCCGACACATCAGTGACGGTCCACACAAATGCCGTCACCGTCAACCTGCCGGACTTCTGGCAGGAAGACCCCGCCTCATGGTTTCAGCAAGCTGAAGCCCAGTTTGCACTTGCGGGCATCACGGCTGACGATACAAAGTTCTATCACATCGTCGCCAAACTCAACGCCGCCACTTCGAGATGTGCACGGAGCATAATCCAACGGCCGCCGGCCCAGGACAAATATAGAGAACTGAAAGCGACCATCATGGCAAATTACGTCTCCTCAGCCGAGGAGAGAGCCGAGAGGATCCTGGCGGTCTACGGCCACAGAGGAGGCAGACCCAAGGCCCTCATGGAGGACTTGCTGCAACTTAAAGAAGAGGACAATGACAACTTCCTCTTCCATTTCATATTCCTCAGTACGCTGCCGCCACACATGAGAGGGACGCTGGCCAACATGCGATGCAGCACCCAGCAAGACTTCCGCACGCTGGCTCATGAAGCTCAACGGCTCGTCAACGCCTGCAAGGAGCAGACACTCACAGCAGCATCCGCGGACCTCAACGCTGATGTCCGGAGCCACGAGGAGCCACAAATCACCGAGCAGAATCAACCAGCGGTGACAGCGACACGGCCAGGACGTAACAGACGGAGCGACGTTTGTTATTACCACCACCGCTTCGCCGAGAAGGCTTACAAATGCGTTCCCTCCTGCAAATTCACAATTTCGGGAAAACGCCGAAGCCAAGAGCCGTTAACAGCGGCGGTTCTTGGCGAAAAAAGCAAGCTTTTATATGTGACGGATGGACACACCGGCAAGCGGTTCCTTATCGACACGGGAGCTCAACTAAGTTTTGTCATGCCCTCCCAAGCAGACCGGGCCATGGGCCCCCGGGGCAATGGAGCGATGGCAGCCAACGGCTCCACCATCGACACTTTTGGCGAAAAGAGCCTGCCTCTCTGCATCCACGGCCGCAACTACAGATGGACATTTGTTGTAGCGGCGGTGAGTTTTAACTTGTTGGGCGCAGATTTTTTGTGTGCACATGGGTTATTAGTTGATCTAGCGAACAGGTGCTTTGTTAATGTACTGTTCTTTGCTTCTATTCCCTGCTCAGCTCGACTTTCTCCACCACCCGTGCAGGCTAGTGTCACTACAGCAGGAGGTAAGTTTGATCAACTCCTCACCCAATTTCCAGCACTCACAATTCCCAAATTCTCAGCCACAGTGGCTAAACACGGGGTCGAACACTTTATTCCCACAACGGGCCCACCCGTATTTGACAAAGCTCGGCGCTTAGACGCGACCAAGCTCGCCATAGCTCGGGACGAGTTCACCACCCTTGAAAAATTAGGCATTATCAGACGCTCGAAAAGCCCCTGGGCCTCACCACTTCACATGGTTCCGAAATCCGACGGTTCTTGGAGACCGTGCGGCGATTACCACAGATTAAACAATGCGACAGCGCATGACCGCTACCCAATTCCTCACATTCAAGATTTTTCACTACATCTGGCGGGTGCGCGCATTTTTTCAAAAATAGACCTGGTCCGCGGTTATCATCAAGTCCCAGTTCGAGCAGAGGACATTCCTAAAACAGCTGTAATAACCCCCTTTGGTCTTTTTGAATTTTTGCGGATGCCTTTCGGCCTCAAAGGCGCTGCTCAAACCTTTCAGCGGATGATGGACGCGGTATTACGCGACCTCCCTTTCGTGTTCGTCTACCTCGACGATATGCTGGTAGCCAGCTCGTCTGAGGAAGAACACGAGCAGCATCTCACTATGGTTTTTCAGAGACTAGAAGAGCACGGGTTAATAATCAATCCAGCCAAATGCAAATTCGGCGTGTCACAAATTGATTTTTTAGGACACAGAGTTTCTCCGAAGGGGGCAGTCCCACTTCCAGACAAAGTTCATGCAGTAAAAAGTTTTCCACGGCCACAAACGGTCAAATCGCTGCAGGAATTTTTGGGCATGGTTAATTTTTACAACCGCTTCCTCTCCCACGCAGCTCAGCTCATGCAGCCCCTATATGATGCGCTCAGAAAACAAAAACCTTCCAACATGGTCGAATGGACCCCGGAGCGCGAACGCGCCTTCGCGGAAGTAAAAAGCGCCCTAGCTAATGCCACATTGTTGGTTCACCCCGATCCCTCGGCCCGCATTGCGCTAACCACAGACGCTTCAGACCTGGCCATAGGGGCAGTTGTAGAACAACACGTTGGCGGAATCTGGCAACCTTTGCCATTCTTCAGCAAATCGCTAAACTAAACTGAGCGTAAATACAGCACTTTTGACAGGGAGCTACTAGCGCTCCATTTATCCATCCGCCACTTCCAGTTTTGGTTAGAGGGGCGGCGTTTTACGGCTTTTGTAGACCACAAACCGCTCACCTTTGCTATGGCTAAAATTTCCGAACCGTGGTCAGGCAGGCAACAAAGACAGCTAGCTGCGATTTCAGAGTTCACCACAGACATTCGATATGTGGCAGGCAAACTTAACGTGGTAGCAGACTGCCTCTCTCGCGCTGTGACATCGCCAGAGCGCGAGGAGACAGATTATACTACCTCAGCCGCGGAACTCTTCACCAACGCGGACACATACGCAGCCCCAATCCATGTAGGAATAGATTATGCAGCCATGGCGGAGGAGCAAAGTAGTGACGCAGACGTGCGCGCACTCCTGTCTGGACCAACAGGGTTAAGGCTGGAGGAAAGGGGTTTACGCGACAGTGTACCTCCCCTAATATGCGACATCTCAACCGGCCGACCTCGCCCGGTCGTCCCAGCTGCATGGCACCGCCGTATTTTCGAGTCAATTCACTCCCTCGCGCACCCAGGTGTACGCGCTTCGGTTAAAATGGTCGCCGAAAAGTTTGTGTGGTCTGGCCTGCGCAAAAACGTAAAAGAATGGGCAAAGACTTGCATTTCTTGTCAGCGCGCCAAAATACACAAACACACAAAAGCCCCTCTAGAGCCTTTTCGAATCCCTGCTAGAAGGTTCGACCACGTTCATGTCGACCTCGTGGGACCACTACCTTCCTCCCAAGGTTTCACACATCTGTTAACAATGATAGACCGCACTACGCGCTGGCCTGAGGCGGTCCCTCTGGCGTCAACCACAGCGGAGGAAGTCGCTCGCGTTTTTTTGACAAACTGGGTGGCACGTTTCGGCGTCCCATCGGACATCACGTCCGATAGGGGGCCTCGATTTGTCTCGGAGCTTTGGTCAGCCATGGCCAGCAGCTTAGGAGCGACAATTCACCGCACCACCGCTTATCACCCTCAGGCTAATGGGTTATGCGAGCGTTTTCACAGGTCTTTCAAGGCCACCCTCAGAGCCTCACTAACGGATACAAATTGGGTAAATAAACTTCCTTGGGTTTTATTGGGGTTGCGTGCTGCGCCCAAAGAGGATCTAGACGCCTCCCCAGCAGAATTAGCTTTTGCACAACCTCTCAGGCTCCCAGGTGAATTTTTACCAGAGAACCCAGAGCCAGGGCATCTTCCAGCCCCGAGGTTTTTAGGCAGCAACGGACCGGACTCTCACCCCGGGCCGGCACATCACTCTTTTACACGGGTTTTTGTCCCCCAAGCTTTAAGAAACATCGAATTCGTTTTTGTTAGGCATGAAGCTTTAAAACCAACTTTCCGCCCACCATACGATGGACCATTCAGAGTGCTGGAACCTGGTGATAAGCATTTTGTGCTTGATTTTGGGGACAGAAAAGAAACAGTCAGCATTGACAGACTTAAACCTGCCTTCTTGTTGAGAGACGAGCCTGCACGGTTGGCGAGAGCACCTCGGCGGGGTAGACCCCCCAAGAGAAAAGACTCAGCCCCCCTGCAGGGAACAAATAATCACTCTCCTTCCCAAGCTGCAGATTCCTTAAAGGAAGGTCCCACCAGGACGCCCGAACGGACCCACAGCAGATTCGGAAGAAGATTTAAGCCCAGACGGCACAGGGACTGATGCAAACTACTCAAAAGTTGTTCACTAATTGTGCTGTAACAGTTTAGGACTGATTTGTGATATTACTATGCTGTTATGATTACCACTGAATTCTCTACAGGAGCATAGCTGCTGGAAAGTTTCTTCTTTGTCAAGAGGTGTAGCAGTTAGTATGTCATAATAATTATCTTAAACTGTGAATTTTTCTATTGTCCTTTTCTTAGTCGTTTGGGGGGGGGGGGGTGTCATATCCGGCTCTAGGGAGCCGGGCAATCAGAGCCAGGGGCAAGCCAGTGAGTCGTGATATTTTATTCAGGGTAAAGGGGAAGGGATGAGGAGAGCACAGATACTCATGCAGACGTACATTCACAGGTTGCACAGCGCAGAGGTAAGCAGCTCGTACCGGACGTGGGGGTAACAAGACGTACATACTCACAGCGGGATACAAACACAGGAATGCTGCAAGAGGAGTATAAGCTGACACCAGACGAAGGGGCTTCAGCTTAGCAATGTGTTTATGTCGCAGCCCCGAGTCATCGAGGCTGCTCCTATTTATCCTCATTGGCAGCGCCCCAGCTGATGAAGACTAATTGGCCCCAGCTGTCCATAATGCTGCCAGCTGGGGGCCAGCTGAGACGCTGCTCAATGGGAAGCAGGGATGAGGGAAAACATGGGCTGAGTGCCGAGACGGCATCTCAACCCATGGTGACAGAGCCCCTCCCTCAAGGTCGGGCTCCTGAACGACCAGGAACATCCCAGCCCCCCCCCCCCCACCTAGGGTGGGAGGAAGGGAGGCGGACCGGAGGGGAAGAAGCCAAGGGAAGGACAACACCAATGGGGCAATGTAGGGTAGCGGGAAAGAAAAACCCAAATACAATACTGACAAAACAGAATAATTAACCCAGGTACAGATGGGGAGAAGAACTGGGTCAGCACGCCGGTTACATACTACCCAGAGAGTACCAACCATGCGTGACCCAGAGCAAGGAAAAAACCACCAAAAAGGTACAGGGCAAAAATGCTGAGTACGGTTAAATAAAAGGGAACCTATACACAGCGCTAATTTAAGTACATACACACAGTCACCAAGAAAAGTGAGGGTGACTGGAACAAATAGACAATTACAGAGCATGGTGTTACGAAAAACAAGGCACATGACTAATGAACAAACAGGACATAAGAGAAATACTGAGTGCAGGCAAAGAAAAACCCCCCACACACGAATATATAAATACCCAGTCACCTAAAGAAATGAAAGTGACTGGAATAAATGGATAACTGCAGAGCATGGTGTTACGGAAAACAAAACATAACTCTACAATGCAAAAACGGGACTAAAAACATAGTACAAAAAGTAAAATGTTGAGCATGAGCGATGGAAAACACACAGCACTATAAATACGAATCCACCAACAGGACAAAAATACTACACCCAAGTGACCTTAATAACGATGAAAGAAAGTGACACCCGAGGTGAATGGCAGGCAGAGTCCAAAAATAGCCAAGATGGCTCCGGAGATCTCCCCGCCCATTGTCCAGCTGGCGAATCAGGGGAAGAGAAGTGTTCGGACGGCGAACTCTGGACCCAGATCCCAGGAATCCAGTCCACCGGCAGCCGAACCAGGCTGCCCAGAGGGAAACAGACCAGTGGGGGGAACCAGATCACCGAACCGAAAGTTCTGTGGGTCGGGTCGTCGACCCGCATCACTCAACCACCAGGACCGTTGAGACGGGCGAAGGATCAGAGCGGATCCCGGTGGAAGAGGCTCAGGGGAGAGCCGATGACGAGGGCGGCGGGCGTCAGGCCGCAGGAAAACGGCCACCTCCTCACCGGACCTGGACAATACTGGGGCAGCACCCACGTCGGACCCCGATCGGGCCTCAGGCGAACCCACGTTGGACCCCGACTGGGTCTCGGGCGAACCCACGTTGAATACTGCACCAGAACCGACCTCCAACGTTGAACCCGGACCCTCCAGCACCACGAGGAACAGCAACTCCTTGCCGGTGACCCTGGAAGAAGGCTCAAAAGAGAAAACAGAACCGGGATCAGGATCACCGGCAGCGCCAGAACCCGGCGAGACGAGCTCAGACGCAGCGGACGGCTGCACCCGGCTCGTCTCCCCTGGAGATAGGCTGAAGTGCTCGGGGATAAAAAGAGAGAAAAGAAAGGAGAGCACTCGCCTGATCTCGGGTTCTGACGCCGTCCAGGACTGCGAAGATCCAGGATCCGTCGTCAGGAGGTCGTTGTCAGGCTCCCATCTAGCCGCGTCGGGCCCCGCAGCCAGCACGATGGTCAGCGCAGCTTGAGATCCCTCCAGCTCAGGTAACCCCGCCGACGATCCACTCGGCGTGAAGCCAGAAGAATCTCGTCCCGCCGGACCGAACCGCTCCTCCGTGGAGACCCGGGGACGCTCAGTCGTCGGCGTAGACTCCACGCAGCAGTCAGTCTCCCTCCTCCGTCCGCAATGTAGCTGCGGAACCACAGGCCCTCTCCATATCCCACCACGTTGACCCGGAGCCGGGGACCGCTCGGCGGAGAGAGACACAGAGGATGCGGGATTAGGCATACAGGTTACAGCAGGTGGGGAGAGTTCAGGGAGCTGCGAACCCTGAACTTCTCCTCCAGGGATGTGACAGAGCAAATCATTAAGCAGGTGTGAAAAAACAATGACTTGCCTGCCCCCTGGAGGTTGAGTTTCGCCTGCTGTAGTGGAATCTGCTTCTTCCTCTCCCCGCCCGGCGATAACGGAGGACCCCCCGGGAATTCGTCTGAGGGTCGCTCGCGTTGTCTCCAGCAGAGAGCTCACCAGGCCGGGATTCCAGGCACACACAGCGGTCAGGAAGCGCGTCGAGGAGGAGGGGGAAACAGCCGGGGTGAGCCAGCCCGAATGTCCAGGAATGACAGCGGGGGAACGAGGCTCAGGGGACGAGGCTGTAGAATCTCCACACTGACGAGGCGAAGGGATGACAGCTGCGTGGGAGGAACGGTCCTGACGATGACCCAGAACTGGATCCGGACGAGGTTCGTGCAGAGGTGACTCGGCGATGTGATGACGACTACTCCCAGGGGACGAAGCGAGGGGGAAACCCAGGATTCGCCGCTCCAGATCGGAGATCGAGACGAGGAAGGCGTCGAGCACGGGAAAGCTTCGTAGCCCTGAAGTCCTCTCCATCAATCTCACTGCCGCCGCCACATGCCTGAAGGTGGTGACAGGAAACACAGTAGAGCTCGCGACAGCCACTCGACCCCGGACATAACTGCTGTCAGCTGCGGCTCCTTGAAGGGAATCCCGAGTGACGTGGCGCAGGTCGGGGGAAGTCCTCTGGTTGGCGCGAACTCCCGGACTGGAATAGCGGCAGGAACGGGACTCCGAAGCGGGGAAAGACGTCGCCCACTTCGACTCCCTGCCGGGATTTCCATCCACCCCGTGGAGCTTCTCTCGCTGTGTACCTGCAGCGTCTATCCTGGCACTGTCCTCCAGATGGTACAGAGAGTGAGGGTGACAGTCCAGGAGTTCCTCAGCACGGCCCGGATGCCAGCGTCTCGCGTTGGAGGCGTCGTGCAGGGTGAAGAGCGTCCCGTCGACAGCCTCCGAGATGGACCTCAGCTCGTCGCCCTGGCGCCGGAAGTGACTCCTGGGAAACGGCATGCTAGCAGCGCTGACACCCCGACAGAAAGGTACGTTTCCACAGCGACCCACGGCCGCCGGCAACTCTTCTGGCTGCGACATACTGTCATATCCGGCTCTAGGGAGCCGGGCAATCAGAGCCAGGGGCAAGCCAGTGAGTCGTGATATTTTATTCAGGGTAAAGGGGAAGGGATGAGGAGAGCACAGATACTCATGCAGACGTACATTCACAGGTTGCACAGCGCAGAGGTAAGCAGCTCGTACCGGACGTGGGGGTAACAAGACGTACATACTCACAGCGGGATACAAACACAGGAATGCTGCAAGAGGAGTATAAGCTGACACCAGACAAAGGGGCTTCAGCTTAGCAATGTGTTTATGTCGCAGCCCCGAGTCATCGAGGCTGCTCCTATTTATCCTCATTGGCAGCGCCCCAGCTGATGAAGACTAATTGGCCCCAGCTGTCCATAATGCTGCCAGCTGGGGGCCAGCTGAGACGCTGCTCAATGGGAAGCAGGGATGAGGGAAAACATGGGCTGAGTGCCGAGACGGCATCTCAACCCATGGTGACAGGGGGCTGTGATCTATATTAATCATATATCCCATAACCTACATACGTATAAGCATGTGAGAATGTTTGGTGACTACATATGTAAAGCGACTTCACACCTCAGAACAGGACAAAGGGTCTCAACCGCCAGTGAAGATCAAAGAGCATCCGAGGCACTGCGGTGGAGACCAGATAGGTCGCCCTGACCTCCCAGGGCCAGGTGGATGGGTACGGAGACAAAGGAGGGGATTAAGTAATGGGGGATGTCAGCTTTGATATGCATGTCTTTTGTTGTGTGTGAGTATAAGTACACAGAGCCGAATGTGTTCCCTCTCTTACTACTTCTGCTGCTGCACTAGATGAGACTTGTTAGAGGAGCGAAGCTGATAATAAACTTTGGTTTATAAGTCACATCGCCTCGTTATTCCAAGCTCTTCTACACCCCCCACCAAAAAAAAAAGAAAAAACAAAGTGGGCCGGTCTTGGCCATGAAACTCTGGGGATGAAATTGGTCCCAATCCAGCCCTGTCGAGAATAGACTATTAATATGCTAATAGATCTATGAGGAGTTTTGGGGCATTAAGGCCACTGTAAATCTCATCCTGGTTGTTCAAGACTGTACAATATATGTTGCAGACATTGGTGAAAGGATTTGTAAGAATGTATCATTTATTAGCACAAATCAAAGAAGTAAATCTGACAAAGGTTAAGAACTTTTTCCTGGAAGACTGAGTTTATATTAGGTTTCTAGGCCTGTACACGTTTGGAAGGTTTGATGAACACTACGCGTCCAGCAGAAGCTGACTGATCTACTACAGTCTTGCTGACTTCAGCATGTTCAGTGCTCTCCTGAGACCAGCACCCACTCACTTACAATATGCTGAATGTGGTTTTTCTTTTTCTTCTGTTACCGAGAGAAAGAAGGTTATGGGAGAGACCATGATGTGGAAATCAGCAGTCTTTATTTATTTGGGCCTGTACCCAGGTAAAATGTGCAAGAGTCAAATGTTAGCAAGGGTGAATTATAAATGTAAGTGGTAAACGACATGCCCTGTGCACTGACAAATAAGATAAGATAAGATAAGATAAGCCTTTATTAGTCCCACAACGGGGAAATTCCAGGATTGCAACAGCACAGGGATAGCAACACTCAGAGCAACAATCAGAAGGCAAGAAAAAAAAAACAAGCAAGCAAGAGCAGCTAATAAACATATGTACGTATTACTATAAATATATATATATACACACACACACAGACACACAGTGCAGAGCATTGTAGCTGGATGGAATAAATATATGAATATATGAACACACAGTGCAGAGCATTGTAGCTAGATGGAATAAATATGTAAATATATAAACACCCACAGTACGGAGCATTGCAGCTAGGTGGAATAAATATGCAAGTATATAAACACACACAGTGCGGAGCAATGTAGCTAGATGGAATAATATGTAGATATATAAATATATAAACACACCCAGTGCTGAGCATTGTAGCTAGATGGAATAAATATGCAAATATATAAACACACACAATGCAGAGCATTGTTGCTAGATGGAATGAAACAGCATAACCGTCTACTTAGTTATCCTACATGGTATGATTATGTGCCCATACATATTCTCACCCTCCATAGCGACCGGTATGTTCCTAGTTGTATGCCGGAGGGGACCATTGTGTAAGTCTATTGCATCTTTTGCATTCAAAAAACTATTAGTTTGTTACGTCTTTTTGCTATCTCTGCGAGCAGCCCTGCTTAGGTTGTACAGTCTGACAGCCGTTGGTAGGAAGGACCTACGAAACCTCTCGGTTGTGCACCTGGGATGATCCTCAGTGCATTCAGTATGTCCTGCATAGGGTGGAACTCGGACTCCAGCAGAGATGACAGTTTAGCCACCGTCCTTCTCTCTCCTATCTCCTCCATCCAAATAGATGAACACATAGTATTAATTCTTGGGGTTTAGGAAGGGATTTATGCTTTTGAAGTGAAGACTGTCCTGGAAAAATTAGCGAGAGGTGGCCCTGAGGTTTAAGGTTTCTAATGATGAGTGTCACATATGGGAGCCAAAAAGGGGAAACAGAAGAGTCACACAAATGATAAGCTTCACATGTGGAAAACTTATTTGACACCTTGTTTTTTTCCCCTGTTGTCCTGTCAGGCAGCTAGGTTGGCAGAACAGAAATCTGCTTCCCTTATTGTGCCAAACAGATTTACTTTGCCAAAAGGAGTTTCATACAGTACTTATACAGTGGGGTAAAAAAGTATTTAGTCAGCCACCAATTGTGCAAGTTCTCCCACTTAAAAGATGAGAGAGGTCTCCAATTTTCACCATAGGTATACCTCAACTATGAGAGACAAAATAAGAAAAAAAAATGCAGAAAATCACATTGAAGGATTTTTAATGAATTAATTGGTAAATTCCTCAGTAAAAAAAGTATTTGGTCAATAACAAAAGTTCAGCTCAATACTTTGTTATATACCCTTTGTTGACAATGGCAAAGGTCAAACGTTTTCTGTAAGTTTTCACAAGGTTTTCACACACTGTTGCTGGTATTTTGGCCCATTCCTCCATGCAGATCTCCTCTAGAGCAGTGATGTTTTGGGGCTGTCGCTGGGCAACACAGACTTTCAACTCCCTCCAAAGATTTTCTATGGGGTTGAGATCTGGAGACTTGCTAGGCCACTCCAGGACCTTGAAATGCTTCTTATGAAGCCACTCCTTCGTTGCCTGGGCGGTGTGTTTGGGATCATTGTCAGCCACGTTTCATCTTCAATGCCCTTGCTGGTGGAAGGAGGTTTTCACTCAGAATCTCACGATACATGGCCCCATTCATTCTTTCCTTTACACGGATCAGTCGTCCTGGTCCCTTTGCAGAAAAACAGCCCCAAAGCATGATGTTTCCACCCCCATGCTTCACAGTAGGTATGGTGTTCTTTCTCCTCCAAACACGACAAGTTGAGTTTTTACCAAAAAGTTCTATTCTGGTTTCATCTGACCATATGACATTCTCTCAATCCTCTTCTGGATCATCCAAATGCTCTCTAGCAAACTTCAGACGGGCCTGGACATGTACTGGCCTTAGCAGGGGGACACGTCTGGCACTGCAGGATTTGAGTCCCTGGCGGCGTAGTGTGTTTCTGATGAAGCCTTTGTTACTTTGGTCCCAGCTCTGTGCAGGTCATTCACTAGGTCCCCCCATGTGGTTCTGGGATTTTTGCTCACCGTTCTCATGAAAATTTTGACCCCATGGGGTGAGATCTTGCGTGAAGCCCCAGATCGAGGGAGATTATCAGTGGTCTTGTATGTCTTCCATTTTCTAATAATTGCTCCCACAGTTGATTTCTACACACCAAGCTGCTTACCTATTGCAGATTCAGTCTTTCCAGCCTGGTGCAGGTCTACAATTTTGTTTGTGGTGTCCTTTGACAGCTCTTTGGTCTTGGCCATAGTGGAGTTTGGAGTCTGACTCTTTGAGGTTGTGGACAGGTGTCTTTTATACTGATAACGAGTTCAAACAGGTGCCATTAATACAGGTAACGAGTGGAGGACAGAGGAGCCTCTTAAAGAAGAAGTTACAGGTCTGTGAGAGCCAGAAACCTTGCTTGTTTGTAGGTGACCAAATACTTATTTTACTGAGGAATTTACCAATTAATACATTAAAAATCCTTCAATGTGATTTTCTGGATTTTTTTTTCTCATTTTGTCTCTCATAGTTGAGGTATACTTATGATGAAAATTGGAGACCTCTCTCATCTTTTAAGTGGGAGAACTTGCACAATTGGTGGCTGACTAAATACTTTTTTGCCCCACTGTATATGTACTGTATATTTGTTGTAAATTCCTCTTGTAATTACTTTTAATACTTTATTTAAATTGTTTTACCCATGAAGACCCCGACAGGAGGGGAATGGGGAAAGGAGGTGTGGGGAAGGGGGAAGAAAAGGGAGACTGTGGCACACATATGCACATATGTATATCACTTCATGCTATATGTATATCACTTCATACTTCATATGTATACCACTTTAGGCTTCACATCTTAGATTGAACAAAGAACTGGGTCTCTTTGGAGATAACAGGAGGATGTGAAAGTTTAGGCTTTGGTATGCAAAGAGACGGCCTGGGGGGATTTTCCTGGCCACCAGAGGTTGGGGGTGGAGGTGATAAGATCTGAAAGAAGATGCATTGTTACTTGGGATTAAATACAATGTGACTGTGTGCTTTGAAGTCCTGAGGTATTTAAAGGACGAATGTCTGGGTTTCTTCCTCTTTCTGTTTTTGATGATGTTGGAAGATGTGAATAAACCTGACTCGTGAGATGAACTCTGCCTCGTCATTTTCACATTTTCCACACTGGTGACCCTAAGACGTATCATGAGTGAAAGAAATTCCCCCGAGCCAGCCGGGTCAGGAGCTCCCAGCCAAGCGTATGCTGCCACCGTCCAGCTACCGGACTTTTGGCGAGACAACCCGTGCTCCTGGTTCCACTTGGTCGAAGCACAGTTCACCCTCCGGGGGATAACGGTAGATGACACGAAGTTCTACCATGTGATTGCCAAGCTCGACAACTGCACGGCTCGGCATGTGCAGAGCCTTGTGGAGCAGCCACCGGCCGACGACAAATACGGCGGGTTGAAGGCTGCGCTCATCCAGCGCTTCACTCCGTCAGTCCAGGAGAGAGCAGAGAGGCTCCTGGCTCTGAACGACTTGGGAGATGGCACGCCCGTTGACCTGATGGAGAACATGCTGAGCCTGAGGGGCTCAGACAACGACGACTTCATCTTCACCCACATTTTCCTGAGAACTCTACCTTCGGCCACGAGAGCGACCCTGGCCAGTTCGCCGTTGTTGGCCCAGCAGGACTTCCGCGCGCTGGCCCAGGAGGCGCACCGGATTCTCAACGCCAGCAAACAGCGCACGTCCACCCCGGCAGCGATGGAGTTCGGCGCGACAGCCGGAGATGGCGAGGGGCCAGAGACGGCGGAAGCAGACCCACCAATGACAGCGGCGGCGGGGGTCAAGGATCGCGAAGGAGATACCCTCTGTTTCTACCATCGCCGCTTTGCAGAGAAGGCATGCAAATGTATACCACCGTGCCAGTTCAAGCGCTTGGGAAACGCCAAGACCGGAGGTCGGTAGCAGCTGCGGCCCTCGGTGAAGAGAACAAGCTGCTCTACTTGACGGATGCGCTTTCGGGGAGGCAATTCCTCGTGGACACAGGCTCCCAAGTGAGTTTCATCATGCCTACCTCCACTGACCGGCTGGTGGACCCCGGAGGTCACGGGGCATCAGCAGCGAACGGCTCGGAGATTAAGACCTTTGGTGAGAGGAACCTGCTTCTGTCCCTACACGGCCGTACATTTGAGTGGACTTTTGTTATAGCTGCAGTGAGTTTCAATATGTTGGGGGCTGATTTTCTGTGCTCACATGGTTTGTTGGTTGATCTTGCTAACAGGCGCCTGGTTAATGCACTTTCCTTTTATTCTATTCCCTGTGCAGCCCGAGTGACCCCGCCCACAGCACAAGCCAACGTCGCAACGGCAAGCGGTAAGTTCCACACACTGCTCACTCAGTTCCCAGCACTCACGGTTCCCATGTTTTCAGCAGCCGTTGCTAAACACGGAGTGGAACATTTTATTACTACCACTGGACCACCCATTTTTGCAAAAGCTCGGCGCTTGGATTCAGCTAAACTGACCATAGCGCGCGAGGAGTTCACCGACCTGGAAAAGTTGGGCATCATCAGGCGTTCGAACAGCCCATGGGCTTCCCCACTTCACATGGTCCCGAAAACTGATGGCTCGTGGCGACCTTGCGGAGATTTCCGCAGGTTGAACAACGCCACAGCGCACGACCGCTACCCAATCCCGCATATCCAAGATTTTTCCGTTCATTTGGCGGGTGCGCATGTTTTTTCTAAGATAGACTTGGTCCGTGGTTACCATCAAGTCCCAGCGCGCGCTGACGACATACCCAAAAGAGCGGTAATAACTCCGTTTGGCCTATTCGAGTTTTTGCGCATGCCGTTTGGGCTTAAGGGCGCTGCGCAGACGTTCCAACGCATGATGGACGCAGTGTTGCGCGATCTCCCCTTCGTATTCGTCTACCTGGACAACATCTTAGTAGCCAGTGCGTCCAAAGACGAACATGAAAACCACCTCACGGCAGTTTTCCGGAGGTTGGGAGAGCACGGGTTAATAATCAACCCAGCGAAGTGTCAGTTCGGGGTGACGCAGATTGATTTTTTGGGGCATCGCGTCTCCCCAGAAGGAGCGGTTCCGCTGCCTGACAAAGTGCACGCGGTAACAAATTTTCCGCAGCCACAAACAGTCAAGGCGTTACAGGAGTTTTTGGGAATGTTGAATTTTTATAACCGTTTCCTCCCCCGCGCAGCGCAGCTCATGCAACCATTGTATGCCGCACTAAAAAAAACAAAAACCCACAAATAAGATTGAATGGTCTCCGGAGCGAGAGCGAGCATTCTCTGAGGTCAAAACAGCCCTGGCAAACGCTGCGTTGTTAGCACATCCAGACCCAACTGCCCGCATAGCGCTCACTACTGACGCGTCAGATGTGGCCATAGGGGTGGTCGTGGAGCAGCATGTAGCCGGGGCTTGGCAGCTGCTCGCCTTTTTCAGCAGGACTTTGCGCGATAGTGAACAAAAATACAGCGCATTTGACAGGGAGTTGTTAGCTCTCCACTTGGCCATTCGCCACTTCCAGTTCTGGCTGGAGGGACGCCGTTTCACCGTGTTCATTGACCACAAGCCACTGACATTCGCGATGGTCAAGGTTTCAGAACCATGGTCAGGCCGGCAGCAGAGGCAGCTGGCCGCAATCTCAGAGTTTACTACCGATATTCAGCATGTGGCGGGTAAACTGAATGTCGTGGCAGACTGTCTCTCGCACGTCGTGGCGGCCCCAGTCCGCGTAGGGATAGATTATGCAGCCATGGCCGCGGATCAGAGTAGCAACGCGGATGTGCGCGCGTGCCAGTCTGGACCAACAGGGTTAAGGCTGGAGAACAAGGTGCTTCAAGACGGTATGCCCCCCCCAATCTGTGATGTCTCCACCAGGCGACCGCATCCTGTGGTACCGGCCGCGTGGCGCCGCCACGTTTTTGACTCGATTCATTCTCTGGCGCACCCGGGAGTGCGCGCGTCGGTCAAAATGGTGGGAGAGAAATTTGTTTGGCCGAGCCTGTGCAAACAAGTTAGAGAGTGGGCGGCAGCCTGCATGGCTTGTCAACGAGCCAAGGTACACAGACACACGAGAGCCCCCTTGGAGCTGTTCCACATCCCGGCTAAGAGGTTCGATCATGTTCACGTGGACCTCGTAGGCCCCCTCCCGCCGTCACAGGGGTGCACACACCTTCTGACAATGGTAGACCGCACCACGCGCTGGCCGGAAGTGGTCCCACTGTCGTCAACCACAGTCGAGGGGGTGGCGCGCGCGTTTTTAACAGCATGGGTAGCGCACTTTGGAGTCCCGTCGGACATTACGTCCGATAGAGGTCCCCAATTTGTTTCCGAGCTTTGGTCAGCAATGGCCCACAGCCTGGGGGTAACGATCCACCGCACAACAACGTACAATCCGCAGGCTAATGGGTTATGCGAACGTTTTCATAGGTCATTGAAAGCGGCTTTCAGAGCGTCGCTTACGGATGCAAATTGGGTAGACAGGCTACCGTGGGTTTTATTGGGTTGCGTTCTGCACCTTAATAGGATTTAGAAGCCTCCCCGGCTGAGTTAGTTTGTGCGCAGCCACTTCGGCTGCCCGGGGAATTTCTCCCAGATAATCCTGCGCCAGAATGCTCCCCGGCCTAGCGGTTGCAGAGTGGCACGGAATCGGGCACGCTGCCTGGCCCCGTTCACCACAGTTTTCCGTGCGTTTTTGTGCCTAAGGCCTTAAAAAACTCAGAGTTTGTTTTTGTCAAACACGGTGCCCATCTCCCACCATTGCGACCACCTTATGATGGACCATTTAGAGTGCTGGAAATAGGGGATAAGCATTTTTTGCTAGATTTGGGGGACAGGAAAGAAAAGATTGGCATAAACAGGCTCAAACCCGCCTTTGTGGTGGCAGACGAGGATGTGCTTGTGGCCAGGGCTCCTCGGCGCGGCAGACCCCCTAGGGGACATTCCCCAGAACACCCACAGCGATTGACTAACAGTTCTCACCCTCAGACAGCAGCTCCCCAGCAGGATGGCGCCACGGAAGTGGTAAAACCCGCTTACAGCAGATACGGGAGGAGACTGAGGCCCAAGCAGCTCGTGGACTGATATGTAATGGTTTATCATGACATGCAGACTGTTATTCTGTTATTCCATCTTAGACGTTTGGGGGGAGTCATGTGGCACACATATGCACATATGTATATCACTTCATGCTATATGTATATCACTTCATGCTTCATATGTATACCACTTTAGGCTTCACATCTTAGATTGAACAAAGAACTGGGTCTCTTTGGAGACAACAGGAGGATGTGAAAGTTTAGGCTTTGGTATGCAAAGAGATGGCCTGGGGGGATTTTCCTGGCCACCAGAGGTTGGGGGTGGAGGTGATAAGTTCTGAAAGAAGATGCATTGTTACTTGGGATTAAATACAATGTGACTGTGTGCTTTGAAGTCCTGAGGTATTTAAAGGACAAATGTCTGGGTTTTTTGATGATGTTTGAAGATGTGAATAAACCTGACTCGTGAGATGAACTCTGCCTCGTCATTTTCACATTTTCCACAATACGAACAGACAAAGAAGACAAACCAACAACTAAAACAAACAGAAGACAGATTGCTTCTTCCACCAAAGCGGTCTCAACATGAGTCTGGTATCCGCACCTGTTAAAGTAGACACATATGTGTGTGCATACATGTGCGTGTGAATGAGAGTACACGCAAAATAAGTGTGTGCATGTGAGTGGTTTATCAGGAAACATACAAAGAGGGAGGCCAGTCCCAGCACCCCCCCCCCCCCGGAAACCACAAGCAAGCAGGAAAGCAGGACAATGCCACCAACCCCCACAGAGCACAAATGTCCGAGCCCAACAAGCCCCAGGAGATCCAGGCATCCACCCCAGGAGGGAGAGCTGAGGGAGGTTGGGCCACCAAGTGGCCGGCACAGCAAGCCTACGCCCCTGGACCGGCCAACCACCCAGCAGGGCCAACGCCAGCCCCCAGGTCCCAGGTGCCAGGAGACCAGCACCCCCATCCCCCTGGCCGGAGACCAGTCCGTGCCAGGGCAGACACCCCCCACAGATCGCCCACCCCCACCCCAGTGCCACCGCCGCACACCCCAGGGATCCCCACGCCCAAAGAATGTGCCCCCCAATCCAGGGAAGCCCATGCAGCTAAGAGGCACTACCCCCTCAATCCAACACCTCCCAGCCAGCACACACACCCATTTCCACGCACTAACACCCTCATGCTGTCATACGTACCCACATGCACTCACTCACTCTCGCTCGCCCTCTCCCCCACACAATCCCACACTTGCACTTCCAGACCCACTCACTCTATCCTACTCCTGTATCTGCTCAATCTTGCTCCTACTCCCACTCGCCCTCAGAATCACCCGCACTCACTCATGTTCACGCATACACAAACTCTCACTTGTGCTCAGACCTACTCACATCCATTTGTGCTCTCCCCCACACACTCACTCACACTCATTCACTCTTATTACGCAGGGTGACTGCAATACAGATGCAGCAAGCATGAACACTTACCAGCGCCTGACAACAGCTGGGGAGACTGTCGGTGCAGGCAAGCAGCCAAACCCCTGCCAACCCGCCCCAGGGTGGTTGCGGCCACAGAAGCAGACCCCAACGCCCACCCAAGCAACTGATCAGCGGACTACCGCAAGCGCTCCAAGATGACATGCAAAGCACCACACAAAACCACCCCACCATCACCGTCTCCACTCATCCCGCCCTCATTCTTGCTTACTCTCTTGTTCAATCACTTTCCCACTCCTTTGCTTGCATCTATTCATTAAGCAGCACCAAGGGATTTTGACAATATGACGGGCCCTAGGCCTCCCGTCTGGTGCCAAGGCCCCCCGCAGAAGGATGGCAACAGAGGTGGGGGAAGACCCCCATCTCCCATCCCCCATGCATCAATCATGATGGGTGTGTGTCAGTTATATGATGTGATTATGTGCAGGTGTATGAACTACCAGAGTGCAGTTAAAATTGGGGGGATGGCGGTTGGAGCACCGCTAGCCACTGCTATAGGCAGTGGGGCTCCCATCCCCCCAAGCCTTCATTGTCTATAATGCAATTAAAATTGAGGAGCGGGCGGCCCCACTGCGCAGCAAACAGAGGTATCCCCTTCACCGACACAGTGCGGCACACCCCCACCCTCAAACCCTAAGTGTATCCAAGAAGTTCCACCTAGAATCGGTTTGGGGTGGGGGTAAGACTGGGAGGGAGGCTGTCCAAAGGGGAGCCCGCCCCCTCCAGAAGCTAGCTCACACACTGGTTCAGGAGGCCAACCACTGCCCCCAGATCCTAACCCATGGCGAGGGCCACCAGGCCTAGCAGCCCAGGAGCCACCAGCGTCATGCCACGGTGCCCCCAGCACCACAGGCATGATGGAGCAGCCACACCCACTCCCACTCCAACACATCTTGCACACATGAACACACACAACAACAACAATAACAATAATAAACAATGGGCTAGACCTATACCACACCCCACATGCCAAGCGACACCCCAGAGTGCCCACCACAAGCCCACCAACCACCCACCCCAGAGACACAGCGACAGCAGCAGGCCGACCCCCAGCCTCAGCTGCCTTGGAGCAAACCAACAGCAACACAGCCACCAACCCGTGCCAATGCCCCCCCACCCCCGGCCACCCCCCGAGCACCCACATACACCCTGCCAAGGACACCTGAGGCAATGCGGCAAAATGCCTTGCCCCGTGACACAACGGCAGGGCGGCCGGGAAAGGCAGGCCCCAAACCTCAAACCCCAAGACACCAGCTGGCCAACCCCACCCCCGCCGTCCAATGAGGTCCCCCCACCCACATACACATCCTCCACCTCCGCATGTCCACTTACAGGTACCCGCACCCACACACCCACAGACCCACGCCCACCCTCATGTGCACACTTTCCATCACACGTGCCCACCTACACCCACACACAACCCACATGCCCACACACAACACACACACACGCACCCACATCCACACACACACACGCACGTGAACACACACACATCCACACTCAAGCACACCTGCACACACGCACACACACTCACACATGTACACATATACACATGCACACACAGACACAGACACACACACACCCACACCCCCAGGCCCCGGAGAGCGGGGGGTGACTTTTCCCCCCGGAGAACAGACACCAGCCCTCGGCGCGCTGCCAGGGCCCGAGGAGGGCATGACCCCGCTGCACAAGGACGCGCCGGGGCCACCCCACACCACTGGTACACACCAGACCCCGATCCAGAGGAGGAATGCCCCCCCTCCAGCACCAGGGGCCAAGGGCCAGACCCAGCCCAACCTGGGAGGCAAGGCCAGCTGGCCCGGGGCCACGGACCCCCCCGCCAGCCCACCCCATAGCCTCCCCACCACCAACCCCCCCAGGCCATACACACAGCCACCCTGGAACAGGCTCCCCAGACATCAACTCCAGTGAGTCACAGAAACCCCTCATGTTCTGGGCGCAGAAAGCCACCAGAGGTGCCAAGGAAAGTGAGCCACCACCTGGCACCCCTCAGGTTATAGAATTAAAAAGCAGGGCCAGAGAGAGTTGAATTCAACCAATTGACTTTTGAGAGGAGGCAGACATTCTCTCCAGACTAATACAGTCTAATAGTAGGTTATTAGAGTGGGTTGTACACAAATTATTTCATGATTTCCAATTCATGAGGATAGTTTTCTTTGTGATGCATATAGCAGAGAGAACCATTTGTGACATCCTTACCTCTATATTGATTTCACTTAAATCACCTAGTTTGCAAAGTGTGGGAGAGGATGGGATATGATACCCAAGCCATGCTGATAAGTCTTCACATGTCTTCTGCCAGAACGTTTTGACTGGTGCACAAGACCACATTGCATGCACATAACTATCTGGGACATTGCTGGTGCAATGGGAGATTTGTGTGACTCAGGCCCATTTTGAACACCCTTTGTCCTGTGTAATGAGTTCTATGTACAGTGGTGTGAAAAAGTGTTTGCCCCTTCCTGATTTCTCTTTTTTTTTTTTTTTTGTATGTTTGTCACACTTAAAGGTTTCAGATCATCAAACAAATTTAAATATTAGACAAAGATAAGACAAGTAAACACAAAATGCAGTTTTTAATTAAGGTCTTTATTATTAAGGGTAAAAAAAAATCCAAACCTACATGGCCCTGTGTGAAAAAGTTATTGCCCCCCATTAAAACATAAGTTAACCACTTGCGCTCTGTTGTTCCGCGGGCGGGCAAGTCTCTGCGTCCTATGACGCACGAGGGCGCGCGAGAGCGCGCTCGTGCGCCCTCGTGCGCATGACGCATGATGGTGGTGATGGTGATGTAGTAGCGTCCAAGCGCCACTCAAAAAAAACTGCAGAGACAGCCGCGAACAGATTAGTTCATCTGATTGACCTCTCATTCGACTAATAAGAGCCTTGAATTGGGTTTCTGAAACCTTGAAGAACCAATGAATGAAAATCTAGGAAGGAGGACCCGCCTACTGTGAATGCAGGAGCCAATTGAAGCACAGAAATTCTGGCTGGGTGAAGCGATATTTACTGCTGCAGAAGGACTCTGTACGAATCTACTACAGACCCAGGCTCACCCAGCAGCATGGAGAACACCCACAAGTGGGACCTGCACTCATTCCAGCAGAATAGACGGAGGCCGACGACAAAAGTCGTAAATCATTCGCCAAAACGGCAATAATGGAATTACGTTGATCGGGATCCACGAGCAGAGCAGCGTCGCGTTCGTCTGACGCGTGGGAAGAGCTGTTCGCCACGACTCTGCTGCTTTGAAGAGGTAAGGTGTTATAAGCTAAATTATTATTTATCCCTGAAAACTGTAATCCAAAAATGACTTTTGACCGATCGGTAAATTACAACTGTACTGCGCACGAAATACGAAGTGCGTGTGCCACGATAAACGGTTCATTTGCCGTGTTCGGACCGTGAACGCACCCCCCCCCCCGCTCCCGCTGCAGAAGGAGCGGGGGGGGGGGGGCACGGTCCGAACGCTCCCCGGTCCGCGGGGGGGAAGCATATCAGTCTATTCCATCATATAGTGATGGCCCTCTTCTGTAGCGAGGGGGGGGGGGCGTTCACGGTCCGTTCACGGTTCCCCCCCCCCCACACACACACACACAGTAGCGAGGGGGGGGGGGGAGCCGCTGTGAAAACATGCAAGGAAAAAAAAAAAAAGAGTGTATTCCGTCATGTAGCGAGGGCCGAATTTGGTCCTTGGTAGCGGGGGGGGGGGGGGAACGACCCCCCGCCCACACACACACACACACACAGACACAGCCCTGAGTGTGACCTTTCTTTAGAGCCTAAAATGAAGATTCTACATTGAATTATTCAAAAGTTACAGACGTTTTTCCAAACTGTGCCATTTGGCACAATTTGGCACAGTTCCATAACGCCTGGGAACAGCCTGAGAACAAAGCTGTGTAAAATATTCATTTTTGGTGGTATTGTTACCAAATTTGGATCTCAGCTGGATAACACTTGGTTCTACATTTCTGTTGCATTTTCCAGCCGGATCGGACAGCTGTGTGTTATTTACAAGCATTTGTATCCAAAAAAACACTGTGTCCAATTTTTTTTTCTTCAAGTTCAGTATGTTTAGATGACTGTAACTCAGTGGCCGGAGCACGTAGAGAGATTATGTTTTTTTTTGCCAAAAAATTCAAAGTGTTTTCTTTTAAATGAGACCAACCCCATGAAGATGCTGCAAAGGGTTGAATAACAGCTTTCGATTTACTTTGGGCATGTTATTTTTGGGCATTTTTAGGAAAATTGCCCGGAGTGCAAGTGGTTAACTGTTTTTATTATTTACCTTTTGTTCTTATTAAAGACAAAAAATAGAAAGGAGATGTTTCTATCTTCTTTACACATTTTGACTGTTCATTGCAGCCCCACAGCTCCTTTCCATTTTTTGACTTTAATAAGAACAAAAGGTAAATAATTAAAAGAAGACAAAATTAACCTACTTGAGCTATTAACTGTGGTTTATAACATTTTTGGAAACCTGAATTCAACTTTTCTAGCCACACCCAGGCCTGATTACTGCCACACCTTTTCTCAATCAAGAAATCACTTAAATAGGACCTGCCTGACAAAGTGAAGTAGACCAAAAGATCCTCAAAAGTTTGACATCATGCTGCGATCCAAAGAAATTCAGGAACAAATTAGAAAGAAAGTAATTGAGATCTATCCGTCTGGAAAAGGTTATAAAGCCATTTCTAAAGTTTTGGGTTTCCAGCGAATCACAGTGAGAGCCATTATCTATAAATGGCAAAAACATGGAACAGTGGAGAGCATTCCCAGGAGTGCCCAGCGGACCAAAATTTACCCAAGAGCGCAGCAATGACTCATCCAAGAGGTCACAGAAGACCCCACAACAACATTCAAAGAACTGCAGGCCTCACTTGCCTCAGTTAAGGTCAGTGTTCATGACTTCACCATAAGAATGAGAGTAGGCAAAAATGGCCTGCATGGGAGACTTCCAAGACAAAAAATACTGCTGAGCAAAAAGAACATTAAGGCTTGGCTCAGTTTTGCCAGAAAGCATCTCAGTGATCCCCAAGACTTTTGGGAAAATACTATGTGGACTGATGAGACAAAAGTCAAACTTTTTGGAAGGTGTGTGTCCTATTACATCTGACGTAAAAGCAACACAGCATTTCAGAAAAGGAACATCATACCAACAGTAAAATATGGCAGTGGTAGTGTGATGGTCTGGGGCTGTTTTGTTGCTCTAGCAACTGGAAGATTTGCTGTGGTAAATGGGACCATGAATTCTGCTGTCTACCAAAAAATCCTGAAGAAGAATGTCCGGCCATCTGTTCGTGACCTCAAGCTAAAGCTGATTTGGGTTTTGCAGCAGGACAATGATCCAGAACACACCAGCAAGTCCACCTCTGAATGGCTTAAGAAAATCAAAATGAAGACTGCTGCTCATGGTTCGATAAAGATGGTAAAAAGTGACGGAGAGAGTGGACAACCCTGTCTGATGGCTCTCTGGAGATTAAATCTTTGGGAAGTTTGATCATTTGTTCGGACAGATGTAGTTGGACAGCTATATAGTGTTTTAATCCAATTTATAAAAGATGAACCAAACCAAAACTTGTTTCACACCATAAAAGGAATTTCCAGTTAGCATGGTCAAAGGCTTTTTCTGCATCCTGAGATAATATTGTGGTTTCTAAATTATTAATCTTACAGTAGTCTATTAAATTAAATAGTCTGTGTGTGGCTTATATTAATCATATATTCTATACCTACATATGTATAGACATATTAGAATGTTTAGTGATTACATATGTGGAATGACCTCACGCCTCAGAACAGGACAAGAGGTCTCAACCGCCAGCGAAGATCAAAGAGCATCCGAGGCGCAGCGGTGGAGACCGGATCGATCTCCCTGACCACCCAGGGTCAGGTGGAGGAGACGGAGGACAATGGAGGGGGGATTATGTAATGCGGGATGTTGGCTTTGATATGCAATGTCTTTTGTTGAGTGTGGGTATAAGTATGAAGGTCTGACTGCGCTCGACCTCTTATTCTGCTTCTGCACCGAGATGAGACTTGTTAGGGAAGTGAAGCTGATATTAAACTTTGTTTTATAAAATCACATCGCTTCATCATTTCAAGCTCCCTACACTGTGTGTATTATTAGCCAAATGCCTACCCTTGATGAAACCTGTTTGATCTGCGTGTATAATACACAAAGTTATCCTTTTCAGTCTTTTGGCGAGAACTTTGCAAATTATTCTAAGATTGACATTCATAAGTGAGATGGGATGGTAGCTGGATGGAAGTGTAGGTTCTTTTTCGTGTTTAAGGAGCAGGATAATGCTAGCCAAGTTCATATTTGGAGGGATTACATTATCTTCTTTCACATGGTTCACCATTTTAAAGAAGATTAGGTGCCATCACAGGCCAGAATTCTTTATAGAATTCTACTGGAAAACCATCTGGTCTGGGAGCTTTATTGTTTGGGATGTGCTTAAGTGCCTCCTGGAGTTCGAACATTAGAAGGGGTGCATCCAAAGCTGTAATCTGTTTATTATTTAATCACGGTAAATTAATACTGTCCAGAAATTCATTTATTTCTGAGTCAGATGGATTAATCTGAGATGAATAGAGGTGTTCATAAAACTTTCTGAAGGAGTTATTTTTTTCTTCAGGCTCATGGGTAATATTTCCAGTCATATCCTTAATATGGATTGTTGTTTTTTTTTCTTTATTCAATCTAAGCTGGTTAGAAAGATATCTCCCTGATTTATTACTGTGTTCAAACTTCTCCAGATGCAGTCTTTGTATTAAAAACTGTTCCCTTTTGTTTGTAGTTTCTTTTAGTTCCAGCTTTAATTTCTTCAGATTGTTGTGTGCCTGTTCCTGTGGAGAAATGACACAAGTAATCTCCAGTAATTTAATTTTCTGTTCTAACTCCAGTACCAGTACTTTTTCTTTTCTTATCTTATACAAACAGTAAGAGTTTATTTTACCTCACATGACCGCTTTTGCTGCTTCCCAGAGAACGCACGGTGATATTCCTGTTATGTCATTATATTCCAGATATGATTCCCACTCTTTATTAAAATAATTAATAATTTGTCTTTGAGTAGTAATGTATTAAATTTCCAGTTCCTAGTTTTCCTTGTAGCTGTTTTATTTACCACTGTAAGAGATACTGGATGCTGACACCTTTTTTTTTTTGTACTAATTTTGTACCCGTAGGTAGATTTGTTTTGCAGTCTGGTGACAAGCCACCAGCTGCCGGTCGCTGCGTGCGCAAGTGCCCCGTTTCCCTAACCTGCATGTTTTTAGCATGTGGGAGGAAACCGGAGAAATCCCGGAGTAAACCCACGCAACACGGGGAGAACATGCAAACTCCACACAGATCACTGTTGGCCGGGGGCAGGGATCAAACCCACGATCTCATGATCCCCGCGATCCCCCGGCCGAGGGTATAACTGTGCTGCCGCAGTGCTAACCACTGCGCCACCGTGCAGCCTTGCTTGGTTAACAATCTGAACTACAGGGCTCAGCCCTTAAGACACAGGAGCTTCTTGTGGTTTCTCAACTTTTGGGTTGCCACAGTGTATTATCATATGATACTGTGATGATCCGGCCCAGTTTTTACACCAGATAACATTCCTAAAGCAACCCTCCCCACTTACCCGTGCTTGGGACTGGCACTAAGGGGTACACTGGTTTGTGCTGCTCCCCTTCGCATCCAGCTGGGTAACAAACATTGCTTTTCCTATTCTCTTACGTGGACCACCAAGTTAGAAGGTGGAAACCACTATTTTTATCTGGTCTTTGCTATGACTCAACTGGGATGTGAATCTCGACCTCCTGGCAGTGAGGTGGATGCTCTACCACTAGGACACCACTCTGGTCCCTTAAGACCTCTGAACAATGTGCTAATGAGCATGCAGAAAGCTATAGATGGTGTAGCAGATGGCATTATTAACTTGTTCCTAGAATATCCCCTTGATAATCCTATATAGGTAATTCTTCTCTTGCCTTTTAAATTTAAATTTGTTCTGTGCTAAATAACATGGACCTTGAAAATTCCAGGATTGCAGTGATGGAGAGGATAAGACCAAGAGATTTCTTAGTGAACAAAAATCAAAATCTATAAGACTTTTCACCCCTCACAGATGTGTGTTAGACAGCATATACCCGCATATTAAAATCTCAGCAGTAATAAATTATATTTACACTGTCTCCTGGTGAATAACATTGAAGTGTGTTAGATTAGAGCTTGCTTATAAACCACTGGCACAATATTGATCAAATAAATGTATAAAGGAGTATGAATGATTGATGTGGTCAAAGTGTAACATACTGTACACAGGATATGTCAGAAAGCACTAAGTGGACTCATTTCCCAAAAGCATTTCAGGGCAAAGTTGATGGTAAGATCTATATCAGAAAATGCCCCATGGTTCCAAGGAGTTTCTGAGAAGTGCCTGAACTTAAGAGTCCACATGACACGATCACAAATGAAGCAATCCAAATAAGTGAAAATATTACAATCACCTCTTCATAATAGTCTGTTAGTGTGTGTGTGGGGGGGGTAGGTTATCATCGCCATGAGGTCCCTGTTCATGAAGACAGGGATGCTCTCTCAAATGGAGAAAATACTTCTTGTTGTCCTATTCCTTTGTGCCCAGAACTAGTATCAAAGCAACAGGAAAACTCATTCATACCTGATATACTGGTACCAGTGACATGCTGGGATCAGAACTGCTGAGAATTCCAAAGGCCCTTTTCCACTAGCCTCACTTAGCCCTACACCACTCAGCCCGCTTTAACGCACTTTTCCATTAGCCCCAGCACCGGCTAGCAAGTACTTTTTTCGTACCTGATCCAGGGCAGGGTCTAACCGAGCTGAGTAGGGCTGAGTATGGCTGTGATATGACTTTAAGAGACTGGTCGCCGCTGATTGGTCAGGTCGTAATGTCACAAAAGCGACTTTTTCTGCTGAATTTACTCCACGACCACCATTTGTAATTGTTCAGCCAGTGAACACAGTGCGCCCCTTTAATACGGTATATTATATTAATATACTGTATAATATAGTACTCATATAATAATATACTCCTAATATTATATATTAGGAGGTGCGCAATTTTCTTTCTATATTAGGCGACGATTGCATCCAGCGTGAGTTGGTGTCCGAGCAGATGGGTTCCCAAGGGCGCATCCGTACTGCCAAACAGTGTCGGGAGAAGCTGAAAAAGCTGAAAAGCGATTACCGAGCAGTGAAGGACCACAATGCTCGAAGTTGAGCGGCTCGGAAGGAGTGGAAGTGGTTCGCTGAGAGACATTGGGCTCGACACGGCCACTGTCACGGTCACGGCCTTGGAAACCGTGGATGGTGAGTGTTGTTTTGAAATTGCGCATCTTTTCGCCACTTTATCCTTTCTGTGCCAAGCTCACTGTTTTTAAGAAATAGGAAGGTCGTTAGATTGTGGGTAATGGTTGTTACTGAGGCTTTCCTATTGTTTTGCAGCCAACTGCAGATTCACGCTTGCTTTGTGTTAAGTATTAGCGCAAACAAAACTCTGAATTACGCTTATTGTATTCCGGTTAAAAACTTTAGAGTGTTGTGTACATGTTGCACTTTGGTGTTAAGTTTTAAATTGCGTGCATTTTCTTTCTAGAATCGCATTTCATATCACAGGGGTCCACCTCAGTGGACATGGGCACACCGGACTCTCCTGGCGCTGCGTCTGCGTGTGCGTCTGCCGGAGCACCAGCTGGATCGACTCCACATCACCAGCTCCATCTGGATCACGTTCAAGTGCCGGTAAGGCACAATAACCACGATTTTTTTTTTTGGTTGAAACAGGTCCAGCGGAAACCAGGGTCGAAAATCCATCCATCCATCCATCCATCTTCTACCGCTTAATCCTTTACAGGTCGCGGGGGGGCTGGAGCCTAACAAGTTATGTACCAAATTGATTAATGCAGTTTCCTGTAGCTGCATATTAATTAATTGAAAATGTCTTTTTAAATGTACAAAAAGGTTATTCTTTGGTCTTCACTTATCGGTGTTCCACAACCATTTTTAGGTGTGGTGATTGAAGTGGGGTAATTCCTGTTTTATAAAAACAACTAAAGCTCATGAACTGCCGTTGAAATCAACATGCTTCATTGAAATGCTTCGCGTCAGCTGACTGTATTAACCCATTCAGATTTCTGCGGCCACACTACAAGCAACTAGTTTAAACATTACCCATCCATCCATCCATATTCTTAATCTTAATCCTTTTTAGTTTTGCAGGGGGGCTGCAGCCAAAGACAGCACCCTGCGTGTTGCAAAATCTGCTCTACTGAGGGGCAGCAACATGACAGTTCAGCTTATATACAGCAATGAAGCATAATATAATAGTGACATTCCACCACAGACTTTCACCTGTGTAATTCCATAATATATGTAGTGATCCAGCTTTAACAACCATGCCTTTCTGTCTTTCCATCTAGGCAAGACGAAAACAAACAACTCCCATCGCTGACCTTACATTAGCGATGGTCAACATGCATGACGAAGAGATGCGGCTCTTGGAACGGCAACATGACCAGCAGCAAGAATCAGGAGTACATGCAGCATTTGTGACAGGTGGCCGCAGATGTGCGGGCAGATGCGCGTGAAGCCCTGGAGCAGGACGCTGCGTTACGAAGGGAAGAGCTCGCAGAGATGTCAGCATTCAACAGAGATTTCCTGACCCTATTTGGCAGGCTTGTGGATGCATTTAGCAGTCGGCGTGTCTAACCATGTCTCCCCACACCCAGTTTGTTTTTTTGTTTGTAAATTTTGCTTCTGGAATAAAATTGTATTGTTTGCATCAAAAGTCTGGTTTATCTGTTATGACACCGTATGAGAAAAGCCAATAATTACATACACATTCCATTCTCTGTTCACTCCACATGCTGCTGTTCATCAGGTCAGGTGTATAGCCTTCTAATGGTAATTTACTTTTTAACAACACAACGAAACGTAATGTCTTGGTAGGTTATTTTTTTTTATTTTAAACAAATTTGCAATGCGGAATCCCTTTCTCTTGAACGGGTACATTTTTTATGTTATAAGCAGTTGTACAGGTGTGCTTGAACTTGTAGACACTGATAAAGGTAAGTACGTGTAAGTTGAATGTTGCATCACCAGTCAAAATTTCATAAATTAAGAAGGAATCTAGCAAAAATTTGGCACTAATAACAGTAGACAAATCGGACAAGGATACACAACTGTGTTTTTGTTGCACACAACTGTTGTTACCAAACAAGTGCAAAATTTATATTCCCTTTTCCCAAAAATTAAAAATCAATTTGTAAGTAAAAGTGGGAGACCTTTACATGGGAAAATATGACATGTATCAGCACATGATTTATAGTTCAATTTGCATTTCCACCTAAGCAAAATTGGCTTGTCGAGCTGGATTTTTGTGAAGATGGCCTGTGCGGTGTTTCTGCATGTAATTACATACCTGTCAAGTGATACGGTTTCGCCGTATTTTAATACGGGGAAAATGCAACTTTAGCAAATACGGGCGTATTGCCATTTCTGTACGCCAAAGAGAAAAATATATGGGAAAAAAAATTCTTGAGAGTGAGGGGAGGAACACGTCGTGTGTGACCCCCACAGCGTACGGGCGGGCAGAGCGCTCAGTGTCAGCAATTATCACAGCAGTGAAGTGTGGACTCATCATTAGGCTGATGGCTTCGCACCTTCTTAACAGATAAGCGTTATGAACAAAAGGACAGGTAGATGGACCATGCACAACATTTTATTTACAAAAAACATTTTTGAAATATGTATGCACATAAATGTGGACGAAATAGACAAGCATTGCATCACAGCATCTCGTATTATATTGTAACGTGCAGCTCGACATGGCGACGTCCCACCGGTAGGTTTGAACTCACGCCTGCCGCTCCGGAGTCCCGCACTCTACCTGTGTCACCAATAGGGTCAACCCACTTGGCAAGCCAAGTAGGGTACTTATATTGAGTTCGCTACAATATCACCACCCTGCTCCTCTGCTCTCTGTGCCGCTGCCACCACTGGTTCATCTACTGCATCATCCAATGTAGTGTCAAACGTCTGTCCATGACTCTCACACAGATTGTGCAGAGCACAACAAGTCAGCACCATAGATTTAACCAGTTTCATGTCACAGTCATTCCTCTCTCTTTCCTCCTTCCTTCTCTCCTCGTCATCAGCCATTTTCTTTGTTGTGGAGGATTTGGTCGCGTGTTTCACGTCACGAAGGTGTGGCACCGTCTGCTGTTCAACAAATCCCACCCACAGCAGGTGTGCCAGCAGGTGTGCCAGCAGTAGTTGAAAAGCAACTGAGGCTGAACCGAACCGAAGTGAGTAGAGTCGGGTTTTCAATCGGGGCTGGGCTGGGCTAGTGGAAAAGCGCCTCAAGTCTTGGTAGGCAGCTAATGCTAACAAACACCTGCTGGATTTTCAGAGCCCATGCTACAACCATTGATGTTTAAGCTTTTGTCATACATGTATCTTCTTTTAATTCTAAGTGAAAAGCTGACCCAACCCTTCTTACTTTAATGACAGTACTTTTCAAACTGAACCAATCTACCAAATGTAATGTCCCACTCAGTCTGACCTGGCAGAACCTCCCGTGATGTCAATAATTACTGAACTATGCGGGCAGGTTTGGTTATTGTGATTGCATATAGACTTTGAAAGACAAATTTCATATGAGGTTAACCTCAGAATAAAGGCTGTGTTTGTGTTATCACTGCAATGTGATGCAAGAGTTAAAGCAAAAAAAACAACAACATATTTTCCTGGTCCAGAAAATGCAGCATTTGAACTGGTACTGAAGAGACAGCTTCTGTCTACCTCTTTCTCTAGAATATGCCTGTGGCATTGTGAGTAAGGCATTAATAAAGAAATTTGGCAAGAGTTTTTATAATACAACACACTAATTAAAAGGTATATACAATGATCAGGCATAACATTATGACCACCTGCCTAATATAGTGCTGTCCCCCTTTTGTTGCCAAAACAGCCCTGACCCATGGAGGCATAGACTCCATTAGACCCCTGAAAGTGTCTTGTGGCAACTTGCACCAAAATTTGAGCAGGGGTGTGCTGTACACCTAGGTGTGGGAATTGTGAGGGACCTCACTATTTTATTTGGATCACCATACTTGTGTATTGTGGTACTCAATATCGTGATATCGATTATCACAGTACCAAAACTTTCAAATTTTTTTCACCTTTTTCAAACTCAAATCATGTTTTAAAGTACTAAAACTGTTGACATCTCTTTTATATAATAATGTATTTTCAGGGCTTCATTTTCCACAGGGATGCGTCTCTACACATAGGGAGGGCGGTGGACGGTGTTGTTTGGAATCGACTGTCACTCCAACCATGTTTTTCTGACTCAATAGACTCTTTCAAAAACCACCTTAAAACTTTTTGTTTGTTTGTTTGTTTGTTTGTTTGTTTTAAGGAGGCTTGTGTTGAGTTTAAATTCAACTCCATTTTAATGGTACATCTGATATTTTTTAATTATTTCAATCTTGTGTTTTAACTTGATTTTGTATTTTTTTTTTTTATTTAAGTTTTTGTAAAGGGTATACAGGTTATTACAGCATTGCATTGTTAACATTTTCATCGTACGTTCCCTTATATTTTGCTATTTGACAACATTGGTAGAATAGTTATTACAACACCCCCTTTTTTTTAAAGTGAAAGAAAAAGTGAAATTAAAGAGAATTAAATTTAAAACAAACAAACAAACAAACAAACAAAAACGCATAAACAAACAAACAGAACAGCAAAAAACAAACAAACAGAAAATTAAGTAATTAAAAGTAAAAGAGCATCTGAGTAGCATTGGAACAAAGAGTGGGACCATCACTGAAATGGTATTTGTCAAAGATCAGATCTAATGGAAGACACATATGCGATCCAGGGTTGCCAAAAGTTCATGAACCCAACCATGTCCTGTCTCAGTGCGAATGTCAACTTTTCCATCGAGTAAATGTCTTGAATCACGTTAATCCAGTCTTCAGGTGTAGGACAGTCCTTCAGCATTCATTTTTTAGTTAGGGCTTTTTTACTTGCCAATATTAAAACATTGAATAAGTATTTATCTCCTCGTCTTTCCAGTGAGTCCGGTAGTAAACCCAAATACAAAGTTATAAAAGAAAAGGGAACTGTTATTTTGAATATTTTCCCCAATATTGTCTGTACATTGGTCCAATATTGGTGGATAACTGGGCATGACCAAAACACATGAAAATGATTTGCAGTCTTTTCACCACACAAGCGCCAACAGTTCATCCCCTTATGGATAAATTTGTTTTGTGCAGGTGTTCTGAAAAATCTTACCAAATTTTTCCATCCAAATTCTCTCCACTGCAGGGATGAGGTACTTTTCCATTGCTGTCTATTTAGCTTTTCCCATATTTCCAATTGTAAAGTGAAATTCCCCTCTTTTTCCCATCTCTCTTTTATATATGATGTGTTGTCTCCTTTTAAGTCTTGAAGACCTTGGTATATTTTAGAAATGTATCTGATCCCTGGGATCCCTTTATATGCCATTAAGAAGACCTTCAGAACACCTGACTGGGCCCTTTCCAAATCCTCCTTTTTAAGTATATTGTTTATGTGGTGTCTAAGCTGAAAGAACCTGTAAAGGTCTTGATTTATTAGACCTTGTTTTTTCAAATCTTCAAAACTTCTTAAAGTTTGCCCCTTAAAGAAATCGTAATATTTTATCAGCCCTTTCTCTTTCCACTCTTTAAATCTGGTGTCTGTTTTATTGGGGGTAAAGTCTTGATCATAGGCAATCCATTGCAGAAGTCGATAGGGCTCTTTAGCTTGATTCTCTCTGACTATCTTAAACCAAATTTTTAGCGGGGTCTCTATCCACGGGTTAGTGTTATTCAAGAGTTTAGGTAAGGCATTGTTCCCTATTATCGCCTGTAGGGGGATGTCACTTGTTATTTGGCATTCCATCTCCTCCATTGTGCAGTGTAGACTGGGTTACATATCTCTACTAAAGTTTTAATTTGTGCAGCTATAAAATAGTCCCTGATATTTGGCAGTGCGAGCCCACCTTTGTCTTTGTTTAGCTGTAGGGTTCTATATCTGATTCTAGGTCTCTTGCCCTGCCATATGAATCTTGAGATCCTTCTGTCTAGCTCCTGCCATGTTTTTTTGGGGGGTTCTACCGGTATTGTTTGGAAAAGGTATAGAAGACGTGGGAGTATATTCATTTTGACTGCTTCAATTCTTTGTGCAGTACCTAAGAATGGTATCATATTCCATCTTGCTAGGTCAGATTTTATTTTTGTCACCAGTGGATCATAGTTTAGTGTTATAATTTTGTTGAGTTGTTTTGGGATATTGATCCCCAGATATTTCATAGATTCCAGCTCCCAGTTAGTTTTGAGTTCACTTAGTGAATAATGATTTGGGTCATAGTTGAATGTTAAAACTTGGGTTTTATGCATGTTTAATTTGTACCCCGATAAATCTCCATAGTCTGAAAAAACTGAGATTAGTTCTGGTAAAGAAGTGTCTGGTTGCCCTAGGTATATTAAAATGTCATCAGCAAAGAGTGCTATTTTATGTTCCTTCTGACCAAGTGTAATACCTTGAATTTTTTGATTTTGTCTTATCTATTGGCTCAGAGGTTCTATGAAGATTGCAAAGAGCAGTGGAGACAGGGGGCAGCCTTGACGACATCCTCTTTCCAGCTCAAAAGATGATGATAAATTACCGTTAATCCTTATTTTAGCTGTTGGTTTTTTATATAATGCCTGTATAGTTCTAATGAAGTTGTTATGAAAATTGAAACTGGATAAGATTCTATATAGGAAAGACCAGTCAACCAAATCAAATGCTTTTTCAGCATCTAATCCCAATATGACTGCATTTAAGTTATATTTTTTTATATGATGAATTATGTGTAAAGTGCGTCGAATGTTGTCTTGTGTCTGTCTTTGTCTTATAAAACCTGTTTGGTCTAAGTGAATTAAGTCTGTCAGTATGTTTTCTAACCTTTTGGCAAAGATACTGGTAAAAAGCTTATAGTCCTGATTTAATACACTGATTGGTCTGTAGTTGGAGCATTCTAGTTTATCCTTTTCAGGTTTAGGTATAACTGCAATGACCCCTTCTCTCCAGGAGGGGGGGATTTCCCCTGTGTGGAGGACATAGTTAAATGTTTTCAAGAGGAGAGGAGATAGTTGCTGTTTAAAGGTTTTGTACCATTCTGCTGTATAGCCATCTGCTCCTGAGGATTTGTTAGCTTTAAGTTTCATAATTGCTTTTTCCAATTCTTTAGGTTGTATTTCTGACAGTAGTGTTTTATTTTGTGATTCCGTAAGTTGGGGAAGGTGTAATGTGTTTAGGAATGTCTCGGATGCGTTTTTATGTTTTTTGTGGGAGTATAAGTTCTCGTAGTAATTCTCGAAGCTTTTAAGAATATCCTGAATTCTGAATTTTATTTCCTTTGATACTGGGTCTCTGATTTTGTAGATTGCTCTTTCTGTTTGTTGTTTCCTCAATTTATAGGCTAGTAATTTTGCCGATTTACTGCCTGCTTCATAGTGTTTTTGTTTCAGAAATGTAAGTTTCTTCTGGATTTCTATTGTGTAGATCTCATTTATTTGATTTTTAATTTCTTTAATCTTGAGCGAGCCATTAGAATGAGTGTTGTCTTTGTGTTCTTTTTCTAGGTTCTTGAGTTCTGACTCTAGTGTGATTAGTTTTTCTTGTCTCAGTTTCTTTTGGGTTGCCAGTTTTGCAATAATTTTTCCCCTTATTACAGCTTTGCACGCATCCCACAGTATTAAAGGGGATACTTCTCCATTATCGTTTTCTTCCAAATATTTGAAAATATCTGATTCCAATTCATCTTTCAGTGGTCCTTTCAGGACATTTGAATTCAACCTCCAGGAAAATGCATTATTTGTGTATTTTTGGATGTTTAAGTCCATATAGATCGGACTGTGGTCAGAGATCCATCAGTCCTATTTTACATGTTTTTACTCTTCCAATGTCTCTATTAAACATAAAAAAGTAATCAGTCCTTGAGTAAGATGAATGTGGCGTTGAATAAAAAGTATAATCTTTTACATTGGGGTTGAATTCCCTCCATACATCACAGATTCCCATTTCTTTTAGTAGCATCCGAGTTTTCCTATTTTGAGTGTTATTTTGATGTGAAGAATTACCTGTCGCATCCCAGTATGGATTCAGTCTTAGATTGAAGTCTCCACCACATATCACTAAACCTTGGGCTTTAGTTATCATTAGGTCGAATACATTTTTATAAAATTTCCATTTAGCCCCTGGTGGTGCATATACATTCAGCAGGGTGATATCTTCTTCCTCTAGCCGCCCAGTTACTAAACTGTACCTCCCTTCTTTATCTTTGTGTTCTGATTTTTTTTCAAATGTAATTTTGGTTGATATCAATGTCGCTACTCCCCTCCTCCTCCCTGATTTATATGAAGATGAAGAGATCATTTTAAACCCTTGTCTATTGAGTTTAGTGTGTTCCACATCTGTTAGGTGGGTTTCTTGTAAAAATATTATTTCTGCTTTGTCTTTTTTCATTTTGCGTAGAATCTTGGATCTTTTAACTGGATTCAGGATCCCTTTTACATTATATGAGGCTATTTTGGTTACACCCTGTTTCTCCATTGTATTTTCTTATTTAGTATAACAGTGTGGTGGCCCTCTTTTTTGCTACTCAGAAACTGAAAGAACATTAAGAACATAAAAAAACATTAAGAACATAGTGTACGAGACTTTAAAACAAAAAACTGTCAAAAAAACTTCCTGAGCTGGGGTCTCTTTAAAGACCCTGTAAGAGCCCTGATGGAGTGTAGGCTCTGAGGGAAATTCCTCAAACTCTGTTACGTGTTGAGGGCCCTCTCTTACCCCTGTAAGTTGTCCCATGTTTGAATTGCATGAATTTTCAGATCCCAATCTGAATTTGTAATGATTTTTTTTTTTTTTTTTTTATGCCTATACCCTATGAGATTGTGTGCACCCTCCCACCCCCATCACAGCAAACCTTCACTCTAATACAGTATTTGTTAGTGTGGGGAGAACATGTGGGTCATTGTTACATTTCTATTTTAACAAGATTTTTTTTTTCCTTTAAATTAAGAAGACATTTGTTTCTAATGCTATAACTGCTCCATGAAAGGTTTTACCACATGCTGATTCTGCATCTCCTTTAATGTTTGTTACCTTGTAGGAGGGGGGATGGAAGTGCAGAATGACTGAAAAGAGAGAAAAAAACAAAAAGGTCGCTATTCCTTTCTGGAACTGGAAAGCTTATCTTTGTAGCTCTGGGGCTGGGTTTCCCGCTGCTGGCCCGTGGATTTAGAAGGTCTTTGAGTGGACCACATTTGAACTCTGATTTTCTCGCTCAGATTTGCTGCGGGTTTAAACACCGTTACCGGGAGTCCTCTTCTCGCCATGTCAATTGTTGCTTCTTCCGCTGAATTGTAGAGACATGACTCTTCACCGTAAAAGACCCTTACCTTCGCCGGAAATGGCGTCTGAAAGCGTAGATTCTGTTCCCGTAGAACCTTTTTGGCGTCGTTATATTCCCCTCGCTTTTTAAGAACCTCGGGGGAGTAATCGTGCTCCACGAAGACTTTTCTTTCTTGATGCATAAATCCTTTTTTCTGCCAAGCCCGTCTTACAACCTCTTGTTTTATTTTGAAATCGGAGAATCTTACCAACACTCAACGCGGGTGTGCTTCTGCCGCTGGCTTTGCGGCTAATGTACGATGGGCCTTTTCTATTTTCAAATCGGTGGTTTGTGGAATATCCAACTTCTCTCTCAATAAGGATTCCACGCATTCCGCCACTGTGTTGAAGCCATCTTCAGCTCCTTCTTTCAGACCGTGAATTCTGATGTTATCTCGTCTCTGTCTTCCTTCTTGGTCGGCTAGCTTAGCCTCCAGCCTTGACTGTTTTCTGTGTAAATCCAGCATAGAATCTTCAAGCACTTTTACTCTTTTTTCAGCTTCCAAGATTCGGTTTTCGGCCTGGTCCATTCTGCTGTTCGTCCTTTTTAGTTCCTCTCTGAATTCATGAAATTCGGCCCGAAATCGTCGTAATTCATCATATAGCGATTTCAGGCTAACCTTTTTGTTAGCTAGGCCCAGCTCTTCGTCTCCTGAATGGAGGTCCTCGGGATCAGATTCTGCGGCCGCCGCACGTCCTGACCTGGGGAATGCCAGTTTCTTCTGTTTGTGGTTAGGCATGGTGTTTTTGTCTTTTGATTTTTATTCTTCCAAAAATCCGTTAAGTCTGATTTTGACGATGTTTTCCTTGGATTGGATGTGGGAGGTTCAGCGTTAAGTTGCTATCACCATGGCGTCCAGACCGGAAGTCCGATTTTGTATTTTTTAAAATTATTTTTTTATCTATTAAATTCCTTTTATTCTTATTCCTTTATTATTGTATAGTGCTTTGTGACTATTTGTCTCTGAAAAGCGCTTCATAAATAAACATTACTTACTTTTTCTCTGAACGCTGCTCGCAAGCTCCATGCTGGTGTGTTTTTAGCTTAGCCATTGCTAACGCTGTTCTGAGATGTGTGCTGGCCTGCATGCATTTTTTTGTTTTTGTGCAGCACTTTTTGCGGGTTGTGTGTCATGTCAAGGTCTTTCCTTCCATCTTTGTTATAAAATCCCAAAAAGGCCTGAAATTTGAGCTAACTGAGGTAAGCTGTAGTAAGCTGGCTATAAATCTCGTGAGACAAGATATGATTTCAATTAACAATGGACGTTTTTGCACCATCTGACTGCAAATCTTGCGAGACAAGCTATGAATTCACTTGACTGGCTGCTTGCTTTGCACCATCTAATGGACTGAAAATGCAATTGGCTGAAGAGCCAAGAGAGTATGCAACATTTACATGAATATATATAATTAGCTGAAGAGAATTGAAATGCTGTTTCTCTCTCTTCAGTGGTGTGCGCAATATAAATAAAAAGGAATAAGGCTGGAAAAACAACAATAGCAGTCTATGTACAGTGATGCTACCTGTAGTGCAAATAATGATAATAGATAAAACTCAGACATTATGTAGTGCAAATAAAGTTAAACAATTAAACTCAGCAAACCCATCTACAGAAAAAGGTAAAGCAGTAATACTCATTGCAAGTTCGATGCGGTAGTGTAGGTGCAAACAGTGACAGATTGGATTGCTCATGATCAATAGTGCAACAACAGACAGCAGCAGGTGCAGCATTTGTACAAATCGTTGCAGTAAGATGCAGAGACATACAGCAGCAGATGTAATTACTGTTGGTGTTCCAAATCTTTCTGTGGAAACAGCTGATGTAGTTATTGTTTGGGTGAGTGCATTACAGTCCAGGGGTGGGGGGGGTGGGGGTGAAGAGAGTTCAGGGTCCTGATGACCTGGTGAAAAAATCTGTTTAGCAGTCTTGTGGAAAGGGCCCAGAGGCTCCAGTACCTTTTTCCAAAGGGCAGGGGGCTTAAGAGGGCATTTGAGGGGTGGGAGGTCTCGCCTGCAATGTTTATGGCTCTGTGGGAGAGGCGGGTGAGGTAGATGTCTGAGAGGGGGGCAGAGGGGCACCAGTGATCTTGCTGGCAGCTTTCACTGTGCATTGTAGTGTTTTCTGGCAGGTGGAAGTGCAGCTTTCATACCACACTGCGATGCAGCTGGTGAGGATGCTCTCAGTGGTGCCCCGGTAGAATGAGCACATGATGGGGGGTGGGACTTGTACTCTCCTCAGTTTGCAGAGGAAATAAAGGTGAGTTTGAGTCTTCTTGGCCAGTGATGTGGTGTTGTTGGACCAGGAGAGGTCCTCAGAGATGTACACCACCAAGAACTTGGTGCTGCTCACCCTGTCCACAGCTGCTCTATCGATGATCAGAGGGGGATGCTGTGTGTGTCCCCTCCTGAAGTCAACCACAATCTCCTTGGTTTTTCCAAAGTTCAGGAAGAGATTATTGTCTTTTCACCACTGGACTAGTTGGCTTATCTCATTTGCACTCAACATTTGCACATAGGAGTTCTTTGAGTCCAGGTGGGTGGGGGCTGGATGGAGAGCAGCAGAGATGGCTTCTGAAAACGATCAATCCATGCGTTTAGGAATCGGTGCATTATCGATGGTGTCAAGAGATGAGATCCATTACTGAATTGATCTTTTGTCCACACCCTTTCATAGAAATGGTATTCTTCAATGGCTGTGGCAATTATAGCGAGATAATGCGGGGTGCCACAAAGCAAAAATGATTCAGGAATAGTTTGTTGAGCACAGCAAAGAGTTTGAGGTGTTTACCTGGCCTCGATATTTCAAAGATCTCAATCCAACCGATCATCTTTCGGATGTGCTGGGCAGACAAATCCATTGGGGCCCCACCTTGCTAGCATATTGGTGCCAGATATCACATCACACGGTCAGGGGTCTAGTGGAGTCCATGCCTCGACCGGTCAGGGCTGTTTTGGCAGCAAAAGGGGTCCAACACAATATTAGACAGGTGGTCATGATGTTATGCCTGATGGGTGTACATTGTAAGTACAGGAAAAAAAAAACAAGTAAAAAAAAATATGTTTAAAACAGAAAAAAACCTTGCAAATTAAAGCTGCAAGCAGCGATAAACGGGCCCTCACATCCTTGCTAGACCTCGGTATTGCCACTCAGAGTGTGTAATCCGCACAGGCTCCATTCCTCCCTCCCCAACTCTCTTCCTTCCGCTCTTTTTTCATTCGTCCTTCCATAATGCCATATGCCCATCCATCTGCCATCCATTCATCCATCAATCCATTCGCCGTCCATCCCGCCATCCATCATTAGTCCATCCATCTGTCCATTTGTACATTGAAAGATAGCGCCTCGGCAGAGGTACTGTATAAGCTCGTGGATTACCTCAAAAATCTAATATGTTTATCCATAGCCAAAAGGCCACTTCTGGTGAAAATTTCACCTGTAAATTTGTTTGAATTCAGACAAGCTTTGCCTTTTTTTTTTCTTTTTTTTTTTTTTTAACCTAGGGGGAACTATAGCTATATTTGGTATAGTCACATAACTCTGTTCTGGGTGGTACTAGTCCCATGTATATCAAATTTTGGTGCCTTTGGACGATGTACGTGTGAGTTATGACAACTTCCTGTCCATTGGCGGTAGGAGGTGATGCTGCTGTGTCTTATTGTATATTATAGAAATGTTTACCATTGACTGCCTATTCAACATGCTAAATTTGGTTGATTTCAGATAAAGTATGTCAGAGTTACTAAGCTTTGTTTTTCTGGTAGGGGGCGCTAGCACTATGCATAATTGTTGATTATAGAAAGGTTCAGAGTTGGTTAACCATGCACCACGAAAACTTGGTTGAATTTGGACTACATATTTCAAACTTATAAGGCTTTGTTTTTTTTTCTGCTAGGGGGCGCTATAGCTGTGTGTTATTTTTCATTATATGAGTCCAGCTCTCTGCCCCTCCGGCGCGAAAACCATGACACCGTGAGATACATGCTTTAACGCTGCTGTCTTTTCTGTTGACACAGGTGTCCTGTTCCTGCTTGCATTTTAATTATATCTTTTTCTACTTTTTTTCATCTTTTCAACTTTAACTACAGTGGTGTGAAAAAGTGTTTGCCCCTTTCCTGATTTCTCATTTTTTGTATGTTTGTCACACTTAAATGTTTCAGATCGTCAAACAAATTTCAATATTAGACAAAGATAACACAAATAAACACAAAATGCAGTTTTTAAATGAAGGTATTTATGAAAAAGGCCAAAAAAAATCAGTGTGACAAATATATGTAAATAAAAAAAGAGACATTAGGAAGGGGGCAAGCACTTCTTCACACCACTGCATTTTAACTTTTCCTGAAAGACAATCATTTCTCACCATGGAAAACCCTTTTGTCTCATGAGGCAGATGTGGTGAATGTCTTCCTCTAACATTTGACTGGCTGTTTGATCCTTGATCTGAAGGTTTTTACAGGAATACATAGAAACAAGTCTTAAACATAGACCATTATCATCCCTGAATAGCCAGATAAAATGAGGACTATGAACCTTTATTGTCTTGAAGTTAACTTTTCAGTCAGATATTTAGTTCAGTTTAATTTAATCTATAGTTTGCCTGTGTCACCCTTGGATAGTCAAGTTAATTTGTGCAACACAAAGAAAAAATATGAAAAACACAAAGCACAATTAACTCACCCACATAAAACAGTCAAATCTAATCTAACTGCCGATAAAAACTCATCTGAAACACAAATACGGCACCATAAAAGGCCAGAGGGCCACGGAAATGAGGAAAATGAAGAGTTTAATTTAATAAATACCCTGTAAAGTGGTAACCCTCATTTAAAAAGTTGGACATTTTCTAGTTTTTTCAGAGAGTGTGGTCGTCGTAATTATCGCCACTCTCCTCCTCTGTGCCTCATTGGTCTGTCCCCGTCATGACACGAACATCTGACTCACGAGTCCTTAAAACACTTCTTCACAGACCAGAAAATTAGAATCACTGAATCATAACCTTGAGATTATTATATTTCTGTGCCCAAGGCGACTATTCCAAGAAAGCACTGTGGGCTTGCATTAGCATTAAATCCACTAACATATGCCCGTGGCATTATATAAGGAGGAGCTGCGCACAGGGTGCAGGAGCTATAAATAAAGTCGATTCAGAGGCAGCCCTGAGCATGTATCTCTGTGTGTTGCAGTTTTTCCATTATTGCTATGCTTCTGAGGAATTTACACCACAATGTATAGAAGGGAATGACTCAGAATGGACCTCATGGCTCCATAGTAAAGTAATTGAGAGTGACCGGGTGACTCAGAGAGCATCAGGACATCAATAAATCAGGGACACATGGTCATGCTATGGCTAACATGCTAACAACACATAGGAGAAGGGAATGAAAAGTTCATAGGCTTAGTTCATAAAAAGTTCATAGTGGTAAAATTTGACCAAATGTGGTTTATTTTTCAACATCGTCTACCCTTTGGTCAACATACTTCTTCCATCAGTGTTGCAGTGCTTGCAACCCTGTGATTGAAAAATAAACCACATTTGGTCAAATTTGACCACTATGAACTTTTCAGCCTATGAACTCCCCACCCCTTGTATGCACAGTGAATATAGAAAGTCTACACACCCCGTTCAAATGCCAGATTTTTGTGATGTAAAAAAATGAGACCAAGATAAATAATTTCATTTTTTTTCCACCATTAATGTAACCTATAACCTGTACAACCCAACTGAAAAAAAACCAAACAAACTGAAATCTTTTAAGAGGAAAAATAAAAAAATAAAAATCTTACAATAACCTGGTTGAATAAATATGCACACCCTCTTATAACTGGGGATGTGGTTGCGTTCAGAATTAACCAATCACATTCAAACTCATGTTAAATGGGAGTCAGAACACACCTGCCACCATTTAAAGTGCCTCTGATTAACCCCAAATAAAGTTCAGCTGTTCTAGTAGGGTTTTCCTGACATGTTTGTAGTCACATCTTAGAGCACAAGCCATGATTCGCAGAGAGCTTCTAAAGCATCAGAGGGATCTTATTGTTCAAAGGTATCAGTCAGGAGAAGGGTACAAAATGTAGACTGGTTAATTGAGTGGTGTGACAAAAAAGTACCAAAAAGACTGAGGAGATTGTTTTTGGCCATCTTCTCGATAATCTACTTTCCTCACTGATTATCCACAATGAAGAAATTAAACAGGTGACTTCTTATAAATATTTAGGAGTCTTGATTGATGAGCCCCTATCATGGACACATCATTACGAGCTGCAGGCAGAAGTCATAAATCATGACTCTTTGTTTGCTAGAGGTAAGTCCTGGGAAAACCCCCGTGAGTGCCTGATAACACTGTCAAGTTTAGAAATCGTACTTTCTAAAAATGCATGTTTTGGCAGAAGACATAACTCCCGACCCATCAAAAGTGAGTTTTAAACCTAGCCAAAACATAAACAAATCATCTTTTTCCGGGTCCGTTTTTTCGCACTTCCTACAAATTAAATATCATTTTGAAGGTCTTACAATACAGAATATGGAAAAAAAAACAAACAAACCATTACCTCAGTTTTGATAATTTCCTCAAAGTGACTCATTTTGCCAGCACGGGTCACATATGTATAAGAAGATCCAGCAGCGTGTCTACTTTCTGCATGGACTTAGATCTTTTGGAGCCAGCAGCAAGATAAAGACTCTGTTTCACTTTTCAGTGATACAGAGTGTGCTGTAGTACTGTAGTTTAGCAGCCTGACTGCTAAACTTAAAAGTAAACTCAATAATCAAATAAAAATCTTTGCAAAGATCATTGGTCAATCACTCATAAGTAATTTTCATGAAGAACACACGGAAAGCATGATCAGGTAAAAATCCCTACATTTTAACACAATAACTCAAAAATTAATTTATCCACCAATCAATTCTGCTGCTGAACCAGAATCTATGAATGGTCAAATACCATCAAGCCCACTGTCTAAATATGTGGTGTTATGCCTGTCCTCACTGTTTTATTTTTGTTTGTGTGGTGTGTCCAACTGGTATGTTTGTGTAACCTGCATGTTTTGTCCAATCTATTTTTTTGTATGTTTGAAACTGGAGTGTCCTATGAGGGCGAGACACTCCGGTCTACTGCACCCCTTCTTGTGTCTTTTCTACCTTTTTCTGTGCTCCATCTGTAATGGACTAATTGCCTACAGTCGCCAGGAACTTATAAGCATCGGTCACCAATTCACCTCCATCATCTCCCCCGCCCATTCTAGTGACTTCCACCACATCCCTGAGGAGATTGCCAGACCTCAGGGCATTCCATAGTTCATTATGCTTCACAAGCACAGACGACGACAGGAGAGGAAGCAGAAACAAAGCTGCAGGGCTAGTCTTTGCGCCCAGTTGCACAAACTTAACTCCAAACCACCGTTACCTTCAATTTTTCTCACAAACACCACATCCCTCACCAACAAAATAGACGCACTGCACACGGAGATTGCCTATAATCTCTACGTCTGCGACTGTTGTATTCTGATTGTGACTGAATCATGGCTGAACAAATGCATTCCGTCCACCACTGTGGAATTACCTGGCTGAACTAAACACTCGACCGCAGACAACGAGACAGTGAGACAACAAGTTTTGACTGCAACGCTGAGTCTTGTAAGGGGTGGGGTGGGGGGTAGGGCTCTGTGCATATGTGCTTCAGACTTGGTGTAGAAACAGCAGAATAATTTATAGTCACTGTTCACTGGACTTAGAGACCATGTCCTTCCTGTGCAGGCCTTTTTATCTCCCCCGCGAGCAAACTGCAGTAATTTTAACAGCCGTCTACATTCCTCCTGATGCTAATGTTAGCTTAGCACTCAATCACCTCCAGCACATTGTCAGCAGGCAGCAACGAGATCACTCCAATGCAGTCCACATTATTGCAGGGGATTTTAACAAAGCATGCTTTAAGACTGTACTCCCCAAATTCTACCAACATGCTAAGTGTCCCACAAGAGGGGAAAGAACACTAGATCATATTTATAGCAACATTAAGCACGCCTACAGAACCATCCCCCCCCCCCCCCCACCTTGAACAATCAGACCATCTCTCTCTTTTCTGATTCCTGCCTACACCCCTCTTAGGAAGAGTCCTCCCCCCTCCCAACCAAGCAAACAATTAAAACCTGGCCTGAAAACACTGTTCTCCAGTTGAAAGACTGCTTTGCCTGCACTGATTGAAGCATCTTTGAACATCAGGACCTTGTCTTCTACACTGAATCTGTCCTTTTCTACATCAAATGCTGTATAGAAAATGTGACAGTCATCAAACATATCTGGGTATTTCCGAACTGCAAAGCCTGGATGACCAGTGAAGTCCAGGCTCTGATCAGAGCCCACAACTCAGCCTTCAGACAGAGGGACAGCTCTCTGTACAGCACCGCCAGAGCTAACCTGAGGAGAGGCATAAAACTCACTAAAAACGCCTATAGGAGGGAGGTGGAGGGCTTCCTCTCAGACAACAACCCCCGACAGATGTGGAGAGGAACCCAGGCCCTTACCAACTACAGGGGCCAGGGCCTTCCAGCATCAGACAGCAGCCTCACTCTGGCAGAGGAGCTTAACAGCTTCTTTGCCTACTTTGAGCACCCCCCCCAAACCTGCCCCCCTTCTCTCCACCTCCCCCACCCCCTCCCCTTCCCCCTCTCTCTACATGTGCACGTGGTGAGGAAGTAACTGAGAGCAGTGAACATCTGCAGAGCTGCTGGTCCAGACGGCATCCCAGGAGGGGTGGTCAAAGCATGTGCAGACCAGCTTGCAGGGATCCTCACCAAGTTGTTCAACCTCTCCCTGATGCACACTACCGTCCCATCCTGCCTCAAGGCCTCCACCATCATCCCCATCCCCAAAAAGGCCACAATTGACAGCCTGAATGACTACAGACCCATAGCACTCACGTCTGTAGTCATGAAATGTTTTGAGAGACTGGTGTCCCAGCCATCAGGGACTATCTTCCCCCCTCCTTCGATCCCCATCATTTCGCCTACAGGGAGAACCGGTCTACAGAAGACGCCGTCGCCATCCCCCTCCTCAGAGTACTGAGTCACCTGAAGAATCCAAGGAGCTACGTGAGGATGCTCTTCATGGACTACAGCTCAGTTTTTTAACACCATCATCTCAGGTATCCTGATCAACAAACTGCAACTCCTCCAGACCCCCCCCCCCCACACACACACACAACTGCCCCTGGATAAAGAACTTTCTCACCAATTGCCCACAAGAGCGACACAGTTGGCCCCCACCACTCCACACTGTCCCTCAGCTACAGCTTCCCCCAAGGCTCAGTGCTAAGCCCACTACTTTACTTGCTGTACACCTTTGACCAATCCACCCAACCACTGTTATTGTGAAGTACATGGACGACACCACCTTGGTTGGGCTCATCACCGATGACGATGAGAAGGCATGCAGGGGGGAGGTAGAGAATCTGCTGCTGTGGTGCCAAGCAAACAATCTGAAACTGAATGTCCAACAAAACAAAAAACTCATTCTGGACATCAAGAAGAACATACAGCCCCCCCCCCCCCCCCAATAAATGGCGATTGCATGGAAAACGTCCCCACATTCAGGTTCCTGAGCACCCACAGCTTCTCGGACCTCTCCTGGACTGTCAACACCAAGGCCCTGGTGAAGAAAGCCCAGCAGCGGCTGCACTTCCTCCATGTCCTGAGCCTTCTATCGCTGCTCAGTGGAGACTATGCTCACCTACTGTCTGGGTGTGTGGTAAGCCAGCTCCACAGCCAAGAACAGGAAGGCTATGCAGAGGGTCATCAACACCACCCAAAAAATTATCAGCAGCTCTCTGCCCTCCCTGGAAGACATCTCCAGAGCCTCCTGTCTCAAAAGGACCAAGGCCATCACAGAAGACCCCTCACATCCCGCCCACCATATCTTTGACCCGCTTCCTTCTGGACCACAGTTCAGATTGTTCAGGTCCCACATTTCCAGACTGACAAACAGTTTCTTCCCCTGGGTCATTCGAACTGCAAAAAGTCATGGTCCCCCCCCTCCCCCGCCAAAAGCCCACATGCACAGAACTGAGGACCTTTGAATTATCACTATAACCCATCTGTCTTTGCACCCCTCACTTTCGTGTATACTGACCCACCCATGAAATCTCTACTGTAGGTATTTTCCATAATCCTTGGGCCATTATACTCTATTATGTGTTCTGCACTGCACACTCTTATGTGCATAGTTCCACCTGCGTAGCCACTACTGTATCTGTGTATTTACCTATGGGCTATTTGTTATTCATACTTTTACCTTTACTTCAGTTGTATGGTTAATCATGTGTTCTGTAACTGTTTTATTTCAAATTCTTCCCACTTACTTTATTTTGCAGTAGCTTGGTGGAGCACCCACAATTTTGTTGTGCTGTACAACTGTACAATGACAATGAAGCCCCCATCCATCCATCCATCCATCTTCTACCGTTTTTCTGGAGGTCCAGGCAGCAGTTCAAGCAGAGAAGCACAGACTTCCCTCTCCCCAGCCACCTGCTCCAGCTCTTCAGAGAGGATACCAAGGTGTTCCCAGACCAGCTGGGAGACATAGTCTCTCCACCGAGTCCTGGGTCTGCCCCGGGGTCTCCTCCCAGTGGGACGTGCCTGAAACACCTCAAGTGGGAGGTGTCCAGGAGGCATCCTGATCAGATGCCCATACCACCTCAACTGACTCCTTTCAATGTGGAGGAGCAGCGGTTTTACTCTGAGCCTCTCCCGGATGACTGAGCTCCACACCTATTCTGTTCTATTTTTTCTATTCTATTCTATTCTATTCTATTCTATTCTATTCTAGTCTAGTCTAGTCTAGTCTAGTCTAACTGCAAAACAAATTTCAGTAATAACTGACAATATCGTATTGTATTGTAAAAGAATTTCCAAGGCATTAAATATGCCATGGAACACAGTGAAGACAGTCATCATCAAGTGGAGAAAATATGGCACAACAGTGACATTACCAAGAACTGGATTTCCCTCCAAAATTGATGAAAAGACGAGAAGAAAACTGGTGAGGGAGGCTGCCGAGAGGCCGACAGCAACATTGAAAGAGCTCCAGGAATTTCTGGCAAGTACTGGCTGTTTAGTATATGTGACAACAATCTCCCATCTTTTTCATATGTCTGGACTATGGGGTAGGGTGGCAAGACGGAATCCTTATCTTACAAAGAAAAACATCCAAACCCGGCTACATTTTGCAAAAATACATTTGAAATCTCCCAAACAGATGTGGAAAATGTGTTATGGTTTGATGAAACCAAGGTTGAACTTTTTGGCCATAATTCCAAAAAGTATATTTGGAACAAACAACACTGCTCATCACCAAAAGAACACCATACCTATAGTGAAGCAGTGTGGTAGTACCATCATGCTTTGGGGCTATTTTTCTTAAGCTGGAACTGGGGCCTTAGTCAAGGTGAAGAGAATTATGAACAGTTCAAAATACCAGTCAGTGTTGGCACAAAACCTTCAGGCTTCTGCTAGAAAGCTGAAGATGAAGAGAAACTTCATCTTTCAGCACAACAATGACCCAAAGCACACATCCAGATCAACAAAAGAATGGCTTCACCAGGAGAAGATTAATTTTTTGGAATGGCCCAGCCAGAGTTCAGACCTGAATCCGATCAAACATCTGTGGGGTGATGTGAAGAGGACTGTGCACAGGAGTTGCCCTCGCAATCTGACAGATTTGGAGCATTTTTTAAAAGAGGAGTGGGCAAATATTGCCACATCAAGATGTGCCACACTGATAGACTCCTACCCAAAAAGACTGAGTGCTTTAATAAAAGCCAAAGGTGCTAAAACAAAGTATTAGTTTAAGGTTGTGCATATTTATGCAACCAGGTTATTGTAAGTTTTTTCCATCCATCCATCGTCTTCCGCTTAATCTTTTTCGGATCGCGGGGGGGCTGGAGCCTATCCCAGCATCTTTGTGAGAGAGGCAGGGTACACCCTGGACAGATCGCCAGTCCATTGCAGGGCCAACACAGAGAGACAGACAACCATTCACTCTCACAGTCATACCTAAGGACAATTTAGAATCCCCAGTTGATGCCAGTTAACCGAACTTGCATGTTTTTGGCATATGGTAGGAAACCGGAGAAATCCCGGAGTAAACCCACGCAGACAAGGGGAGAATATACAAACTCCACACAGATCAGTGTTGGTCGGGGGCTGGGATCGAACCCAAAATTCCCTGGCCAAGGGTGAGTTGCTGTGCTGCTGCAGTGCCAACAAGTCCGCCACCGTGCTGAAAGTTGTTTCTTTATTTTTTGATTTTTCCCTGACAAGATTTCAGGGTTTTTTTCCAGTTGGGTTGTACATGCTATAGGTCACAATAGCGGTGGAAAAAGTTTTGAAAAGATTTATGTTTGTCTCATTTTTTACATCACAAAAACCTGGCATTTTAACGGGGGTGTGTAGACTTTTTATATCCACTGTAGATTTAAGCAAAGATTATCAGTGAGGAAGGGGTTGTAGCAGTGTTTGATTTGAAAATTTGATATCATGACAGATGTGGGGGTTTTTTCTGTTTCTGTACAAACACAAGCTGTGCTGTGATTTGTTTTGCAGTCACTTCCCATACATCTTCATTGTCTGTTCTGGTCTCTGTGGTACTAACATGGCCTCATTATAGTCTGTCACATGTTCCTCTTCTGTCAGTATCACAGGCTTCTTCCTGCTCCAGTTTGATTTCAATGTTTCCAAATCAGTCCACACCTCACGTTTCATTTCTACGAGTTTTTGTTGATAATTTATTATACAGTAAAGTACAATTCTTAACATGCTTGTGTGTCAGATTTGGTTTAAGTACAGTAATAAACATAAATATGCTTTCCTTTACCTTTAAGAAAAGTAATTTAGAGGAACTAATCATCATATGGAACATCTTCCTTGGACAGTTTTGTTCTTTCGAGAATTATCTCACTACAGTCTGTCATAATTATTGCCCATCTAGGGTAAGGAATGAGAAGAGGACCCGAGTGCTAAGTGAATATAGTACACCCTGGTTTTATTTTAAACAAAAAATAAAAGCTGCACGTGGGCAGAACTGAAATACAAAAACAGGCAGGATAAAACTAAACTAAAACTTGGCAAAGACTTATAGGTACAAAGCAGGGGGAACAAAGGTGGAGCAGAACCAGAGAATTGATGCAATGACCTCACAAAGAACACTGAAAAGGGACTCATAAATAGGGGAACTAATAATGACGAAGGCTTCGAAGAGAAGAAGAAGAAGATTGGGACCGCATCTACATCTGTGTTTGGCTGGTGGTAGGATTGATTTGTTTGTGACGGATAGCAAAAACTATACACAGTCTGAAACATTATGGCATCTACGTAGCTCTGACGGGTACGACAAAGATGAGGTGGGCTGGACACTATCCAGGCCTGGGCACCGGAAAAGAACAACTGGGGGGGGGGGGGGCACCAAGACTTAGAAGCGAGTCAGATGAGAGTGATGCGGGAAGAAGTAACAATGTGAAGAAAACACACACTGGCCAAAATGAATGGCAGTTTGAGGATGTAGGGAATGACTGCAAGGTTGTCACTGAGTCCAATCAGGGTGGGGGGCACTATCACTCAGTTAAGCTAACAAAAGCAATTGAGAAAGAAATTGGGAGAGTTAAGTTTGCAAAGTTCTTGAAGAATAACCGGCTGTTAATTCATGCCACAAGTAAACGACAGTAACAGAAAATACTGACAATGACATGTCTAAATGGAAAACAAATGAAGGTGCATGTTCCTGGCATGACAGCTAACTTGAGGGGAGCTGTATCAGGTGTCCCTTTGTGCATGTATATGGAAGAAGTGAAAAACGAGATCCAAGGAGGAAAGGTTAAGGATCTGAAAAGGCTACAGAGTAAAAAAAGGCTTGCTGAAGGACACACAGTCTGTCATGATTCAGTTTGAGGAAACACTCCCTAAATCAGTCCTAACAGGATACATGTATTTGAGTGTCAGAGAATATGTCCCAAAGCTACTCAGGTGCTACAAATGTCAAAGGATGGGTCACACTGCTCAGCAATGTAGGGGAAAGCTAAGATGTGCTAGATGTGGAGGGGGGCATGAATATGGTAAATGTGACAAGGACGCCAAAGTAAAGTGTTGCAACTACGGGGGTGAGCACAGTGCTGCATATGGAGGATGTGTTGTGCAGAGGAAAGCTAGACAAGCCCAGGAAATCAGAATAACTAAGGAAATCTTGTATGCGGAAGCTCTAAAGACAGTTAGAGAGGCAGGAATAGTCAGAAACACAGCAGGCCTTCCTCAAAGAAGTGCAGTTCAAATGGAAGCCCAGCAATCAGCGGGTCCCACGCAGGCACAGGATCGTGCAGCTGCAAGGAATGTTTGTGTTCACAAATGCAAAATGGATGATGACACATTGATAGTTAAGAGGACAAACTTTAAAGCTTTTATCTGCCACACCATGAATGTTGCTGCACAGCTACAGGAGAAAAGTGATAGAATCAAAACCACTGTGGAAGCAGCAGAAAGCTTCATAGATGTGATATCACAGCTGACCAGATTCATGCTTTATTGAAAGCTGAAACTGGGGAGACTGCACATGCTGAAACAAGACCTTAATTATGGTACTACACATACTACAGTGGAATGCGAGGAGTCTTATAGCAAACGGACAAGAACTCAAGAAGTATCTTTATGAACTAGAAGTTGTTCCACAGGTAGTGTGTGTACATGAGACATGGCTTCAACCTCACTTAGATTTTGTTATTCCAGGATACAGTTCAATCAGACAGGATAGAATTAACACTGTAAATGGAGGAGGATGTGCCACTTTCATTAAAGATGGCCTGGCATATAGGGTAATTCCCTCCCCTGAGGAAATAGAGTGTAATATTATTGAAATATATAGGCCAAATGGACAAGGAAATATTAAGCTGATTAATTATTAGAACCCATGTAGGAAGTTAACAGTAGATATTTTCAGTGTTATGGCAAGGGAAGGGCATATGCAAGAGGTATGGTGTGGAGACTTTAATGCCCACAATAGCTTGTGGGAAGCACACATACAGATTACAATGGAAATGTTGTGGAAGAGATGTTAGATGAAAGATCATTAATTTGTCTAAACAGTGGTGAAGGTACCAGGGTGGATGTGCATGGGGCACATTATCATGTATTGACCTGACTCTGGTATCTGATTCTTTAGTGAGCACCTGTGAATGGACGGTTATGAACAGGACAACTATGGGAAGTGATCACTTCCCAACACTTACAGTCATTAGAACTGAAGTATATATACAAGAGGGAAGATATTTTACAAGATGGTGTTTTGACAATTGGGAAAAATTTAGGCAATACTTTGTTCAATCGTGTCATTTGGTAACATTAGAAGGTGGCATAGAAGAGTGTTCAAGTCAGGTAACCAATCATATTATACTATATCAAACTATGAAACACAGAGTGAGGAAACTCAAACTCTAAAAATATGCCACTATGCTGAACATAAACCACAAGAGATGGAGAATGATATTGATCCTGATAACCACTTTTTCAATAATAATCATAACCACTGTGAATATTACACTGAAAAGCAATTCAAAAGTCAAGTGCAATTAGATGGTAAACTGTCAATAATACACTTCAATAGCAGAAGTCTTAACAAAAACTTCTCACAGATTCAGGACTATTTAAAACAGCTAAACAGAAAATTCACAGCTATAGCAGTCTCTGAAACCTGGCTTAATGCAGACCAGGCTCCCCTGATGGCAATAGAGGGATATCAGATGTTTAACATTAACAGATCTCAAAAAAAGGGTGGTGGTGTTGCACTGTATATTGATGACCTATATAGATGTAAGCTTGTAAATGAAATGTCCTCAGCACTACCAGGGCTTCTGGAATGTGTTACTGTTGAGATTGACCTAGACAAAACAAAAAATCTAATCATAAGCTGCATATACAGAACGCCGGGAACTTGCATTGAGACATTCAGAGATAAATTAGTCGAGCTGTACAATAATATTACTAGTAAGAAAATGGTAGCAATTTGTGGAGATTTCAATATTGATCTACTTAATCCACATCAACAAAATGTAGTTACAGAGTTCATGAACTCTATGTACAGCATGAGTCTATATCCCACAATAACACATTCCAGTAGAATCACAGCTCACTCTGCTACACTTATTGACAACCTGTTTGTCAATGTTCTCGACAAGAAAATAGAAAGTGGATTATTGATAAATGATATAAGCGACCACTTGCCAATCTTTGCACTTATCCATGGCCACACGGGGCCCAACCCAGAAAAAATCTCAAAATCGTTCAGACACAAATCACCAAACGCAATCAGTTCTTTTAAAGAGGACTTGCTGAAGCAAGACTGGACAGAAGTCTATGTATCAGATGTAAATGAAGCCTATGACACATTTACAAACATTGTAACCACTCTTTATGAAAAAAACTGCCCATTAGTTAAAAAAAAGCTTAAACACAAATTTACTGACAAACCATGGCTAACCAAAGGACTACAAAAGGCGTGTAAAAAGAAAAATTTATTATATAAAGCTTTCATAAAGAAAAGAACAAAAGAAGCAGAGCAGCGGTATAAAACATACAAAAATAAGTTAACATATATAATAAGATGTAGTAAAAGAGACTATTACAGTAAAGAACTGGAAAAAAACAAAGACAATATTAAAAATACATGGACAATAATCAACAGTATCCTTGGAAATAAAAGCAGAAATACCAGCTACCCAACTAACATTCCAAAAAATAATAAATCGACTCCGAATGTGAATATAGCTTCACCTGCAGATGAATTTAATAATTTTTTTGTTAACATTGGACCTAAACTGGCCCGAGAAATACCCACTACGGTGCCAACAGGTGATTCAATATGCAATAACACTGCTGTAAAAGACACCATCTTCATAAAGAACACAGACGAAAGAGAGGTCATTGAAATTGTTAAATCGTTCAAAAGTAAAACATCTACTGACTGCGATGGTATTGATATGCTACTAGTCAAAACTGTTATCGAATGCATAGTGAAACCACTGACGTATATCTGTAACCTGTCTCTCCAATCAGGTATATTTCCCAATGCAATGAAAATAGCTAAAGTAATTCCGATTTACAAGACAGGCGACAGAGGGGAACTCTCCAACTACAGACCAATTTCACTATTACCGCAATTTTCCAAGATACTTGAAAAAATATTCTATGAGAGAATTGACAACTTCATACTGAAGAATGATTTATTGTGTGAGCAGCAATATGGGTTCAGACACAAAAGGACAACAGCATATGCCTTAATGGAATTTACAGAAAAAATATCAACAGCCATTGAAAATAAAGAGTATTCAGTTGGAGTATTCCTGGATCTTAAAAAAGCATTTGATACAGTAGATCACAATCTATTATTAAAGAAACTACAAAATTGTGGTATTAGAGGGGTAGCACTGTCCTGGTTAAGAAGTTTCTTAAAGAATAGATATCAGTTTGTATGTGTTAACAACAAAAACTCAGAGCTACTGAAGGTCACCTGTGGAGTCCCACAGGGTTCAGTTTTGGGACCATTATTATTCAATATGTATATAAATGATATATGTAAAGTTTCAGAAAAAATGGACTTAATATTGTTTGCTGATGACACTAACCTGCTATGCAGTGGAAACAATTTGGAACAACTTCTGGATACACTCGGAAAGGAATTAGGAAAGCTGAAACTGTGGTTTGATTCAAACAAATTAACGCTCAATTTAAGCAAGACAAAATTTATAGTCTTTAACAACCATCACAACTACCCAGTACCCAAACTCAGTGTAAATGGTGTAGATATTGAAAGGGTATCCAAAACTAAATTCCTTGGAGTAATAATTGATAACAAACTGTGTTGGAAGCCACATATTAATTATATAAAAGGTAAAGTATCCAAATCAATTGCAATATTACACAGAGTGAAAAATTTGCTGAATCAACCCACACTATACACCTTGTATCATTCATTAATACTCCCATACATGACATATTGTAATGAAGTATGGGGAAATACATATAAAACAAACATATATCCACTCTTTATGCTTCAAAAGAGAGCTATTAGAATAATCAACAAAGCAGCTTACAGGGAACCAACAAACCCACTTTTTCTTAAACAAAAAACTCTCAAGTTGAAAGATCTGATCGACTTTAAAACCGCAATAATAATGTTCAAAGTGAAGAATCTATCACTGCCCGCAAATATCCAAAAGTTGTTCCAAACAAGGGAGAAACGATATCACTTCAGAGGAACATGTATATTTCAAAAGCCTACAGTGAGAACAACTACCAAGCAACACTGTATTTCAGTGCAAGGTGTCAGATTATGGAACGATTTTGGACCTGAATTAAAATCATGTACAAAGCTTGGACAATTTAAACAAAAACTAAAGGAAGAAATACTCCAAACATATTTACAAGACGACATGTAAACTCACATAAGGATTGACATTTCCAGCCTGTGTTGTGTTATAGCTTAGTTTTTCTTTTTTCTCTGTGACACTATGTCTTAGATTTGTTTTTGAATAGTAACCGCTTAACTTAGACTAGCTCAGTTTTCTTTTCTCTCAGTCATATTTTGTCTTAGCCTTGTTTTAAATTGTAATCGCTCTTGTCTTGTTTTCTCCTTTTTCTCCTTTGAATTCTTGGATGGAATATGGGTGGGCAATATAAGCTGCGGCTTCAGCCATCACCCATTTCGGATAACTCACGTGGAATTGTATAGTAGAAGGAGTCTTTGTCTAATTTGACCTTGTTGTTATATTATACAGTTTCTTTTAACCTGTAATGTACTATCCGAAATAAAATAAAATATTCTGAATGCTGCAATAGCAAGTATACCTAAGAAAACAACACAGGGAAGGAAGAAGGTTGTACCCTGGTGGAACGACAAATGTAGTATCGCAATAAAAGAGTGAAACAAGGCATTCAGAGAGCTGAGGAAGAATATGACTAGCAAAAACTTAATAGAGTATAAAAAGAAAAGGACAGTAACTCGAAGGATTATTAAAAACAGGAAAAGGTCAACATGGACAGAATTTTGTTCTACCGTAGGTAGGAAAACAGAGCTAGGTGATGTCTGGAGTATGTTTAAAAAAATGAGTGGAAAAAGGGTATCAGTTAAAATTCCTGTTTTAGTGGATGGAGGCAAGATGGCTGTATCAGACAAAGAAAAGGCAGAAGTCCTAGGTAGAGCATTTGCAGCAGTGCATAGAGGAGACCATCTTGCTGAGAGTCATAGACAGCAAAGGCAGCATAAACTCAGAGAAAATGCAAACTTAAAAAAATGAAGTGAAAGAGGACATGACTGTACTTAAAAAAAATGAAGTGAAAGAGGACATGACTGTGTTAGACCTCGATCTCACAATGTCAGAGCTTAAGAGAGCTTTGCAAGATAGTGGATACACAGCTCCAGGATATGATCAGTTAAGCTATGCTATGTTCCGGCAGTTGCCTATGCAATCAATGCAACTGGTGCTGAAATTGTTTAACAGGATATGGAAGGAGGGAGTTATCCCAAGTGGGTGGAAAAAGGCTGCAATTTTACCATTTAATAAGCAAGGGAAAGATCCAGCTCATCCAGGCAACTACAGGCCAATAGCATTAATGTCACATTTAGGGAAATGGATGGAGAAGGTATTAGTTTACAGACTCTCATATGTATTAGAGTAAAAATGATTAATAAACGACTATCAGAATGGTTTTAGAAGAGGAAGATCCACAGTGGATGCTCTAGTTAGGGTAAGATATTGAAAAGACTCTCAAAATAAAAGAAGTAATGGTTATAGTTTATCTGGATATTGAAAAGGCTTATGACTCACTGTGGAGGGATGGTCTTCTTATGAAATTGAATAAAATGGACATTGGTGGTAGGATGTATAATTGGATAATGGATTTTTTAACACACAGGACAATTAGGGTTGCAGTAGGATCAAAAATTTCTAATAACTTTGAAATAGAAAATGGCGTTCTCCAGGGGAGTGTGGTAAGCCCTTTTTTATTCAATATAATGATTAATGACATGTTTGTGAATCAAGAGGGATCCATCAAAACAGCACTATATGCAGATGATGGAGCCATATGGACAAGGGGAAGAAATGAGAAATTTGTGTTCAAAAAACATCAGGAAAGTAGTGGAGAAAGTGGAAAAGTGGTCATATGACTGGGGATTTAAATTTTCAAACAGTAAAATCTGCTATATGACTTTCACAAAAAAACGCAGAACTGGTATAGAACCATTAACATTTCATAATCAACCAATAGAGGAAGTCAGTGAGTTCAAATATCTCGGATTGTGGTTTGATAGTGCATACACATGGCGAGTTCATGTTGAAAATTTGGAGACAAAATGCAAAAACGACATTAATCTCATAAAAAACTGTAGCTGGACACGAATGGGGTACAGATAAACAGGCATTAATTGACATTTACAGTGCACTAATGAGACTGACAATAGACTAGGGATGCATGATTTATGGAGCAGTGGCAAAGACGACTCTGGAAAAAATAGACAGAATGCAGCATAGAGCGCTTTGCCTGTACATTGGAGCCGTCAAAACAACACCAAACAATGCAGTTTTTATAGAAGCAGGAGAAATGCCAATGGATTTGAGAAGAGATAAACTCTCATTATCGTACTGGGTCAAGCTGAAAGGAAGTGACAAAGCTAATATTTCAAAAACAACACTACAAGACTGCTGGGAATGCTTTAATTTCCAGGGACATGAGTTTGGGTGGACAATTGAAAGAAGGACCAAAATGTATGGACTGCACACTATTGATATAGCTGACACCAGTCCAGTGAGTAATGTTCCCCCTTGGCTGTCTCGGGGAAAAGAAGTAGACGCTAGTCTGCTAATGAGGAAAAAGGATTGGCATTTGAGTGAAGTTGGTGTTAAAACAAGCATTTACCTCAGGAACAATTACTATAATTTTTTACAGCTCTATACTGATGGTTCAAAGAATAAAGAGGGCTCTGTTGGAATATACATCCCAGAATTTAAAGTGACCATCGCAAAAAGACTCTCCAACAATACTTCCGTATTTACAGCAGAGATGGTGGCAATAATTATTGCTCTGCAGTGGATGGAGGAGGTCAGACCAGACCGGGTGGTGGTGTGCACGGACTCACTTGCAGCGCTAAAAACCATACAGACACTAAAATCTACAAGAGAAGACTTGGTGATTGAGCTATATCACAGTTTATTTAGGGTACACGGGGTGGTGGAGAAGTTCAGTTTTGTTGGGTTCCTGCACATGAAGGGTTGAAAGGGAATGACTGTGCAGACAAATTAGCAAAAATTGCTCTTGGAAAGGAAATAACTATACCATTGCCTCTTGGGAAAGATGAAGGGAAAGCAGTAATCAAGAAAAAAGGAACTGAGCTATGGCAAAAAAGATGGGATGAAGATCATAAAAGTAGATCGTATTACAAAATATAAAAATCTATTGCAATAAAGAATTTCATAACAACCAAAAGGAGGGAAGACATCATTATGGCAAGACTCAGACTGGATCACACAGGTTTAAACTGCACTTTATTTACCATGGGGAACAGCGAAAGTGACAAATGTAGAGAATGTGTAGTAAAAGAAAATGTTGAGCACATCTTATTACACTGTCACAAATACGGAAATGAAAGACAGATAATGGAAAATGAAGTTTGAGAGGCCGATAGGGAATGGGATTTAACTGGGATTCTGGGAACAGACGAAGATAGAGAGGCAATAAGAATCACAAGAAAGGCTCTTTTCTCTTTTTTAAATAACACAAGATTAAGTCATAGAATTTAGGGGTCGGGCTCAGATGACATAATGTTATACACTCTTGTACAGTAGGTGGCGGTATGCACCTTTCAATTGTTTGCTATCCGCCAGTAACCAAGAGAAGAAGAAGAAGCAAAAGATTTTAAGACAGCTGGGGCAAATCAGGGCAGCAGGTGAACACAGGAGGGGAGGAGCTGCACACACAGAGACAGAGAAACAGACATGCACAGAGGATCAGGGAAAGACAAAATCACGATAACACAATATGAACAATGACTGACCCAGGAAGATAGCAAAACCCATAAAGACACTACTAATAATAATAATCACAAGACTTAACCAAAAACCGAAGACAGCCATAAGACTAAGACGACAGAGGACGACATGACATGACAACCAATAACCAGAGAACACAGGGGCACTCAGAAATAATCTTAATTATAAATCAGAATAATAATAACACTGTGGAAAACAAACTATATGAACATAAAGCGTGGACACAGTCCTAGCCGTGCCCTTGACCATGACACAGTCATTGAAATAAAGTGAAACCCTTTTTTTTATATAAAGAAATATGCAATAAACAAACTGGTGCAACTGTATCAGCACTACACATCTTACACTATTTCATGAAAGCCATTAACAAGGGTCCCTTTACAACTAACCCATTTGGTTTGGACTTTCAGACTTTTCAGTTTGAGCCTGACTAAAATATTAGGTGTGAAACTTCCCCAGAACCACGGTTCGGATCAAAGAGCTGAACTTCTGTCTGGCAAAAATAAATGGTCTTGGCCCATTTCAAACTGAACCTTGGTATCATGATAAGACGCTGGAGTCTGAACCACCTTATACTTGTCACTGCAATGTGCCCTTGCCAGTGTGTCTAGAACTGCAGAAAACACATTGGAGGGTGAGTAACATGTTTACTAACAGTCTGTGCTAACAACACAAACACAAACTATTTTATGACAACAGGGCATTGTCATCACAGGACATACAGACATGGACAAAATTGTTGGTACCCCTCTGTTAATGAAAGAAAAACCCACAATGGTCACAGAAATAACATGAATCTGACAAAAGTGGTAATAAATAAAAATTCTATGAAAATTAACCAATGAAAATCAGACAATGCTTTTGAATTGTGCTTCAACATAATTATTTTAAAAAACAAACTCATGAAACAGGCCTGGACAAAAATGATGGTACCCTTAACTTAACCCCTTGCACTCTGGTCAATTTCCCTAAAAATGCCAAAAAATAACATACCCAAAGTAAATCAAAAGCTGTTCTTCAACCCTTTGCAGCATCTTCATGGGGTTGGTCTCATTTAAAAGAAAACACTTTGAATTTTTTGGCAAAACAGTCATAATCTCTCTAAGTGTTCCGGCCACTGAGTAACAGTCATCTAAACATACTGAACTTGAAGAAAATAAATTTCGCCTGGGTGTTTTTTTGGATACAAATGCTTGCAAATAACACACAGCTTCAGATCCAGGCTGGAAAATGCAACAGAAATGTAGAACCAAGTGTTATCCAGCTGAGGTCAAAATTTTGTAACAATACCACAAAAAATGAATATATTACACAGCTTTTTTCTTAGGTTGTTCCCAGGCGTTTTTGTACTGTGCCAAATTGTGCCAAATGGCACAGTTTGGAAAAACGTCTGTAACTTTTGAATGATTCAATATAGAAGATTGATGTTGGGCTCTAATGAAAGGTGACACTCAGGACTCTGTGTGTGTGTGTGTGTGTGGGGGGGGGGGGGGTTGTCCCCACTACAGAGGATGGACATCGCCCGGTGCGCCGCGGTCACGGTGCGCCGCGGTCTACTACGCACAGTTGTAATTTACCGATCGGTCAAAAGTCATTTTTGATTACAATTTTCAGGAATAAAGAATAATTTAGCTTATAACACTTACCTGTTCACAACAGCAGCGTAGCTGGCGAACTTCTCTTCCTCATTGTCAGACGAACATGAAGCTGGTCCTCTTGTTACGGACTCGTGGTTCTGGTCACGCGACCCGGTCAAACCATAATTCCATTATTGCGGTTTTGCGCTTCCATGATTGTGGTTTTGGCGAACGATTTTTGAAAACAAATAAGAACAGTAATAAGAAAAAAAGACTGGCGAACACCTGTGTGTCACCCAGCCTTACACAAAACAGCTTTTGAACTTTTGTGCTTCAATTGGCTGGCTGTATTCGCAGCCGTTGGTAGGCGGGTCCTTCTTGCTAGGTTTTCAGTCATTGGTTCTTCAAGGTTTCAGAAACCCAATTCAACGCTCTTATTAGTCGAATGAGAGGTCAATCACATCTAAACCAATCAAAGCACTCCTTTGGCTTTCTGTTTGCGGCTGTGTCTGTAGTGGAAGAACGGAAATGCAGGTGTTTTTTATTTTTTTTTTCAGTGCATCCTAGGATGGACGCAGAGACGTGCCCGCCCGCGGTACACCGAAGTGCAACAGGTTAATATTCTGTTGCACAACCTTTTGAGGCAATCACTGCAATCAAAAAATTTCTGTAACTGTCAGTGAGACTTCTGCACCTCTTAGCAGGTATTTTGGCCCACTCCTCATGAGCAAACTGCTCCAGTTGTCTCAGGTTTGAAGAGTGCCTTCTCCAGATAGCATGTTTCAGCTCCTTCCATAGATGTTCAATAGGATTTAGATCAGGGCTCACAGAAGGCCACTTTAGAATAGTCCAATGTTTCGCTCTTAGCCATTCTTGGGTGTTTTTAGCTGTGTGTTTTGGGTCATTATCCTGTTGCAAGACCCATGACCTGTGACTGAGACCACGCTGTCTGACACTGGGCAGCACATTTCTCTCTAGAATACCTTGATAGTCTTGAGATTTCATTGTACCCTGCACAGATTCAAGACACCCTGTTCCAGATGCAGCAAAGCAGCCCCACAACATAACAGAACCTCCTCCATGTTTCACAGTAGGGACAGTGTTCTTTTCTTGGTATGCTTCATTTTTGCGTCTGTGAACATAGAGCTGATATGCCTTGGCAAAAAGTTCCAGTTTTGTCTCGTCTGTCCATAGAACATTCTCCCAGAAGCTTTGTGGCTTGTCAACATGCAGTTTGGCAAATTCCAGTCTGGCTTTATTATGATTTGTTTTCAACAGTGGTGTCCTCCTTGGTCGTCTCCCATGAAGTCCACTTTGGCTCAAACAACAACAAATGGTGCGATCTGACACTGATGTACTTTGACCTTGTAGTTCACCATGAATGTGTTTAAAGGTTGTTCTGGGCTCTTTTGTTACCATTCATGTTATCCGTCTCCTCCTGCAGCCACGTCCAGGGAGGTTGGCTACAGTCCCGTGGATCTTAAATTTCTGAATAATATGTGCAACTGTAGTCACAGGAACATCAAGCTGCTTGGAGATGATCTTATAGCCTTTCCCTTTAACATGTTTGTCTATAATTTTCTTTCTAATCTCCTGAGACAACTCTCTCCTTTGCTTCCTCTGGTACATGTTTAGTGTGGTACACACCATGTCACCAAACAGCACAGTGACAATTCCAAAGCATTGTCTGATTTTCATTGGTTAATTATCATAGAATTTTTATTTATTACCACTTTTGTAAGATTCAAGCTATTTCTGTGACCATTGTGGGTTTTTCTTTCATTAACAGAGGGGTACAAACAATTTTGTCCACAGCTGTATTGCCTTTCTTTAGTTTTATTTTACATGAGGATAGTTTGCACTAAAGGGGGGTTGTCCCCATTTGAAATTATGTGTGGCAAACCATACTTACTTCTACCATTAAGGCCATTTAACGTGGGTGATGAGGAAGGGTGTTTAGTTGATTACATGCAAAGAATGCCAAATAACAGAGATGTTATCCATGCTGCCCTTCCCAGGAGGGACCATGTGATGGAGGAACCACAGGGGGTGCACCCATCTTGGCCAAACCAGGGGACCTGGTCCTTTTTAAAGCTATAAAGAAGAAGAATTGGGCTGATGCTCCCTTGCAAGGACCACACAAAGTCATCCTGGCAACACCAACAGCTGTGAAAGTCAAAGGACGTGACTCTTGGGTGCATTTAACACATTGCAAACTTTACCCCATGCAAAACCCTCAACAACAACAACAACAACAAAGTGATTAATCCCTATTCCATTGGCGAGACTGTTTATCCTCATCTCCACAGTGACACTGTTTCTATCTTAATCCTTATTACAAATCTTGGATCACCAGCGGTGCCCACCAAAGAACTCATTTGCTGATCATCTTGGGTGATTGAAGAAGTGGGCACGAAGGGACTTTGGAAAAAAAAAATACACATACAGAGGATCCTCAACAAGTAACTGCTTAACTGGTTGACTTCATTATTATCATCAGTTTTGTTTATTTTGTTTTTAACTTTTGTTTGTTTATCATGGAGAGACAAAATGCAAGAGAAAGAAGGTTCGCACTCAAGGATGCGAATGGTATGGCTGCTGTTCATTAAACTCAATTCATTATTATCATTTTATTTTTCTTTATCTTGTTTGTTTTTATTGATTTCTTTTTTTTATTTAAGTTTTTGTAAAGGGTATACAGGTCATTACAGCATTGCATTGTTTACATTTTCATCACATGTTCCCTTATTTTTTGCTATTTGACAACATTGGTAGGATAGTTATTACAACACCCCCCTTTTTTTTAAAGTGAAAGAAAAAGTGAAATTAAGGAGAATTAAATAAAAACAAAACAAAACAAAACAAAAAAACGAATAAACAAACAAACAGAACAGCAAAAAACAAACAAACAGAAAATTAAGTAAATAAAAGTAAAAGAGCATCTGAGTAGCATTGGAACAAAGAGCAGGACCATTATTGAAATGGTATTTGTCAAAGATTAGATCTAATGGAAGACACATATGCGATCCAGGGTTGCCAAAAGTTCATGAACCCAACCATGTCCTGTCTCAGTGCGAATGTCAACTTTTCCATCGAGTAAATGTCTTGAATCACGTTAATCCAATCTTCAGGTGTAGGACAGTCCTTCAGCATCCATTTTTTAGTTAGGGCTTTTTTACTTGCCAATATTAAAACACTGAATAAGTATTTATCTCCTCGTCTTTCCAGTGAGACCGGTAGTAAACCCAAATACAAAGTTACAAAAGAAAAGGGAACTGTTATTTTGAATATTTTCCCCAATATTGTCTGTACGTTGGTCCAATATTGGTGGATAACTGGGCATGACCAAAACACATGAAAATGATTTGCAGTCTTTTCACCACACAAGCGCCAACAGTTCAACCCCTTATGGGTAAATTTGTTTTGTGCAGGTGTTCTGAAAAATCTTACCAAATTTTTCCATCCAAATTCTCTCCACTGCAGGGAAGAGGTACTTTTCCATTGCTGTTTATTTAGCTTTTCCCATATTTCCAATTGTAAAGTGAAATTCCCCTCTTTTTCCCATCTCTCTTTTATATATGATGTGTTGTCTCCTTTTAAGTCTTGAAGACCTTGATATATTTTAGAAATGTATCTGATCCCTGGGATCCCTTTATATGCCATTAAGAAGACCTTCAGAACACCTGACTGGGCCCTTTCCAAATCCTCCTTTTTAAGTATATTGTTTATGTGGTGTCTAAGCTGAAAGAACCTGTAAAGATCTTGATTTATTAGACCTTGTTTTTTCAAATCTTCAAAACTTCTTAAAGTTTGCCCCTTAAAAAAATCGTAATATTTTATCAGCCCTTTCTCTTTCCACTCTTTAAATCTAGTGTCTGTTTTATTGGGGGTAAAGTCTTGATCATAGGCAATCCATTGCAGAAGTCGATAGGGCTCTTTAGCTTGATTCTCTCTGACTATCTTAAACCAAATTTTTAGCGGGGTCTCTATCCACGGGTTGGTGTTATTCAAGAGTTTAGTTAAGGCATTGTTCCCTATTATTGCCTGTAGGGGGATGTCACTTGTTATTTGGCATTCCATCTCCTTCCATTGTGCAGTGTAGACTGGGTTACATATCTCTACTAAAGTTTTAATTTGTGCAGCTATAAAATAGTCCCTGATATTTGGCAGCGCGTGCCCACCTTTGTCTTTGTTTAGCTGTAGGGTTCTATATCTGATTCTAGGTCTCTTACCCTGCCATATGAATCTTGAGATCCTTCTGTCCAGCTCCTGCCATGTTTTTTTGGGAGGTTCTACCGGTATTGTTTGGAAAAGGTATAGAAGACGTGGAAGTATATTCATTTTGACTGCTTCAATTCTTTGTGCAGTACCTAAGAATGGTATCATATTCCATCTTGCTAGGTCAGATTTTATTTTAGTCACCAGTGGATCATAGTTTAGTGTTATAATTTTGTCGAGTTGTTTCGGGATATTGACCCCCAGATATTTCATAGATTCCAACTCCCAGTTAGTTTTGAGTTCATTTAGTGAAAAATGATTTGGGCCATAGTTAAATGTTAAGACTTGGGTTTTATGCATGTTTAATTTGTACCCCGATAAATCTCCATAGTCTGAAAAAACTGAGATTAGTTCTGGTAGAGAAGTGTCTGGCTGCCCTAGGTATATTGAAATGTCATCAGCAAAGAGTGCTATTTTATGTTCCTTCTGACCAAGTGTAATACCTTGAATTTCTTGATTTTGTCTTATCCATTGGCTCAGAAGTTCTATGAAGATTGCAAAGAGCAGTGGAGACAGGGGGCAGCCCTGACGACATCCTCTTTCCAGCTCAAAAGATGATGATAAATTACCGTTAATCCTTATTTTAGCTGTTGGTTTTTTATATAATGCCTGTATAGTTCTAATGAAGTTGTTATGAAAATTGAAACTGGATAAGATTCTATATAGGAAAGACCAGTCAACCGAATCGAATGCTTTTTCAGCATCTAATCCCAATACGACTGCATTTAAGTTATATTTTTTTATATGATGAATTATGTGTAAAGTGCATCGAATGTTGTCTTGTGTCTGTCTTTGTCTTATAAAACCTGTTTGGTCTAAGTGAACTAAGTCTGTCAGTATGTTTTCTAACCTTTTGGCAAGGATAGTGGTAAAAAGCTTATAGTCCTGATTTAATACACTGATTGGTCTGTAGTTGGAGCATTCTAGTTTATCCTTTTCAGGTTTAGGTATAACTGCAATGACCCCTTCTCTCCAGGAGGGGGGGATTTCCCCTGTGTGGAGGACGTAGTTAAATGTTTTCAGGAGGAGAGGAGATAGTTGCTGTTTAAAGGTTTTGTACCATTCTGCTGTATAGCCATCTGCTCCTGGGGATTTGTTAGCTTTAAGTTTCATAATTGCTTTTTCCAATTCTTTAGGTTGTATTTCTGACAGTAGGGTTTTATTTTGTGAATCCGTAAGTTGGGGAAGATTTAATGTGTTTAGTAATGTCTCGGATGCGTTTTTATGTTTTTTGTGGGAGTATAAGTTCTTGTAGTAATTCTCGAAGCTTTTAAGAATATCCTGAATTCTGAATTTTATTTCCTTTGATACTGGGTCTCTGATTTTGTAGATTGCTCTTTCCGTTTGTTGTTTCCTCAATTTATAGGCTAGTAATTTTGCCGATTTACTGCCTGCTTCATAGTGTTTTTGTTTCAGAAATGTAAGTTTCTTCTGGATTTCTATTGTGTAGATCTCATTTATTTGATTTTTAATTTCTTTAATCTTGAGCGAGCCATTAGAATGAGTGTTGTCTTTGTGCTCTTTTTCTAGGTTCTTGAGTTCTGACTCTAGTGTGATTAGTTTTTCTTGTCTCAGTTTCTTTTGGGTTGCCAGTTTTGCAATAATTTTTCCCCTTATTACAGCTTTGCACGCATCCCACAGTATTAAAGGAGATACTTCTCCATTATCGTTTTCTTCCAAATATCTGAGAATATCTGATTCCAATTCATCTTTCAGTGGTCCTTTCAGGACACTTGAATTCAACCTCCAGGAAAATGTATTATTTGTGTATTTTTGGATGTTTAAGTCCATATAGATCGGACTGTGGTCGGAGAGATCCATCAGTCCTATTTTACATGTTTTTACTCTTCCAATGTCTCTATTAAACATAAAAAAGTAATCAGTCCTTGAGTAAGATGAATGTGGCGTTGAATAAAAAGTATAATCTTTTACATTGGGGTTGAATTCCCTCCATATGTCACAGATTCCCATTTCTTTTAGTAGCATCTGAGTATTCTTACTTTGGGTGTTATTTTGATGTGAAGAATTACCTGTCGCATCCCAGTATGGATTCAGTCTTAGATTGAAGTCTCCACCACATATCACTAAACCTTGGGCTTTAGTTATCATTAGGTCGAATACATTTTTATAAAATTTCCATTTAGCCCCTGGTGGTGCATATACATTCAGCAGGGTGATATCTTCTCCCTCTAGCCGCCCAGTTACCAAACTGTACCTCCCTTCTTTATCTTTGTGTTCTGATTTTTTTTCAAATGTAATTTTGGTTGATATCAATGTTGCTACTCCCCTCCTCCTCCCTGATTTATATGAAGATGAAGAGATCATTTTAAACCCTTGTCTATTGAGTTTAGTGTGTTCCACGTCTGTTAGGTGGGTTTCTTGTAAAAATATTATTTCTGCTTTGTCTTTTTTCATTTTGCGTAGAATCTTGGATCTTTTAACTGGATTCAGGATCCCTTTTACATTATATGAGGCTATTTTGGTTACACCCTGTTTCTCCATTGTATTTTCTTATTTAGTATAACAGTGTGGTGGCCCTCTTTTTTGCTACTCAGAAACTGAAAGAACATTAAGAACATAAAAAACATTAAGAACATAGTGTACAAAACTTTAAAACAAAAAACTGACATAATGCACGGCTCAGGAGACGCACACACACAGGCTTAGAGTAGTTCAAAGAGTTTATTAACAGCAGGAGTGAATGAGTGCGTGTATGCGGGATATAAATGTGTTGGTGATGGTGTCTGCTCCAGGCACAGAGGCAGGTGACCGTACAGCCGAGCAACCCTATGGAGAGAGCACAGGGAGTGGGTGACGGGCATACACCAACACAGGAGGGATTTATGGCGAGAGAAGGACTTACTTGGTTTGTCAGGACAGCTGGCACAACAAGGGGGCGAAGCCCGGAAGACAGCCACCTGGAGAGCTCCGTACAGCAGCGAGGATTGGGCGATGGAGTGGAGATGTCCGCCGCTGGGGAATCCACCTGTGCACAGGGGAGAAGACTGAAGAAGAGAGGTAAGCGATCTTCTTACCAAAATGGTGATGCTGAAGAGAAGTATGCTCACAACGGTGAGGGACGAAGTCTGACGGCTTCAGGCCGAGCCTCCGGGCGAGACGGCCTTTATCCCTCGCCGCTGATGATTGTCAGGTGCGTGAGCAGGTGGCGCCGCTGATGAATGGCGCGGCGTGACAGTACTCCCCCCTCTAGCAGCGCCTCCTGGCAATGGCTTATCCGGGTGCGCTCGGTGGAAGTCCGCGATGAGCGATGGGTCCAACACAAATGACGGGGGCACCCATTGTCGATGCTCGGGCCCATAGCCCTCCCAGTCCACCAAGTATTGCAACCCACGACCTCGGCGCCGGGAGTCCAGGATGGAGGAGACGGACCAGGCCGGATGGCCACCAATCATCCGGGGCGCGGGTTGCGCAGCAGGAGGAGGGCAAAGGGGATCAGTGACTGCCAGTTTCACCTTCGACACGTGGAAAGTGGGATGGATGTGGAGGGAGGGGGGAATAGCCACGCGCACAGCCACCGGGTTGATGATCCGGGTGATGGGAAAGGGACCCATGAATCGCTGTGCCAGCTTCCTCCTCTCGCCTTTTAATGTGACGTCCTGGGTAGACACATACACGAGTTGCCCAACTCTGTACGCCGGGGCAGGTCGTCTGTGCCGGTCCGCCACGGTCCTGTTGCGCTCCGCTGTGCGTAAAAGCGCATGACGCGCGGCAGCCCAGGTGGAGCGGAACTGCCTAAGGTGCGCCCTAACAGAGGGGACAGTTACCTCGTTCTCCTGCGCTGGAAACAGCGGGGGGTCGTAACCCTGGGACGCCTTGAAGGGGGACATCCCCGTTGCAGAAGAGCGGGCGGTGTTGTGGGCATACTCCACCCAGGCGAGATGGTTGCTCCAGGACGTCGGCTTGGATCTGGTAACACAGCGGAGCGCAGCCTCCAGCTCCTGATTGGTCCTCTCACACTGCCCGTTAGACTGGGGGTGATGGCCGGAGGAGAGGCTCACCTTGGCTCCGATGGTGTTACAAAAAGATCTCCAAACCTCGGATGAAAATTGGGGGCCCCGGTCCGAGACCACGTCCACCGGAATCCCGTGCAGCCTGACCACGTGTTGGACGAGGAGGCCCGCCATCTCCAGGGCGGTAGGGAGACCTCGCAGGGGGACGAAGTGCGCCGCCTTGGAGAAACGGTCCACGATGGTCAGGACGGTGTCAAAGGAGTTGGAAATGGGGAGTCCGGTGACGAAATCCAGTGCGATGTGCGACCAGGGCCTGCCGGGGATGGGCAGAGGCTGGAGCAGACCCGCTGGGGGGGCATTTCCCGACTTGCTGGTGGCGCAGATGGGGCAAGCCCGGGCGTAGCGGGCTGCATCCCTCCGCAGGCCTGGCCACCAAAAGGACCGTTGGAGGAGGCTGATCATCCGAGAGGTGCCGGGATGACAGGTGAGCCGGTAGGTGTGGAGCCAGTGGATGACCTCTCCTCGGACCGCAGATGGGACGAACAGTCTTCCCTCTGGTCCGCCGCCAGGATCAGGTTCCACCTCCTGCGCCTTCCGGATCTTGTCTTCAATGTCCCAAGAGATGGCTCCCACGACGCACGACCTGGGCAGGATAGTGTGGGGCGTCTCCTCAGCCTCCACGGGGGTGAACTGCCTAGAGAGGGCGTCAGGCAGGCTGTTTTTGGAGCCCGGCCTGAAGGTGATTGAGAAGCGGAACCTGGCGAAGAACAAAGACCAGCGCGCCTGGCGGGCATTCAGGCGCTTGGCAGATCGTAAGTATTCTAAGTTCTTGTGGTCCGTCAGGACCACAAACGGCAGGTCCGCCCCCTCTAGCCAGTGGCGCCACTCCTGTAAGGCGAGTTTAATGGCCAGGAGCTCTCTGTCCCCCACATCGTAGTTCCTCTCCGCCGGGGACAGGCGCCGGGAGAAGAAGGCGCACGGCCGTTTGGCGCCATCATCAGGTAACCGCTGGGATAACACTGCTCCCACTCCCGTGTCCGATGCGTCCACCTCCACAATGCATTGCAGCGCAGGGTCGACCTGGCGAAGGACCCGGGAGGAGGAGAACTCCGCCTTCAGCGCCTTAAAGGCAGCAGCGACCTCTTCAGTCCACCGGAACGGCACCTTCGGGGACGTGAGGCGGGTCAGCGGTCCGACGATCGAGCTGAAATTTGGGACAAAGCGGCGGTAAAATTTGGCGAAGCCAACAAATTGTTGCACCTGCTTCCGGGATGCGGGAGTAGTCCACTCCACCACCGCCTTCACCTTCTCTGGGTCTGGGAGCACCTGGTCTTGAGCGATGATGAATCCCAGGAAGGATGTGGTCCTAGCGTAGAATTCGCATTTCTCAGCCTTCACGTACAGACGATTCTCCAGCAGTCTTTGGAGGACCCGCCTCACATGGACCTGGTGCTCGTCCCTGGACCTGGAGAAGATAAGAATGTCATCCAGGTAGACGAACACAAAGAGGCCGATGAAATCCCGGAGGACGTCATTAATGAGGTGCTGAAAGACGGCAGGAGCGTTGGTCAGCCCGAACGGCATGACTAGATACTCAAAGTGGCCGTTCGGGGTACGGAAGGCTGTTTTCCATTCATCTCCCTCCCGGATCCGGACGAGGTGGTAAGCGCTGCGTAAATCCAGCTTGGTAAACCAGGTCGCCCCCTGGAGGGAGTGAAAGGCAGTGTCCATGAGGGGCAGGGTGTAACGGTCCCTCTCAGTGATGTCATTTAGCGCTCGGTAGTCTATGCAGGGGCAGAGGGATCCGTCCTTTTTCCCGACAAAGAAAAACCCTGCCCCCACGGGTGACGACGATGGGCGAATAATCCCAGCGCTCAGTGATTCCTTCAGGTATGTATTCATGGTCTCCTTCTCCGGCGCCGACAGGCTGTAGAGCTGACCAGAAGGCAGGGGGGCCCCCTGGCGGAGGTTGATGGCACAGTCATAGGGTCGATGCGGGGGAAGAGACATAGCTTTCGATTTACTAAATACCATACCCAGGTCGTGAAATTCTTGAGGCACCAGTGACAGGTCCGGAGGTGCTGTATCCGCCACAGGGGGAGCCGCGGACGGGGAGCAGGCAGCGGACTGAAGGCAGGTGCCCATACAGAAGGTACTCCATGCCGATACCCCAGCGGACCTCCAGTCCAGGACAGGGTTGTGGAGGCGTAGCCAGGGATACCCCAGGATGACGGGCGACACAGAGTTGGGCAGGACGTAAAATACCATCTCCTCCCGGTGGTTCCCTGAGATGATGACTGGGACAGGCATGGTTTGGTGAGAAACTCTCCCAAGGGAGGCACGGGAGAGATGGACCAGGGAGATGGGGTGTTTTAATGCCTGACAGCGGATGCCCAATCGGGTTGCCAGGCCTTGTGAAATGAAGCTGCCCTCTGCGCCCGAATCCACCAGTGCGTGGGTGAGGTGCCCAGTGGGATTGTGGCAAAAACGGATGGGCAGCTTTAATTGAGTGAGGGTGTCTAACCGGTTGGGATCCGCGAGGCTCCCTACAGCGATTCGCGGACCCCGCCGACTGGCTTTCCGCGGGCAACGCTCCACAGTGTGTTGGTCACCTCCGCAATACATGCAGAGGCCCAACTCACGGCGGCGTTGTTTCTCCGCAGGGGAAAGCTTGGTTCAGCCCGTCACCATCGGCTCCGACTCCTCGGGGCACGATGCTGGCGGCGCCGCCAGGGGGCGAGCTTGGAACAGGTGCGGCGAGACCCCACGAGGGCGAGAAGAAGAAGACTTCCGCCCCGAGGAGCGCTCGCGCAGCCTGTTATCCAAACTTATCGCTAAGGATGTCAGCTCCGCTAGCGTCCCAGGGATATCCCGTCCAGCCAGTTCATCCCTCAGATCATTATTGAGGCTGCGGAGGAACAGGCCACAGAGGAAGCGTTCCTCCCAGCCCAATTCCTCCGCCGCTACCCGGAAGTCGACCGAGTAGTCCGCTGCCGACCGGCCTCCCTGCTGGAGAGCGAGAAGCCGATCGACCTGGACCGTCTCGGTTTGAGAATGGTCAAAGACCTCCAGAAAGCGCCTCACGAACTGGTCATAGGTGAGGGTGGCATAACTGGGCCTCGCCATTACGGCGTAGGTCCAAGTTAACGCACGCCCCTCCAGAAGATTCCCTATGTAACCAATCCGACTGTGATCCGAGGGAAAATCTCCGGGCACACGGTGGAACACGGACTCACACTGCATAATGAACCCCCGCGCTCCGCCGAGCTTACCGCTAAAGCGGGCGGGGGTCGGAATCGGTGTGAGCCGAACCGGTGCCACTGGAGCCGGCTGGACGGCCGCTGGAACGGCAGGAGCCGCGCCACCCTGATGAGCCGGGGGGAACGGCTGTTGAGGATCTAAACGGCCCAACCGGTTAGTTAAGTTTAATAATTGATTTAGGATAACCTGCTGTTGATAAGCAATCTGATCCACCCTAGCCTCGAGAGTGGTAAACCGGTGTGCGAGCCCGCCGTCCGCCGAGCCGCTCTGCTGAAGCCGTACTGACATAATGCACGGCTCAGGAGACGCACACACACAGGCTTAGAGTAGTTCAAAGAGTTTATTAACAGCAGGAGTGAATGAGTGCGTGTATGCGGGATGTAAATGTGTTGGTGATGGTGTCTGCTCCAGGCACAGAGGCAGGTGACCGTACAGCCGAGCAACCCTATGGAGAGAGCACAGGGAGAGGGTGACGGGCATACACCAACACAGGAGGGATTTATGGCGAGAGAAGGACTTACTTGGTTGGTCAGGACAGCTGGCACAACAAGGGGGCGAAGCCCGGAAGACAGCCACCTGGAGAGCTCCGTACAGCAGCGAGGATTGGGCGATGGAGTGGAGATGTCCGCCGCTGGGGAATCCACCTGTGCACAGGGGAGAAGACTGAAGAAGAGAGGTAAGCGATCTTCTTACCAAAATGGTGATGCTGAAGAGAAGTATGCTCACAACGGTGAGGGACGAAGTCTGACGGCTTCAGGCCGAGCCTCCGGGCGAGACGGCCTTTATCCCTCGCCGCTGATGATTGTCAGGTGCGTGAGCAGGTGGCGCCGCTGATGAATGGCGCGGCATGACAAAAACTGTCAAAAAAACTTCCTGAGCTGGGGTCTCTTTAAAGACTCTGTAAGAGCCCTGATGGAGTGTAGGCTCTGAGGGAAATTCCTCAAACTCTGTTACGTGTTGAGGGCCCTCTCTTACCCCTGTAAGTTGTCCCATGTTTTTAACATGAATTTCAGATCCCAATCCGAATTTGTAATGATTTTTTTTTTTTTATGCCTATAACCTATGAGATTGTGTGCACCCTCCCACCCCCATCACAGCAAACATTCACTCTAATACAGTATTTGTTAGTATGGAGAGAACATGTGGGTCATTGTTACATTTCTATTTTAACATGATTTTTTTTTTTCCCCTTTAAATTAAGAAGACATTTGTTTCTAATACTATAACTGCTCCATGAAAGGTTTTACCACATGCTGATTCTGCATCTCCTTTAATGTTTGTTACCTTGTAGGAGGGGGGGTGGAAGTGCAGAGTGACTGAAAAGAAAAAACAAACAAACAAAAAGGTCGCTATTCCTTCCTGGAACTGGAAAGCTTATCTTTGTAGCTCTGGGGCTGGGTTTCCCGCTGCTGGCCCGTGGATTTTGAAGGTCTCTGAGTGGACCACGTTTGAGCTCTGATTTTCTCGCTCAGATCCGCTGCGGGTTTAAACACCATTACCGGGAGTCCTCTCCTTGCCATGTCAGTTGTTGCTTTTTCCGCTGAATTATAGAGACATGACTCTTCACCGTAAAAGACCCTTAGCTTCGCCGGAAATGGCGTCTGAAAGCGTAGATTCTGTTCCCGTAAAACCTTTTTGGCGTCGTTATATTCCCGTCATTTTTTAAGAACCTCAGGGGCGTAATCGTGCTCCATGAAGACTTTTCTCTCATGATGCATAAATCCTTTTTTCTGCCAAGCCCGTCTTACAACCTCTTGTTTTGTTTTGAAATTGGCGAAGCTTACCACCATAGAACGTGGGGGCGCTTCCGGGGCTGGCTTTGCGGCTAATGTACGATGGGCTTTTTCTATCTTCAAATCGGTGGTTTGTGGAATATCCAACTTCTCTCTCAATAAGGATTCCACGCATTCCGCCACTGTGTTGAAACCATCTTCAGCTCCTTCTTTCAGACCGTGAATTCTGATGTTATCTCGTCTCTGTCTTCCTTCTTGGTCGGTTAGCTTAGCCTCCAGCCATGACTGTTTTCTGTGTAAATCCAGCACAGAATCTTCAAGCACTTTTACTCTTTCTTCAGCTTCCAAGATTCGGTTTTCGGCCTGGTCCATTCTGCTGTTCGCCTTTTTTAGATCCTCTCTGAATTCAAGAAATTCGGCCCGAAATCGTCGTATTTCGTCAAATAGCGATTTCAAGCTAATCCTTTTGTTAGCTAGGCCCAGGTCTTCGTCTTCTGAACGGAGGTCCTCTGGTTCAGATTCTGCAGCCGCTGTGCGTCCTGACCTGGGGAATGTCAGTTTCCTCTGCTTGTGGTTAGGCATGGTGTTATTGTCTTTTGATTTTTAATCTTCCAAAAATCCTTTAGGTCTGATTTTGAGGATGTTTTCCTTGGATTGAGTCTGGGAGTTTCAGCGTTAGGTTACTATCACCATGGCGTCCAGACTGGAAGTCTTTATTGATTTCTTTTATTGCATTTCTTTATTGAACAAAAGACATTATTGTTCCATAATCCCCTGTGTATGAAATGCTAAAACAGTTCATGGGAGGGCAGCAGGGCAGATTGCCAACTTTCCCCATTGAAAGCTAGTTAGGATCTGTTGCATAAAAATGCTTTTGCATAAAACACACTGGAACTTAGCAAGGCTGCCCGATGGGGTTTTAGAGGTCGTAACAGTTCATCTCTGATGTTTTTAGCATCAAAGGGGGAATTAAAGATTAATTCCATATTGATGCTCTAATTGTGGAATTAAATATATGCATCATATTGTGTTCACCATATTGCTTATTATTGTTTAATCTCATTTTGGCATTGGGTCTCAGAAGTTCTGGGTGACTGAGTTACAAAGTGTTGATACAGCTGCATTTGTTATCACTTGTTTGGGCTCATGCTGTAAATTTTTCCTGTGTGATAACACTCCTGGAGACAGAAAGGCTCAAGGAGACAGATAATAAATGCCTCGTTGTGACCAAATAGAATGAACAAACTGCCAGAACATTTGCTACTCTTTGATAACATCTCACTTAAAAAGACATGCATGGGGTGCTGGAGTCAGAGTGGTGTGTAAATGGTGAGCTCTGTAATCGTTCTGTACCAGTCTCCGTTGGCCAACAATTAAAATTTGCTCATAAATGAAGATCTGTCTGGTTTATTGACTACTCTCATCATAGATAAATCCAATATTTATCCAACCTTGTGTCATAGCCAGTCCTATGTTCACAGACGCAAAAATGAAGCATGCCAAGAAAAAAACACTGTCCCTACTGTGAAACATGGAGGAGGTTCTGTTATGTTGTGGGGCTGCTTTGCTGCATCTGGCACAGGGTGTCTTGAATGTGTGCAGGGTAGAATGAAATCTCAAGACTATCAAGGTATTCTAGAGAGAAATGTGCTGCCCAGTGTCAAACAGCGTGGTCTCAGTCGCAGGTCATGGGTCTTGCAGCAGGATAATGACCCAAAACACACAGCTAAAAACAGCCAAGAATGGCTAAGAGCGAAACATTGGACTATTCTAAAGTGGCCTTCTATGAGCCTTGATCTAAATCCTATTGAACATCTGTGGAAGGAGCTGAAACATGCCGTCTTGAGAAGTCACCCTTCAAACCTGAGACAACTGGAGCAGTTTGCTCATGAGGGGTGGGCCAAAATACCTGCTGAGAGGTGCAGAAGTCTCATTGACAGTTACAGAAATAGTTTGATTGCAGTGATTGGCTCAAAAGGTTGTGCAACAAAATATTAAGTTAAGGGTACCATCATTTTTGTCCAGGCCTGTTTCATGAGTTTGTTTTTTTAAAATAATTCTGTTGAACCACAATTCAAAAGCATTGTCTGATTTTTGTTGTTTAATTTTAATACAATTCTTATTTATTACCACTTTTGTCAGATTCAAATTATTTCTGTGGCCATTGTGGGTTTTTCTTTCATTAACAGAGGGGTACCAACAGTTTTGTCCATTGTTTTTCTAAGTCTTTCTTTAATGGTTCTGGTTGTGCGCTCCACCAATCCTACAAATTGTGGATGGTAGGCTGAATGATTTTCCAAGTTAATGTTGAGTGCTGTACCTAAGTGTGATATAACTTGATTGACAAAATGTATTCCATTATCTGAGTAAATCATTTCAGTTATTCCAAATTTTGATATTATTTCAGTTAAGGGTTTCTTTGTTTCCATAGCAGCATTTGGATTAATGCAAGGGAAGGCTTTTGTCCATTTAGTAAATATGTCAATAATTACTAAACATTTTTTTTCCTTCACACTTATTTAACTCAATGAAATCCATGCAGAGGTTTTTAAAAGAATAAGTTTATGCAGGGAAGGTCAAATTTTTCTTCTGCTTTAAGTTCCCTTTACCATTGTTTTCTTATATAATTGAGTATATATATATATATATATATATATATATATTTATTTTTTTTATTATTTATTTATTTATTTTTTTTTTGTCGTTGTAGCAAATTTTACGTTGAGTCCCACAGTAAACTGCATCAGCATAAATTGGACTTTTCTTAGAAATGTGGAACTTTTTCCATAAATTTGCAGTTTTCCTATTTTCCTTATTAGTTTATTTTTGATTGTAAACATGATGTTTTTCCTTCTGTGTTTTTTGTTCTCCTTAATTTTGATACATTTCTTATAAAATCTTAGGACCTTTTTTCCACAATAATCTGCAAAAAAAATATTTTTTCCACATAATCTTTCTTAAATATTTTCAAATTTATTGATGTAGATTTGACTTTTTCTGGTGAATGTTGTGACTTCATTACCAAGCTTCTTCTCTTTATGTATATTTGTGAAATTTTTCCACCTATTTTTCTATATATTATTAATCATTTTTGCTACCATTAATTATTCCACTGCTAGTTGTACATTATCTATCTTTACTAATTTTTTAATTTCTTTCTAATTGTACTACTCTTTCTAATTATACTACCCCCTTTGATACATGGGAATCCCCATGTGGCAAAGTAGAGGCCTGCTGTTTGTGTCATGTGATAATTTTTTTTTTCTTTTTTTTCTTTCCTCCCCCCTTTCCGCCACTGTCGGCGTCCAGAACATTGTCTCCGCCAATGACCCTGGTGTCCAGATTGATGACAAACATCATGGCCCCCTTGCCACAGCCAGCACGTCCCACTCCTCACTCCATCCCCCCTCCACCACAGGGGTCCAGTGTCGGTGCCACCCTGCAAAATAGGATTGGGGGAAGCCCTGCCCTCCCCCCTTTGCGTAAGTAATCACACAAACATGAATTGAATTTTCTTTCATAAATGTTCTGACTATTTCTCTTTTAATCATTCCTCAGTTAAATCATATGTATAAGCAATATTTCCATTATTACCTCGTGTGTGATTTGAATCATCCTATACAGTATAAGCTGCATTTAAAACTTTAATCATTGAGTATTATTTAGTGACAGCATTATTCCATAATCTTCAGTGTAATTCATCATATGGATGATGATTGCAGAGATGGATATGTGTGCACTTTTACTTAACTCTTTGGATGCCCCGGTGTGCCCACTGCGGGTCGAGGGGTGGAGGCGAGCAGAGGCGAGGTGACGTCAGTTGCTGGAGTCCTGTGGGGCGGGGCGCTGGCCTAGCAGCAGAAGAGCACGGAGGAGGAGGAGGAGGAGGAGGAGGAGGGACCAAGGCGCGGCCCCCTGCGCTCATGCCAGACTCATCACGCAGGAAAGAGGAGATACATATATTAGTCAAGTCTGTTCCTTCCCCTCGCTATGGTTAATCCATCAGATTTATCATCAAGTATTAGTCTCACCGTCCAGTGCAAGTCAGCCTCACCCTTTTTTCTCTCTAAAGTCACTGTTGCCCCTCAGTGTGAGAGATGATGCAACTGTGAACTAATAAAAAATTGCACTGACACTTCAAAAAAATCGAATAAAATAGCCCAATGCTCTTTACCTGCCCTCAGGCATCCCCAAAAGATAAAAAGTGAAAAAAAAAAATTATATATATATATATATATATATATATATATATATATATATATATATATATATATTTCCCTACCCTGCTAGCCGGCACCACGTACCAAAAGCCAGTTTTTTTTTTTTTAGAAAGCCGGATAAAGGTGGATTGTCCTCTCTGGGTTGGGGACAGGCTCCTGCCCCAAGTGGAGGAGTTTAAGTATCTTGGGGTCTTGTTCACGAGTGAGGGGAAAATGGAGCGAGAGATTGACAGACGGATTGGAGCAGCATCTGCAGTGATGCAGACATTGTACCGGTCTGTTGTGGTGAAGAGGGAGCTTAGTTCTAAAGCAAAGCTGTCGATTTACTAGTCAATCTACGTTCCTACTCTCACCTATGGTCACGAGCTTTGGGTAATGACCGAAAGAACAAGATCGCGGATACAAGCGGCTGAAATGAGCTTTCTCCGTAGGATTGCTGGACTCACCCCCAGAGATAGGGTGAGGAGCTCAGTCATCCGGGAGAGGCTCCGAGTAGAACCATTGCTCCTCCACATTGAAAGGAGTCAGTTGAGGTGGTATGGGCATCTGATTAGGATGCCTTCTGGACGCCTCCCACTTGAGGTGTTTCGAGCACGTCCCACTGAGAGGAGACCCCGGGGCAGACCCAGGACTTGGTGGAGAGACTATGTCTCCCAGCTGGACTGAGAACGCCTTGGTATCCTCTCTGGAGAGCTGGAGCAGGTGGCTGGGGAGAGGGAAGTCTGTGCTTCTCTGCTTGAACTGCTGCCTCCGCGACCCGGACCTCCGGAAAAGCGGTAGAAGATGGATGGATGGATGGATGGATGGATGGATGCTAGCCGGCAATTTCACCCAATTTCACCCAAAGTAAGGAAAAACTCTGGCAACTGAGAATGTTGGCTCAAAAATAAAAAGATATCTTCCAATAGAGCAACATTAGATTGCTTGGCACAAGTAATCATCACAAAGCCAGCAAAAACCCACAAAAAAAACTGCAAACAAAAGAAATTACTGTCAAAGCTCCCTTGAAATAAAAGCAAGCAACTATACTCCTCATCTTGCCAAAATTACCCAGTTTAGTGTGACCACATTACAGCTTCAGCACAACACAGGTTAGTACACACATACACACACACATGCAACAGCAGGCTCTTTCCCTCACCAAGGTCAGCAGCGCCCACACAGGCAAGCTCAGATCAATGCACACACACACAGAGTCTCAAAGCGCAAGACAGCAGCACTTATTTTAAACAAATTTGGCAACCCAAGGATCTCATGTCAACCTCTTCTGTTGCTGTGAAAGCATATTCATTTTCCTCTCATAGTAATCATTTACAAATCACACCTATAAAAGTCTACTATTTTCCTGTGAAACAACAGTCACATAAATGTCTTTTCACACTTTACAATGACAAGAAAACAACAATAGTCCCGACTTTCTTGCCAATGTGAGCCGTGAAAATATTAAAAGGAACACAGATAGACAGACAAATGACCAGACAAACAAAACTACAGATATATATTTGATGTATTAATGCTATTTTTATTGAAATCCGGGCTTATTTTACTGTCTATATATTTTAAAGAATTATTTTATTTCCTTTTATTCTATTTTAGGCCTATTTTGAATGATGCCTTAAAATAATTTGACACCAGCGCTATTTAACTGTATTTTATGGTTAACCCTTTCATCATACCAAAGCTTACTTTTGATGTTGATAAGATTCTTACTCGGTATTTTAATCGACACTCATTACGTTGTTATGGAGATCTTACACCAGGTCCACTTTGTGCAATCTATAATACATGTTATTTTTCTTGGCTTAAAACTGGGACCACCGAGCCTCTACCTCATCCAGAGTGGAGACATTCGGACCTCTCGTCCGAATCGAACCTGTCCAGGCTTTGCTGTATCAAATGCTCAGTTCTCACATATACCGTACATATATGCGTATTCAAACCCACTGGGACTCTAAACCAGTGCCTATTTAAATCAAACAACACTTAAATTGAGTCACACTGATCTGCCAGGCAGGTAAACCTGTCACTTACTCCCAGCTCCCAGCTGCTCCCAACTGGTAGCCTTCATGTCCTGAAACCGTTCAGGACATGAAACCGTTCAGGACATGAAACCCCACCGAGCCCATCGTTGGGCTCGGTGGGGAAGGTCTTCTCTTCTCAGCTGTGCACTGCTGAAATTCAGCCGGAGCTGCCGGGGCAGGAACAAGATCTGTGGTCCCACGTTCGGCACACCAAAATGTTGGATAAATATTGGATTCATCTATGATGAGGGTAGTCAATAAACCAGACAGATCTTCAGTTATGAGCAAATTTAATCGTTGGCCAATGGAGACAGGTACAGAATGGTTACAGAGTTCACCATTCACACACCACTCTTTTTAAGTGAGATGTTATCAAAGAGTAACACATGTCCTTGGCAGTTTGTTCATTCCATTTGGTCACAGTGGTGGCTTTATTATCTGTGTCCTTGAGTCTTTCTGTCTCCGGGACTGTTATCACACAGGAAAAATTTACAGCATGAGCCCAAGCAAGAGATAACAAATGCAGCTGTATCAACACTTTGTAACTCAGTCACCCAGAACTTCTGAGACCCATGGCCGAAATGAGATTAAACAATTATAAGCAATATGATGAACACAATATGACGCATATATGTAATTCCACAATTAGAGCATCAATATGGAATTGTTCTTTCACACAATCACAGATCAAAGGCAGGCATCACTGAATGAGTGCTGATGTGCTTGCTTACACCTGCTTTCTACGGGCATGCAGAAATAGTTGCTTACACTTGGTTTCTATGAGCATGCACGGGTATGCACGGGCATGCACAGGTATGCAGTTGTGATGATATTAGTTGTTGGTCTCACACACAAATTTGATCTTTTAATGTGAAGCCGGGGTTTTTTCCGGTTTAGAGAGAGAGGAGATGTTAAAAGGAGGAAGAGGGGAAGATTTAATAAAGTTTTGTCAGACAGACTCAAGCGTGTCCCCATCTGTTTCTCTGCAACTTCTACATTGGTGACCCCGACGTTTGAAGAATGTCTGTTCAGGCGACCTCTTCTGATATCGCCGCTATAACCTCTGTATCTGCCGTGGCCCCCGCACCGGCTGTTTTCACGGCTACCATAAAATTACCGGACTTTTGGCAGCACGACCCGGAGCCTTGGTTCCAGCATGTCGAGGCTCAGTTCCACCTGCGAGGAATAACCGCAGACGACACAAAGTATTTTCATGTTGTCGCGGCTTTGGATTCTGCCACAACTCGCCGTTTGATGGGACTGCTCCGGGACCCGCCTCACGCCGACAGATATGTCGCTCTGAAGAGGGCTCTACTGCAGCTGTATCAGCTCTCTGATTGGGAGCGCACTGATCGTCTTCTGTCAATGACTGGTCTGGGAGACAGCAAACCTTCTGAGCTGATGGAGAATATGTTGGCACTTCTCGGTTCAGGAGACAGCTCATTTCTGTTCACCCACCTGTTTCTGCGTCAACTTCCGCCTCCAGTGCGCACTGCCTTGGCCAACTCGCCCCTCATTCATTCTAAGGATTACCGGGGTTTAGCTGAAGAAGCGGATAGGCTTTTGCTGGCTTCTCGCCATTTGTCTGTGCATGCACTGCTGCCTGGGCAGTCTGATGGAGAAGTTTTGGTGGGTGTGGCCGCAGTCTCGGATCGCTGTAAGAAAGAGAGCAGCCTGTTTTTCTACCACCGCCGCTTTGGACCGAAGGCTCGGCGCTGTATTCCACCATGTTCTTTCCAGTCACAGGGAAACGAGAAGGCCGGTGCTCACTAGCAGCTGCGTGCACCGGCACCAACGACAAGCTGCTTTTCATAGAGGACTGCGCGGCTGGACGTCGTTTTCTGGTGGATTCAGGAGCGCAACGGAGCATCGTTCCCCCCTCTTCAGCTGACGCTATTGGATGTGGACACGGACCCCCACTGGACGCGGCTAATGGTACTCCTATCCGCACCTTTGGCACCAGGTTTATGACTGTATGTTTTAATGGCCGCTGTAGAGGAGCTGGAAATAATGAGGCGGTTTTGTTTAAAAGCAGCGTTTTAATGATCAGCTCTCCTATCTTGTCTCATCAGGTGCAGAGCGTGGCAGAAGGTAAAAAGAGACAGAATTCTGCCAGCTCGCTGATTAAATACAGGCACACATCAAAGACAGGCATTACAAAGGCTGACATCCCTCGTTATCTTAATCCCGCCATTGTCCTGTTATTTCCTCTCCTCATCTTGGGAGGTGATGGGAATTCCTCTCCTCGCCTTGGGGGGTGAGGGTGACTCCTCCGGTCTCCGCCATCGCGCCCTGGGACGTCTTTGTTCTTCACACGGCGGGTGAGATTCCTTTGTCCTTTCAGAGGTGTGAAGTTCCTTACATATGCACTCACCAAACATCTCACATGTTCTAACATATGTAGGTATGGAATATATGAGTAATATAGACCACAGGCCCCCCAAACAACTAGGAAAGGACAACAGAAAGATTCACAGTCTAGAACAGTTACTACGACATACTACGTGTTAAGCTGTTGCCACAGAAGAACTTTCTAGCAGCCATGCTTCTAAGATAGTTCAGTGGTAATCATAACAGTATAGTAAAATCATAAGTCAGTCCTAAACTGTTGCAGCACAATTAGAGAATAATTGTGGAGTGGTTGGTATCAGTCCCTGTGCTGTCTGGGTTTAATTCTTCTCCCAAAACTGCTGTAGGTTGGTTTAGGCGTCCTGCTGGGACCTTCTTGTGAGGAATCTGCAGTGTGGGAAGGAGAGAGATTATTTGTTCCCTGCCTGGGGGCTGAGACTTTTCCCTTGGGGGGTCTACCTCGCCGAGGTGCTCGTGCCAACTGTGCAGGTTCGTCTTTCAACAAGAAGGCAGGTTTAAGTCTGTCAATGCTGACTGTTTCTTTTCTGTCCCCATAATCAAGCACAAAGTGTTTATCACCATGTTCCAGCACTCTGTAAGGGCCATCGAATACTGGGCGTAACGTTGGTTTTAGAGCTTCATGCTTAACAAAAACGAACTCAACTTTTTTTAAAGTTTGAGGGACAAAAACTCGTGGGAAGGAGTGATGAGCTGGACCGAGAAGAGAGTCCGGTCCGTTGCTGCCTAAAAACCTTGGGACTGGCTCTGGGTTCTCTGGTAAAAATTCACCTGGGAGTCTGAGAGGCTGAGCAAAGACTAATTCTGCAGGGGAAGCGTCTAGATCCTCTTTAGGTGCAGCACGCAACCCAAATAAAACCCAGGGAAGTTTATTTACCCAATTTGTGTCCGTTAGTGAGGCTCTGAGGGCGGCCTTTAAGGACCTGTGAAAACGCTCGCATAACCCATTAGCCTGAGGGTGATAAGCGGTGGTGCGATGAATTGTTGCCCCTAAGCTGTTGGACATGGCTGACCAGAGCTCTGAGACAAATTGAGGCCCCCTATCGGACGTGATGTCCGATGGGACGCCGAAACGTGCCACCCAGTTTGTCAGAAAAACGCGAGCGACTTCCTCCGCTGTTGTTGCCGCTAGAGGAACTGCCTCTGGCCAGCGCGTGGTGCGGTCTATCATTGTTAGGAGGTGTGTGAAACCTTGGGAGGAAGGTAGTGGTCCCACTAGGTCGACATGGATGTGGTCAAACCTTCTAGCAGGGATTGGAAAAGGCTCCAGAGAGGCTTTTGTGTGTCTGTGTATTTTGGCGCGTTGACAAGAAATGCAAGTTTTTGCCCACTCTTTTACGTCTTTGCGCAGGCCTGGCCACACAAACTTTTCAGCAACCATTTTGACCGAGGCGCGCACACCTGGGTGCACGAGGGAGTGAATTGCGTCAAAAATGCGGCGGCGCCAAGCAGCTGGTACTAACAGGCGAGGTCGGCCGGTTGAAATATTGCATATTAGGGGGGGCACGCCGTCGCGTAACCCTTTTTTCTCTAGCCTTAACCCTGTTGGTCCAGACAAGACCGCGCGCACGTCCGCCTCACTGTTTTGTTCTTCTGCTATGGCTGCATAATCTATCTCTTCATGGATAGGTGCTGCGTATGTGTCTGTGTTAGTGAAGAGTTCCGCTGCTGAGGCAGTATAATCTGTCTCCTCGCGCTCTGGCGGTGCCACAGCGCTAGAGAGACAGTCCGCTACTACGTTAAGTTTGCCTGCTACGTGTCGAATGTCTGTGGTGAACTCTGAAATCGCAGCCAGCTGTCTTTGTTGTCTGCCCGACCATGGTTCTGAAATTTTAGCCATAGCAAAGGTGAGCGGTTTATGGTCTACAAAAGCCGTGAAACTCCGCCCTTCTAACCAAAACTGGAAGTGGCGGATGGACAAATGAAGCGCCAGCAGTTCTCTGTCAAAAGTGCTGTATTTGCGTTCAGTTGGGTTTAGCGATTTGCTAAAGAATGCTAAAGGTTGCCAGACCCCGCTGACAAGTTGCTCTACAACTGCCCCTATGGCCAGGTCTGAAGCATCTGTGGTTAGTGCAATGCGGGCTGCGGGATCTGGGTGAACTAACATTGTGGCGTTAGCTAGGGCGTTTTTAACTTCCGCGAAAGCGCGTTCGCGCTCCGGGGTCCATTCGACCGCGTTGGAAGCCTTCTTTTTTTTGAGCGCGTCATATAGGGGCTGCATGAGCTGAGCTGTGTGGGGGAGGAAGCGGTTGTAAAAATTAACCATCTCCAAAAATTCCTGTAGCGATTTGACCGTTTGGGGCCGTGGAAAACCTTCTATCGCACGAACTTTGTCTGGAAGCGGAACTGCCCCTTTCGGGGAGACTTTGTGTCAGCATGTCGTCGAGGTAGACGAAGACAAATGGGAGGTCGCGTAGGACCGCGTCCATCATACGTTGAAAAGTTTGGGCCGCACCTTTGAGGCCGAAAGGCATTCGCAAGAATTCAAAAAGGCCGAAAGGGGTTATAACCGCCATTTTAGGAACGTCTTCAGCTCGGACTGGGTCCTGGTGATAACCGCGGACTAAGTCTATCTTTGAAAAAATGCGCGCACCCGCTAGATGCAGTGAAAAGTCTTGAATGTGAGGGATTGGGTAGCGGTCATGCGCTGTAGCGTTGTTTAATCTGCGGTAATCTCCGCACGGTCTCCAAGAACCGTCGGATTTCGGAACCATGTGAAGTGGTGAGGCCCAGGGGCTCTTCGAGCGTCTAACAATGCCCAATTTTTCGAGAGTTGCAAACTCGTCCCGTGCTATGTTGAGCTTGGCCGCGTCTAAGCGGCGAGCTTTGGCAAAAACGGGAGGTCCCGTTGTCGGAATGAAGTGTTTAACTCCGTGTTTAGCTACAGTGGCTGAGAATTTGGGGGTTGTGAGTGCTGGGAATTGGGTGAGGAGTTGTTCAAACTTACCTCCTGCCATGGTGACGTTGGCCTGCACAGGTGGTGGAGAAACTCGAGCTGAGCATGGAATAGAAGCAAAAGATAGTGCATTAACCAGGCGCCTATTTGCTAGATCCACTAATAACCCGTGTGCACACAAAAAATCTGCGCCTAACAAGTTAAAACTCACCGCCGCTACAACAAATGTCCATCTGTAGCTGCGGCCGTGGATGAGGAGGTGCAGGCTCTTTTCGCCGAACGTGTCAATGTCAGAGCCGTTGGCTGCCACTGCTCCGTTGCCCCGGGTGCCCATGGCTCGATCTGCGTGGGAGGGCATGACGAAACTCAGCTGAGCTCCTGTGTTGATGAGGAACTGCTTGCCTGTGTGTCCATCCGTCATGTACAACAGCTTATTTTTCTCGCCGAGAACCGCTGCTGTTAATGGCCCTCGGCTTTGGCGTTTCCCGACATCGCGAATTTGCAGGGGGGAACGCATTTGCGGGCTTTCTCAGCGAAGTGGTGGTGGTAATAACAGACGTGGTTCTGTTTGTTACGTTTGGACCGCGCCGCTGTCACCGTGGGCTGGGTCTGCTCCATGGGTTGTGGCTCTCCATGGCTCGGGGCGTCAGTTTTGAGGTCTGCGGATGCCGCTGTGGGTGTCAGCTCCTTGCAGGCGTTGACGAGCCGGTAAGCCTCGTTGGCCAGTGTGCGGAAGTCTTGGTGGTTGCTGCACTTCATGCTGGCGAGTGTCCCTCTCATGTGTGGCGGCAGCGTGCTGAGGAAAATAAACTGGAAGAGGAAATTGTCATTGTCCTCTTCCTTGAGCTGCAGCAAATCCTCCATGAGGGCCTTCGGATTGCCCCCTCTGTGGCCGTAGACCGCCAGGATCTTCTCGGCTCTTTCCTCCGCTGACGGGACGTAGTTCGCCATGATGGTCGCCTTGAGCGTCTCGTACTTGTCCCGGGTCGGTGGTCGCCGGATCAAGCTCCGCACACACTTCGAAGTGGCGGAGTCGAGTTTGGAGACGATATGATAGAACTTCGTATCGTCTGCCGTGATGCCCGCCAGTATGAATTGGGCTTCAGCCTGCTGAAACCAAGAGGCGGGGTCTTCTCGCCAGAAGTCTGGCAGCTTGACAGCGACGGCGTTCGTGCACACCATCACTGTTGTGCCCGCCGGGTGAGGGTGCCTTGCTTCGGCTCTCACGGCGGTGCTGGAGCTCGGTTGAGCCCTCTCAATTCCTTCTGCCGGGGGGAACAGTTGTTCGTCCGCTCCCTCGTCTGCGTAGTTGCTGGCGTCTGCCTGAGTCGCCACGGATGAGTCGCTTGAAGAAGAACGCCTCCGGTCCATACTCGCGTCAAGGTCACCAGTGTAGAGGAGCTGGAAATAATGAGGCGGTTTTGTTTAAAAGCAGCGTTTTAATGATCAGCTCTCCTATCTTGTCTCATCAGGTGCAGAGCGTGGCAGAAGGTAAAAAGAGACAGAATTCTGCCAGCTCGCTGATTAAATACAGGCACACATCAAAGACAGGCATTACAAAGGCTGACATCCCTCGTTATCTTAATCCCGCCATTGTCCTGTTATTTCCTCTCCTCGTCTTGGGAGGTGATGGGGGGTGAGGGTGACTCCTCCGGTCTCCGCCGTCGCGCCCGCCCTGGGACGTCTTTGTTCTTCACACGGCGGGTGAGATTCCTTTGTCCTTTCAGAGGTGTGAAGTTCCTTACATATGCAGTCACCAAACATCTCACATGTTCTAACATATGTAGGTATGGAATATATGAGTAATATAGACCACAGCCGCAAATTTAGTTGGGACTTTGTGGTAGCATCTGTAGCAGTCCCTATTCTTGGTGCAGATTTTTTGTGTGCTTACAGACTGTTGGTTGATGTAGCTAACAGATGTTTGATTGATGCTGTGTCTTTTGATCCCTACCCATGTACACTGAGTAAGGCTGGTCCGCTGCTTGCTAACATGCTCGCCTCAGGAGACAGGTACCAGCGTCTTCTCTCTGGGTTTCCTGCACTCACTGTGCCTAAGTTTTCTGCGGCAGTAGCCAAACATGGGGTTGAGCATTATATTACTACTGTGGATACACCCGTTTTTGCCCGCGCACACCGTCTGGATGTTGCTAAATTAGCCATCGCTAGAGATGAGTTTGCCAACATGGAGCGGCTGGGTATTGTGCGCCGTTCCGAAAGTCTGTGGGCCTCTCCCCTCCACATGGTCCCTAAGTCAGATGGGGGTTGGCGCCCTTGTGGAGATTTCAGGCGCCTTAACAACGCTACTACCAACGACAGGTACCCAGTCCCCCACATTCAAGATTTTTCTTCACGTCTGGCAGGGACGGCCATTTTTTCTAAAGTGGATTTGGTGCGTGGTTATCATCAGGTGCCTGTTCATCCCCAGGACGTCCCCAAGACAGCGATGATCACTCCTTTTGGACTGTTCGAGTTCTTGAGGATGCCATTTGGCCTTAAGGGTGCTGCACAGACGTTTCAACGGCTTATGGACTCTGTGTTATGGGACATGCCTTTCCTGTTTGTATACCTAGACGACATATTGGTTGAGAGCGCTTCGGTGGAGGAACATGTGTCGCACCTTTGTCAGCTCTTCAGGCGCCTCTGTGACCATGGACTGATAGTGAATCCCGCAAAGTGTCAGTTTGGGCTCTCAGAACTTGAATTCCTGGGACACAAGGTGTCCCAGCAGGGTGCCGTACCCCTCCCAGCTAAAGTCGAAGCGGTTTTAGCCTTCCCGCACCCCTCCTCTGTCAAGCCCCTGCAGGAGTTTTTGGGCATGGTTAATTTTTACAACCGTTTTATACGTCATGCTGCCCATATTATGCGCCTGTTGTATGAGGCTTTGAAGGGTAAGAGGGGTAATCAGGACATTGAGTGGACCCATGAGAGGTTATGTGCTTTTGACGGGGCTAAAGCTGCGCTGGCTGATGCTGCTTTGTTGGCTCATCTGGACCCCACGGCTGCCATTGCTCTTACCACTGATGCATCCGATTATGCTGTCGGAGCAGTTTGTGAGCAGTGGATGGGCAATTCCTGGGAACCTCTAGCTTTTTTCAGTAGGCAGTTACGCGAGTCAGAGAGGAAGTACAGCACTTTTGACAGGGAGCTGTTAGCCCTTTTCTTGGCAACAAGGCATTTCAGGTTTCTCCTGGAGGGCCGTAAATTCACCGCTTTTGTTGACCACAAACCCCTCACGTTTGCCATGGCCAAGTCCACTGAACCTTGGTCAGCTCGGCAACAACGGCAGCTTTCGGCTATTTCCGAGTTCACTACTGACATTCAGCATGTGGCTGGTAAGACCAACTTGGTTGTGGACTGCCTTTCTCGTGCCTTAGTTGCCGCTGTTCATTTGGGCATGGACTATGCTGAGATGGCTGCAGATCAGTTGTTAGACCCGGGGGTGCAGGGGCTTTGTTCCACTAAGTCCAGTTTGCAGTTGGAGGATGTCTGTTTTCAGGACAGTGGCGCCATTCTCCTGTGTGACACTTCATTGGGAAAACCACGACCTTTGGTGCCGGTGGCCTGGCGTCGTCGTGTTTTTGATGCTGTTCATTCCTTGTCACATCCTGGTGTTAAGGCTTCGGTTAAGTTGGTGGGCACCAAGTTTGTATGGCCGGGTCTCAGAAAGGATGTTAAAACTTGGACGACGGCCTGTGTGGCGTGCCAGCCTGCTAAGGTGCAGCGCCACATAAAGGCTCCATTGGGGCCTTTTTGGATTACGGAGCGACATTTTGATCATGTTCAGGTGGACCTGGTTGGCTCTCTTCCTCCATCCCGTGGTTTTACTCACCTCTTTACTATGGTGGACTGGACTACGCGGTGGCCGGAGGCAGTTCCCCTGGCATCAACTACGGCGTATGATGTTGCCCGGGCATTCATCTCCTCTTGGGTGTCCCGTTTTGGTGTTCCCTTGGACGTTACCTCTGACAGGGGCCCGCAATTTACCTCCGAACTTTGGAATGAAGTGGCTGGTAGCTTGGGGGTTAAACTCCATCGGACCACAGCGTACCATCCACAAGCTAACGGGCTATGCGAGCGGTTTCATCGGACTATGAAAGCTGCCCTCCATGCGTCTTTAGTGGACAGTGGATGGGTGGACAGGTTGCCGTGGGTTTTGTTGGGTTTGCATTCAGCCCCTAAAGAAGATCTGCACTCCTCTTCTGCTGAGTTGGTCCTTGGACAGACTTTGTGGGTCCCAGGGGAGTTTCTTCCTACCATTCCAGGGTTAGGTCCCAGTGTGGTTAAGAGACCTAATTGTCGGGAGGAAGCTAGGGTTTTTGCTCCTGTGGCTGCGCACCACTGTCTTCCTCGGTTCTACGTTCCTGACAGCCATATGTCGGCTAAATACGTTTTTGTCCGGCATGATGCCCATCGTTCTCCCCTGCAGGCACCTTATGATGGCCCTTTCTGGGTGTTAGAAACAGGCCATAAGGATTTTTTGGTTGAGTTGAGGACTTGTCAGGATTGGATTTTGGTGGACCATTTGAAGCCCGCCCATGTCCTTTGTGACGAGGAGGCTGAGCTAGCCCACCTGGCTCGGCGGGGGCGTCCTCCCAACCCTGTGCCTGAGGTTGTGCCTGCTCCGGTTGCAGTTGCGCCCCCTAGGACTGTGCAGTGCAGTCGTCGGGGCAGAGTTATAAGGTTGCCTAAGAGGTTCTCTTGAGTCATTTCCTCTTTTGAATTTTGTCCATGTTGTTTTAATTTGTTTTTTGTTAGCATGTTTATTTATGTTGTAATTTGTGTGTTCTGGGGGGTCTGTGTGGTGATATTAGTTGTTGGTCTCACACACAAATTTGATCTTTTAATGTGAAGCCGGGGTTTTTTCCGGTTTAGAGAGAGAGGAGATGTTAAAAGGAGGAAGAGGGGAAGATTTAATAAAGTTTTTTCAGACAGACTCAAGCGTGTCCCCTCTGTTTCTCTGCAACTTCTACACAGTAGTAATTAAAATGACTGACAATTACGTGATGACTATTACAACTTTCTCCATTAAAATAATAGGAAAAAACCAACAGATACCATTTCCTCATTAGGTCTGGAGATGTGCGATTTCAAAACACACCACTGAAATTAATCAAACAATACGCGTCTGACGATAGACCTCCTTTTTCTTGATCAAAAGCTGACTCTCATGAAATGCACATAGTATTGCACATTAGATTTTGCACCGCCACACCTTTTTGAAATGAGGCACCTCCTCCCAGCACATAGCGGGTGCACGATCTACTGGTAATTTGATGGCGTCACACAAGACGTCGAAAACAAACAATACACTGACAGAAACTAACAAAAACACTGGTGTACGGTGGACAGTCTGGCGGAAAAGTGCATGGATAATCGTCCTAATAGGGCCCATTTAGTTTGCTTGGAAAAGAAGCAGTGTGAAACCAAACCTAAAGCGGACCAAATGAAGACAATGGAACAAAAATATAAACCTTCCTCCAGATTATCAGGTGTGAAATCACCTTCAGAACTCCAAATCAAGTCATGACAAAACGTACCAACTCAATTTCAGCTCCGGCTGTCTTGGTCATATTCTTGACTCTATCTCAGCCTCTTAAAGCCTTGGTGTTGGTATAGTGTTGTCTTGGTCTGCTCTTGGTATGGTCTTGATTACACCAGTTCTGATGTTGCTCAGACTTTCCAACAGCTACTCTGACAGCACACATACATCACACCAACATCGACCGATATACCAAGTTTACACCAGGAATAGAGGTCTTTCGCAAGACTTCTATTAGACATATTCCTGACATAAACTTGCAAATGTTGGCTCGACCAATATGTGCTGTTGGGGTAGATTTATTTTCTCCAGCTTGTACCTTCTAGCATGTGTGGCTGTAATCAGATCATTCGCTTTCTGCCTTCTCTCTCAGTAGATTGATTGTTGTCTGGTTGTTGCAAACTGATCAAAACACATCACACAACAGCAGGGCTGAGGAAGGGACTATCTTATTTATTTAACATTCTGTTTAATTGTTCGATAAAGGTGTTTACTTTTCTTTATTTTCATCAGAGACCTGGAATTTTTGGAAACAAAGAGTGGAGATGGAACCAGAGAGCCAGCAGCACTCGAACAGCTGTATTCAGCACCTTAACGGTTTTCTCTTTCTTCTGTTCCCTGCTTCGAAATGTTTTATCAGCCATTATGATTTTTTTTTTCCAATGTGACCAAAGGAAGAGAAAACATGAAAGCCATCCTCCCGCCCGCCTTGTTTTATTCACACAGCTAAAAGTCGAGAGTTAGCATTAAAGAAATGGGCTCTGGAGGAGGAAAATAAAACACAAGATAACAATGAGACAGAGAGCAACAGCAAGACGCTTCTGGGGAGGAAAAACGAAGAAAAGCAGGAGGAGGAGGAGGAGGAGGAGGAGGAGGGCACAGAGGCAAAAGAATTGAAGTAAAAGAGTTAAGCCAGATTGAGAATGTCTGCCTCGGGTGGTGCTAGTCACCCTGAATTATAAATGGTCTCTCACTTTCCAAGCCAAAACACATACAACCACAATATTATACCCATGATGCATTTCCACTGGCAGGCCACTCCACCATCCCCTGGGTTAGCCTCTGCCACTAATCTCTGTCCTCTACTTTCCTTCCCTTTTCTCCATCTCTTCAGACACTCCCCTGCCCCCAAGAGTGAAGGATTCTGCGATCTTTGCCCCCTCCGATCTCTCTCTCTCTCTCTCTCTCTCTCTCTCTCTCCGTCTTCCTTGCACCGGTCATTGATGCTCTGGCTGTGTCACTGCAAGAAAAAACCTCCTTTTCATCCCCTCCCTCTATCTCCTTTTTTCGCTTTTCCTGTGAAAAGAAAGTCTCCATCCACCATTCCTGAACCCTGTCCACGCTCAGCTGTCCCAGTTTCTGCTACAGCAAGCATTTCACATTTTCTTCTCTTCCATTATGCGGCTGCTGCTTTCATCTGTCATGGCTTTTTTTTTTTTTTTCTCCAGTGTTTGCTCTTTCCTTATCATGGTATCTACTGACCTTACATATTGGCCTACTTGATCAGCAGTCTTCCAAAATGCACAGATGCTGTGCTGCTGTAGAAAGTCACACAAGGATGGAGTATTGTGTTAATGTATCTCCTGCACATGATAGGGAAATATATTTTTTAATTCATTTACAAGAATAAAAAGAGACAGTCTTATAAGAGGTGTTCAAAACTTTCCTCTCCACAACTACTAGAACCTTCAGCGCTTTCAGGGAATACTGAAGTGTTTCCAAATCACTTGAGACATACTATCTTCTGCAGGGCAGACCTGGCTCTCTCCACAGATGGATCCAGACCTGACCTCCGGAACTTCCTGTCAGAAACTCTGTAAGATCTCGGGGAGATGTGTAAGATTGAGCCCAGAAACCCTACAGAGGAAGCTCATTTCAGTTGCTTGTATTTGCAATTTCATTCTTTCAGTCACCACAGGTGAGGGTTGGAACATAGATGGACTAGTAAATCAAAAGCTATTCCTAGCTCAGTCTCTACTCTCTCTCTGCCATGACAGACTTGTGCAATATCTGCATTACTACTGACAAAACCTCAACCTGCCAGTCCATTTACTGTCCTATTCTATCATCACTCATGAACAAGTTCCTGAGGTACTTCAACTCCTCTCCATGGTGCAAAGATTCACTGCAAACTCACTGGGATCATTCCAAGTACAGTACTTTCCAATAGAATACCATTGCCTCTGACTTGGAGGAACCAACTTTCATCCCAACCACTTCACACTCTGTAGTGGATTGTACCAGTGCACAGTGAAGGCCACAGTCTGAAGATTCCCACAGGACTACATCATCCACAAAAGAAGCAGAGATATAACCCAAAGGGGTTCCATTTTCTCTCATTTTGAACCAACAACCTGTTATACAGTGCATCCAGAAAGTATTCACGGTGCTTCACTTTTTCCACATTTTGTTGTTACAGCCTTATTCCAAAATGGATTAAATTCATTTTTTCCTCAAAATTTTGCACAAAACAATCAATCAATCAATCAATAAAACTTTAATTGTATAACACTTTTGAAACATTGGATGCTGCAAAAAGTGCTTTACATAGATAAAAACAGTAGACAAATTTAGTGACATATATTTACACAATGTATCTCACCCCTTCCAACCCTCCCATAAACATACCTACAAAACACACACACACACACACACACACACACACACACACACACACACACACACACACACACACACACACACACACACACACACACACAGGCACATACACTACCCCCTACTTCTCTTGCACACATAAAATAAAAGAGACATAGTTTGGCACCGAAGCACCATGTGAAGGAGCAACCATCCTGTGGAGCCCCCACGCCGGGAGACCACATAGCCCATACCCACAGGGCGTGCCACAGAGGCCACCCCAACCAGGACAGGCCGGGGCCCACACCACAGCTGTAGGCAATGGTATAAAGCCCCCACGAACCCAAGCTAGAGCGATCCACGAGACCAACACCCCTACAGATGAGGTAAGCAGTATCCGGCATGAGGGGCTCCACTGAGGAAACACTGGAGCTAAAACATAAAATAAAAGATAAAACTAAGAACACATAAAACAAGAGGAACTAAAAACCCATACTTATAAATTGAACTAAAAACACATCAATAAGAAAAGATAAGAAAATCTAAAGACAAATGGGGCCATGAAGAACATAAAACAATGGAACATAGATGACTATACTTCAATAATAGTTAAACAGGTTTGTTAAAAGCCAAATTAAAACAGTGGGTCTTGAGCCTGTACTTAAAAATATCTATTGACTCTGCAGTCCCGAGGTTCTCTGGTAGGCTGTTCCACAGACGAGGACCATAAAAATGAAATGAGGCTTCACCAACGGTCTTGGTCTTGACTTTGGGAACCATTAAAAGGCCGGTACCACAGGACCTCAGGGTCCGTGAGGGCTCATAAGGTAAAAGCAACTCAGATATACAAGAAGGCCCAAGACCATTGAGGCATTTAAAAACTACAAAGAAAACCTTAAAATCGATCCAGAAACACATGGGGAGCTAATGCAGCAATTTTAAAACTGGTGTAATATGCGCCCGCCCCCTGGTCCTCGTCAGCACTCATGCTGCTGAATTTTGGAGCAGTTGGAGATGTGATACCCTTTTTTGGGGAAGACCAGAGAGTAGGGCATTACAATAGTCTATATGACGTAATAAATGCATGCATCAAGACCTCCTTTCTAGCAAGAGAGAGAAAAGGGCAGACTCTGGCTATATTCCTAAGGATTCAAGGATTCAAAGATTTTATTTATCAATACTACTATATGTACAGGACATACAGGAGAATTGAAATGGCATTTCTCTCTCTCTTCAGTGGTGTGGACATTATAAAAAAAAAAGAAAAGGAATAAGGCTGGGAAAACAACAACAGCAGTCTATGTACATATGCCATAGTGTAAATGGCGGCAAAAGATAGACCCAGACCTCCCATAGTACAAATAAAATAAATGATAAACGATGAGACCCAGCAATCTTATGTGAAGTAGAGAAGTAATACTCATAGTAGCAAGTTCAATGCGGTAGTGTAGGTGCAAACAGTCAAAGATAGGTCTCCACATGATCAGTATTGCAATGACAGACAGCAGCAGATATGGCATTTGTGCAAATGGTTGCAGTAAACTGCAGAGACATACACTAGCAAATGTATTTCTGCTGGTGTGCCAGTCTTTCTGTGCCTATTGTGCGGGTAAGTGCGTTATGGTCTGGGGGGTGGGGGTGGGGGTGGACAGAGTTCAGGGTCCTTATAGCCTGATGGACAAAGCTGTTTAGCAGTCTTGTGGAGGAGGCCCACATCCAGGCTCCAGTACCGCTTCACCGAGGGCAGGGAGCTGAAGAGGGAGTGTGAGGGGTGGGAGGTGTCACCTGCAATGTTGATGGCTCTGCAGGTGAGGCGGGTGAGGTAGATGTCCAAGGGGGGGCAGAGAGGCATGACGATCTTGCTGGCTGCTTTCACTGTGCATTGTAGTGTCTTCTGGCAGGAGGCAGTGCAGCTTCCATACCACACTGTGATGAAGCTGGTGAGGATGCTCTCAACGGTGCCCCTGTAGAATGAGCACAAGATGGGGCATGGGACTCATGCTCTCCTCAGTGTGTGGGGGAAATGGAGGAGAGTTTGAGCCTTCTTGGCCAGTGATGTGGTGTTGTTGGACCAGGAGAGGTCCTCAGAGATGTGCACCCCCAGGAACTTGATGCTGCTCACCCTCTCCACAGCTGCTCCATCAATGATCAGAGGGGGATGCTGTGTATGTCCTCTCCTGAAGTCGACCACAATCTCCTTGGTTTAGAGGTTATTGTCTTTACACCACTGGACCAGGTGTCTCACCTCATTTCTGCAGTTGGTCTCCTCATTGTTGATGAGGCCCACCACCGTCGTGTCATCTGCAAACTTAATGATGTGGTTGGTGTTGTAGGCTTGTACACAGTGATAGGTTAGTAGGGTGAAGAGCAGTGGCTGAGCACACACCCTTGTGGGGCCCCTGTGCTCAGTGTGATGGTCTTGGATGTGTTGGTGCCAACTCACACATTCTGTGACCTCCCTGTGAGAAAGTCCAGCACCCAGTTGCAGACACAGGTTTTGAGACCTAAGTGTCTGCGTTTTTGTGTTGGGTGCTGGGGGATGATTGTGTTGAATGCTGAAATGAAGTTCGAGAACAGCATTCGCACGTAAGAGTTCTTTGAGTCCAGGTGGGTGAGGGCTGGATGGAGAGCAGCAGCGATGGCATCCTCTGTGGATCAGTTTGACCTGTATGCAAACTGAAATGGGTTGTGGGAGGGAGGGAGGATGAACTTGATGTTCTGTATGACCAGCTGCTCAAAGCACTTCATTATTATGGGGGTCAGCGCTATGGGCCAGTAATTGTTGTTGCTGGGTGGGAAGGGCTTCTTTGGGATTGGTATTATGGTGGTAGTTTTGAAACATGTGGGGACAACAGCTTGAGTCAGGGAGATGCTGAAGATGTCGGCCAGGACATTATTGAGCTCCTCTGCACAGTCCTTCAGAACGTGACCTGGTATGTTGTTTGGACCAGCTGCCTTGTGTAGATTGATCCTGGAGAGGGTCCTTTTCACACTAGCCGGATCCAGACTTATGGCCTGCTCATCTGGAGGAGGAGTGGTCTTCTGTGCTGGTGTGCTGTTTTGTGTTTCATAGTGGCCAAAGAAGTTGTTTAGGTTGTTAAGCAGTGTGCTGTTGCTTGCACAGGTCCGAGGTGATGGTTTGTAGTTGGTGAGGGTCTGTACACCATGCCAGAGGGAATGTGCATCTCTGGTGTTGCTGAAATGGCATTTTCTCGCTGTGTTGCCGTTTTGCCTCCTTGATGCCATGGAACAGGTTGGCCCTAGCTGTTGTGAGTCCTGCAGTGTCGCCAGCCCTGAAAGCTGCATCCTGAGCCCTCAGGAGCCTGTGGACCTCTGCTGTCATCCATGGCTTTTAGTTGCCACGAACAGTGATTGTTTTGCAGCGAGTGACATCATCAGTGCATTTAGCTATGTATGCTACAACAACCTCAGCGTACTCCTCTAGGTTTGTGTGACCATTGTGCGTTGCTGAATGCTTGAAAGTGTCCCTGTCAGTAGTGCTGAAGCAGTCTTTCAGAGCATCAGACTCCCCCTCTGACCACACATGTACTTGCTAAAATGGAAAAATCCAATTTTTGCTATATTTTTAATATGTGAAATAAAATTAAAGTAAATGTCTAGAAGAACCCCCAGGTTCATACACATACACAATGTGTATGTTTTTAACCTAGCAATTTGGGTAAAAGTTTCTCTCTCTTGTCTTCAGGACCGATGATTAAAACTTCTGCTTTGTCCTGGTTGAGCTATAGGAAGTTTTCTGTAATACATGACTTTATATTTAAACTACAGTTCAAAAAGGCATTAATATGGTTTTGTGTCATCAGCAGATGCGATAATGTACAGCTGTGTATCATGGACATAGCTATGAAAATTGATGTCATGTCTCCTGATAACATCCCCAAGTTGTAAGATAAGATAAGCCTTTATTAGTCCCACAATGGGGGGAATTCCAAGATTACAGCAGAAAAGGGATAGCAACACTCAGAGCAATAGTCAATAAGATAAAAACTGGTTAGCCAAAGCAGTAGATGAATATACATATGTACACAGATATATACACAGTGCAGGAGCATTGCAGCTAGATGGAATAAACAGCATTGTGGTTTGTTACCCTGCAGGATGTGAATATGTACCCAGGCAGTATATTTCACATTTGAATCAACAGTGTTGTTGCCACACTCAAAAAAATGTTATTGTCCTAGTTGTGTATGTGGTGATCTACTCTGCATGCCTGCTGCTCTAATTGCCTCCACAGCTGCACGCACACCTGGTCCACTCATTAGACAGCCTTCTTAAGCTGCGCTGCCCTTTGGTCTGCATGGAGACGTCAACGCTCCTTTGGTCTGGAAAGACCTCCTCGTTTAACCTCATCATCCTGCTCTGGAGTTTCTCCTCCTTTGCCTCATCCTGCGCCGTCAGGTCTTCTGGGAGCGAGAGCTCTCCAACTCCAAGTAAGCCTTCGGGATTCCATCCCTTCTCTGCTTCACCTCTTCTACCCAGGAGAAGAGGTGAAGCAGGGTGAGGTGAAGAGGTGAGAAGAGGTGAAGCAGGGTACCACCTGTGCCCTCCTGGGCACAGGTGGTACCCTCCTGGTGGTGGATCGCCTCCTCCTGGCAGCGAATCAGGACTCCTACCCGCACTCTGAATGAGTACTGTTTACTCACCTGCACTTCTTCACCTCACTCTTCGGCGACAGCTTGGACACGGAACGGACTGCAGCAGGTTTGGAACCTCTGGGAGCTCTTCAGCGCCTCAGCCCTTCGCTCAGCCTGTAAGACTGAGCATTCAGGTTCAGGTTCAGGTTCAGGTTACTTTATTTGTACCCATAGGTAGATTTGTTTTGCAGTCAGGTGACATCCATATTTACAAATCACAATTACATTCAACATGAACACAAACACAGGCACACATGAAGTTGACTATAAACACGATAAAAGTACTCAAGCCTCCACCAATCAGGACATAGGACAAAGAGATGAGAAAAAAACAAAGAGATAAGAGAGAAGGGTCATATTAAAAAGTTAAAGACTAGTCAAAGAGGTTAAAAACTCAAAAGTCTAAAACCCAATAAACAATTTAGAACCCAAATAAAAAACCTACAAAAATAAGTAAATATAAAATAAAATTAATAAACAGGTAACTAAATTATGTGCAATATATTGTTACATCTTGTTCAACTCTTTGACAGCAGCAGGAACAAAGCTGTTTTTGTAGCGCTGGGTTTTACTTTTTGGGACAGCAAACCTCCGTCTGGAGGGAAGAAGCTGAAAGTGGCAATGCAAAGGGTGGGAGTCATCACTTAACTCCCAGGGTGAGAGAGACCAGAGTGAATAAACATTCACCTGTTTATTCACCCTGGTCTCAGTGAACTCATTCGCCGGTCTGTTCTCTCTCCTAGGGTTGCCAGTTCGAACCGTGCTCTGCTCGCCCAGCTGCTCACTTCTTCACTCACACACATGCACACACGCATACACTCTGCAATAAAGGATAACTGTATTTATTCTGAGTCTGAGTCTGCTTCTGGGTTTTACCAAACATGTCAGTATATTGGAGGGGACAGTCTCTATTGTGCAGAATTGTTACATTTAGTACATTTAATATGACCTCTACGAGCAGCCCTGGTTAGGTTTAAAAGTCTGACAGCCATAGGTAGGAAGGACCTGCGGAACCTCTCCGTTGTGTATCTAGGATGGCACAGCCTACCACTAAATGAGCTCCTCAGTGCATTCAGCATGTCCTGCATGGGGTGGGACTCGGACACCAGCAGGGATGACAGCTTAGCCCCCATCCTCCTCTCACCTAACTCCTCCACTGGGTCAAGGCGCTGCCCCAGAACAGAGCTAGCTTTTTTGATCAGACTATTGGCTGCCATGATGCCACTGCCCCAGCAGACCACTCCAAATGTGATGGCTGATGCCACCACCAATTTGTAGAAGGTCTTAAGGAGTGCCCCTTGCACTCCAAAAGACCTGAACCTCCTCAGGAGGAACAGCCTGCGTTGCCCCTTCTTGTAGAACACGAAGTATTGGGCCTAAAATTGAACCTTTGAGTACCCAATAATGACAACATGAAAAAAAGTGTTTTTTTTTTTTTTTTGAGGGAATTGAAAATTTATTAAAAATAAAAAATAAGAAATCACATGTACATAAGTATTCACCGCCTTTGCTCAGTACTTTGTTGATGTACCTTTGGCAGCAGTTACAGCCTCAAGTCTTTTTGAATATGATGCCACAAGCTTGGCACACCTATCTGTGGGCAGTTTTGCCCATTCCTCTTTGCAGCACCTCTCAAGCTCCATCAGGTTGGATGGGAAGCGTCGGTGCACAGCCATTTTCAGATCTCTCCAGAGATGTTCAATTGGATTCAAGTCTGGGCTCTGGCTGGGCCACTCAAGGACATTCACAGAGTTGTCCTGAAGCCACCCTTTTGATATGTTGGCTGTGTGCTTAGGGTCATTGTCCTGCTGAAAAATGAACCGTCACTTCAGTCTGAGGTTAATAGGGCTCTGGAGCAGGTTTTCATCCAGTATGTCTCTGTAGATTGCTGCATTCATCTTTTCCTTGATCCTGACTAGTGTCCCAGTTCCTGCCGCTGAAAAACATCTCCAAAGTCTGATGCTGCCACCACCATGTTTCACTGTAGGGATGGTTTTGGCCTGGTGATGAGCGGTGCCTGGTTTCCTCAAAACATCATGCCTTGCATTCACACCAAAGAGTTCAATCTTTGTCTCCTCAGACCAGAGGATTTTGTTTCTCATGGTCTGAGAATCCTTCAGGTGCCTTTTGGCAAACTCCAGGTGGGCTGCCATGTGCCTTTTACTAAGGAGTGGCTTCCATCTGGCCACTCTGCCATACAGGCCTGATTTGTGGATTGCTGCACAGATGGTTGCCCTTCTGGAAGGTTCTCCTGTCTCCACAGACGAATGCTGGAGCTCTGGCAGAGTGACCATCGGGTTCTTGGTCACCTCCCTGACTAAGACCCTTTGCCCCCGATTGCTCAGTTTAGACGGCCAGCCAGCACTAGGAAGAGTCCTGGTGGTTCCGAACTTCTTCCATTTATGGATGATGGAGGCCACTGTACTCATTGGGACCTTCAAAGCAGCAGAAACTTTTCTGTACCCATCCCCAGAATTGTGCCTCGAGACAATCCTGTCTTGAAGGTCTACAGACAATTCCTTTGACTTCATGCTTGGTTTGTGCTCTTGACATGCACTGTCAACGGTGGGACCTTATATAGACACGTGTGGGCCTTTCCAAATCATGTCCAATGAACTGAATTTACCACAGGTGGACTCCAATTAAGCTGTAGAAACATCTCAAGGATGATCAGTGGAAACAGGATGCACCTGAGCTCAATTTTGAGCTTCATGGCAAAGGCTGTGAATACTTATGTACATGTTATTTCTTAGTTTTTTATTTTTAATAAATTTGCAAAAATCTAAAAAAAAATAAAAAAAACTTTTTTCACGTTATCATTATGGGGTATTGTGTGTAGAATTTTAAAGAAAAAAATAATTTAATCCATTTTGGAATAAGGCTGTAACATAACAAAACGTGGTAAAAGTGAAGCACTGTGAATACTTTCCGGATGCACTCTATTCACAGGAATCTTTGTAAGCAGAAAATTGTATGTACGATGTGGCTACAGCGTAGAAATACCAAGACTTTAATGGGTCAAGACAAAGACTAAGCTAGGCAGAGACCAAGTCAAGGATTGCTCAACTTGGTCTTGACCTCTCATCTTGGTCTTGGGCTTGTCGAGGTCTTGACTGTAACACTAGGGGGTCTGGTTTCTAATTTTAGGGTATGGCAGTTTATGACAACACATCTATAATTGAAGATCATAGTGTTGTAGTCAAGGTCATTGACTGCACTTTTATTCCAAATTTTAATAGCTCACCCATGTCTTAATGAAGTGTTTGTTACATTTTGTTCATATTTTTTAATTATTGAAGCAAATTTGTTTTTTATTTTTCCTGGCCTTCTTGAAATGCTCGGAATTAAAGCCTGTCACTTTAAGAAATATCCTTAAAGAATCAGAATCAGAATCAGATTTATTGCCATTGTTCATGTAGTACACAAACTAGGAATTTGTCTCGGTGCAATGCTGCAACATTAAACATGGAGTAGCACTACAGATAAAAATAAAAAAACTATGCATGCAAAAAAATGTAGAATATGAGTAATACTAATCTATGCAATTTTTGAATATATTAACCAGCAGCAGATATTGTGGAGTTCCGCAAAGTGCAGTCGGTAGTGCAAAAAGAAAACAGTGATAATTGTCATGAGACCGGTTGAGCTGCTGTACATAGTGCACGAGAGTCTAATAAGTCACTTAGTGTTCAGCAGTCTGATGGCAGAGGGAAAGAAGCTGTTCATGTAGCGGGAGGTTTTAGTCTGAATGGACCGAAGTCTTCTACCTGAGGGGAGGGGGGCAAACAGTACGTGTCCAGGGTGTGAAGGGTCGGCTATGATCCGGCCTGCACGCCTCCGGGTCCTGGAGATGTACAGGTCCTGGAGGGATGGGAGCTTTCAGCCGATCACCTTCTCAGCAGCGCGCACGACGCGCTGCAGTCTTAGTCTGTCCCTGGCAGTGGCTCCTGCGTACCACACGGTTATGGAGGTGGTGAGGATGGACTCGATGATGGTCGTGTAGAACTGCACCAACATCTTGGTGGGTAGCTTAAGCTTCCTCAGCTGCCGCAGAAAGAACATCCTCTGCTGGGCCTTTTTGATGAGGGAGCTGATGGTCGGCTCCCAGTTGAGGTCCCGGGTGATGGTGGTGCCCAAGAAGCGGAAGGAATCTGCAGTGGTGATGGGAGAGTCTGTGAGGGTAAGGGGGGGCAGAGGGGTTGTGACTTTTCTGAAGTCCACGATCATCTCCACTGTCTTCAGAGCGTTCAGCTGCAGGTTGTTGTGGCTGCACCAGGACACCAGCTTTTGTCAGTTATCCAATAGCTGAGTAGCTTCTAGCCTCCTTCTAGCTTGGATGAGCAGTGCTGGTTCACTGATCCATGGTCGGGTGTCTATCTGGCATCACCCCCCCCCCCCCGGGGAGAGTAAGAGCTGCCGGTGCTGCTGAAGAGAAGAAGGGTGTTGGAGCGGTGCCTTTGTTATGTTATGTTAATGTGCCACACATTTCTTTGTTCAAACAACGTGTTATGGTCTGAAGTTCCGGGTCTCAATGCATGGAAATAAATATATAAAAGAGGAATGCACAGGGACCCAGGACTCTCTTTTGCTGTAAGATATGTTGGAGAAAGAATAAAATTTCTGTGTCGTTCAGCTCGTTGCCTCGCCTGCCTCCTTTCTCAACATGGTCATTGATCTGCAGGATTATGCTGTCTCTCATGGGTTACATAAATAAATGCACAGATGATGTAACTGCTATCAAAAGCATCAAGAAACAAGCAAATCAGAAACCTTTGCTTAATGGAGAAGTGGGCTTCTTGTTTAGGGTGCAGAATTCAGCTTTTAGATCAGGAGACACTGCTGCATACAGGCTGGCAAGACAAAATCTCTCTCGGGGCATCCGGGAGGCCAAGATACGGTATGAGCAGAAGCAAAACAGTGACTTTATGGACAATAAAGATTCACGGGAGCTGTGGCAAGGTTTTAATACAATCGCTGAAAACAAGCCCCCTCCTTCACAGGCCAATCATAAGGATGTTACACTCCCAGAAAGGCTCAATGACTTTTCTGCATGTTTTGAAGTCAAAAATGGCAGCAATAATAATGAGGCACAGATGGAGTATCTCTGCTATCGTCACCATCCACTAAGCAGGTACTCTGTGACAGCTGCCCAGGTTAGAAGAGCTTTCGCTAGTGTTAATTCACGCAAAGCAGGAGGACCTGACAACATTCCTGGGTGTGTGGTGCGGGAGTGCACTGAACAGCTAAAAGATGTCTTTGCAGACATCTTTAACACCTCACTCTCTCAGAGTGCTGTCCCCACTTGCCTAAAGAGTGCCATAATAATCCTTGTGCCAAAGAAACCAAACCCTGATTGCCTTAATGATTTTCAAGATTCAAGAAAAGGATTAAGCGGAAGAAGATGGATGGATGGATGGATGGAAGATTCAAAGATTTTATTTGTCAATACTACTATACGTACAGGACATACAGGAGATTGAAACTGCGTTTCTCTCTCTCTTCAGTGGTGTGCACAATATAAAAAAGAAAAAGGAATAAGGCTGGAAAAACAACAACAGCAGTCTATGTACAGTAATGCTACCCGTAGTGCAAATGGCGACAAAAGATAGACCCAGACCTCCCATAATGCAAATAAAGATAAACGATAAATGATGAGACCCAGCAATCTTACATACAGAAAAGTATAGCAGTAATACTTGTAATACCAAATTCAGTGAGGTAGTGTAGGTACAGGCAGTGACAGATAGGACTGCACATGATCAATATTGCAGTGACAGACCGCAGCAGATATGGCAGTTGTGCAAATGGTTTTTGTCCTGTGGCATTAACACCAACAGTGATGAAATGTTTTGAACAGCTTGTTCTGCAGCACATTAAAGCCCTTTTTTTGCTAGCACCTACTCAGCCCTACTCGCCTCGACTCTACTCAGCTCAACACGGTGTGGTTGGTTTTCCATTACAACTGAATGCCACCTTAAGTGGGTCGGTTCATTACAGGAAGGCGGCCCATTATCCCGTTAATGTTGTTTACATGCTGACGTTTTCACTGATAAATAACGTAAAAGATGCTTAAAATCACAAAACACTCACCATCTTCCCTGTGAGCAGCCATCAATTCTGAGACCTCCTGGTATACTTATTTCATTTCTTCTCACTCTGCCGCAGAAGGGCTGATGAGGCTGAAAAGTTCATAGTTGACAAATTTGAGCAAATGTGGGGGTTTTTTTTCAACTGCAGGGATCCAAGCGCTGCAACACCGATGGAAGAACTGTGCAAACCAATGGGGAGACTGCTGAAAAATAACCACATTTGGTCAAATTTGACCACTATATGAACTTTTCAGCCTATGAATTTTTCAGCCCCAGTGCCTGTGGCGCATTCCAAAGTAAAATATCAGGAGGTGTCCGAGCTGATGGCTGCTCATGGGGAGGACGGTGAGTGTTTTGTGATGGTGTTGACTTGTGTTTAGCCATTTATTTAATTGATTATTGACATAATGACAGACCCAGGGAACAGACGCAGGCTCGGGAATAGATTCAATTAACTTTATTGTAGGTGTGTGCGTGTGTGTGTGTGTGTGCGTGTATGTATGTGTGTATGTCTGCGATGACGTCGTAGCTGGGGGTGAGCAGAGCGCCGTATGACCTGGCAACCCTATGGGCAGAGTAGAGACACAAATGTTAGTACAGCCCTCCCGAAGGAACGTATTGTGAATGACTGGGGCTTACTGTTTGCAGGGGAGGTGATGCGCTCAGGTTGGCCCGAAGGCTACAGCCAGGAGGACAGTGCCTGTCATCACGGTGCCGCTGGTGCGGAGAAGGGCTCGCTGGAAGTAGCATGGCCGGGTCCGCCCCCAAGAGGAACGATTATGCCGCCACGGAACTCTGCCTGTGCACAGGGGACCAGCGTAGAGAAAAGGTGAGTAATGGATGGCTTACTTGGAGCGTAGGAGAAGATCTTTCCAGAGGATAAGGCTGAGATAAAGATGACTTAGGAATGCTGGTGATGGCAGGATGATTCTCAAAGGAGGCAAAGACGAGAGCAGGACACTTCAGCCCAAGGGGACAGATGGCTCTGCGCCGATCTGAAGGCAGAGCGGTTTAAATAGCCCAAGTGTGATGGAGAGCCGGTGTGCGCGCAGCTGTGGGAGATAAAGATGCAGAGCGAGCCATAACAATTATCACAGAAATAATAAAAATTCACTGCCAAATTTACAAATAGCGGTTTTGAATCTTGTGAAGACATCGCTCTCATCCACTCACGTTGCACCCTGGCCAATCAGTAGCCTGCAATCTGTTGATGTCACATTTTAAGCTTGACTCAGCACAGTTGGAACCTCATTGAAGTAGGTCCCAAAATAGGTACTAATGGAAAACCCTACAAACCTAGTAGAGTCAAGGCGAGTAGGGCTGAGTAGGTACTACTGGAAAAGGGCCATAAGGCCCAGCTCCCTCCAGAATTGGACCCCCTGCAGTTTGCATATAGAGCCAATTGCTCGACCGAAGACGCCATCTCCTCTGCATTTCACCTCACCCTATCACATTTGGAGGAGAGGAATACCTATGTTTGGCTCCTCTTCATTGACTTCTCTTCTGCATTTAATACCATCGTTCAAGGGCAGTTGGTGGAAAAACCTCAGCTGCTTGGTGTGGACCCTAGTACATGTGGCTGGACTCTCAGCTTCCTGATGCAGAGCTAGCAGCAAGTCAAGGTGGACAGTTCTATCTCAAACATCAGAACTGTGAGTACAAGGTCTCCTCAGGGCTGCGTCTTGAGCCCCCTGCTACAGACGTGGACAAAATTGTTGGTACCCCTCTGTTAATGAAAGAAAACCCCACAATGGTCACAGAAATAACTTGAATCTGCAAAAAGGGGTAATAAACAAGAATTCTACAAAAATTAAACAATGAAAAGCAGACAATGCTTTTGAATTGTGGTTCAACAGAATTATTTTAAAAAACAAACTCATGAAACAGGCCTGGACAAAAATGATGGTACCCTTAACTTAATATTTTGTTGCACAACCTTTTGAGCCAATCACTGCAATCAAACGATTTCTGTAACTGTCAGTGAGACTTCTGCACCTCTCAGCAGGTATTTTTGCCCACTCCTCATGAGCAAACTATTCCAGTTGTCTCAGGTTTAAAGGGTGCCTTCTCCAGATGGCATGTTTCAGCTCCTTCCACAGATGTTCAATAGGATTTAGATCAGGGCTCACTGAAGGCCACTTTAGAATAGTCCAGTGTTTCGCTCTTAGCCATTCTTGGGTGTTTATAGCTGTGTGTTTTGGGTCATTATCCTGTTGCAAGACCCATGACCTGCGACTGAGACCAAGCTGTCTGACACTGAGCAGCACATTTCTCTCTAGAATACCTTGATAGTCTTGAGATTTCATTGTACCCTGCACAGATTCAAGACACCCTGTGCCAGATGCAGCAAAGCAGCCCCACAACATAACAGAACCTCCTCCATTTTTCACAGTAGGGACAGTGTTCTTTTCTTGGTATGCTTCATTTTTGCGTCTGTGAACATAGAGCTGATGTGCCTTGCCAAAAAGTTGCAGTTTTGTCTCGTCTGTCCATAGGACATTCTCCCAGAAGCTTTGTGGCTTGTCAACATGCATTTTGGCAAATTACAGTCTGTTTTTTTATCATTTGTTTTCAACAGTGGTGTCCTCCTTGGTCGTCTCCCATGAAGTCCACTTTGGCTCAAGCAACGACAGATGGTGCAATCTGACACTGATGTACCTTGACCTTGGAGTTCACCATGAATGTGTTTAGAGGTTGTTCTGGGCTCTTTTGTTACCATTCGTATTATCCGTCTCCTCCTGCAGCCATGTCCAGGGAGGTTGGCTACAGTCCCGTGGATCTTAAATTTCTGAATAATATGTGCAACTGTAGTCACAGGAACATCAGACTGCTTGAAGATGGTCTTATAGCCTTTACCTTTAACATGCTTGTCTCTAATTTTCTTTCGGATCTCCTGAGACAACTCTCTCCTTTTCTTCCTCTGGTCCATGTTTAGTGTGGTACACACCATGTCACCAAACAGCACAGTGACTACTTGTCACCCTTTAAATAGGCCGACTGACTGATTACAATTTTGTAGACACCTGTGATGTTAATTAGAGGACACATCTTGGTTGAACATGTCCCTATGATCACATTATTTTCAATCTTTTCTAGGGGTACCATCATTTTTGTCCAGGCCTGTTTCATGAGTTTGTTTTTTAAAATAATTCTGTTGAACCACTGTTCAAAAGCATTGTCTGATTTTCATTGATTAATTTTCATAGAATTTTTATTTATTACCCCTTTAGTCAGATTCAAGTTATTTCTGTGACCATTGTGGGTTTTTCTTTCATTAACAGAGGGGTACCAACAATTTTGTCCACGTCTGTATTTAGCCTGCTCATTCACAACTGCACTGCCACATTAATACCAATCACATCATTAACTTTGCTGATGAGATGACGGCAGTGGGTCTGATCAATGAAAACAACAAGTCTGCATACAGAAGGGAGGTGGCCCAGCTAACATTGTGGGGTGGATTACATCATCTTCACCTTAATGTGGAGAAGACTAAGGAGAGGGTGATCAACTGCACGAAGGTGAGCAAGCACCATCACACACCACTGTTTATTGGGGGCACTTCTGTGGAGAGGGTGAACAGTGTTTAGTTTCTGAGGATTCACCTGGCAGATGACATGACCTTCAGTACCAACACCACAGCCATTGTTAAAAAGGTCCATTAGCGACTCTACTCTCTCCGGCGGCTAAAAAAGGCAGGTCTTGCCACTCAGCTCCTCACCACCTTTTACAGGGGCACCCTGGCATCTGTCCTCTCATATGGTCTGACTACCTGGTTTGGGAATTGCACAGCTTTGGAGAAAGACCAGCTGAACAGGGTTGTAAGAACAGCCAGTAAGAGCATTGGTGCCCCCTCCCCTCCTTGGAGGAGATTTACAACAAACGCTGTGCAAACAGGGTTGTCAACATCATTAAAGACTGTTACCACCCTTTCCACAGTCTGCTTTCTCTCCTGCCCTCAAGGAAGAGGTACAGGTGTATCCAGGCCAGGACAGCCAGAATGTTGAGCAGTTTCTTCCTGCATGCAGTCAGGATTATAAATGGACTGTGCCCTATTCCTCTGCCCCCCCCCACCCCACACACACACACCTCTCAAGTAAACATGCATATGCACTTTTGTTAGGTTGGTCTGATCATAATGTTTTTAATTGATATTTTATTATTGTGTGTTTATTGATTTATGCTGTTGCTTTTTAAACTTATTTTCTATGCATATTGTGGTACTGTGTTATGCTGGGAGAACATGATTTCATTTTTTATGTGCAAGCGTGCAAACTACATGAAAGTAGAGATATCTTGAATCTTGACTCTTCAATCTTGAACTACCTTCATACAAACAGAAATAAAAAAAAAAAAATCTTCTGCAGAGAATATTTGACAAACACAAACTTTCCAGTTAATGAGAAACTGTGCAGTTATTTTACACATGATTTTGGAGGTCGTTGTTCAATCCTTTGTGTGTTTGGTCTCAGTTTTGATTGCTTTTGTGCAGGCATGCAAGGACACATGAAGCACCACCCCAGGTTTACAGCCCACCTTCATAAAAAAAACAGGGAAATAGAAAAACCAAGCAAACGAGACAGCAAGGCTTGTATAAAACCTTTGTAGCATTTCACAGTAACAAACCAGAAATGTGTTTTCTTTGCTTTCATTTTCCAACACATTAAAAAAAACAAAAAAACAATCCACCTGGGGCATGTCGATGGAACAACCCTGATCCTGTAGCAGTGGTCTGTGAGGTCTGGTACTCTGACTAAATACTCTTTAGTTCCTGTGGACTATGATGTGGAACCTGAGTGGTGATGGTGGCTCTTCAGGAGGCTCAGTGGGGCTTTGAGGAGGGATAAATGATTTTGACTTTTAACTTGACATTTTTTGTTGTTCCTCAGTAATGATAAGGTAGTGTTACTGTCCAGCCTGCAGAGACCAATGCAACGGGGGATGTGGTTGTTGTTAGTGGATAATTCTCTATTCCCTCAGTGTTTGGCATTTCCTCCAGGGGTGTGAACTATAGCTACTTGGAAAACAAACAGTAGGAACATACTTTGCTGCAGTTCCCAATTTGTATTTTAAACACACAAAATACACAAAAGATCCTTTGTATGTGTAGAACAATCACAGTTTTACTGTTCTGAGCCACTGAAGACGTGGTACTATCAGAAAGTGACCTGGTGCATGTGCATTGTAATCCTCTCTCTCTAACATGTGGACTGTCGAGGTGATTTAGCTACATGCTATGCTGTAACATTATAGTTAATGGTTAATAAACCAAGTTAATAGTTGGAGACTGTCTCATCCTTGAGAGCACTCAAAAACCTCCAGGTGAGACAGTAAGTTATGTGGACTCTCAGGTGTTTGTAGCTGGAGACCACCTGGACACCCACTCCACTGATGGAAGGGGGGATGGTGGTGGTTTTGATAGTTATGTAGTCCACAGTCATCTCTTTTGTTTTTTGCACGTTAATGCAGAGGTTGTTGTTTCTGCACCAGCTCTCCAGATGTTTCACCTTCTGTCTGTACTCCAACTCACCATTGTGGGAGATTCGTCCCACCACATCTGTGTTGATATGACAGTTTGGATGCATGGCAGAGCAGTCATATATCAGCAAAGAGAACAGGAGGAGCACATCCCTGGGGGGAGCCAGTGTTAAGGGTTAACTCCCTAGTTGTGAGTTTGCATCCCCTTCTTGACCTTCAATCACCGCTACTTGTGGTTGTTTTCATTTCTACGTTTGAGACTTGCCTTAAGTGTGGTGATTTTAATAGAAGTGGGTGTTTAAGGTAAAATGGGTAGGGTTGAGCACTAAAAATATTTTGGTTAAGGGTGAAGGTTAGGAAAAGGTGATGGTTTGCACCCTCCAATGGCAGTCCAAAGCCCGGCTGCAAAAGGGGAGGGTGGTCTGCAGAAAATTGAGGAAACAAGGTAACAAACAGTTTGGTTATTGTCGGTCGTAAAGCATGGGAGAGCATTGTCAATGGCTTTCATCATCACCATTTGGGGACCCAAGAGAAGATGAAGAAGGTTAAAGTCTAATTTACACAGTATGTAGCTTCAACCTTCCGCCAGGTTTCTTCATGTAATTATTTCCCCAACCACCGGAGGTCACCCAATAGCATCACAGAAGCGATGTTTGCTTTAAGAGTGTTGATGGAGAAGGTTTGAAGGAGTCACAGAGTGGGGTTTTGGACACGATAGGATGTTTTTGTAGGCAGGAGTCAGGAGTGGAAGAGAAGTATGAGAGAGTGGTGCAAGGTATGTACAATGACAGCAAGACGGTGGTGAGGTGTGCTGTAGGAGTGACAGATGGATTCAAGGTGGGGGTGGGGATACATCAGAGATCTGACAGACAAGGTCGGGCAGGAGTCTTCATGGACCACAATGTTTGCAGACGATTTCGTGATCTGTAGTGAGAGTAGAGAGCAAGTGGGAAAGAATGTGGAGAGGTGGAGGGATACACTGAAGAGAAGAGGAATGAAAGTCATGGGTAGGGTGAGATGGAGGCAGATGATTGCTAAAGGGAAATAATATCTGGTGTGGTTACTGCATCAATAGTGAAAGTACAGTCAAAATAATCACGAATGTTCTAAGTTAAGTCATGCAAATGTTATAGAGATCACCTCAGAATCTTATAGAATGAAAACAGTGCTTTAAAAACTATGAAATACATGTCCTTATCTCCCTAAAGGCCCATCTCCCTCCCGCTCTTATCCATCACGTAGAGCAAGGGGAAAATCGAATCACGAGCGTCCCGCGATCGACTGCCAATGAGCTTATGTCCGCTTCCAAATATTCACTCCTGACAAGACCTCATCTGTTTCCCATTTTCAGAGCATGGAAATATTCCTGCCAGTGCTTCTCACTTATAGACTAATGCATTTCCATCAGCACTCAGGGCTCACATGTGCACACACGCAGACATGCACAGAGCTTAATTCAGTGGAAAGTCTTCGGGTAAAAGCCAAGTTTCTGACTGCTTCTTGGTGCTGTTCCACTGTAAACTAGCATGCACGAACGAATAAATGATTTTTTCCCTGCAATTTTAGCTGTGAAGAGTTTAATACATTAGAGAGAGAGAGAGAGAGAGAGAGAGAGAGAGAGAGAGAGAGAGAGAGAGTACACCTCTTGTGTCGTGAAATAATATTTGCATAATTATGTAAAAATGGAGCCATCCACTGTGTTGCAGTAATGAGGAGGATTTTTCAGATGGGAAATGAGCCACACTCACACACAGTATTTTTTTTTTTTTCCCTTTTCACCCTGATTCCCATTTAGACTCCTGGCTTTAAAAACGCTCGGTGTTGGTGGCGGTGGTGGGTGGGTGGGTGGGGGGGGTGCTCACCTTCAGGCTCACCACAACAACGGACCACTTCCCGTTTGATCTCGGTCTCTGAGACGGATTTATCACAACATCTTCTCCCTATAGGGCCAGCTCCCTCTGCAACTGACTTCAAGATGTGTAAGATTGTGGAGAAAAAGAGGGGAAAAAAACTACAAAAGTAGAACTGCTTCCATGTATTTAAGAAATATTTTCAACCTACACGGCTACAGTGCTGATAACGAGTTAGCTTAGGGGAGTGACCGTGGTTTTTATGGCTGTTTTTCTAAAAATTCTGCTGACGCTGCTAGACATCTGTGCTCTCAGCCACATCATCTATGTATCTTAAGGTGGTGACCAAACCTACATTGAACGTTCCTGCCCACTTGTGCTCTGACCTGCCCAGCCAGCGTGTCCATGTGGACCCCACCAAAGGTTAAACATGGGCTGTCTTATGGGTCTCATGTGGGGTTGTCCATGGATTCCATGTTGGCCCATTCTGTTTTCCCACTTGGTCTTTACCTGTTTAACTATTTTTAACTTATTCTCATAAAGACTTTTTCCACATAATTTGATCATTTTTTCTTGAAAATTTAACATTTTTTCATAAATTTGCAAGATTTTTTTTAATGTAAACTTGTAACCTTTTGTCATGAATTTGTGATTTGTTCTTGTAAATGTTCAGATTTTTTCTTGTAAAGTAATTTATTATAATTATTATTATTGTAAAATTGTGACTTTTTCCTGCAAAATTGGCAAACTTGCTCTTGTAATTTGTCACTTTTTTAGTGTAATCTTGCAACTTTTTCTACTAGATTTGTTACTTTTTTCCTTGTAAATTTGCTATTTTCTCATAAATTTGTGACTTTTTCCATAAATTTGTGACATTTTTCTTGTAAACTTGAAACGTTCTCAAAAATTTTAAATTTATTTTTTACTGTAAACTTACAGCTTTTCCTCATACAGTCATGTGAAAAAATTAGGACACCCTGTATACTCCTGTGTTTTTTTTAACATATTTGGGCATATGGATATTTAATATCAATGTTAAAAAACACTGGGAGATTCATGTAATACGATTAAAAAATTAAAAATGAATTAAAGACTTTCTTCTAATTTTCTGTAAAATGAAATTCTAAACAAAAAGTGAGGAATAAATTAGGACCCCCCCCCCCCCCCCGACATTCATTCCCCTTAAAATGGTTAAAATAAATGTAAAATAAAATGCAAATAAAAACAAAAAACAAGGTTAGACATGGAACCCAATGAGACCAATAAAACAGCCCAGGCTGGGTGGTTGTGATGCTTTCTTGGCTTACTTTGACTCTGCATTTTGCCACCTTTCACACCTCTACTACTGATGATACGAGGAGCTGTAGACAGTAGGTGAGTTGTTATTTTTTAACAAGGGGGATGGTAGTGGGGCTATTCAGAAGTTTACCATAAATCAGGGGTATCAAACTCATTTTTTGCCACCATTTTTTTTTCAGGCCTGTTTCATGAGTTTGTTTTTTAGAGTAATTCTGCTGAACCACAATTCAAAAGCATTGTCTGATTTTCATTGGTTAATTTTCATAAAATTTTTATTTATTACCACTTTTGTCAGATTCAGAATCAGAATCAGAATCAGAATCAGAATCAGATTTATTGCCATTGTTCATGTGATACACAAACTAGGAATTTGTCTCGGTGCCATGCTGCAACATTAAAAACATAATGAGAAAAAGGGATAAACTAAAAAACTAAAGGACTAGAAACGTGCAATAAGTGTAGAAAAATAAGTAATAATAAGTAATAATAATAATAATACTAGTAATAATGAGTAGTACTAGTCAAGGCAGTTTTAAAAAATTAGCATGTAGCAGATAATGTGAAGTACCACATAGTGCAGTCAATAATGCAACAGAAAAACAGTGATGATTGACATGAGTCTGGTTGAGCTGCTGTACATAGTGCACGAGAGTCAAAAGTCACTTAGTGTTCAGCAGTCTGATGGCAGAGGGGAAAAAGCTGTTCATGTGCCGGGAGGTTTTAGTCCGAATGGACCGAAGCCTTCTACCTGAGGGGAGGAGGGCAAACAGCACGTGACCAGGATGTGAAGGATCGGCTATGATCCGGCCAGCACGCCTCCGGGTCCTGGAGATGTACAGGTCCTGGAGAGATGGGAGCTTGCAGCCTATCACCTTCTCAGCAGTGCGCACGACGCGCTGCAGCCTTAGTCTGTCCCTGGCAGTGGCTCCTGCGTACCACACAGTTATGGAGGAGGTGAGGATGGACTCGATGATGGCCGTGTAGAACTGCACTAACATCTTGGTGGGTAGCTTGAGCTTCCTCAGCTGCCGCAGAAAGAACATCCTCTGCTGGGCCTTTTTGATGAGGGAGCTGATGGTTGGCTCCCATTTGAGGTCTCGGGTGATGGTGGTGCCCAAGAAGCGGAAGGAATCTGCAAAGGTGATGGGAGAGCCTGTGATGGTGAGGGGGGGCAGGGGGGATGTGACTTTCCTGAAGTCCACAATCATCTCCGCTGTCTTCAGAGCATTCAGCTGCAGGTTGTTGTGGCTGCACCAGGACACCAGCTGGGCCACCTCTTCCCTGTAGGCGGACTCGTCGCCGTTGGAGATGAGCCCGATGAGGATGGTGTCGTCCGCAAACTTAATCAGCTTAACAGACTGGTGGGAGGAGGTGCAGGAGTTGGTATAAAGGGAGAAGAGTAGGGGGGAAAGTACACAGCCCTGGGGTGATCCAATGCTGATGCTAACAGAGTCTGAGACAGACTTCCCCAGCCGCACATGCTGTCTCCGGTCCGTCAGGAAGTCGGTGATCCACCTGCAGAGGGAGTCAGGCACGTTGAGCAGGGACAGCTTGTCCTGGAGCAGATCGGGGCGGATGGTGTTGAATGCGGAGCTGAAGTCCACAAATCAGAATTCAAGATTCAAGTTATTTCTGTGACCATTGTGGGTTTTTCTTTCATTAACAGAGGGGTACCAACAATTTTGTCCACGGCTGTATGTATAAATATAAATTTAAGTACAAATTTGCAAAAATAAAGGTGGGAAAATAATGTGCTATTATACTGTATAAAAAGTCACATTATTTATAAGACAAAAGTAAAAATTTGTGACAAAAATAGAGGGGAAAATGTTTTGATTCCCCGTGCACTATTACGCAGAACATGGAGGGAGAAATGAAAAACCCAATTGCAGGAGTAGAACGTGCACTTTATTAACAAACTCCCAAAATAACAAATCCAGCTAACAGTCATGATAATCAACAGAGAGATGGAATGGTTAGGATGAGGCCACCAGACATACAGGGATGCCACCTGGATATTCCGCAGCCTGAGGAATGGAATGCCTAGTGCTGCAGGGTTGCTGCCGGCACGAGGAAAAAGGCAAACATGACTTACGGCTGGAACGATCTGGGGCAGTCCGTGTAGTCCGGTGGATGAGGATAAGCAGGAACAGCCACTGACACCAAGGAGGAAACCAATCTTGTAGCACCAGAGAAGACAATAACGTCAGGCTGCAGGTAAACGTAGATAATGATGACAAACACGGAGGAACACGCTGCCATGAATGAAACTCAATGCTCCGACGGTCTCTTCCTACTAACCCAGCGTTTAAGTACTAAAAATACTAACAAGGGAAGAGACCGCTGGTGTGAGATTGTATGAGTGAGTGTCTGAGCATATGAATGGGAATGAATGAAGTGTGTGTGTGCATGTGTGTGAAACAACCAATAATACAGAACAGTTGGTGATACTGACAGGAGGAGGAGGCGTGCCCGAGCTGTCAGGGAGCGAGGATCCAAAGAGCTCCCTGAAGCGCCTGATAGAAAATAGGGCAAAACTAATCATGGGTCAGAACTGAGTTTGGAACCACCAAACCCAGGTTCATGACAGAGCCAACCCCCCCCCCCCCACACACACACAAAGGGGTGGTGTCCAGACACCCCAGTACCACCAGCCAAAAACAAAAAACACAACCTAGGATCCCCCCCCCCCCCCCAGTGACAGATAACTACCCAGGGTGGGAGGTGGGGGGGGAAACAGGTTAGGAGGGAAGCAACATGTGAAAAAACACAATACATAAAAAGCAAAAATAAAAATGTGAACCTCCGAACAGCCCCCCCCCCCCCCCCCAGGAGTCCAAAGTTCAGGGGGCCGACCAGCAGTACAGGGCTCCGGCATGGTGAAGGGTGACTGATCGGGTGGCCTGCCTGAGTCCCAAGCCCAGCAGGCAGCCCACTGAACAATGTCAGGTGGCTTGCCAGGACCATTGGGCCACCCGATCTGAGAGACAAGTCTTTTGTGTGGCTGACCAGCGTGGTTGAGCCACCAGGACCGGGAGGGGGGGGGGGGAGGCGAAGAGGTTGCCTACTCACCGTGGACCTTAGAGGTTGGTGGCCAACCCAAGGGATAGGAGCCCCCTTGCTCCCTGAGGCTTGGAGCAGGAGGACAGTAGCACCCGCATTGGTCCTGGTCTGGGACATGGCTGCACCCGCGACGGTCCTGGTTGACACATGGCTGCACTGGCAATGGACTCCGGCTGGAGCTCTGCTGCACCCGTGGTGGACTCCAGCTGGATCACTGTTGCACCTGCAGTGGTCCCCATCAGGGACCTCATTGCTCCTGCGGTGGCCTCACCAATGGGGGAGGTAGGGTTCTTCCCTGATCCCGGGGCAGGATCCAGACCCTCGATGGCCTCTGGAAGCATCGGCTGCTCTCCGGCGACCCTGGCCTGGAGCTCCAAACCCGGAGGTAGAGAGAAAGAAACAGAGTCAGGATCGCCGGCAGTGGTAGAACCCGGTGAGGTGGCCCCAAGGGCTACTGCGAGCTGTCCCGGGCCCTCCTCCCCATGAGTCAGGCAGTATGTCATCGACACAGACATAACTAACATGATGGAGCACACTTGCCTGAACTCGGGCTCCACCGCCGTCCAGGTCTCTGGAGACTTAGGGAGCGCAGGCTCCATCTGGTTGTCTGGTGCTACACCCACGTCGACCTCTTCTGAGGCGGCTGGGCTCATGTCGCCGTCAGCTGCGGACCACCCAGGTTGTGGCAGCTCCTCTCCGGCAACCCTAGAGTGGAGCTCAGAGAAGAAGGGAGAGAGGAGACAGTTAGGGTCGCCGGCAGCGGCGGAGTCCGGTGAGGGGGTCTGGATGAAGCTCAGAGTTGCACCCGACTCCCCTCACCAAAAGCCAGGCAAGCTCTCTCAACTATTGACAAGAGAACTACAGGAGAGATTACTTGCCTGTGCTCAAGCTCCACCACCATCCAGGACTCTGATGATGAAGTTCCGGGCCCAGTCGACTGGAGGTCAGGTCTAGGAGATGACTCTGCCAGAAGTCAGGCAAAATTGTTCTTTAATTGGGAAGGTTAAATGAGGAAAAACTTGCCTGTTCTCCTGTCCCTGGATGTCCCCAGCGGCCTCTGAAGCGTCTCCTCTCCTCTCCAGGTGTTCCTCCTCAATCCGACTGTTGAGCAGGGCGATCAGGGCCAGTCTTCCCTCCTCCTCACAGTGCTCCTCCTCGATCCAATGATCAATTGAGGCGAGCAGACCCAATCTCTCCTCCTCCATCATCAAGCCCGTGGATTGGACAGGCGCAGGCCCGGAGGATGGACCCGTCACTACCAGTGAGGAACGTCCCCGATTCTCCCTCTCACGGCGCTCCTCCTCGATCTGCTGGTCTATTAGGGCCAGCAACCCCTGTCTGTCCTCCTCCATCATCACATTGAGGGACGGAGCGTGCCCATGCTCAAGGGATGACGCAGGAGTGGGAGAGCCGTGGGAGGAGGATGTCTTCTTCAGCTGGGAGCGCTTCTTCTTACGGGGGGGTGGGGGGTGGCTCCGATGTCGAAGAGGCCCACTCCGGCTCTGCGTTTGGCAAGGGAAGGAGGAATGAGAGGATGTCGTCCACCCTCGGAATTACCCGGAGATAGGGATGGCGCCGCTCGATTTCTTCAACGATGAGCCATGTCCACTGAACATCCTTGGGGAACTTCGGCCGCTGGGCAGAGAAGAGCGCCTCTTCCAGCAGGTCTTGTGCCTCTTGTTCCTCATCCGTCCAATCCACCATGTTGTTGCTCCGGGGGAAAAAAAGAGAAACGAGGGTGAAAAGAAAAAAGAAAAAAAAAAACGCACGTCTACTCCGCTGGGTTTTTCTGGCTGGTCGGAGCATTCTGTTTTGATTCTCTGTGCGCTATTACGCAGCACACGGAGGAAGAAATGAAAAACCCAATTGCAGGAGTAGAACATGCACTTTATTAACAAACTTCCAAAATAACAAGTCCAGCTAACAGTCACGATAATCAACAGAGAGATGGAATGGTTAGGATGAGGCCACCAGACATACAGGGATGCCACCTGGGTATTCCGCAGCCTGAGGAAGGGAATGCCTAGTGCTGCAGGGTTGCTGCCGGCACGAGGAAAAAGGCAAACATGACTTACGGCTGGAACGATCCAGGGCAGTCCATTTAGTCTGGTGGATGAGGATAAGCAGGAACAGCCACTGACACCAAAGAGGAAACCAGTCTTGTGGAACCAGAGAAGACAATAACATCAGGCTGCAGGTAAAAATAGTTAATGATGACAAACACGGAGGAACACGCTGCCATGAATGAAACTCATTGCTCTGATGGTCTCTTCCTACTAACCCAGCGTTTTAAGTACTAATAATACTAGCTCAAGTAGGTTCATTTTGTCGTCTTTTAATTATTTACTTTTTGTTCTTATTAAAGACAAAAATAGAAAGGAGACATTTTTACCTTCTTTACATGTTTTGACTGTTCACTGCAGTCCATGAACTGAATGTTTCTTTATAGTCTGTAAATCGGCAAACTTACAGTTTCCGCGTTTGGGTCTCCTCTTCTGCCCTGTCCAGGCACATCGATGACAGAAGGACGCAACCATCTCAGACCCAGCGAACTGTTTGTTGGCATGGCTATGGAGGCAATCGTGCTGCTGACTCAGGCGGAAATTAAATCTATGAAACACCTGAAGGAAGTGATCACTACAGCCTGCCGTTCCACCATTCCAGAGGAGGTGACTTAGCTCTGGATGGCAGCGGCCCTAGAACTGGAGCTCGCCCCTCATCTGAGGGTGTTCCCATGGGAGCAGGAGCTTCATATATGCGGGGTTCCACGGTCCATCTCGCCACCCTGGTCCTTAGTGGAGAAGCGTGGAAAGCATCGGTGCTGCTCACCCCAGAAACTATACTGCCTATATTCCAGCTCCAACTCCCATAAAACTCTGCTGGGTGACCTCCGCAGTTGCCCAGAGGGAGTTGTCTGGCGTCTCAGCGGCCGCTGAGTGGGAGACAAGCTTCACGCTTGAGGATTCTGCCTGCTGCGAGGAGCTGCGAGGCTTCATCCAGAAGCTGTGAGAGTGCTACAAGATCTGCCTCCGGAGAGACAGGTGGCATGACAATGTGTGGAGGGTGGCTCATAGGTTGGTAGTCTCCAAGCCTCACCTGAGGGAGGACATTCCTGCCTTCCTCCAGGACTTTCTATGCTCCAGCGAGCTCTCCTCCAAGCCAGGGGGGGATGAGCCACCTGCTGTTCCTCTCCCTCCTGAGGTTGTCTCCACCTTCACGTTTGAGAGGATGAACTCCCCAGTAGCCACTGCTCCTTTCCACATGCATGCTCCTGCAGAGACTGATTCTCTTCACGTGCATTCTCCGGCAGTAACTGCTCCAGCCTCACGGAGAGTTCCAGCCCTGGAGGACTCTCCCACGTTGATTTCCACAGCAGCTGCATCACTTGTCACCACGCCTGCAATGCCGGCTAATACATCATCTGCCCTGGTTCCCTCACCCACCGCTGCATGCCAGGTCACTACGTCTGCTGCCCATCCAGCATCCCCCAGAGGTGGAAGTTGCCTCTTCAGCAGCAGAGTCATGAGGGTCCTCACCAACAGTGGAACTGGAGTTCAGGCAAGTATCTCATTTAGTATTATTAATGTCTGTACTTAAAGAATCTTTCCCTATTCCCGATGGAGGGACCAGTTGCAGCACTCATCTGCTTCTGGCCTTCCTCTTCTGGGCTCCACTGTTGGTTCCTGTACTGGTCAGCCCTCCATCTCTCCTTCCATGTCTGAGGTTCCTGCATCAGGGATGGAGGTGCTCGCTACAACTTCAGCTGTCTCCGAGGCACACACCACCACTCCACCCGTCATTCCAGACCTCAGGGACCTCCAGCTGTCTTTCCAGAGGTCAGGGGAAGTCCACCCATCATTTCAGAGATCAGTGGACTTTCACCTGTCATTGTTCCTGAGGTCGAGAAGACTGCTCCACCCATCACTGTTACAGAGATCGAGCAGTCCACTCCACCCGTCATTCCAGAGATCGAGCACTCTGCTCCACCTGTCATCATTCCAGAGATTGGGGACCTCATCCCAGAGGTCAAGCAGTCTGCTTCACTAATCGTCCGAGAAGTCAGGGGGTCCCCACCTGCAAACCAAGAGGCCGGGGGGTCTCCACCTGCTGTCCTAGAAGCCGGGGGTTTTCCACCAGCCATTCCAGAGGCCAGGGGGCCTCTACCTGCTGTTTTTGAGGTCAGTGTGCTCCTGTTAGCTGCTTCTGAGCTAAAAGCCCCAGTATTATTACCTCCAGGACTGAAAGTTGCAGTATTGGGCAGCTCAGTGGCACAGTGGTTAGCACTGTGGTAGCACAGTAAGAAGGTCATGGTATCGATTCCACCCCGACCATTGTGGGTTTGCTCGCACCACCTGACCATCGGTGACCCTTCTGTGTGGAGTTTGCATGTTGTCCCCGTGTCTGCATGGGTTTGTCTCGGTACTTTGGGTTCCTCCCACGAGCCAAAAACATGCAAGTTTTGTTAACTGGAGACTCCAACGTGGCCATAGGGGTGAATGTGTGTGTGAATGGTGAAGGGATTGGCACCGTACCATGGCTGCTTCATCCATCGATGTGGATGCCCTGAATTTCCCTCTAGGATTAATAAAGTACACTACCGTTCAAAAGTTTGGGGTCACTTAGAAATTTCCTTATTTTTGAAAGAAAAGCACTGTTTTTTTCAATGAAGATAACGTTAAACTAATCGGAAATACACTCTAATATCTAATATACATTGCTAATGTGGTAAATGACTATTAAAGCTGCAAATGTCTGTTTTTTGGTGCAATATCTACATAGGTGTATAGAGGCCCATTTCCAGCAACTATCACTCCAGTGTTCTAATGGTACAATGTGTTTGCTCATTGCGTCAGAAGGCTAATGGATGATTAGAAAACCCTTGTGCAATCATGTTAGCACAGCTGAAAACAGTTTAGCTGGTTAGAGAAGCTATAAAACTGACCTTCCTTTGAGCAGGTTGAGTATCTGGAAAAAATTATTATTTCAAATACAAATCATTATTTCTAACCTTGTCAATGTCTTGACTATATTTTCTATTCATTTTACAACTCATGGTGGTAAATAAGTGTGACTTTTCATGGAAAACACAAAATAATTGTCTGGGTGACCCCAAACTTTTGAACGGTAGTGTATACAAAATACAAAAAAAGCTATTGTCTCCTGAGCTGAAAGTCCCCTTAGACTTGGGAACTCCTTTGTTGCTGCACCCCAAGCTCGGCACCCCTCACCCTCCTTGTTTTGTAGTCTGGTGGCCTAGGGCAGTGATTTTCAACCTATGTGCCGTGGCACACTAGTGTGCCGTGAGAGATCGTTAGGTGTGCCGTGGGAAATTATCCAATTTAACTTAATTACTCGAGTGAGTGGCTATGTTTACATGGACACAAGTAACCGGATTAAAAGCCTGATCGGAATAAAAATGCTTCATGTAAACATGGCAATCTGAATATTCTAACCCGATCACGCTCATTCAGATCAAAATTTCATTCCGATTGAGAGGGGTGGGTTATGCCGATTGTTAATCGGAATGGTGCTCATGAAAACACTCCGAACACAGGGCAGAAAATATGTTCACTGCGCATGTCTGTACACCAGCCGCACGTCGACGTGACGTATTTCCGCCTTAGCAGCAGCTAGTGGAAAACATAGCAGGAGTAAAACAAAACTGGTCTGTATCGTCTTGCTGTCTCCCTCTGTTCGTCATATGCAGAAGTATGCACTTGTAGTTTCATTACGGAGACTAGCAGAAGCAAAAGTACAGTCTGAATAACACAATACAGGTCAATTTCGACACGAAGCAGGGCTCGCTAACACCGGAAGTTGCTTCTTCTTCTACTACTTTTTGAATGTCGAAATGTCGACATGTGTATGTCAAAATGATTTATTCCGTTCAAATCTTGAGATGCAACCTTGAGATGTTCCCACTCACCGAGAAACGGCATGATGTTAACACTGCTGCACTGTGCCAGGTGATTGGCACACATTTGAAAACTCTTGAGGAGAAGTTGTTATTTTATTTCTCTTCAGACTTCACACAATGCCTTGACTGGGTTATGAACCCATACAGCTCAGCATCAGTTGTTGGAAACGACATGACTTTACAGGAGCAAGAGGAACTCATTGAACTGAAACAAGATCATGGTTTAAAGCTAAACTTTGCTGATCTTCCTTTGGACAGTTTTTGGTTGACTGCTGCCAAGGAGTTCCCCATTCTGGTCAACAAAGCTATTTCAACATTGCTCCCATTTTCCACGACATGTCTGTGTGAGCTGAGCTTTTCAAGCTTGACTGTGATAAAAAACTAAAAACAGAGAGAGACTGAGAGCTGTTGAGGAAGAGCTACGTGTGTGTCTTTCTTCCATTCCTGCCAGGATATCAGCTTTGTGTTCGTCTAAACAGGCCCAGGGTTCACACTGAGTGAGTATAAATACATTTAGAAACTGTATTGCTAACTATATTTTATTATTTTTGCTGTGTTAGGCTATAGAGTGTCATTTTGGTTGGTGGTGTGCCCCAGGATTTTGTCAATGTAAAAAATGTGCCGTGGCTTAAAAAAGGTTGAAAAACACTGGCCTAGGGACTTTGTTAGGTTGCCAGAACCACCATGTACTGCGGTCTGGGGACCCTTGGACGTCCGCCTTGTTCTCCGGTCCAAATTTTGCTGTTAAGCACCTTGTTAGAGAACAGCAAGTTCTTCCAAAAGTACTGAAACACTGAACAATTGGACATGTGCATTCAAAAGGTCAGAGAAGGTCAAATTAAGTTAACCTGTAAAGGTTATAGTGCATTTTAGGTGCATCCTGAAAGTTCAGCCAAAAGCCGAATATCCCTAACTTTTTGTGAGTAGTGTAAAGTAAGCAGAAAAAAACAAGAGAAAAACATTGGTGCAGGGTAAAAAAAAAAAAAAAAAAAAAACCCTGACTCAAGGGTTCTCACAGAATTATTCTCACATGCCCCATTCACATAGCACTAAAATAGCTATAAAAAATGTTATAGTAACATAACATATTATTTTACAGTCCCCAGATTCATTGCACTTAAGAACCAATATAAACAGAAACTAAAAAAGGCATCATTGCACCATGCCCTGTATATTGCAACAAGTACTGTAAATGAGTGGCCAAGGTTAATTTTCCACATCACTGATGCATGCAGGTTTGATTTGATATGAGCCAATTTTTTAGGTGAGCTTTAAAAGAGATATAGGTGGAGCAAAGTGTCACAATGTGGTAGGCCGTTTCATAGAGTACCACATGTTGTCAGGACATAGATGGACCCACGTCCTCATCTTGGGTTTATTATCATATGAGGAGAGGCGAGAGGAAGATGGTGGCTAAGATGTCATCTCTGCTGGAATCTGAGTCCCACCCCATGCAGGACACGCTGAACACACTGAAGAGCTCATTTAGCGGTAGGCTGTGCCATCCTAAGTGCACAACGGAGAGGTTCCGCAGGTTCTTCCTGCCTACAGCTGTCAGACTTTGGAACCTAACCAGGGCTGCTCATAGAGGTTGTATTAAATGTACTAAACATAACACGTTTGCACAATAGAGATCGTCCCCTCCAATACACAATAGGACAATAACAGTCATTACTTAGGGTGGCAGCAACACTGTGTAAATGCAAAATATACTGTCTGAGTACCTTTCATATTCTGCAGGGTAATTTAACAAACCGTAATGTTGTTTATTCCATCTAGCTGCAATGCTTCTGCACTGTGTATATAACTGTGTATATATGTATATTCATCTACTGCTTTGGCTAACCCGTTCTTATTATCTTATTTACTATTGCTCTGAGCAATCTGCTATCCCTTTGCTGATGTAATCCTGGAATTTCCCCATTGTTGGACTAATAAAGGCTTATCTTATCTTATCTTATCTTATCTTGTCTTATCTTATCTTATCTGATTTTCTGTGTTTTGTCCTGGTCCTTAGTATTATCAGTATAATGTTTTTGTTTTATATTTTGTTCTGCTTCGTTTTGGGTTTTGATTATTATTATTATTATGGGCTTAGTTTGGTTATTATGTGTATTATGATTATCTTGGTCTTGTCTCCCCTGATCCTTTATTCATGTTTCTGTACATTACCTGTCAATTATTGTATGTGCTGCCCTGCCAATCCTGTTTTCCCATATCCATCGTCACTCTTCTATCCATGTGTCACTTGTTAGTCTTGATCACCATCTTCACCTGTTCTGTATTTGTTGATTACCCCTTGTCTTATTTAACCCTGTGTCTCCCTTTGTTCTTTCTGGTGTCCTAAGTCATACGGCGAGACCAACGTGCTTCTGTTATTCTGTATCCTGCCCAGTTTTGGTTGGTTTTTGCAAAGCCTTGTTTTTGAGCCCTTGAGCTGTGTCTGGGCGACCAGCTCAAAATAAACTTAATTGAACATGAGTCTCACATCTGGGTCCTGCTTTTACTACTTGTGACACCTTTGGCAGGTAGAACACACTGGGAAACGGTGGTACTCCCACAAGGAATGTTACAATCACTTAAAGAGAGAGCTCTTGTTACTCTGATTGTGATGCAATAAGCGACTTTCGCATTACAAATGCGCATGTGTCGACTATGTGAGTTCAAAGTTCACAACTACCAAACATTCCGGTAGCCGGCTTGCTTTTGTATACAAACAGTACTGTTACACCTGAACAATTGCTGCTTAAAGTCTGCTTTAAGCTTTAAATCTCTGTTATGCCAGGTGCACATTGTGCCATAGTGAAGTGTGGGAACAGCATGTATCATCTAGAGCACTGGAAAAAGCAAACTTGCAGCATACATGCGTGTAACTTCGGGACCAGCGTGTATACATGTCCGCCACCATTCATGGTATATGCATTCCCCACGGAGCTGAAGGATCCGGACAAAGGTAATTGTTGGGTTAAAGCAGGAAGTCTATATTATAACATAATTAAATCGTGTTGTGTATTGTTCAAGTTCTAGCCTAACTGACATGAGTCTAAACCCTGAAATCGTAGGTACGGACAGGCAGGCCTGGATCTAGGATATAGTTCTTTGTATATTGGTAATGAAGCTTGATCTACACACACATGTAATTAAGGCCACTGATAAGTAGGCTGGTATAAAATAAAACTGCAAATCATTGAAAATGTGTGGCACTTAAGCTATAGTAGTATTGACCTATAGATCTAAGTAAGCAGGCTATGCCTTGTAGTAAAATTTACCCAAAATGACAAAACCAAAGATGAGCTGTCAAACCACTCGCTTACCTTCTTTGTAGTTGTTTTGGAGTCTCGCAAGTAAGGGTGCTTGGTCCTTTGACAACAAAAAATCTGCTATGTCAGCATATATACAGGGGGCGCATTTTGGCCATTTTTTGCAACGTGGCCGCGAATGCAAGCACAACTAGTTCATCCTTGCATTTGCAGGTACAACTGGGAAGACCCCTACACATACAATATGCTCGTAGATCAGGAGCTTTCCATAAATTAAATGTATCAATAGAGCATGTTTGGTAGCCACGTTCCCATGATGCTTTGCGCGAGCAAGATGCGAAAGTCTCTTATTGTCTGTGCATTGGTTTAAAAATTCACATAAGGTGGGAGGGGCCAGACCTTTCAAAACTTTATAAATCAAGGAGACTTTTTTTGATTTGAATGAGATGGGTAAAGCTCAATAGTTCATATTTATCAAGTATAACAGAATGGTCATATGTTGCTGGTTTCATGTCAGATATTTTCAGAGCCTTCTTGTAAATAGTTTGAATTGATTTTATGGTGGTCACACTGGCTAACTTTATAAGGTAAAAGTTGACAATTTTTGAGGAAAAATGATTCAAAATTTCAAGAAAAATGTTACATATTTACAAAAAACAGCTGCAAATTTCGGCAAAACAACAGAAAATTTACAAGAAATAATTTTCAAATTTGTTGGGAAAAAAGATGCAAAATATGAAGAAAAATGACAAATTTGGAAGGTAAACTTTGAGAAATTTTGAGAAAAAATTTGCAAATTTACAATGAAATATCTACAAATTTTAAAAAAAACTGCAAATTTATGGGAAAAAAGTTGTAAAATGTGAAGAAAAAGTTGTAAAAAGAAAAGAAAAAAGGAGAAATTAATAACAAGCAAATGTATAAGGAAACAGCTGTAAATTCCCAAAGAATAACAGCAAATTTACAAGAAAAACTTTGCAAGTTAACAGGAAAAAAATATATATAAAATATTAGAAAAAAGTTATAAAACAACCAGAAAAAAAGACAGATTTACATAGGAAAAATTGCTTACTTATGAGCAAATAAGTCATAATTTTGCAGGAAAAAATGGAGCAAATATACGAAGAAAAATGTCACAAAGTTTTCTGGAAAAAAAAATGTAAATTTGTGAGGAAAAAAGTAGCAAAATTATGAGAAAAAAGTTGCAAATCTGAGAAGGAAAAAGTAATAAGTTTTATTAAAAAACAATTGCTAACTTAAAAGAAAACTGTTATAAATTGATTGGTAAAGGTAAATTTAGAGGAGAAAAGACAAATTTATAAGGCACAAGCTGAAAAATTTTCTAGGAAAATTTACAAAAGAAGTGTTGCCAATTTACAAGAAAAACTTTGCAATTTTATGGGAACAGTTGCAAAATATGAGGAAAATGTTATAAAACAAAAAAAGACAAATTAAATTAAGAAAAATTGCTTTTTTATGAAAAAATAATTTTCAATTTTACAAGAAAAAATAGCAAATATACAAGGAAAAATGTTGCAATTTTTTTTTTAAAAAAAGTGGAAATCTGTGAAGAAAATAGTAACAAAGTTACGAGGGGAAAAAAGTGTCAAATTTAAGAGAAAATGTTGCATATTTATGAGAAGTGGCAAAATTTATGAAAAACAAGCAAAATTACATGAAAAACAGAAAAATTATGAGAAAAAAAGTAATGAAATTATGAGGGAAAAAGTTGATAATTTATGAGGCATTGTACCATTTCCCCAGGTCCTTGACTGTGTCATGTTCGGGGTCGTCACCTAAGGATTTCTGAAAAAAAAAAAAAATCAATCTTACACCAACAAACATCTAGTATTTGAGAGGTACTCAAATACTTTGCAAGCAGTTTCATGAAATGGTCAGTCAGATTCTGATCAGACCTAAATGAAACAGTCATTGTCACTCACGACAGACTGCTATGATGATGATGATGATCCCTCAACCAGTGGTCTGAACGAAGAGGAAGAAGACCCACCAGATGGAGAGCAATAAAATGAGAACTGTTGCACGTCAGAAAGGATGCTGTGAACATGAAACACTTCAGGTTCCACCAGTACTCCGCAGGCATGACTGTGAACAACAAAGCCGTCTGAGACAGGAGGAGATCCTTCAGTGGTCTGAACGAAGAAGAAGACCCACCAGATGATGTCTATATGACGGCACATAGACAGAGCACATGACTCCCTACAAGACATATATATAGACACAGGTAAGCAACATAACACAGAACAGTGACATGCAGGAGAAGAAGTAACAAGCAGGGGCAAACAGCCCCAGATGGCAGGGCATATTTTGTGTGATTTTTATGTTTTGCTGCATACAAAAGCCATCACATGTGATTGCTACTTAGTGCTGTTTTGCTATACTAACTGTCCTGTAACTAGCAAGAATTCTGATCCAATGCATCCCCTCTACGGGCATGCACGGGAATGCACTAGTATATAAATATATACAGTTAGGCCCAGAAATATTTGGACAGTGACACAATCTTCATGATTTGGGCTCTGCATGCCACCACATTGGATTTGAAATGAAACAACTACAACGGAATTGAAGTGCAGACTTTAAGATTTAATTCAAGGGGCTGAACAAAAATATATGATTAAACATGTAGGAATTGTAGTTATTTTTATACAAACACTCCTCATTTCAGGGGCTCAAAAGTAATTGGACAAATAAACATAATCCTAAGTAAAATGTTACTTTTCAATATTTTGTTGAGAATCCTTTGCAGGCAATGACTGCCTGAAGTCTGGAACCCATGGACATCACCAAACACTGGGTTTCCTCCTTTGTGATGCTTTGCCAGGCCTTTACTGCAGCTGTCTTCAGTTGTTGCTTGTTTGTGGGTCTTTCTACCTTAAGTTTTGTCTTGAGCAAGTGAAATGCATGCTCGATTGGGTTGAGATCTGGTGATTGACTCGGCCATTGCAGAATATTCCACTTCGTTGCTTTAAAAAACTCCTGGGTTGCTTTTGCAGTATGTTTTGGATCATTAGTGAAGCGCCGTCCAATCAACTTTGCTGCATTTGGCTGAATCTGAGCAGAAAGTATATCCCTATACACTTCGGAATTCATCCGGCTGCTTCTGTCTTTTGTCACATAACACAAGTGACCCAGTGCCATTGGAAGCCATGCATGCCCATGCCATCACACTGCCTCCATCATGTTTTACGGAAGATGTAGTGCTTTGGATCATGAGCTGTTCCAATTCTTCTCCAAACTTTCTTCTTCCCATCATTCTGGTACAGGTTGATCTTAGTCTCATCTGTCCAAAGAATGCTGTTCCAGAACTGGGCTGGCTTCTTCATTTGTTTTTTGGCAAAGTCAATTCTGGCCTTTCTATTTTTGAGGCTGATTCATGGTTTGCACCTTGTGGTGAATCCTTTGTATTTACTCTCATGAAGTCTTCTCTTTATGGTAGACTTAGATACTGATACACCTACTTCCTGGAGAGTGTTCTTCACTTGAGTGGATGTTGTGAAGGGTTGTTCTTCACCATGGAAAGGATTCTGTGATCATCCACCACTGTTGTCTTCCGTGGACGTCCAGGCCTTTTTGTGTTATAGAGGCCCAGGTTGCTTTGATAGTGACCTTCAGCTTGTCTGCATTGTTGGGTCTGGTGTCTCTCATCTTCCTCTTGACAATACTCCATAGATTCACTGTGGGCTTTAGGTCAGAAGAGCTTGCTGGCCAATCAGTCACAATGATACCATGGTCATTAAACCAGGTTTTGGTACTTTTGGCAGTGTGGGCAGGTGCCAAGTCCTGCTGGAAAATGAAACCAGCATCTCCATAAAGCTTGTCAGTAGAGGGAAGCATGAAGTACTCTAAAATTTCCCAGCAGACAACTAAGCTGACTTTGAATTAAAAAAAAAAAAAAAAGTTTTTTTTTTAAATTAATTTTATGTAATATTCTCTTTTTTGTGAGAAATCAAATTTGTTGTTTTCATGGGCTGTAAGCCATAATCATCAAAATTAAAAGAAATAAACATTTGAAATATATCACTCTATGTGTAATGAATCTATCTATCTATCTATCTATCTATCTATCTATCTATCTATCTATCTATCTATCTATATATATATATATCTATATCTATATCTATATCTATATCTATATCTATATATCTATCTATCTATGAAATCATCTTTATGGGACACCAAAAGCCCACCAACTCCTGGCAAAAACCCCCAAATCATTTTGATGTTAATATTTAACAACAAATAGCCATTCTTGTAGTAACTAATGAAACACACAACTCCTAAATAACACATTAAATCATATCTGACTTGACCAAGTGATATCAAGTCAACAAATGGAACACTTTTACAAATACTTGTGACACTTTTACAAGTCCTTGCAATGCATTCTTTTTAATTTGGTGTCATTATTTTGGCTTTTTTGGGTCCCATTTGATCTCTCGCAACTATAGATGTGTCTGTTCATGTTTAATTTGCCTCCTCGGTGGGATCACCCACGCGCCGCTACTGCTTAGCATTCCAGCCAATTTTCCTAAAAATTCCTAAATTTAGCATAGCAAAGAAAATCAATTTCTTTCTTCATTAAGTGGCAGTAGAAAATATGAAACAGAAGTTTAACAGGTTAAAAATGTTTCTCCAAAATGACCTTAAAGACTGCGCTCTGGGAGGGCTTCAACCAGTCCTGATACAGGGTCAGCCTAAGAGCGGAAATGCCTTAAAACTCATAGATTTTCTGAATTTAGCAATGATATTCTCAAAACTCGTGGAAGCTTCATAAATGTGAACATTTATCCTAGAAACTGCTGTGTTCGTTTGTGCTACATTCTCAGAAACGCTAATAAATCAGTTTGTGCGCTGACCACCTCGACACACAGAAGCATAAATCCAGCTTAAGTTTCCAGTGTAAACACACAAAAGATAAGGCATAAACTGTAGCCTTGCACATTTCTGAGAAAGGGAATCCCATGGTTTTAAGCCTTCTTTAGGATTATGGAGAGCTGTATATGGAACGAAGGAACCATGCAAAGACAATAGGAAGTGACAGCCTCCAGCCCTTTGGGCCTTTTGTGCTACTGAAACAATCTCTTTCACTATACCTTTTCTTTTAATTCTCTTGCTTTTGCTGTTTGAACCCCTCACACCCCTCAGCTATCTTTTATAAACTCTCACGTTGAGTCAGCAGCAGCTCCACGGCTCACGGGCTTAAACGAACAGCCCTGGGTTTCGTGGGATAATTAAGCTTTCAAATACAATAAGTCTCACCATCCCCGTGACTAATCCAGCGTGACATGGCTGGAAAATGACCTCTGTTTTAAGTGAATAACAGCTTTATAACATTGGTGTATATTGGAGAACCTGTCCTTAAAGGTGCCCTGTTCATCATCATAGAAGAACACAATACAGTGTAGTGGTGATATAGCTGTTTTAGCTTAAAACGTCTGTCCCAACATTGTGCCTTTTAGTACAAAGCAGTGTAAGTTTCATATTGAAAATTATACTCACACAATGCAAAAATGTTTAAATATAGCTAGTAAGAGATTTGTTATTTTTTTTTAACAAGGTAGATGGATGGGATTCAATTTAGCATGAGGTACAAACATATAAATGTAAATTAGGTACACATTTGAAAGAAAAAAGATGCAAAAAGATGAAAAAAGATGCCAATTTAAAAAATTAAAAAGTCGCAAACTACAATTTAACCACCATCGATGGAAATTTACAATAAATAAAGGGTGAAAATTTACAAGGAAAAAAAATGCAAATTTATGAGAAAAAAGCTGCAAATTTATGAGAAAAAGTCACAAATCTATGTGTAAAGTTGCAAAGATACAAGAAAAAAAATGCTAATTTATTTGAAAAACAAAAATTTACAGGGAAAAGTCACACAATTATAAGCAAAAAAACTGCAAATGTATCAGGAAAAAGTAACAAATTTTTAAGGAAAAAGTTGCAAAGCTACGAGAAAAAGTTAGAATACAGGAAAAATAGCAACTTTACAAAAAATATTACAAATTTATGATAAAGAACTTTCAAATTTTTGAGGCAAAAAGTTGCAAATGAGAAAAATTGTGTATTTTATGAAAATAGTTGCAAATTTATGAGAAAAAAAGCTTCAAATTTTTTGGGAAAAATATCACAAATTTATGAGAAAAAGGTTATAGAGTTATGATAAAAAAGTTGCAAATTTATGCAAAAAAGTCAAATTTGTAAGAAAAAAATTGCAAATTTAAGAGAAAAGCTGCAAAAATTTGAGCAAAAAGTCACAAATTTATGAGAAAAACATATTTGTGAGAAAAATAAAATATGCAAATATTTAAGAAAAAAGAAAAATATTCAAGAAAAAATGTAACTAAAGGAAAAAGTTCACAGCAGACATGGGGCCCACCACAGATTCAAACGTGGGACACATTGAAGGATCAGCTGCAAAGCACACCAGAAAACCAGACTTGACAGCTCAAGAGCACCATCGTCTTGATTCTTTTTTGCACTCAGGCTTCCCGAACAATGTCTGAACACCGCTGAAATCCCTCAGCTCCACGGAATAAACAGGCAAAGGCAGGCCTGCTGGCTCTGGCAAAGAGGAGGTGGGTGGTGGTGTAGGAATGGAACATTGCGGGGAGCGGCATCTACGCGAGTCTTCCTTCCATGTGGGTCCCCCACATGTCAACCCACTGCTGTGAAAAAACTCCCTCTGCTCCACAGAAGTAAACACAGGTGGGCAGTCAGCTGGCTCCGGTGAGGAGAAGGCTGGCAGTGCTGGTCAGGCCAGAAGAGAAAGCCCCTGCAACCAGAGAAGGGAGCGCAGGCTCGGGTGGACTTCCAGGATGTTAACGATGACCCCTCAGCTGCTTGCAGCGCGTTCCAAGAAGGGGGAACTATGGGCCAAAACGATGAAGTTCTGTAGCACCTCCGTGGCTGGCAGCTCTCCCCCCTTCGCCTTCTCCTCCTTCGGTCACCCGCTGAGTCCAATTTTGATGGTGTGCTTTTGTCATGGCAGGTCTTCTTGGGTGTATAGAAGGACTCACGTGAAGGGCAACCTTTTAACATAATTTATTGCAGAAAAACAACATAAGCAACTGCCAAGTAGTGGCATGGAAGGTGCTATGAGTGATGAGCACGTCATACTGAGAGTATGGCATGAGCAGTATATATAGAGACAGTATATATAGAGGCAGGAGATGATTAATAAATAAACCACTGCCGTGAATGATTAACAACAAAAGGACCAATAATTGAGGAGCAAAAAATTAACTGAGAACGCTTTCACAAAGTAAACACAATATGATGAGCAGGACAGGATAATGGTAATAATTATAATGCAAAGGATAATATACTGAAAGAGTAGATATAACTGAGGCAAGAATGAGAATATCATCATCATCATCATCTTCATCATAGCAGTCTGTCGGGGGCAATAATGACTGCTTCATTTAGGTCTGATCAGATTCCTCCACACAGCTCTGTCCTTGGCCCTCCGCTGCCAGGAACTCTTGGCCTTGTTAACCCGGGTGACATCCGCGTCTATGAGTTGCTTTCTGACTGACCATTTCATGAAACTGCTTGCAAAGTATTTGAGTACGGCTAGCTTTTGCTAGACTAGAGGCACATTCTTGGCAGATAGAGGTATCTATCAGTCGCAAGGACAGGCCAAGACAAACTGACTCCAGTATCTGTTGCAGTGACTGACCAGATTATAGGTTTGTTTATCTCTGCTCTTTGTGTAGTGCATGTCATAATGTACTGACTGGAAAAAGTCCACCACAGACCTTGTGACAGATGTGCTTATGTCAATGATGATGATGATAATAATAATAGTAATAATAATAATAATAATAATAATAATAATAATAATAATAATAATAATAATAATAATAATGAGTCAAAACAAGAACATAAGGCATGAACAGGGATAGTGATAACAATAATGATAATCATCATCATCATCATAGCAGTCTGTCGTGGGTGACAATGACTGTTTCATTTAGGTCTGATCAGATTGCTCCACAAATAATAAAAAGTCCAAAAAGAACATAGAGTGTGGACAAGGTCTTACCCTGTCCAGATCATGACAGGAATTACATGTGACACTCCAAAAGCTGAAGATTGTAGTAGCTCCTTAATGGACAAACTAACGGAAACTCCAGCAGGAAGTCAAGGAGGGAGGGGTCCTTATTTTGTTTATGATCATCATAGAGAACAGCAGAATAAGGCCTCAGACCAGGAGCAGCTCAGCACCCATCACACCAGAAACAAACACACTCAGACACGTGGCCCGCAAACGCTCACTAAACAAACCCCGATCACGGTCACATAAGCTCCCCGCCGCGCCCCGCCGCCTTTAGGCTGTTGTCGACATGGCGGAGGACACTAATGAGACCTGGCTCCCAGCTTCCCTTGCACCGTGAAACCAACACGTTTAGAGGCTTGATTATGACTTCACCCCACCCCCCCATCTCCGTGCCTGCAATGACTGTCCTCCTCAACACCCTCGAGGTTTAGCGTTGCTTCTGACATTTGTGCGTGTCATAAGTGACTTTTAAATTAGAAATCAGAGTTCATGGAAATAATGGAGTGACACAATAAAACATATATAAACATATATATGTTATAAATACGTATATAAAACACAATATATATGACTTATAGATCCAGAGTCAAGTACGATAGCACTTATACACAATTACAACTGATCTATTCAATGCGTCTGCATCAATTAACACATTTTAAGATATTTTTAATACAACACCACATAAAGACCAAAGTTGACATGTAAAACACTCATAAAGGAGGAGAACAGTTTCCAAGGCATCACAGTCAAAAATGAGCAATAAAGTCATATTACCTCTGACAACTATTATGGAAACATGAATCTTCAAGGATGTTCTTTCACCTGTTTTAATTTATTGAAAAAAAAATCAAATCACTCTTCTATCTATTAACATTCTTTCAAAATCACTTGCATCTTCCCCCAGATCAATTAAAGGGAAAAGTTATGGAACTGTCATGAGGCTGAGCACGGTGTGTCACCGGGCTCAGGCTTTTAATTTATTTCTGATTATTTTCTGTATTTGTCCAGTGTTGTGTTATTTTCCTGTATGTTGGTTTATGATGTCTCTTTGGTGATTTATTGTTCTGCTAGTTATTTATGTTCTTAACACTATTGTTCTTTTGACAATTTCTGTAATTTAGGAGTTAAATTTTGTTTTTCTGTGACACGAGTGCACTACCTCCTCTTCCAGACACTCCCACCCTGTCATCTCTTCACTGTCTGTTCTCTAGTCATCTCAGCTGTGAGTAGTTGCATAATTAGGTCACCTGCTCGTTTTTTTTTGTTTGTTTGTTTTTTTCTCAGGGTCTGTTCTTGCACTTTGTGCTGTGCACTTTTTGGTACTTGTGTTTTTTGTGTGTGTAATAAATTCCACTAACTGCAGTTCAGCGCGTGGGTCTCAGTTCTCTGCCCTGAGAGGCAATTTATGACAGGAACAACATCACAGTTAAGACTGTCACCTACTACAGGTTAAATGGACTTAACTGCTGCGATGGACTGGCGATCTGTCCAGGGTGTACCCTACCTCTCGTCCAAAGATGCTAGGAAAGGCTCAAACACCCCCCCCCCCACCCCGCGACCCAACAAGGATTAAGCGGTAGATGATGGATGGATGGATGGATGGATGGATGGACGGATGAATGGCTTGATGGATGGATGGATTTAACTGATGTAAAACAATATTCTTTAGTAATCAGATTATCACATTCTCATAAATCAGTTGACAGATCAGTTATGTCATGAACCTTCTTCTTTAACTTCCACCATAAATTTTCCATCACATTTAGATCCAGACTGTTTACTGGTCATGTCATTGAGCTGGTATGTTCCTGAATAACTTGTCCTGACTGCCATTCCCCCTGGTTCTGTTGGGAACTGGTTCTAAATTTTTCAAGTCTCCTAGAATCATATGTCGCTGATTGTTATGTCTGAAAAATGGCAGACAATGACCACGTTCTGAGTCTTGCTTTATTCAGCTTGAACGCTTAACATAACTGAGCAGTGACACTGCATTGCACCAAAAACCCAACAACAATGTGTTAACATCACTTGCATGAGCATGAACAAATCCATACACCACATTTATCCCCCCCCCCCCCTTGAAAAGCTTAGGTCATTACGTACATATGCAGGTTAGCTGAGCAGGAATGGCGATCAAAACATATGTATTAGTGTATCAGCCAATGTAAAATGAAACACACATACAGTCATGTGAAAAAACTAAGGACACCCTGTATAAGCCAGTGTGTTTTTGTTTTTTTGTTTTTTTTTTTAACATATTTGGACATATGGATATTTAATATCAATGTTTAAAATACTGGGATATTCACATGGTACAACTAAACAATTAAAAATTAATTAAATACTTTTTTTTTTAATTTTCTGTAAAATGTAATTCTAAAGAAATAGTGAGGAATAAATTAGGACACCCCCCATTTTTTTCGGGACACCCTTACATTTATTCCCACTTACAATGGCTGAAATAAATGTAAAAAAAAAGAAAATGCAAATAAAAACAAAAACAAGGTTAGACATACAGTATCTCACAAAAGTGAGTACACCCCTCACATTTTTGTAAATATTTTATCTTTTCATGGGACTACACTGAAGATATGACACTTTGATACAATGTAAAGTACTCAGTGTACAGCTTGTATAACAGTGTAAATTTGCTGCCCCCTCAAAATAACTCAACACACAGCCATTAATGTCTAAACCGCTGGCAACTAAAGTGAGTACATCCCTAAGTGAAAATGTCCAAATTGTGCCCAAAGTGTCAATATTTTGTGTGGCCACCATTATTTTCCAGCACTGCTTTAACTCTCTTGGACATGGAGTTCACTAGAGCTTCACAGGTTGCCACTGGAATCCTCTTCCACTCATCCATGATGACATCATGGAGCTGGTGGATGTTAGAGACCTTGCACTTTTGCACCTTCCGTTTGAGGATGCCCCACAGATGCTCAATAGGGTTTAGGTGTGGAGAGATGCTTGGCCAGTCCATCACCTTTACCCTCAGTTTCTTTAGTAAGGCAGTAGTCATTTTGGAGGTGTGTTTGGGGTCATTATCATGTTGGGATACTGCCCTGAGGCTCAATTTCCAAAGGAAGGGGATCGTGCTCTGCTTCAGTATGTCACAGTACATGTTGGCATTCATGGTCCCCTCAATGAACTGTAGCGCCCCAGTGCCAGCAGCACTCATGCAGCCCCAAACCATGACACTCCCACCACCATGCTTGACTGTAGGCAAGACACACTTGTTTTTGTACTCCTCACCTGGTTGCTGCAACACACGCTTGACACCATCTGAACCAAATAAGTTAATCTTGGTCTCATCAGACCGCAGGACATGGTTCTAGTAATCCATGTCCTTAGTCTGCTTGTCTTCAGCAAACAGTTAGCGGGCTTTCTTCTGTATCAACTTTAGAATGGGCTTCCAACAAGGACGAGAGCCATGCAGACCAATTTGATGCAGTGTGCGGCGTATGGTCTGAGCATTGAAAGGCTGACCCCCCCCCCCCCACCTCTTCAACCTCTGCAGCAATGCTGGCAGCCCTCATTCATCTATTTTGAAAAGACACCCTCTGGATATGACGTTGAGTACGTGCACTCAGCTTCTTTGGTCCACCATAGCAAGGCTTGTTCTGAGTAGAACCTGTCCTTTTAAACTGCTGTATGGTCTTGGCCACTGTGCTGCAGCTCAGTTTCAGGGTGTTGGCAATCTTCTTATAGCCTAGGCCATCTTTATGTAGAGCAACAATCCTTTTTTTTTTTTTCAGATCCTCAGAGAGTCTTGAGGTGCCATGTTGAACTTCCAGTGGCCAGTATGAGTGGGAGAGCGATAACACCAAATTTAACACACCTGCTCTCCATTCACACCTGAGACCTTGTAACACTAAGGAGTCACATGACACCAGGGAGGGAAAATGGTTAATTTGGCACAATTTGGACATTTTCACTTAGGGGTGTACTCACTTTTGTTGCCAGCGGTTTAGACATTAATGGCTGTGTTTTGAATTATTTTGAGGGGACAGCAAATTTACACTGTTAAACAAGCTTTACACTGACTACTTTACATTGTGTCATAGTGTCATATCTTCAGTGTTGTCTTATGAAAAGATATAATAAAATATTTACAAAAATGTGAGGGGTGTACTCACTTTTGTGAGATACTGTAGATACATGAACATTTCTGAATAAAGAACTGAATATTTAAAGGGGTGTCAAAATTTGTTCATATGACTGTGCCTGACTGGCCCTAACAGGCCAGTATAAAGAACCACTTAAAGCACTTTTCAACCATAACTCTCCTAACTGAGCAACTGGGTAGACTGCCGTTGTGCCCGCATGGCCATATGGATAATTCTGCCACTTAACCTTTTGAGTGTGAGATTTTGTGTGCCCCTAGTGGCAGAGTGCAGCGCTGCACCTGTCATCTCACTCTGACATGATCGGCTCCATTGGGGATTTGTACTGATTTGTCAGTTTCAGAAGGTGGCAGACATCTGTTGGTGTTGTGTTGGGTTCTTTTATAAATAAAGACTGCTGCTTTGGGTGAACACGGAGCCTCCTTTATTAACTGGCTGCAACACATTAACACACGAACTCCGCCATGTTATTCTCTCTCCTGCTGTACTCCTGACAACATCCGGTCTGTGTCGCCCCCTAGTGGCTCCACATATGTAATACTTAGATTACGCCACATCCCCCTTACTGAAGCCAAGTTGACCCCTTTTAGCTGAAAACACAAAATACATTCTTATTTCCGTTCCCTTTTGTCAACTAACTATGACAGCATAAATTTAACACATCACCCCCTTTTACAAATCTATAACATTTCTTTTTTTTTTTTCTCAACACTGTTGCCATGTAAGAACATATTATGCAAAGGCCTCTTATTTTCTATTTAAAGAAGGCATTTTCAGAACTCAACTCTTTTTTCACAAATATTAGCATGCAACTTCTACAGATCCAGTCTCTTTGGTTTAATCACTTCTCTACCAGACCTGGTTCTAACAACACCTGGTGTTTCCTGTGCATTGGGCTCAGAAACAGTTTCTGTAGGAGTGTCTTTTCCATTTGACTGGGTCCGTTGTGGTTCCATCTCAGTTTCTGGTATCGACATAGGCACAAGATGAGTGCGATTCCTCCTGATTGTCCCTTGTGGTCCACTAATGACATAGGGCCGTGGAGTTTTGTGGACAGATGTCACTGTGCCCTGTGCTTTTGCATCTGTAATCCAAACAGAGTTTCCGGGTAACAGTTTATCCAAATCTCTCGTTCTGTGTCTTTTGTTGAAACATTCTGTTTGCCTCATCCGTCTCTCCTTTTCCAAGTGACGAATTTGTTGCAGATTCGGCACGCATGGCTGCAAGGCCTCTGGAAGCATTGGCAGGGTGGTACGAAGTCTACGCCCCATGAGAAGCTGTGCTGGGCTGTAGCCATTTGCCAACGCTGTGGTTCTGTAGGCTAACAGTGCTCTGTATGGATCACTGGCTTTCTTGATAAGATTTTTGACTGTTCTGACAGCTCTTTCTGCCTCATCGTTACTTTGGGGGTACCTGGGACTACTGGTCACATGCTCAAAACAGTACTCCTTTGCAAAGTCTTCCATTTCCTGACTTGCGAACTGCTGGCCGTTATCCGTGATCAGTATCTCCGGTATTCCGTGACGTGCAAACATTGATTTTAAATGCACAATGACATTAGCAGAGCGAGTTGGGCTGAGCTGGGCAATCTCTATATACCTAGAGAAGTAGTCCACTAATACCAGGTAGTTTTTGTCTTGTAGCGTGAACAAATCAGCTCCCAACTTCTGCCATGGCCTTTCTGGTAAATCTGTGGGCATTAAAGGCTCTCTCACATTAACTCTTTCCTGTATGCACTTTCTGCATTTGAGTACAACTTCACTAATCTGGTTGCTTAAACCTGGCCACCATACAGCCTGACGGGCGCGCTCTCTGCATTTAACCACCCCCTGGTGGCCCTCATGTATCTTATCCAAAACTGCATTTCTCATGTTAGCAGGGATAACTAACCTCATGCCTCTCAGTAGTAGTCCGTTATGCACACTCAAAACGGCTCTCTCAGACCAGTAGTGCTTCGCCGCTCCCTGTAGCTGCTTACGATCCGGCCAGCCTTCTGTGCAGTATTTCATGACTTGTGAACAGACGCTGTCGGACTGCAGTTGCTCTTGGAGATCTGCAAGATATTTGCTGCTTGTAGGGAGTCCCTCTAGCACAGAGTCAACATAAATGTTAGTGTCCTCCATAAGATCTGTGTCTGTGTGAGTAACACTGTTTGTGAGCGGTAAGCGTGAGAGCGTGTCGGCAGTGGTTAGACTTTTGCCAGGGATGTGCTTTATAGTGTATGAGTACCTCATTAGGTGCATACGAAATCTCTGTATACGCGATGGAAGCACATCCAAAGCTTGTCCTCCCAGCAGACTCACTAGTGGCTTATGATCAGTTTCTAGTTCAAAGTGCAGACCCAGGATAAAGTCATTGAATCTTTCTCAGGCCCACGTGAGAGCCAGCGCTTCTTTTTCCAGCTGTGCGTAGCGCTGCTCTGTAGGTGTCAATGATCGAGAAGCGTAAGCAACTGGTGACCACACGTCTCTCTCCTTCTGTAGCATGACTGCCCCCAATCCGTATGAAGAGGCATCTACAGATATTTTCTGTGGTTTGTTTGGGTCATAGAGCTGCAATACAGGAGCAGAGGACAGTTCTTGTTTGAGATTACAAAACGCATTTTGTTGTTCATGCCCCCAGTACCACATGTTCTTTGTTGAAAGCAAGTCTCTCAATGGTTTGTCCTTTTCAGAAAGGTTCGGAATGAACTTCCCCAGCTGGTTCACCATTCCGAGAAAGCTCCTGAGCTCACTCACGTTGCTTGGCTCTTTCATGTCCTGAACAGCTTGGGTTTTGTCTGGATCTGGCCTCATTCCTTCTGCTGAAACAATAAACCCAAGAAATTTGACCTGTCTTTTGCCAAACTCACATTTTGACATATTCAACGTAACGCCGGCTTTCTCTGCGCGCTTCAAGACAGTGTGCAGTCTTGCGTCGTGCTGCTCCTTGGTGGATCCCCAGACCAGGATATCGTCCATGTGACAGACGACTCCATCAAGACCCGCTGTAACCTCTGTTACCATCATGTTTTGGAAATGTTCAGGAGCACTGGAAATACCAAATGGCAAACGGTTAAAGTGGTATCTGCCAAATGGCGTAATGAATGTGGTGAGAAAGGCCGACTCTTTAGACAGTGGTATTTGCCAAAATCCCATATTTGCATCGAGCTTTGAAAAATACTGAGCACCTGTGAGCATGCCTAGCGTTTGGTCCACAGACGGGAGGATGTATCTTTCGCGACACACTGACTCGTTTAAAGGTATGTCCACACAGATACGTACCTTTTCTTTGTCCTTTTTGGGAGCTACAACCATGCCACAGCACCAATCTGTTGGCTGCTCCACGCGACTGATGACTCCCAACTTTTCCATCCTCTCGAGCTCTTCTTTCACTTTACCCATGAGCGGCAGTGGCACACGCCTTGGCACCTTGAGCGAAAAGGGCTTAGCATCAGGTTTCAGTTTAATCGTGTATGGCTTTTGGACAAGCCCAAGTCCACTGCATAACTTGGGGTACGCTTTTCTCACTGTCTCTTGGTCTATAGTGTCAATTCGGGCAATTAGTTTCAGTCTCACGGAAGCTGTTCTACTCAGTAGTGTGCCATGCGCAGATTTTTGACAATATAGATTGTCTCAGTAGCGCTCTTGTCACCGTATGTAATAGTCTCTGTCATAGACCCTAACACAGTTAGTGCAGTTCCACCCGGTCCGTAGAGTGGTTTTTGTGCCTTTTCCAACTGTTCATCTTTCTTCTTGAAGATTTCAAATGTTTGGTCAGAAACCGCTGTGACGTCCGCTCCGGAATCTAACTTAAAAGTCACTTTATTTCCTCTCACGTTTATGTCTGCCAGCCATGGATCCTCCCCTAGATCCACTTCACCCAGAAAAAGTCTGTCTGCATTGTCAGTGACCTCATTCACAGTTGGGTTGGACCTACAGACTCTAATATAGTGTCCACGTTTTTTACAGTTATGGCATTCCGCGTTTTTAGCTGGGCACTGTACTGCTGCATGTGCTGGTGCTTTGCCACACTTGGAACAAACTTTACTGTCTTGTTTTGTCTGCTGAGGCCTTGAGGACTTAATCTGTTTTTGTTCCTTAATTATGAACTTATTTGGCTTGGCTTTTCTGATGTGTACCGCATCCACGGCTGTTCTGTTAATGCTAGTTTCACCTCTTAGGTCAGTTTGTTGTCGTTTTATTTCTTCAGATTGTCTTGCCATTGTTATAGCTTTAGCTAGGGTAAGATCTTTGTCAAGCTGCATTCTTTCTGACAGCGACGAATCTTTCAGACCCACTACAAGCCTGTCTCTCAAGAGGTCATCATGAAGTGCACCGTACTCACAGTTTTCTGCCAGTGCATAGAGTGCTGTTATGAACGAGTCTACTGGTTCTGCTGGCTGTTGCACTCGCTTGTTGAATATTGCTCGTTCGTAAATCACGTTCTTTCTGGGAACGAAATGTCTATCAAAGGCTGTTTTAACGGCCTCGTACTGCTGGCGCTGCACGCTCGTTAGCTCGAGCCCTCTTAGCACGTCGTCAGGCCTCATCTCCCATGCAATAAACCAGCGTATTTACTTGGTTTGCCTCAGATGAATTATTCAGGTTACTTGCCAGTCTAAAACGCTCAAAACGTCTTATCCACTTTTCCCACTCTTGGGGTCTCGCAAAGTCGAAGGGCTCTGGTGGTTTAATGGTGAAGGTTGCCGCTGGAGTAGCCGCCGCCATTACTGGATCAATTGGTGCAGCTGCAGCTCTTTGAACTTCGTCTGACATAGCCGCTAGACGGTTGCAAAGCTGACTTTTCTCACCTCAAAGCGCACCAACTTCTGACACCATGTTGTGTTGGGTTCTTTTATAAATAAAGACTGCTGCTTTGGGTGAACACGGAGCCTCCTTTATTAACTGGCTGCAACACATTAACACACGAACTCCGCCATGTTATTCTCTCTCCTGCTGTACTCCTGACAACATCCGGTCTGTGTCGCCCCCTAGTGGCTCCACATATGTAATACTTAGATTACACCACAGTTGGAGTACTCAATAGATGACACGTAATACACCAAAGAAGAAGAACTCCTCATTTCCTTTTCCTCTTTTTAGCATTTTAGCTCAGAAAGCTAATATGGCTGCCGTCCATCATCGTGCACCGTCAATTAGTCGGCTTTGTATGCGGAAAATAGTCGCGGGATACAAGCAAAATTTATGTGGGATAATCATAAGACTTTGTAGATATGGTAGAGAGCATAAATGACCGACAGAACGCAAAATAACGACCACGATGGGTGAAAACGCAGCGACCACAGCAGTGAGCGAGTCCCCTTAGCCACCGGTAAGTGAGGAATTTGTGTTTTTTTAATATTGTACTGATTTCTTGTTCATATACTTTGAAGATAAGATGAGGTACCTCTGTACAAAAAATGGTGTCAAAAGACTGAACCATTCTTTGTGTAAATACGTCCAAAGACCAGTTTTGACTGAGTTATGGAATTTAAAGAGGTGCCGCGACATTATGCAAATTAGATGCAAAAATGTATTCCTATCTGAAACTTTGGATCATATATTACATCTTTCTAATTGACAGTAAGCCATTATCTCTTACCATTTTCAAGTTATAGCCTTGGAAATCTGAACTATTTTACTGACAAAAAATATTTATCACTCTTTACCACTAGGGGTTATGTCACAATTCGGCCACACACACTCAAAGAGTTGCGAGGCCTCCGTCGGGCCCAAGCTGAGCGCTGCCCAGGCTACACTGGCTCCAGTGGGGGCCCCGCAGAGTTGCAGGCCATGCATCGGTGAAGTCCCAGTCCAAACTAATCGAATAGTCCACAGCCCCCTTATCCAAAGTGGGGGGTGGTGTTACCTTTCTGAGATTCCTGGCATGCCAATGTGACCCATGGGTCAGACAGAAGGTGGCTGGTCCTACCTGAGCATTGATATGCATCGGTGGTGTCCAGATCGACTACAGTTTGTGTGAGCAGTTGGGTCAGCAAATCTGGACACAGTCAAGAACCGTGAGTGGGGGCGCTTCACCCGATGCTTCCTTTCGAACCTCTGCTTCATGCGGCATTGATGCTTGGCCACCCTGTCACTAGAGGAGGGTCCCACCACAGAAGTGTCATCTGGTGGGGGGGCGCAGGCGGTATAGGGGAAGGCGTATCTCAAGTCCCAACATAAGGAAAGCTGGAGAGCTGCCCGTTGTGGTTTGTGGAATCGCCCTGTAGAGCAGCAGAGTGCTTTGAAGTGCAACGGAGAATGGGAGCCCATCCTCCAGGTTTGCCCTGAGTCCATTTGTTAGGGTTTGGTTGAACCTCTCCACACCCCTATTGGCCTGAAGGTGGTAAAATGTGCTTCTGATGTACTTAATCCCTTTCCCTTCCATAAAAGCTCTGAAGTCTATTGAGATGAACTGTGGCCCGTTATCCATTGTGATAGCATCAGACATGCCCCAGCAGGCAAAAAGGGAACAGAGGAAGTCGGTGACCACTTTGGTAGTAACTGAGCCAGTGGATAGCACCTTGGACCATTTAGAATGGAGGTGGTAGTCCTCTAGGAGTGACTCTATTGTTTTCGAGTAGTGGGGGAAGGAAGCTCCCATAGAAGGTTGTCATTCCTCGGAAAGAGGAGAGTTGGGCAGGGCATGATGGCTCAGACAGGTGTAAAACTGCCTTCACATTTGAGTGCAGTGGGCTCAGGCCCTCTGCGGTCAAACAGAACACCACAAACTCGATGGCTAATGCCTTGAAGATGCACTTTTCCCTGTTCAACATGAGGCTGCGGCTGGTGAGCACCTCCATCAGTTTGGAGAGATGAGGGTCATGTCAAGATGTTGTTGCACGGTGCACCACAGTGTCATTCAAGTATACTACCACGCCCTGGAGACCAGCAAAGATGGTGACCATGATCTTCTGGAAGCAGCTAGGGGCAGAGCTGAGGCCAAAAGGCACAAGGGTGTAGCAAAAGACCCCCATGTGGGTCACAAAGGCCTTGAGGTCGTGGCTGTTTGGATGTAGAGGAACCTGCAGGTATCCCTGGCGAAGGTCCAGTTTAGAGAAGATCTTTGAGCCATGAAACGTAGCGGCTAGCTCCTTCATTGTGGGCAGGGGATATTTGTTGGGTATTACTGCTTATTTACCATTCAGAGGTCTATGCAGGGCCACAGACCACCCAGTGTTTTCTTTGCCGCCACCAGGTTGGAGATCCAGGGAGATGCATTGACCCATTTGATGACACCCACATCCCAGAATTTTTGCAGCTCTGCTGTGACCTCATCCTGTAGAGCAAGGGGCAGCCTGCAAGGGGGCTGGATAACAGAAGACACCGTTGTGTCGATGAACGGTTGGGGGGTGAGTTAGTTTTGGTGTCGCTTGGCATGTGGGGCGCCGTGTGGGTCTGGCCCATTGTTCACTATTGTGATGATTGTTGTCCATGTTTGTGTGTGTAAGATGAGTGGGAATGGGTATGGCTGCCCCATCATGTTTGTGGTGCTGGGAGCACCAGGGCATGATGCTGGTGGGTCCTGGGCTGCTCGCACTGGCGGCCTTCGCCCTGGGTTGGGATTTGGGGGCAGTGGGTGGCCTCATGAACCAGTTTGCAAGCTGGCCTCTGGGGGGGGGGGACAGCTTCACTTTTAAACAGCCTCCCTCCCAGTCTTATTTCTTGCCGTCCCCCTCCCCCGACTCTGAGTGGAATATACATCTTCTTGGAAACATTTAGGGCTTTGGGGTGGGGGTGTGCCACACTGTGTCAGTGAAGGGGATACCTTTGCTGCACGGTGGGGCTGCCTTCACCTCAGTTTTAATTGCATTTTAGACACTGAGGGCTTGGAGGGATGGGGACCCCGCTGCCCATCGCAGTGGCTAGCGGTGCTCCAATCACCATCCCCCCATTTTTAATTGTACTTTGGTAGTCCACACATTTACACATACATACACCATATAACCGACATACACCCACTGTGGTTTGTGCAGGTGGGAGGCGGGGTCGGGGTCTACCCCCACCCATGTTGCCCTCCTCCTGCTGGGGGTGTGGGGGCCCGGTGGGGATCCTGGGACCTGTCACGTTGTCAAAATCCCCGGGTGCTACTGAATGTATAGCGACAACCAAGGGAGTGAGAGCGGGACTGTATATGACAGTAAGAGAGAGTGAGGGGATGATGAAGGGAGGTGGTGGTGGTGGGTCGGTTTTGTGCGCCGCTTTGCGTGTTCGGTGGCATCTCAGGGTGCCTGTGGTGGTCTGCTGATCAGTCGCTCGGGTGGGCGCTGGGGGTGGGGGTCTGTTTCTATGGCCTGCATCGGCAGTCTCCCTGGTCACTGCCGGGCGCTGGTGCACATTCAGGCTTACTGCATCTGCTTCGCAGTCGCCTTATGAAACAAGGGTGAATGAGGGGTGAGTTTGAACGGGTACAGGAGTGAGAGAGAATGGGTTGGTCCAGCTGAGTGAGAGTGAGTTAGTGCATATGGGTACGCATGGAAGCATGTGGGTGTGAAGGTGTGGGGAGGGGTGTGTCTGTGAGTCGGGAGGTGCTGGATTAAGGGGGGGTAGTGCCTCTCAGCAATGTGGGCTCCCCTGGGCTGGGGGATTTCTTTGGGCATGGGGTCCCCGGGGTGTGCGGCGGTGGCGCTGTGGGGGGCGGGCCCTCTGTGGGGGTGCCTGGGGGTGCACGGGCCAGTCTCCGGCCCGGGGGGTGGGGCCACTGGCCTCCTGGCGCCTGGGGCCCGGGGGCAAGCATTGGCCATGCTGGGGAGGTGGGGGGCTGGCGGGTCGGGGTGTGTGGGCTCATCGTGCTGGCCACCTGGCGACCTGGCCTCCATTGATTGTCCCTCTGGGGGTAGATGTCTAGCTTTCCTGGGGCTTGCTGACCTTGGACGTTTGTGCCCTGTGGGGGTTGGTGGTGCTGCCTTGCCTGCTCGGGGTTCCTGAGGAGAGAGCTGCTGCGACCGGTCCCCCGCTTCATATGTTTCCTGACAAACCACTCACATGCACACACATATTTTGCGTGCGCTCTCATATATACACATGCAGACGTACACGCACAAGTGTCCTTTAACAGGTGCAGAAACCAGACTCGAGTTGAGACATCTTCGGTAGAAGAAGCAGTTTGTCTTTTGTTTGTTTTATTTGTTGGTTTGATTGTCTTTTTGTCTGTTCTCCTCCCTTTTCTTTCCCCCTCCACACACTTCCTTTCCCTCTTCCCCATCTTGTCGGGCCTTCCATGGGTAAAATAATTTTAAAAAAGTATTAAAAGTTATTACAGGAGGAGTTTACAACAATATACAATACATAGTTAGGTACTGTATAAGATCCTCTTGGCAAAGTAAATCTGTTTTGGCACAATAAGGGTGACAGATCCCTGTTCTGCATGCCTAGCTGCCTGACAGGACAAGGGGGAAAAAAAAAGACCCCCATGTGGGTCACAATGGCCTTGAGGTCGTAGCTGTTTGGGTGTAGAGGAACCTGCAGGTATCCCTGGCGAAGGTCTAGTTTAGAGAAGATCTTTGAGCCATGAAACGTAGCGGCTAGCTCCTTCATTGTGGGCAGGGGATATTTGTTGGGTATTACTGCTTATTTACCATTCAGAGGTCTATGCAGGACCACAGACCACCCAGTGTTTTCTTTGCCACCACCAGGTTGGAGATCCAGGGAGATGCATTGACCCATTTGATGACACCCACATCCCAGAGTTTTTGCAGCTCTGCTGTGACCTCATCCTGTAGAGCGAGGGGCAGCCTGCGAGGGGGCTGGATAACAGGAGACACTGTCATGTCGATGAATGGTTGGTGGGTGAAGGGGGTGAGTTAGTTTTGGTGTCGCTTGGCATGTGGGGCGCCGTGTGGGTCTGGCCCATTGTTCACTATTGTGACTATTGGTGGATGAAGGGGGTGAGGCAGCCCAGGCCTGCAAATAGTGCTGGCCAGTGATTTTGCCAAGTTGAGGCGACAGTCAAGACAGTGGAACCCATGGGGTCTGTAATGGAGAAGCCCAGTTTGCCGATCAGGTCAATACCCAGGAGATTGCCACCTTGGTAGGCCACTTGGAATGTGAATGTGGGGAGGACTCTAGAGCCATAGTGCACTGAGAAGGTGACCCTTCCCACCATGCCGATTTTAACATGTCCATAGAAAAACATTTCCTCTGCATCTGCTTTAATTGTTTTCCAGGGAAACAACTTCTTATCTATGGACTCATTAAGCAAAGACCTTGAGGTGTCTGTGTTCAGCAGTAGTGGCAGACTGACACCATCCAGCCCCACTGTGCACTACTTGAATGGCCTGTTGCTGATGCCTATCAAGTGGATGGTGATCAGGTTGGACCGACTGGGCAGGCGAGACGGTGAGCCTGCAGGAGTTGAGCAGCATACTCTTGGAAGATGGCTGAGATTACCTCAGCAGTGGCACCTCCGTCCTATGGCTGGGAAGGTGGATGCACGTGGTGTGAGGAAGAGCCACAGTTATCACAGGGTCAACGTGTTGTGGTGCCTCGCCATTCTATGACATTTACCTTGAGGTTGTCGTGAGGAGATGTGGAGTCAGAGAGCTGAGCATCTGGCATGACAGCTTGTGCCAGTGGAGCTGAATGTGGGGGTGTTGGTCGGGGATCACTAACTGTGACGTTACCTTGGCAGCCGCTTCCAGTTGGGATGCCATTTCCACTGCCTTGATTAACGGCAGGCCACCTAGTGCTGTCAATAGATTCTCCCGCAGCCACAGATTCATGGTTTGCTTGGCTAACTGGTCTCGCACCATCTCGTCTTCCAAGTGGCTGGATTCACACGTAAATGCCAAACAGCAAAGGTCAGTTATATACTGCTGACTCGTCTGTTTGCTGTTGCCACTTGTGAAAAGCAATTCTCTGGGACGTTCCATTCCATGTATCAGTGAAATGTTCGGCTAACACAGTCATCATACGTGTCCACAGGTCAAAGAGTTCGAAAGATACGCTGTCCCATGCTGCCAAGACCATGAACTACCATAGCCTTTAGCCTCACCCTGCTAGCCTGGGCTAGGTTGGCGGTGTCCACAAAAGTCTTGAAAGATTCATGCCAGTGGGGCTTGGCATAGGTGGCTTACCAGGCAGATCAAGGAATGGCGATAGAGGTTTAAATAGTGTTTCCATTCTCCTCATTGCCAGTGTTATGTCTGGAAAATGGGCAGACAATGACCATGTGCTGAATCTTGCTTTATTCAGCTTGAAGGCTTAACATAACTGAACAGTGAAGCTGCACTGCACCAAAAACCCAACGACAACATGCTGACGTCATTTGCGTGAGCATGCACACATCCACATACCACACTGATGTTATGAATTCCTCTTGTCGATGCTGTGGGTTTAAACACTTCTATGTTTTTTTGTTTTTGTTTTTTTTTAAACGGCATGCATCTTGATATCACAGACTGCCATTACCAAGCAACAACATAACACAGTTACTACCACGGGATAAGCGTATGGTAAACACGAGCAGCATGGTGTATGATAAACATCAGTTGAAACATCTCTTGATGTGATATCATGGGATAAAATGAAAGACTGCAATGTGTTGAGCAGTTTACAAAGTGTGCCCGCACCTGATTCCCAAACAGCAGCACCTCTGTTAGTGATGGTAATCTTCTTCTTCTTCTTCTTTTGGCTGCCCCCTTTAGGGGTTGCCATAGCGAATCATCTGCCTCCATCTCATCTTATCCCCTTCATCTTCCTCTGTAACACCAATCCTATCCATGTCCTCCTTCACTACATCCATGAATATTCTCTGTGGTCTTCCTATTTTCCTCCTGCCTGGCAGCTCCATCTTCAACATCCTTTGTCCCATATATCCACTATCCATCCTCTGCACATGTCCAAACCATCTCAGCCTTGCCTATCTTATTTTGTCTCCAAACTGCTCAATCAGAGCTGTTCCTCTGATATACTTATTTCTAATCTTGTCCCTCCTAGTCACTCCCATTGAAAATCTTAGCATCTTCAACGCTGCCATCTCCAGTGCCATCTTCTGCCTTTTTATCAATGTCACCGTCTCCAAATCATACATCATAGCAGGCCTCACTACCATCTTGTAAATCTTCCCTTTCACTCTTGCTGCTGCCCTTCTGTTATAAATCACCCCTGACACTTGTCTCCACCCAGTCCACCCTGCCTGCACTCTGTTCTTCACCTCTCTTGTGCATTTTCCTTTGCTTTGGATGGTTGACCCCATGTATTTAATCTCATCTAACTTCACTACCTCTACTCCTTCATCTCCACTGTTACACTTGTCTCCCTCTCATTCACACTCATGTATTTTGTCTTGCTTCTACTGACTTTCTTTCCTCTTCTCTCCAAGCATACATCCACCTCTCCAGGTTCTCTTCCACCTGCTCCCTACTCTCACTACAGATCACAATGTCATCTGCAAACATCATGGTCCATGGAGACTCCTGCCTGATCTCATCTATCAGCCTGTCCATCACCATGGCAAACAAGAATGGGCTCAGAACTGATCCCTGATGTAACCCCACCCCCACCTTGAACCTATCTGTCACTCCTACAGCGCACCTCACCACCATATTGCTGTCCCCATACATGTCCTGCACCACCCACACATACTTCTCTGCCACTCCTGACTTTCTCATACAGTACCACACTTCCTCTCTTGGCACTCTGTCATAGGCTTTCTTTAGATCCACAAAGGCACAGTGCAACTCCTTCTGACCTTCTCTATGCTTCTCCATCACTACTCTTAGAGCAAACAATCATCTGTAAGATAAGATAAGATAAGATAAGCCTTTATTAGTCCCACAATGGGGAAATTCCAGAATTGCAACAGCACAGGGATAGCAACACTCAGAGCAACAATCAGAAGGCAAGAAAAAAACAAGAACAGTTAGTATACATATGTACATATTACTATATATATATATATATAGACACACAGTGCGGAGCATTGTGGTTGGTGAATGTGCAGCAGAAAGTCTAAGCTCTCTTTCCCTCCGCGGGTGCGGCGGGCCAGCTGGATGTCTTTGGGCATGATGGTGGTGACCCTCTTGGCGTGGATGGCGCACAGGTTGGTGTCCATGAAGAGACCCACCAGGTAGGCCTCGCTGGCCTCCTGCAGAGCCATGACGGCGGAGCTCTGGAAGCACAGGTCGGTCTTGAAGTCCTGAGTGATCTCCCTCACCAGGCGCTGGAAGGGCAGCCTACGGATGAGCAGCTCCATGGATTTCTGGTAGCAACGGATGTCTCTCAGAGCCACGGTACTGGGCCTGTAACGGTGAGGCTTCTTCACTCCGCCGGTGGCCGGAGCGCTTTTCCGAGCAGCCTTGGTGGCTAGCTGCTTCCTGGGGGGCTTTTTCCTCCAGTAGATTTACGGGCGGTCTGCTTGGTTCTTGCCATCGCTCTTTATTATTCTGTCTTATATTTCTTGCACGCCGCCTAAACTCCAGCCCGGCACCCGCATCGTTTTCGCCACAGTTCCTCGGCATGTCGAGCTTCTCCGTTAGCACCGGGTGGCGGTTGGAGCTAGCTAGCCAGCTAGCTAGCTCTTCCCTGCTGTATCATCCCCCGCTGCAAACAGTGGCTCTTTCCGCCGACTCGGAAGACCCTTGGGGCGATCTGTGTGTCCGTGATATATATATATATATATATATATATATATATATATATATACATATACTGTATATATACAGTGAAAGGTGTAGAAAGAAGAAGGAAGATAAGAAAAAGGCAGTTGCAAAAGGGAGCTCTGTAGTGCTCTTTCTTGGCATGAAACCATACTACTGCTCACTGATTGTCACCTTTCTTCGTAACCTGGCTTCAACAACTCCTTCCCACATCTTCCTAGTGTGACTGATCAAACTTATGCATCTGTAGTTACTACAGCTCTGAGCATCACCTTTGTTCTTGAAAATTGGCACCTAAAAACTTCTTCTCCACTCCTCATGCATCCTTGCACTCTCCAAGATTGTGTTAAACAATCTGGTTAAAAAGTCCACTGCCATCTCCCCTAAACATCTCCATACCTCCACAGGAATGTCATCTGGACCAACCCCCTTTCCATTCTTGATCCTTTTCAAAGCTGCCCTCACTTCCGCCTTGCTAATCCTCGGGACTTCCTTGTTCACCATCTTTCCTTCATCCATCCTCCTCTCTCTCTCATTTTCTTTATTCATCAACTCTTCAAAGTACTCCTTCCACCTTCTCAACACACTGTCATCATTTGTTAGTACATTGCCATTTCTGTCCTTAATCAGCCTAACCTGCTGCACATCTTTTCCAGCTCAATCTCTCTGTCTAGCCAATCGACAGAAGTCCTTTTCTCCTTCCTTAGTGTTTAGCCTCTCATACAACTCACTATATGCCTTTTCCTGTGCCTTTGCCACCTCTCAGGGTGAGACTGGAGATGGCCAATAAACAACACACTTGTCGCAAGGTCTGTGGTGGGCTTTTTCCAGTTGGTGGACCGTGACATGCACTCCACAAAGAGTGGAGATAAACAAACCGATCATCTGGTCAGTCACTGCAACAGATCCTGGAGCCAGTTTGTCTTGGTCTGTGCTTGCCATTGATAACACCTCTATCTGCCAAGAATGTGCTGCTAGTCCTGCAAAAGCTAGCGGTACTCAAATACTTTGCAAGCAGCTTCATGAACTGATCAGTCAGAAAGCAACTCACACCAGCTCGGACGTCGCCAGGGTTAACAAGGTCCGGGCTGATGTGTTAACACTCTGACAGGCAGCGAAAAGTATTTACCTTTTTGTTCTTATTAAAGACAAAAATAGAAAGATGTTTTTACCTTCTTTACATGTTTCGACTGTTCACTGCAGCCTTCGTCAGAAGTGTCCTTCTGACAAAGGAGAGAAGGACACTTTAAAAGAAGACAAAATGAACCTACTTGAGCGAAAAGTATGCTTGGATCAGGAAGAGAGAAGAAGAGGAAAACAGCAGCCTTGCATGTAGCGGAATGGAACATATGCACTCTGATGGACAGATCAACATCACAGTGCCCATAAAGTCAGACTGTGTTGTGGCCTTGGAAACCAACAAGTACAATGTAGACATAGCTGCACTTAGTGAAACAAGATTGCCTGGATATGACAGTTTGGAAGATCATGGGTACATCTTCTTTTGGAGTGGGAAATCCATTTGAGAAAGGAGAGAAGCAGGATTAGGCTTTGCAGTTAGAAAGGAGATAGCAGCAATATTTGATGAGGAACCAGTGCCAATCAACGACAGAATAATGACTTTGAGACTCCCGCTACAGCGGAAGGTGTATGCCGCACTCATCAGCGTGTATGCCCCAACAAGGACCAACACAGAGGAGGTGAAGGAAGAGTTCTACAGTGATTTACATGAGACAATCAGGCATGTACTATCTGATGACAGGCTGATACTCATTGGTGATTTTAATGCTAGGGTTGGTTAAGACACTGAGAAATGGAAAGGAGTTCTAGGCAGTCATGGAGTAGGCAAGTGCAATGCTAATGGAGAACTTCTACTTGCACTATATTCAGAGTACAACCTTGTGATAACCAACACCCTATTTGAGCACAAGGACACACACAAGAATACATGGATGCACCCAAGATCCAAACAATGACACTTGTTAGATTACATCATAGTAAGGCAGAGATACATAAGGGATGTATTGGACACCAGAGCAATGAGAGGTGCGGACTGTGGTACTGATCATGCTATGCTGAGATCTAGATTAAGGATTTGTAGATGAAAACAGCACTGCAGGACGGGTGCAAAGCCACCACAGAAGCTAGACACTAGTGCGCTGAAAGGCCAAAAACAAGCAGAAAGAACTTACAAAGGAAATGGATGAGAACTTGAAAGACTGGGACAACAACAACTAGAGCAAGACAGAAGAGAAATGAGAAACACTGAAGGATACGGTAAATCAGACTACGGGTGATGTTTTAGGCCACCCTGAGAGGAAACATCAAAATTGGTTTGATGAGCATGATGAACATCTGAAGAAACTACTAGAAGCGAGGAATACAGTTAGGCAGGAAAATCTACAGTGTAACACAAGGTCAAAGAAGAAGAAATACTCAAAGGCTAAGAGCGAGCTACAGAAGTATACCAGAGCGATGAAGTCCAACTGGTGGGATGAATAAGCAGAGGAACTTCAAACTGCAATAGACTTGAAGGACATGAAAACATTCTACACAGGTTTGAGAGAAATCTACAGCCCTTAACCAAGAGGATTGATCCTACTAAAGGCTATGGTTCTTCTGGAAAAAAGATAAGATCCTGAATAGATTTGCAGGCCACTTTGACCAACTACTAAACAACCCTGGAGATTTTGCTGAAGAGGCTAAAGAACCTTTAATGCGACCAGTTATATCAAGACTGGATGAACCACCAAATCTTGATAAACTAATGGTAGCTATCAGGACAACACAGGATGGTAAAGCTCCAGGAAGGGAAGGAATTTTGGCAGAAGTGTGGAAATTTGGTGATGTTCAGTTAATTAACTGCCTGCACAAGCTCATCCAAGAGATATGGGATTCCCAGAAAGTACCCCAAGACTGGAAGGATGCAAGTATTGTGCCTTTGTTCAAGAAAGGCGATAGGAAAGATTGTGGAAATTACCGAGCTATATCACTGCTAGCCACTGTTGGTAAGATCCTCTCACATGTACTACTAAACAAGCTTAATGAACACATCTCGCAAAATGTACTACCGGAAACCCAGTATGGCTTTAGAAGTGGAAGAAGCACAATGGACATGATTTTCTGCCTGAAACAGATTCAAGAAAAGTGTATCAAACAGAACATGCCACTTTATGTAGTCTTTATTGACTTCAGTAAAGCCTTCAATACTGTATCAAGACATGGACTTTGGCAGGTACTCAAGAAATATGGTTGTACAGAGAAGTTTGTCAACTTGATCGAGGCACTCCATACAAGTATGCAAGCAAATGTGACAATGAGTGGTTCACTGTCTAAAGACTTCTCAGTAAGCAACGGGGTGAAACAAGGGTGTGTGCTGGTGCACTCTTCTCACTATATCTGTCAGCCATGCTTGAGGTGGCTTTCAAAGACACTTCAACAGGAGTATACATTCAAACAAGGAAAGAAGCAGACTTGTTCAATGTGGCACAGTTCAAAGCCAAGAGCAAGATTAAAGGTAGTAAGAGAAACGCTCTTTGCCGATGACAGTGCTCTAGTTGCATACAGTGCAGAAGATATGCAATCTTTGGTGGAGAAATTTGCAAGAGCAGCTTGCCAATTCAGCCTCAAAATTAACATCAAGAAGATAGAGTGCCTTAATCAACCGCCTAAGCTCCAGTTATCAACTTCACTACCAGAAGAGATCAGCATTGGTACAGAGTCACTAGTCAAGTGTCAGACTTTCAAGTATCTCTGGATTAAGATTAAGGATTTGTAGATGAATAAATAATAAGAAAATATAATAATAAGAAATAATAAATAAGAATAATGCTCGGCTGGAGGATGAACTATCTCTCAGAATGGGAAGAGCGAGTTCTGTGTTTGGAAACTTGAGAGAGATATTGTGGAATAATCGACTTGTGTCAATCCATGTGAAATGCAAAGTGTACACAGCAACAGTAATGGCTACTTTTTTGAACGGTGCTGAAACTTGGACTGTCTACAGGGTGCAGGTGAAGAAACTCCACGCGTACTTGATGAAACACCTTTGAGCCATCATGAAAATCTTATGGAAAGACAAGATAACCAACATAGAAGTGCTGAAATGAGCTGGTCTACCATGAATGGAGGACATGCTAATACAGATGAACCTGGGATTGCTCGGTCATGTTGAGAGGATGGATCACCAGCGTCTCTCTCGGCAGCTACTCTACTCACAGTTATGCGAGGGCAAATGCAATCAGGGTAGTCCAAGGATTAGATTTAAAGACACTGTAAAAAGGAACCTGAGAAAGTTGGATATAGACAGGAGTTTCTGGTAGCGGAAAGCGAAGGACAGAGCTGCATGGAGGAATCTGATCAAACCTAAATGAAACAGTCATTGTTGCCCCTGACAGACTGCTATGATGATGATGATGATGATGATGATGATGATGATGATGATGATGATGCCACCTCTCTCTTTGCCATGCACCTAGATTCCAAATACTCTTGTCTACTTTCTTCATCTCCCTGACTATCCCACTTTTTCTTTGCTGACCACTTCCTTTGGCTACTTTCCTGTACCTCCTCATTCCACCACCAATTCTACTTGTCTTCTTTCCTCTGACCACTGGATACATCACATACCTTTCAACCCATTTCCCTCAATAATTTTGCTGTTCTTTCCCAGTTATCTGGTAATTCTTCCCTACAACCCAGAACCTGTATCAACTCCTTCCTGAACTCTGTGCAACCTTCTTCCTTTTGTAACTTCCCACACTTAATCTTTGGCTCTGCCTTTACTTTTTTCCCCTTCTTGCTTTCCAAAGTCTTCCTGCAGATTACCATCCAATATTGTCTAACTACATTTTCCCCTGCCACCACCTTGCAGTCTCCTATCTCTTTAAGAGTTCTCCTTCTGCATAGGATGTAGTCCACCTCTGTGTGCCTTCCTCCACTCTTGTAAGTCACCCTGTGTTCCTCTCTCTTCTTAAAGTGTGTCTTCACCACAGCCATTTCCATCTTTTAAGCAAAATCCACAACCATCTCTCCTTCCACATTTCTCTCCTTAAAACCATACCTACCCAGAACCTCCTCATCACCTCTGTTTCTCTTCAACTACATGCCCATTAAAGTCCGCTCCAGTCACCACTCTCTCCCCCCGGGGAACACTCTCTACCACTTCATCCAACTTACTCCAGAATTCCTCTTTCTCTTCTACCTGACATCCAACTTGTGGGGCATATACACTGACAACATTCAACATCACACCTTTGACTTCTAGCTTCAAACTTATGATTCTGCCTGACTCCGTCTTTATCTCCTGAACACTCTTCAAAAACTCTTCCTTTAAGTTACTCCAACTCCATTTCTCTTCCTATCTACACCATGGTAGAACAGTTTAAATCCACTTCCAATGCTCCTAGCCTTGCTTCCCTTCCATCTGATTTCTTGAACACACAGTATATCTACCTTTCTTCTCTCCATCATATCAGCCAACTCTCTGCCTTTATCAGTCATAGTCCGTACATTTAACATCCCTACTCTTACCTTCCCACTTCTACCTTTCCTTTTCTCTCTCTCCCCTCTAACACACCTTCCCCCTCTCCTCCTCCTCGATCTTTGCACAACAGTAGCCCAATTTCCACTGGCACCCTGTCGGTTAACAGCACTGGTGGCGGAGGCTATGATTTTTGCTTGGGTCAAACTGAAAAGTCTGAAAGCCCAGACCAAAGAGTTTGGTGTGAAAGCACCCTAGAAGACTGTTTTTTAGTATTTAGACATTTGTCAGTTTACAGAAAATGAAGCAAGGCTATAAAATGAGTGAAAGCTTTCATGCACATCAAAGTCTTCAAGGCTGTGCCTGAGGACACATGAATTAAGAGAAGTAACAAGGACAATGGACAAAAGGAAGCAGAAAAAGAATGTTGAAGTGAGGGAACAAATTTTAGTCATGACAGAAAGACTGATGGTTAAGGTTAAAAAGCTTTGCCTCGTACGTGAATCTGTGTCAAGATTTCATTATGGTTTTAGTTTGGGTTTTTTTCAGCAGCAGTTTCAGTCCTTGCAATGACACTGTCAAGGTAGGACGTGAGGAGGACAAGGACAGTGAGCAGACAGAGAGGAAGGAGGCTTAGGCTAATTACCGATAGAATGAAATAAGACAGAGGAGAGCTGAAGGTTGGAAAAGCAAACAGTCTGGTCTGAATGATAGAGGACAAAGGAAGGAATGAAAATATGAAGCACTTAGTGGACAGAACCCAACAAAGATGTAGTTTATTCTCATTAATGACAGTTTCATGGCTGTTTTTTTTAGATAGTATCACACTATGTTCATGTTAGCACAATAAGATCTCTAACTGATAGCTCTACATTCAGTTTTATTTTTATAGATGTAGTTCAATATGTCAATTATCTCATGGTGCTTTTTTATTTTTTAAATTTAAAGCTATTGAAACATTTGAGGTTTAGATGTTCTGTAGATTGAAGTATCTTGATTGTTACATACTGCTACATCACTGAAAGGTTTGTATTATTCTGTGGAGTGCTGACTCTGGTGTCGGAACCAGACAAGGTTCATCAAAAAGGGTTGTGGCCTAAAAGGAAAAGTTGGAAGTTCCCTTTCACTCAGGGAACTATGGGGATAGGAACTTCACTGAGGGTGTTTCTTGTATCTGGTCATTTCCCCTGTTGTGTCTCTACAGAAATGAACCACACTGAGGTGAGTCTAGAGTGGTACGCATAGCATGCGATGCCGGCAGCAAGAGGGTCTCAGTGGGAGTCCATCTGTGGAGACGCCTAAACCCTACAGCCCAATGATGTGGATCCATGTTGTGCCATGTACACTTCATAGCAATGTTAGATTTTAGATTTTTAGGCATAAGGTGGTCACTGTATTCTTTTTCTGGTGGCTTTTTGATGCTTCTTGTTGGCTTCCGTATCATTCATATCATGACGCTTAGTTGCATCTAATCATCACCAAAGAAATCTGAAATTTGTCCAGCAGAGTTTTGGGGCTGTAATGAAGTACCTACCCTGATGTAGGAACTTATTGCAGCCTGTTCGATTTCCTCCAAAAAATTCCCTATGAAGGCCAGTTCTGAAGTCGAGTTCCAATAAAAATCTAGTTCCTTCAGTGGAAACGGGATTATAGAGTCCTATTGGAACCTCTTCAGTAAAATAGAAATTCTTTTTGTGTATTTCCACCTAGGGCTGTGCGATATGACAATATATATCGGATGACGATATAAAAACGTCTATTGTTTCATAGAATACTCTATCATTTATATTATATTTAAAATGCACATACCCCCGTTTATTCAGTAAAGCTCCTACCTCACCACTTCTTATCAGTGACTCAACTCATCAGTGCGTGACTGCACACAGCTGTGATATGTGGCTAGGCTTCAGTTTGGTGGTTGCTAATGCTAACTCCAAACTACCGGTTCCGATAGCTGCTACTCCTGTTTCCCTGGGATGTGGGACCGTTTTTCGTTGTGCTGTGTCAGAGAGAATAGTTCACTAATCTCATTTTTATAGGAGGTAAGTAAGGTGAACACCATGTCTAACTATAAAATGCTAAATGATGGTGCTAAGTTGTGCTAATTGGAAACCATAGCAGACCATCGGGGTTTTTTGGTTTTTTTTTTTGTTTTTTTTAATTACCTCCGCCAAGGAGGTTATGTTTTCATCGGCGTTGGTTTAGTTTTTCTGTTTGTTTGTTAGCAACATAACTCAAAAAGTTATGGACGGATTTTCATGAAATTTTCACAGATTGTCAGAAATGGAGTATCCTACAGATGATTAGATTTTGGTGGTGATCCAGATCACCGTCCAGAAGAAAACCGCCATTACGGAAAATGCCATTTTAGTCAATAACTACTGAACCACTAATCCTATCATTGTGAATCCAATTGCTAGTCATATGTTTTCATGGTCAAGGAATCTGAAAACGTACACACAAACACTGTATGGGGGGAACTGTGGCGCTTGGCGGAGGTCTGCACTCTCCGAGTGCTTTTCTAGTTAATGCTGAGTTTCTTAGTTTTCATTGAAAAAAAAACAATTATTAAAAAAAACAATTATTAAAGGTGCACAAGTGCATGATGGTGGCACATACATGCAAAATAAATAATAAATACATTCAAATGGGTCAGAGGAGCAAGTTGGCTCTTAATGTAATTTATTTGATTTCTAATCATTTTGATTAGTCAAGTAGTGATAATGAATAAAGTTAAAGTCATTCCATGAATTTTATTACATTACCTTTTGTGTTTTTGATTTCAGATCATGATCAATCTGAAATATTTTTTTTCTAAGAAGCAAACAGGTTCAATCAGACCAGAATGGCAGTCTTTAGGCTGCAGGTCAACACTTGAATTTTCACTGATTTAAACTAACAGCTAATTTATATTTGTAGATTGCAGCGATGTGTAATTTTCTCATTTTCCGACAACATTTTTTAATTTTTTTTTTTTGTTTTGCTATTCTCTGGATCAGGAAATATTTAACTTAATAACGTCTACTTTTATTCATATATGATTTAGAAGAAAAACCTGAAATTTATGAGAATCAAGTCTCAAATGCTCAATAAAAAACTTTTTTATAACACTGCAAAATTATGAGGGGAAATGGTACATGTAAAAAAAAAAGAGATGGTCCTTTATATATGATTATGTCAACCTATATATTGTCAACCTGATCGAGGCACTCCATACAAGTATGCAAGCAAACGTGGCAATGAGTGGGTTCACTGTCTAAAGACTTCTCAGTAAGCAACAGGGTGAAGCAAGGGTGTGTGCTGGTGCACTCTTCTCGCTATATCTGTCAGCCATGCTTGAGGTGGCTTTCAAAGACACTTCAAAAGGAGTATACTTTCAAACAAGGAAAGAAGTAGACTTGTTCACCATGGCACAGCTCATTGTGGATCCTGGATTATCTCACAAACCGGCCACAGTTTGTGAGAACCCAGGATTGTGTGTCCGACACGATCATCGGCAGTACGGGGGGGCCCCAGGGAATGTTTTTGGCTCCCTTCCTGTTCACCCTTTATACTGTGGACTTCTCACACAACACACCACACTGCCATCTACAGAAGTTCTCTGATGACTCTGTGATCATCAGCCTCATCTCCAATGGAGATGAAGCTGAGTACAGAGGACTTATCCAGTACTTCGTGGACTGGTGCCATTGGAACTGCCTCCAGATAAACGCGAGAAAAACTAAGGAACTGGTGGTGGACTGCCGCAGGCAAGGACAACCCCTCACAGCACCAGTAAACATCCAGGGAACAGATATTGAGATGGTGACATCCTACAAGTACCTGGGTGTTCATTTGAACAATAAACTAGACTGGTCACACAATACCGATGCACTCTACAAGAAGGGACAGCACAAGCTGTTTCTACTGAAGAGGCTCAGGTCTTTTGGTGTACAAGGGGTGCTCTTGAAGACATTCTACGATTCAGTGGTGGCATTAGCCATCACTTTTGGAGTGGTCTGCTGGGGCAGTGGCATCACAGCAGCCGACAGAAAGCGACTGAACAAACTGATCAAGAAAACTAGCTCTGTCCTGGGGCAGTGTCTCGACCCAGTGGAGGAGATAGGAGAGAGAAGGATTTTATTTTTTTTTTACTTATTTTGTACCCGTAGGTAGATTTGTTCTGCAGTCCGGTGACAAGCCACCAGCTGCCGGTCGCTGCGTGCGCAAGCGCCCCTTAACTCCCTAACCTGCATGTTTTGGCATGTGGGAGGAAACCGGAGAAATCCTGGAGTAAACCCACGCAAACACGGGGAGAACATGCAAACTCCACACAGATCACTGTTGGCCGGGGGCAGGGATCGAACCCACGATCTCATGATCCCCGCGATCCCCCGGCCGAGGGTAAAACTGTGCTGCCGCGGTGCTAACCACTGCGCCACCGTGCACAAGGATGGTGGCTAAGCTGTCATCTCTGCTGGAGTCCGAGTCCCACCCTATGCAGGACATACTGAACGCACTGAGGAGCTCATTTAGCAGTAGGCTACATCATCCTAGGTGCACGACCAAGAGGTTTTGCAGGTCCTTCCTACCTACGGCTGTCAGATTTTATAACCTAAGCATGGCTGCTCGCAGAAATAGTAAAAAAAAAAAACGTTACAACCTAATAGTATTGAATGCAAAAGACGCAACAAACTTACACAAAATGGTCCCCCTCCAGTATACTACTAGGACAATATCTATCACTATAGAGGGGACAATATGTATGGGTATGTATGTATAGGTACATATTCATACTATGTGGGGTAACTAAATAGACTGTTATGCTGTTTATTCCATCTAGCTACAATGCTCCACACTTTGTATATACATTTATATATTTATGTGTACTTATGTATATTCACTGCTCTTATTTTCTTATCTTCTAAATTATTGCTCTGAGTGTTGCTATCCCTGTGTTGTTGCAATCCTGGAATTTCCCCATTGTGGGACTAATAAAGGCTTATCTTATCTTATCATATCTTATCATATCTCATCTTATCTAAACTGTAGAATTTACAGAAAATGTATATCATGATATATATCGTTATTGTGATATAAGATGACTTATATCATGATATGAATTTTTTTGCCATATCGCACAGCCCTATTTCAATCAGTAATAAAAAGGCAAAACCTAAGTCTCTTAAAAATTCCCTTTTAGATATAAGTGAGGAGTAGACACTCTGAAACTACTGGAACCTTCCAGTGATGTTGGTATATGTTATTAACCTGAGTGGCCCTCATTTATCGGTACATATCAGTGTTTTCTCTGGCTTAAAGACCTTGGCGCGTGGCAACATATTTTTCTGGGGGGAGGGAGGAGAAAACACATGATTCTATTGTAACTGGAATATGTTAATTTTATACTATTTATTTATTTTTTTTTATTTGGCACAGTAACTTTGCATATGGAACTTAACACTTGAAGTATTGTATAACCGAGGCTTGAATGTTGGAATATTGGGCCAATTGAGTTCCCACCCAGACGTCCTGTGTTTGGACTTTTTAGTGGTGTTGTGGAAGAAGGAAGCAGACGAGGCCTCGAGCTAAACGACACATGAACTTTATTCCTCTTCCAACATCAAGTACAGAACATCTCTAACTGGGTCTCTTGGCACCTCCTTTTTATAATTTTTATTCCACCCCCATGAGACCCAGGGAGTCAAATACAATACTGTCAGTGCATAAAGACATGCGTGGCACATTAACATCATAATTCCCCTCTTTTCCTCTCGCGCTTCCTTAACTCCCTGGGGGGAGGATGGTCTCGTCTTCTATGTCTGAGACCCCCCCAGTGTCCTTTCTCCTTTAGTCCTTTATTCCATCTCCTCCCAGCTCCCGAATCTGGGTGGAGAACCCACACACAGTGCCACCCCCCCCCCCCCCGAACACCCAGAAAGGGCACTAACCTCCCATCCTTTGGGTTTGAGCCTGCTGGCGAGGTGTGCAGGCTGGAACATTAACCTGTTGAGGGAAAAGGGCGCAGTGGGGTCCGGTGTGCATCGTGCATGAAAAAAATGAAACTGGCATTCTGTAAGCTTTTTGGGACAAAGGTGCGGGGAAAACAATGGTGGGCCGGGCTTGGCATGTTAACAGCTTCTGTACTGTGCAAAAATTGCGTGGGCGGATCAGCCCAGGGCGCGGAATTTTGTGGTAAAAACTCCCCGGGGATCCGCAGCGGCTGAGAAAAAAACGAGTTTTGCTGGGGAGGCTGCTAAATCCTCCTTAGGTGCGGAGCGCAATCCTTAAAGAACCCAGGACAGGCCGTCGACCCAATTTGCATCTGTGAGCGAAGCTCTGAGCGCTGCCTTAAGTGACCTATGGAAACGTTTGCATAACCCGTTAGCCTGGGGGTTGTACGCGGTAGTGCAGTGGATTTTGATCCCCCAGGCTCTGGGTCATCGCGGACCAGATTTCTGAAATGAACTGCGGGCCCCTGTCAGAAGTGATGTCCAACAGGGATCTGAACCATGTGACCCAAGCCGACAATAAAGCGCGAGCCACTTCTGCGGGTGTGGTGGAAGCCAGTGGGACCACTTCAGGCCAATGCGTGGTGTGGTCCACGATTGTCAAAAGATGCTTGAAACCTTGCAAGGGCGCGAAGGGTCCCATCAAATCTACGTGGATGTGGTCGAACCTCCTTGCCGGGATTTGGAATGGCTCGAGGGGGGCTCTGGTGTGCTTGTGCACGTTGGCCCGCTGACACGTGACACACGCTGCAGCCCACTCTTTCATGTCCTTGCGCAAGCGCGGCCAGACGGATTTCGCCCCCACCAGTTTAACCGAAGCGCGCATGCCGGGATGCGAAAGGGAGGGGACAGACTCAAAAATGCTGCAGTGCCAAGAGCTCGGAATCACTGGGCACGGGCGACTGGTGGAGATGTCGCAGAGCAAGTGAAGGCACCCTTCTTGCACCACCCTGCTCTCCAGCTTTAATCCAGTAGGCGCAGACTGGAGCACGCAAATGTCTGTGTCCCCGGCTTGCTCCGCCGCTACGGCAGGGAAATCTATTCCCATGTTGACCGGGGAGACTAATGCCTGTGACAGGCAATCGGCCACGATGTTGGGCTTACCGGCAATGAGTTGAATGTTGGTCATGAACTCTGAGATGCTCAAATGCCGTTGCTGCTGGGCCGACCACTGTTCCCAGACCTTGGACATCGCGTATGTTAGCGGTTTATGATCCACAAATGTGGTGAACTCGCGCCCCTCTAGCCAAAACTGGAAATGGTGTGTCGCCAGGTGGAGAGCTAACAATTCTCTGTCGAATGTGCTGTATTTGCATTTGTTGTTGTGCAGTATGGGACTGAAATCAAGTACAACTGAAATATGCCAGTGGCTGGCACAAACCGGAGATGTACTGCTCCACCACTGCCCTTATGGCAATGTCATTCACATCAGTGGTGAGCAATATCCACGCCAACGGGTCAGGGTGGGCTAGCAAAGCAGCATCCTGTTTTGGCATTTGCAAAAGCCTGGACTTGCTTGGGGGTTCAGTCGATGGTTTCCGCTGACCTCTTTTTCTTAAGTGCAGCGTACAACGGCTGCATCAGCTGGGCTGCCTGGGGGAGGAAATGATTATAAAAGTTGACCATTCCCAAAAACTCCTGAAGGGCCCTCACAGTCTACGGACGTGAAAAGTCCAACAGGGTGAGCACCTTATCCAGTAGTGGAATCGCACCCTCCAGGAAAATGTGGTGGCCCAGAAAATCAATCACTGGCACACCAAACTGGCACTTTGCCAGGTTAACTATAAGCCCATGTGCTTCCAACTTCTGGAAAACCATCTTGAGATGGGCGAGGTGCTCCTAGCCACCAGAATGTCATCCAAGTAGACAAAAACGAAGGACAAGTCACGGAGCACTGCTTCCATCATTGTCTGGAAGGTTTGCTCCGTGCCCTTTAAACAGCATGTGTAAAAACTCGAAAAGGCCAAAAGGAGTTATTACCACTGTTTCAGGAATGTTTTCCTCGCTCCACTTTTGAATAAACATATCCCTGCAAGGTGCACAGAAAAATCCTGGATGTGCGGGATGGGATATCAATCGTGTTCCATGGCATTGTTCAAGCGCCAGAAATCGCCGCATGGTCACCACAACTCGTCGGCCTTAGGCACCATGTGTAGCAGGGATGCCCATGGGCTGTTGGAGCACCTGACAATGCCCAGCTGCTCCAAGTTGGCAAACTTCTCGTGCGCACTGGCCAGTTTAGCCGCATCAAGGGGCTGAGGTCATACGAACACCAGCGGGCCTTTTGTGTTTATAAAATGCTTGACCCTGAGTTTGGTTACCGTAGCCGAGAAAGTTGGGACCATGAGTGCTGATAACTGCAAGTAAATGCTGGTACTTACCCCCTGGAGCTATAACGTTAGCCAGTGTTGTTGACCCAGCTCCCCGAGCTGTGCAGGGCAGAGAGAGGAAAGAAACAGCGTCCACTAAATGTCTGTTGGCAACATTGACTAATAACCCATAAGCACATAAAAAATCTGCACATAGAATGGGGCAGAACATGCAGCTACCACAAAGTCCCACTGGAAATTTGATCTGTGCAAGCATATCATCAGTGTCTGTTCAGTGTCTGTTCGTCAAACGTCCTGATGTTGGATCCGCTAGCAGCCATGAGCTCGGGACCGCTGCCTCCGGCCAACCTGTCTGTGCTGACCAGCAGGATGAGGCTCTTCTGAGAGCCGGAGTCAACTAAAAACCGACTCCCAGAGCGTGTGTCTGTGATATAAAGCAGCTTGTTCCTGTCGCCAGTGGTTGCAACTGCTACTGACTGCTGGTCATGCCATCTTCCCGGCTTCTTGAACTGCCATGGCAGCAGGCAGCATTGGACATTTGAGCCAAAGCGGCTATGATAGAAACAGATCGCCTCGTTCCTGTGTCTCTTGGTGTCCGTCCCGGCTACCAACCATGGCTCTTCAATCTCGCTGGAGTCCCTCATGGATGCCGGGATCACTGCCTGTATGCTGAGAGCTCTGGTTGCCAAAATGATGTGGTCTGCTTCCTGCACCGGGGCACGGAAGCAAGTTGGTCAGGATCGCCCTCGCTGTAGCAGGTAGGTTCCTGAGGAACAAGTGGGCAAACAGAAAAGATTTGTCGCTCTTCCCTCTCAGTGCTAAGATGCTCTCCATGAGCTCCATGGCTGATCTGTCACCTAACTCTGAACATGCTAGGAGTCTCTCTGCCCTCTCACTGTCAGACAAGGTATAGTGCTAGAGTAACATCTGCTTGAGCGCTTCATATTTCCTTTGGGCCGGCGGCTCCTGGAACAAGCTCATCACCTGTTGTGTGGCCCGCGCATCTAGCGCAGCGACCACATAGTAATATTTTGTGCTGTCCATTGTGATCCTGCAGAGTGCAAACTGGGCTTCTATATGCAAGAACCACGCGGTCAGATTGTGAAACCAGAAGTCTGGGAGCTTGACTGTGACAGCGCATGTGGCGCTGGTGTTCTCCCTCCGGTTATCTCCGAGGCGGTGCTCAGCTCGCTCTCCATGGCATGTCTTGGGGTCATCAATGTGGAAGAAGGAAGCAGATGAGGCCGCGAGCTGAATGACTCATGAACTTTATTCCTCTTCCAACATCAAGTACAGAACATCTCTAACTGGGTCTCTGGGCACCTCCTTTTTATAACCTTTATTCCTCCCCTATGAGACCCAGGGAGCCGAATACAATACTGTCAGTGCATAAAGACATGCGTGGCACATAAATATCATAATTCCCCTCTTCCTCTCGCACCTCCTGAACTCCCCGGGGGGGGGGGGGGATCCTTTCTTCTATGTCTGAGACCCCCCGGTGTCCTTTCTCCTTCAGTCCTTTATTCCATCTCCCCCCAGCTCCCGACTCTGGGCGGAGAACCCTCACATAGTGCCATCACAGTGTCATCGTTCTCTTCTTCCTCTGCTCTCACCTCTCCTGGACCCTCTGCCTGAACACTTTCCTCTCCTTGGTTCCTCTCTTCTGTCTCATCTTGCCCTCTCTGAGCCCTGTCTAATTAAGGTTCTCTCTCTGTCTATGGTGGTATCCAAACAGGTTAGAAAATATCAAGAGTCATGTTTTGTCCTGCAGTGTTTTTTTTTTTGTTGTTTTTTTTTGTCATGGTTTACATAAATGACACAAATATGTCTGTTTTTTGTATTTTTATTCTAGTGTTTCCTTTTTTTCCGTTGAGAGAGTAGGGAAGGGGAACACCCCCCCCCCCCCCAGAACATTCATAATAGTAATTTACTCATGCATACTTAAAGTACATGATCAGAGGTGGGTACTGTAGCCAGAAATTCTACTCATGTAAAAGCAGTGCTATGAAGTCAATAATTAAAAAATTTCTCGTTAAGGGTACAAAGAACACACATTTAAAAACTTGAGTAATGATTTCAGTCTTGAAGGTTTGAGGATTTTCTCCAAAATTTATAACAATTTTCTTATAGTTTTCTACTTTTCTCTTTAAATTTATCAAAATTTGAAACCATTTTCCTCAAATTTGTAATTTCCTCTTATAAAATTAACTTTTCTTGTACATTTGAGACTTTATTAAAAAATTATGGATTATTTTATGGCTAATTTTTGTCTATTTTTAAAAATAAAATTACTGTTTTTTAAAAATGAATTTGAAACAGACTGTGGTATTTTTTTTTACTGTTTCCTTATAACAATTTACATTCTTGACCATAATTTTGCAGAGCCAGAGCAGAACAGTAATTTAACTCTGATTTCAAAGAAAAACATTAATGAAATTGTATTTAATGAAATAAATTAACTTAAATGACCAAAGACGCAAAAGGATTAAGCGGAAGAAGATGGATGGATGGATGGACCAAAGATGCAGTTATTTCTGTTCTAATATTTCTATATACTGTATATAGTTTTTTTTAGAAATCTCCTCACCACCCAGGCAGCAGGAAAAAACTCCCTTATTTTGAAATCCAAATGTTTGCACGTTTAGTTTGTCTGATGGCTGCTGACAGATTAAAGTCATTGACTTCCTGAATGTCAGTCATCTTAACTTTCCAGGTACATAATAAACATAAGTTAATGAATTAATATTAACTGAGGTAAAGGTTAAAACATCTCTTTTTTATTCTTGTCTGAAATAAGAATAACAAAAAAGTAATAATTAAAAAGAAGACAAAATGAATCAACTCAATCTCCTAACCACACGTTAGCTAAGCAACTCTTCTGTTATTGCTCCCATTACCAACGGGTTAAAACCATGATAAATGCCTTGACTGCTTGCATACCTCTTCTGCTTTTTTTACGTGTTTAAAGTGCTTTAATAAGCTCATGTTTCTCTCGGACAGTGACACTAGTGAGACATGTCTCCCGACTGGAGTGGTCACACGGTCAGGGTACTTCTGTACTCAGCGTGGATGACGGTCACGCTTACTGTTCATGTGCATGCTTGTGGACTGTCATTCATTCATATTTTTCTCTTAAATTTACAGTATATTTCCTCATCTAGTGGTGGCATAATTACAAGCATAGTGGGCCACGACCTGGAAATGTTTCCAGAGGAAACCCTGCATATCCAAGTGCAAAAATGATGGTAGGACCCATTATATGTGATATTTAGGAAACCATGTACTACATATCCAGTGAATATCATCGTAATAATGATCGATCATTGATAAATCTGGTGGCAGGAAGATCATGGCATTGTGTTGTTCAGCACAATTTTATGCTGAACCTCAGGGGCAAAAATAATGTCCAACACCTTTTTTGATATCCATCCATCCATCTTCTACCGCTTTCCCCGATGGCCGGGTCATGGCTCCAGCTCTTCAGAGAGGATACCAAGGCGTTCCCAGACCAGCTGGAAGATGTAGTCTCTCTAGTGAGTCCTGGATCTGCCTAAGGGTCTCCTCCCACTAGGATGTGGCAGAAACACCTCAAGTGGGAGGTGTCCAGGAGGCATTCTGATCAGATGCCCATACCGCCTCAACTGGCTCCTATCAATGTGGAGGAGCAACGGCTCTACTCTGAGCCTCTCTCGGATGTCTAAGCTCCTCGCCCTATCTCTAAGGGTAAGTCCAGCAATCCTACGAAGAAAGCTCATTTCAGCCGCTTGTATCTGTGATCTCATTCTTTCGGTCATTACCTAAAGCTTATGACCATAGGTGAGGGTATGAACATAGATTGACCAGTAAATTGATAGCTTTGCCTTAGAGCTTTACTCCCTCTTCACTACAACAGACCAGTACAACGTCCGCATCACTGCAGATGCTGCTCCAATCCATCTGTCAATCTCTCGGGCCATTCTCCCCTCACTCGTGAATAAAACCCCAAGATACTTAAACTCCTCCACTTGGGGCAGGAGCTTGTCCCCAACCCACAGAGGAAAATCCACCTTTTTCCCGCTGAGGACCATGGACTTGATCTTGGAGGTGATGATTCTCATCCCAGCCGCTTCACACACAACAGCAAAACATCCTAGTATGACCTGTAAGTCATTGCAATGAAGCCAACAGGACAACATCATCTGCTAACAGCAGAGATGAGATCCTGTGCTCACCAAGCATGACACCCTCCGTTCCCTGGTGGCGCCTAGAAATCCTGTCAATAACAATTATGAACAGGATCGGTGACAAAGGGCAGCCCTGGCGGAGACCAACTCTCACTGGGAATGAGTCAGACTGAGTGTTGGCAATATGAACCAAAATCTCACAATGGTCATATGGAGACCAGATAGCTCATAACAACAAGCCCAATACACCATACTCCCAAAGCACCTGCCACAAAAAATCACGAGCGACATGGTCAAATGCCTTCTCCAAGTCCACAAAACACATGCAAACTGGTTGGGCAAACTCCCACGAACCTTCCAGGATTCCCAAGAGGGTAAAGAACTGGTCCAGTGTGCCCCGGCCAGGATGAAAACTGCATTGCTGCTCCTGAATCTGACATTTGACCAATGGCCGGACTCTCCTCTCCAGTACCTTGGCATAGACCTTCCCAGGGAGGCTGAGGAGTGTGATCCCTCTAAAGTTGGAGCACACCCTCCGGTCCCCCTTCTTGAAAAGAGGAACCACCACCCCGGTTTGCCATGCCAAAGACACTGTCCCCAACTTCCAAGCAATGTTGCAGAGGCGTGTCAACCATGACCGCCCTACCACATCCAGGGCCTTGAGGTACTCAGGGCCAATATCGTCCACCCCTGGGGCCCAGCCACAAAAGAGTTTTTTAACCACTTTGGCAACCTCAGCCCCTGTGACTGGAGAGTCGTCCACCACGTCCACAAGCCCTGCTTCCTCTGTGGAAGGGATGTCAGTGGGATTGAGGAGATCCTCAAAGTATTTCTTTCACCACCTGACGATATCCCCAGTCAAAGTCAGCAGTGTCCCATCTGCACCATACACGGTGTAGCATCATTTCACTTTGGCTCATCAATAGAATTATTCTTCAGCTTAAAAACATTGTTTCACCCAGGAAAAGGACAGTCAAGAACTGCTCTTTCATCCCCCAGGCCACAATTGAACTCACATTCCTTTGCTAAAACCAGTCTCAGAAATTCACCCTAATGCACTTCCTTTTTGACTTTATGGCCGATAAAATGTGGAGACATAGAAGAGAACTCTGGAGTGCATCATATGGCCCACAAAGATCCACAGCTCAACATTGCCCTCTACTGGCAACTCTGGGACATGCTGGATTTAACCAGCAAACCTTTTAACCACATCTTTAAGACTCACTTCTCAACATTTCTCTTTTTTTCAGAACACCATGAAAAGCAAATGGCTCTGTTTGATGTGGACAGTCTGTTGGGTTTGAAATCTATTAATCCTTAATTTAAATATGTGCATGCTAAAATGTTTAAATGAATGTTTATTCTTGCATGTTAATTTAGAAGCACTGAGTATAAGTTGCATGAACACTGAAATAGGTTAGTTTATACATAAGAGTATAGAGGAATATTCCAGAACTAAAATGCGTTTATTAGATTTGCCAAAAAAGTTTCTCAAATCATGTGACCGCCAGCAGCCAATCTTTGCTTGACAACAGCTCTCTCTAGGTTCAGACAAAAGACTGTTTGTTCATTGGACTAAAGTTCGTAAAGCCCACCCATGAAGGAAGCCTATTGGCTGGGCTCTTGTCAATCCAGAAAGGCCCACGAAAATTCTTCACAGATAAAAAGGGAATTGCGTCATCACCTCACTCTCTTTCTCCTTTTGTCTTCAATGACTCCACGTCTGTCTACACCGCAGAGATCTTTTAGGGAGAACAAAAACTGCCGAACAAAGAAGTCTTCTCCCACGTGTCTTTCTGTTTTTTCTTTAGTCGCCTAGGAATTAATTAATTCTTTTCTTGAGCTCAATTCTAATTAGGAGTTAAAAACTGTAATCCTAGATGTCTTTATTTTTATAACTTTTCCTGTTAAACTTTCTGTAAAACCACCGTTTTAATTTTAATTTATGTTTTAATCTTGACTTTATTTTTATAATTTTTTATTGACCATTCTCACACCAGTTCTTTTATCTAAAGTCCGAAACTCTTTTGATTTGATATCAGATTAGATATTGCAAATTATTATCGAATTCCCCGGGAAAGCCGCTTGCCAATGAAGAAGAAAGAAGACACAGCTCAGCACGACCACACACAGCTGACGAAATCACCACGCCACGAGGAGGAGACGTCCTGGGCTAGACCCCAGCCATTGTGATCAAACCTACGAAACCTCATCTTGTGATAACCGACTAGAAAAGTTGCTGTATCACTGCATATTTGCTGGACAAATATTCCGGCTTTTGGCACTTTTCACACATCGAAAACTTCCAGTTGGCGAAGCAGAAGGATCTTCAACTTCAGCTTCAACAATGAGTCATGTGAGCTGTAATTTTATTCATCTGCTGAATTAAAAGTTGAGGTTCGATAATAATTTGATATCTAATCAGATGCAAATTAAAGAACCATTAACATAACTCCTCTTTTCATTAAAATCCCATTTTCATTTTCTTAAGAGCAATCCAGAATTTTTCATATAATTAGTTTAATTTTTCCCCATAAATTTGCATTGTTTTCCACAATCTGTTAACTCTAACTGATCTAGATTTAGCCCACATTTAACCCTGGTTCTGCAAATGTTCAGTGTTAATCTATCATTTACAAGTTTAATTTTATGGTTAATGAAATCACTGCAATGTCTTTTAATCATCATTTCATTTAATAAATATGTGAAAATGAGAGAAGTTGTTGAGAATTTATTTCATTCTGAGTCTGGTTTAAGTCCCCAGTATCGAATTCACTAAAATTTTGAGACTGATTATTAATTAATTTATTGAGTGATTAAAACAGGTGTAAAGGAAATAAAGATTAAAATTGCTTTTTTAGATAGGAGCTGGTGCCCCACGAGTGTTATTAATTTTTCCTGTGTATATGAACCGATAATTCATCTCAGGTTCCAATACATTAATATAAATTAAATAACTTTTATACCTGATCAGAATTTTTAATCCCCATATTGTTACAACGGTGTGGACAGGGAGCTGCTTCCCCCTCCTGAGCTGCTGGACAATTTGCCAGAATCTGTTCAACGCTGACAGAAAGTCTTGTTTCATGTCCTCACCCAACTCCTCCCACACCCAAGTTTTTACTTCAGCAACCACCTGAGCTGCACTCTGCTTTGCCTGCCAGAACACCTCAGCTGCTTCAGGAGTCCCACAAGCCAACCAAGCTTGATAGGAATCCATCTTCAGCTTAATGGCCCCCTTCACCACTGGTGTCCACCACTTGGTTCGGGGATTGCCACCACGAGATGCACTGATGACCTTGCGGCCGCAGCTCTGGGCAGCCACTTCAACAATGGAGGTGGAGAACATGGCCCATTCAGACTCTGTCTCCAGACTACCTCAGAATGTAGCCAAGTTCTTCTGGAGGTGGAAGCTGAAGACCTCTCGGACAGGGGCATCAGTTAGACATTCTCAGCACACCCTCACCATACGTTTGGGTCTACCAGGTCTGAATGGCATCCTACCCTGCCATCAGATCAAACCCACCACCAGGTGGTGATCAGTTGACAGCTCTGCACCTCTCTTTACCCGAGTGTCTAAGACATATGGTCGCAGGTCTGATGACATGATAACAAAATTGATCATCGACCTGCGACCTAGGGTGTCCTGGTGGCAGGTGCACATATGGAGACCCTTATGCTTGAACATTGTGTTCGTTATGGACAAACCGTGGTTGGCACAGAAGTCCAGTAACTGAACACCCCTCGGGTTCAGATCGGGCAGGCCGTTCCTCCCAATCACCCCCCTCCAGGTTTCACTGTCATTGCCCACATGCGCATTTCTAATATGTGCAGCAGAATTCCTCCAGCTGATTGAAGGCATAGTCTTCTTCTTCTTCTAGCTGTTCCCACTTGAAGATGGGGTTGCTATGGTGGACACTATTCTTCTCCAGCTTAATCCATCCTGAACAGCAGCTTATGTTGCTCCAACAGTGTGCTTCTGAGTGCATCCAATGATCATGCTCATGTTTATAAATGAGGATGTTTGCATTGAGATAATCATATGACTAGTTTTCTGGTTTATTCACTTTTCTTAAATGAAGGCAGACGTCTTCTACGATTAATGCTTGACTGGCAGCAGCTGTTCCCGAAAAGAAAAAGGAAAATTTCAGAAAACAGGAAGAAATAAGTTGACCAATAACACCAACCTCTATCTTATTTGTATAATTTCTGCACACTGTAGTCCTCATATGAATATTTCATCAAACAGCTCTTCCTATTTATGCTATTGTAAAAGGAAAAGGCCTTCCCTTTTTCCACTATGTTCCTGAAAAGGTTCCCTTGTAATACTTTCTGTGGTGGGAACACACAAAAAGTTAAAATCATTCTTCTTAGAACTAGGAAAGTGTTCCTGTGGTCAGATAGTTTCTGTAATTGCTCCAAAAGTCATACTGTACACACTGTTGTGTCCCACAGGCAACACAGGTTTAACTTTCCTCTGTAATATTTGCATCTCCAGGTTTTAAAAAATCTGTTATCATCATCTACTTTTATTACCGTGGTAAAAGTCCAAAGTGTAGTCTTACAGAAATTATACAAAAAGAAAAGAGTGCACAAACTTCAAATGATATTGCTCCAGCCAATCACTCAGAACAAAACATCTCTACAACTCGTTAGGATCTTCGTAAGAGGCCACTGTTGAGCTGTTGAGGTTTTGATGGTGGTGCATAATTTACAGGAAGTACTTGCACATTAGCAGCTCTGCTGCAGAACTGCCTCCAATGCACCAACACATGGCCAATACAGTGCAGTCTGCAGCAGGAAGGTTCTATTCAGCTGTAACAGTAAAAAAAAAAAAAAAAGGGGCAAATCTGTGTCCTCATTTAAAAACTTGAGCATCCTCAGATTTCGTCATGTTGTGTTGGTGTGTTGTAATAAGGCGGCTGACGCAACGCCATAAAACAAGTGAAAGTGAAGAAGTCGGGAGCCTGCCGGTTTTTTTTTAGCAACTTCATGGAGGAACTGGTGAAAAGGCACAAGTGTGTGTTGGGAGTGTTGTGCACCGCAAAACATTTTGCAGCCGGTGGGACTCGGTTTAATTATCCAGGAGAGAAATGAAGTGTGAGAGCAGGCTGTGAGGAGGGCACGTATGTGGATGCGAGCACATCTGTCTGCGATGATTCCCCGCCTTGCATGTGGCTTCTGTGTGTGTTATTAGAGAGCGTCAGGGAGAGGGAGAGGTTGGTTATGGTGGTGGTGGGGGGGGGGGGGGTGCGAGGGGCAGAAAGAGAGCTGAGCAGTAATTCCTCTCCTCATGAATAATTTCTGAGCATTTATGTGTGAACATGTGTGCAAGACTTTTCATGGCTGTCTCAAATTCCTGCTAAACTACAAATGAGTCGGTTTGTCAAGTCAGCAGCCCTACTATCCGCTGCTATTAAACCAGCTAAAGACTACAGGAGTCATTTTCATTGACTTCAGCATAAGCTAATGCTACTTTAACCTTACATCACTTCATTGATCTAGATTACCTTCACTAAGCATTGTGGAAGTGGATGATGTAGTCACATGGGCGGTATGGGCTCAACGGAACCACTTTCAGTCACTTTAGAGATGCTCCAGTTTAGATAGTTTGATTTCAGTACGGATGTGGGATCCTACATATGCTACTGCAGTACAGCAGGAAGCTTAGGAGTACAGGTATATCTCAAAAAATTACAATATTGTGAAAAAGTTCAATATTTTTTGTCACTCATTTCAGGTGATCAGCCTGTGGCACTGCTGAGGTGTTTTGAAGGTCCAGGTTGTTTTGATAGTGACCTTCAGCTCATCTGCATTTTTGGGTCTGGTGTCTCTCATCTTCCTCTTGACAATACTCCATAGAGTCTCTGTGGGGTTTAGGTCAGGAGAGTTTGCTGGCCACTCTGTTTTATCAAGACCAAAGTCAGCGCAGTTGTCTACCAGGAAATTTTAGAGCACTTCATGCTTCCCTCTGCTGGCAACCTTTATGTACAAGCTGATTTCGGTTTATAGCAGGACTTGGCACCGCCCCACACACACACACTGCCAAAAGTATCAAAACCTGGTTTAATGACCATGGCATCACTGTTTGATTGGCCAGCAAACTCTCCTGACCTAAACCCCATAGAGAATCTATGGAGTATTGTCAAGAGGAAGATGAGAGACACCAGACCCAACAATGCAGATGAGCTGAAGGTCACTATCAAAGCAACCTGGACCTTCATAGCACCTCAGCAGTGCCACAGGCTGATCACCTCCATGCCACGCCACATTGATACAGTAATTAATCCAAAAGGAACCCTGACCAAGTATTGAATGTGTACATGGAGATACTTTTCAGTTGGCCAACATTTCTATTAAAAAACAATTTTTTTAAATTAATTTTATGTAATATTCTAATTTTTTGAGAAACTGAATTTGGGGTTTTCATGGGCTGTAAGCCATAATCATCAAAATTAAAATAAATAAACACTTGAAATATATCACTCTCTGTGTAATGAGTTTATATAATATATGGGTTTCACTTTTTGAAATTAGTGACAAAAAATATTGAACTTTTTCATGATATTCTAATTTTTTAAGATGTACCTGTACTCCGGGAACATGCTGTGTCTGGGGAAATACTGGAGGATCTGGATGCTACACTGAAATATAGAAAACTAACCCTGCAATGAAGTGGTGCACATAACAAGTAATATAATCACACCAAACACGAAAGCAGATCTAGGTGATGTTCCAAAGCTTTTCAGACTTAGCAACCCATGTGGTCATTAAGTGAATTGCAGACCGAGTCTACCCTGGCATGTTGTTTGTTCTCCACATCAGAGGTCCCCAACCATGTTACTATGAAGGGCCAAGACCCTTCTCTTCAGCAGGTGGTGAGACTGATCAGCAATCAGTGGGAAGAAATTAAGAAAAATACCTGCTGAAGAGACTGGTTGGAGGTTGGATTTTATTTTATTTATTTTTTTTTACATTTGTGAAGCACTGTGGCCAAAACAAATTTCCTTTATTGGACAAAAGCTTACTCTGCTCTACTCTACTCTACTCTACTCTGCTCTACTCTAGGTTATTCTACTTTATTCTACTCTTCTACTCAACTCTACTCTTCTACGCTACTCTACTTTTTTCTACTTTACTACTCTATGCTACTCTACTTATGCTACTCTGCTTTATTCTCCATTCTTCTACTCTACTTTATTCTACTTTATTTTTCTACTCTACTCTGCTTTATTCCATGTACTCTACTCCACTCTTCTACTCTCCTTTATTCCACTCTACTCTACTCTACATTGTTCTACTCTACTCTTCTATTCTACTCTACTACTCTATTGTATTCTACTTTTCTACTCTACTGTACTACTCTTTTCATGAATTCCTGCCTTTCTGAGGCAGGAGAGATGAAAACCCAAATGCAGGAGGAAGTTGTTTGAATTTATTGCAGTCCGAGTCAGTCCAAGTGAACAATCCAGACAGCGGAGACCAATGCAGCAGACAATGCTGTACACAAAGCAGTACAATAATCCGACAAACACCAGTGGGAACCCAGAGCTTAAATAATACAACACATAATGAGCTGAGTGATTGTCGGTGTGACAGCGTGAGTGCGTGTGTGTAGGAATGTATGGGTGTGTGTTGAGTGGAGACAGGTGTGTGTGGCTGTGTGCAGGTGCACAGGAAAGAGGAGGTGTGTGTAGACCTGAGTGAGTGCAGGTGAGGGTGAATGCATGTGTTTGTGTGTGTGTGTGTGTGTGTGTGTGTGTGTGTGTGTGTAGAGAGAGAGAGGCAGACACAAATAATAATAGTAAACAGCTTGGCAGGCACTGGCAGGAGAGGGAGGCATGGCTGTCAACTGACAGGGAGCCGAGCATACCCCGGAGGCTCCCTGAGAGCTGCCTGATGGCAAACAGGGAACCAAAACAACACTGGAGAACATGCAGCCACAATGCCATGGAGCTGGGCTGGAAAAGGTCCAACCCAGTCCATGACAACTCTATTGTACTCTACTACTCTACTACTCTTCTACTCTACTCTAAAACACATGGTTGGGACTCCTGCTCTCGATGTCTGTTCTTTCCTCCTTCTTTCCTTTCCCCTGAATGATCCTTATTACCAGATGTTAGATCACATTCGCAGAATCAGCTGTTTCACAACAGGGTCAACCAAACCATCAATGAAGGAGTTGCTTATTCCAGCATGAAGAAATCATCCCAAGAGGGCTCAGATCTTCCTGACCTTTGATCCTGCCCTTAAACACAGCCTGGATGCTGACTCCTGAAGGGGGTCAGCATGGACAGCAAATGTCGACTGTACTCCCCTTTATTCAACACACAATACTATGTTGACATATCAAATCAAACTTTATTGTCATATTGCTGTACATACAACTGTAGTGCAGGCAAGATGAAATTGCGTTTCTCTCGGCATCCACATAAATAGAAGCAGCATGATTTAAGACCCACTCACACATAGCTTCACCCCCCCACCCCCAACCCCCCATCCATTCACACATCCCTGAGACATACTTGGGAAAAACCTAACTAACTATAATATACAAATAATATACAAAATGTCCATAAGTGCAGTAGTATGTATGAGAGATTCCGGGTCAACTGTTCAGCATCCTGACAGATTGTGGAAGGAAGCTGTTGATCAGTCTGGTGGTTCTGCCTCTGATGCTCCGGAATCGTTTACCAGATGGAAGAAGTTCAAAGTGTTTATGCAGAGGGTGAGAATGGTCCTTGACAAGGTTCAGTGCCCTGCTCCTACAACGGTTCTGAAAAAGTTCTTGGACAGAGGGGAGGGAGACTCCAATTACCCTCTCAGCCCCCTTGACTATCCGCTGCAGGGCTTTTTTGTCTGACATACTGCAGCTGGAGTACCATGTAGCAATGCAGTACGTCAGAACACTCTCCACCACACCTCTGTAGAAGGTCCTGAGGATGCAGATGGGGAGAGAGGCCTGTTTGAGTTTCCTCAAGAAGTGCAGTCTCTGCTGAGCCCGCTTCCTGATCCCCAAGGAATTCTTGCTCCAGGTCAGGTCCTGCGAGATCTGCACTCTGAGGAACTTGATGTTCTCCACTCTCTCCACTAAACGGCAGCCGATACTGAGGGGGACGTGCTCAGGCTGTGACCGCCGGAAGTCGATAATCATCTCCTTTGTTTTGTCCACGTTGAGCATCAGATTGTTCTCCCTGCACCAGCCCTCCAGGTCTCTCACTTCTTCCCTGTACATTGATTCCTCATCCCTCTGGATAAGTCCCACCACCATGGTGTCGTCTGCAAACTTAATAATCTGGTTCCCCTCGTGTCTGGATACACAGCCATGTGTTAGATTAGATTAGATTAGATTAGATTCAACTTTAATGTCATTACACATGTATGAATACAAGGTAACGAAACACAGTTTAGCATCCAATCAGAAGTGCAAAGGACCGCAGTGCAGTATATACGGTAATTAACAATATGTGCAATTTAAGCAAATATATGCAAATATATGCAGCAGTGCAGAAAGTTAAGAGTACTGTTATGTGCAAATAATGTGCAATAAGTTAGATGTACACTACCGTTCAAAAGTTTGGGGTCACCCAGACAATTATTTTGTGTTTTCCATGAAAAGTCACACTTATTTACCACCATGAGTTGTAAAATGAATAGAAAATATAGTCAAGACATTGACAAGGTTAGAAATAATGATTTGTATTTGAAATAATAATTTTTTCCTTCAAACTTTGCTTTCGTCAAAGAATCCTCCATTTGCAGCAATTACAGCATTGCAGACCTAACTTGATTGCACAAGGGTTTTCTAATCATCCATTAGCCTTCTGACGCCATGAGCAAACACATTGTACCATTAGAACACTGGAGTGATAGTTGCTAGAAAATGGCCTCTATACACCTATCTAGATATTGCACCAAAAACCAGACATTTGCAGCTAGAATAGTCATTTACCACATTAGCAATGTATAGAGTGTATTTCTGATTAGTTTAAAGTTATCTTCACTGAAAAAAAGTGCTTTTCTTTCAAAAATAAGGAAATTTCTAAGTGACCCCAAACTTTTGAACGGTAGTGTAGTTATGTAGTTATGCAGTTATGTACAGGTGAGGATGGTAAGAGATGATGGTAGGAGAGGCAGCGGGGAACTAAGTTCAGTAACATGACAGCTGTAGGAAAGAAACTGTTCCTAAACCTGCTGGTTCTAGTCCGAAGGCTTCTGAAACGTCTTCTGGAGGGGAGAAGCTGGAACAGTCCGTGAGCAGGATGGTTGGAGTCCCTAAGAATGCTGCGTGCCCGGCGCAGACATCTTTTCCTGTAGACGTCCTCTATAACTGGAAGTGGAGTCCCTGTGATGCGTTGGGCGGTTTTCACCACCCGCTGCAGCGCCTTGCGGTCAGCGACAGAGCAGCTCCCATACCAGACTGTGATACAGTTGGTCAGGGTGCTCTCTATCACGCAGCGGTAGAAGTTGCCCAGGATGTCAGTTGACAGATGGTTCTTCTTCAGTGTCCTCAAGAAGAAGAGGCGCTGATGGGCCTTCTTGATCAGGCTGGTGGTGTTAACTGACCAGGACAGGTCCTCCGAGATGTGGGTCCCCAGGAATTTGAAGCTGGGGACACGTTCAACAGCTATGCCATTGATATGGATGGGGTCATGTGTCTCTTCCCTCTCCTTCCTGTAGTCCACTATGAGCTCCTTGGTTTTGCTGGTGTTAAGGAGCAGGAGTGTAAACAACAGTGGACTGAGTACACAGCCTTGAGGGGATCCGGTGCTCAGCATGACAGAGTTGGAGATGTTGTTTCCAACCCGGACAGACTGAGGTCTCTCCGTCAGGAAATCCAGGATCCAGAGACATGTGGCGGTGTTCAGACCGAGAAGGAGTAATTTCTCCATCAGTGTCTGGGGAATAATGGTGTTGAATGCTGAACTGAAATCAATGTACAGGAGTCTGGCATAGGTGTCTTTCTGGTCCAGGTGGGTGATGACAGAGTGTAGGGTGGTGACTACAGCATCCTCCGTGGAGCGGTTTGAATGATATGCAAACTGGAGTGGGTCGTGTGATGCAGGGAGGCAGGCTGTAATGTGTGGTTTGACAAGCCCTTCAAAACACTTCATCACAATTGGTGTCAGTGCAACAGGACGATTCAGAATCAGAATCAGAATCAGAATCAGAATCAGGTTTATTGCCATTGTTCATGTAGTACACAAACTAGGAATTTGTCTCGGTACAATGCTGCAACATTAAACATGATAAGATAAGAGAAATAAACTATACATGTAATAAAGTGTAGGATAAGATTAAGTGATACTGGTCAACAGTTAAAATATATATTAGCCAGCAGCAGATACTGTGGAGAACTATATAGTGCAGTCGGTAATGCAGGAAAAAAACAGTGATGATTGACATGAGTCTGGTTGAGCTGCTGTACATGGTGCACGAGAGTCACTTAGTGTTCAGCAGTCTAATGGCAGAGGGGAAGAAGCTGTTCATGTGACGGGAGGTTTTAGTCTGGATGGACCGAAGTCTTCTACCAGAGGGGAGGGGGGCAAACAGTACGTGACCAGGGTGTGAGGGATCGGCTATGATCCGGCCAGCACGCCTCCGGGTCCTGGAGATGTACAGATCCTGGAGAGATGGGAGCTTGCAGCCGATCACCTTCTCAGCAGTGCGCACGACGCGCTGCAGCCTTAGTCTGTCCCTGGCAGTGGCTCCTGCGTACCACACGGTTATGGAGGTGGTGAGGATGGACTCGATGATGGCTGTGTAGAACTGCACTAACATCTTGGTGGGTAGCTTGAGCTTCCTCAGCTGCCGCAGGAAGAACATCCTCTGCTGGGCTTTTTTGATGAGTGAGCTGATGGTCAGCTCCCATTTGAGGTCCCTGGTGATGGTAGTGCCTAGGAAGCGGAAGGAATCAGCAGTGGTGATGGGAGAGCCTGAGAGGGTGAGGGGGGGCAGAGGAGTAGTGACTTTCCTGAAGTCTACAATCATCTCCACTGTCTTCAGAGCGTTCAGCTGCAGGTTGTTATTGCTGCACCAGGTCGCCAGCTGGGCCACCTCTCTCCTGTAGGCGGACTCGTCGCCGTTGGAGATGAGCCCGATGAGGGTGGTGTCGTCCGCAAACTTGATCAACTTGACAGACTGGTGGCTGGAGGTGCAGGAGTTGGTGTAAAGGGAGAAGAGTAGGGGGGAAAGTACACAGCCCTGGGGTGATCCGGTGCTGATGCTAGTATAGTCTGAGACAGTCTTTCCCAGCTGCACATGCTGCCTCCGGTCCGTCAGGAAGTCGATGATCCACCTGCAGAGGGAGTCAGGCACGTTGAGCAGGGACAGCTTGTCCCGGAGCAGAGCGGGGCAGATGGTGTTGAATGCGGAGCTGAAGTCCACAAACAGGATCCTGGCGTAGGTTCCCGGGGAGTCCAGGTGCTGCAGGATGGAGTGGAGGGCCAGGTTGACTGCATCGTCTACAGACCTGTTGGCTCGGTAGGCAAACTGCAGCGGGTCCAGGAGAGGGGTGGTGATGGACTTGAGGTGGGACAGGACCAGGCGCTCAAAGGACTTCATGACTACAGAGGTGAGCGCTACAGGTCTGTAGTCATTAAGTCCAGTGATCCGTGGCTTCTTGGGGACAGGGATGATGGTGGAGGATTTGAGGCAGGATGGCACGTGGCATAACTTAAGGGAGGTGTTAAAAATGTCTGTGAATACAGGAGCCAGCTGTTTCGCACAGAGTCTCAGGGTGGAGGGAGACACGCCGTCTGGGCCGGGGGCCTTGCGCGGGTTCAGTCTGGAGAACTGTTTGAGCACATCCTGCTCACTGATGATAAGGGAAGGGGGGGAGGAGGGGGGGGGTGCCTTAAATGAAGTAGGGAATGTGGAGGCTGTGGAGCTGGAGGGAGGGGGGGAGTTGGACACAGATGACGAGGTGTCAAAACGGGCATAGTGTTGGGACAGTCTCTGACAAAGGGCTTTGTCATCCTGACCTTTAGGAGCCTGAGGCCGATAGTTGGTGATCTGCCTCAGTCCTCTCCACACGGAAGCCGAATCATTAGCAGTGAACTGCTGCTGGAGTCTCTCTGAGTACACAGATTTAGCCCTCTTCAGCTCTCTGTTAAACCGGTATTTAACCTCCCTGTAGCAGTCCCTGTCTCCACTTTTCAGCGCTGCTTCCTTCTCCTTCCTGATCTGTCTGAGCTTAGCTGTGAACCAGGGTTTGTCATTAGAGTAACTCACCCTGGTGCGTGATGGAAGAATGTTCTCTTCACAAAAGTGGATATATGAGTTCACAGTGTTCGTGTACTCATCCAGATCATGCGTGGCTCCTTTAAGCATGCCCCAGTCAGATATTTCCATGCACGTTTCCAGCTTCTCCTCAGCATCACTGGTCCGTATCTTCGTAGTGCTCACAACAGGTTTAGTGAGCTTCAATCTCTGTCTGTATGTGGGAATGAGGTGAACCATCACGTGATCAGATAATCCCAGCGCAGCTCGAGGGACAGCGCGATATGCGTCTTTCACTGTGGTGTAACAGTGATCCAGTGTGTTTAATCCTCTGGTGGGGCATTTAATAAACTGTTTGTAGCGGGGGAGATCGTGGCTCAGATTGCACTGATTAAAGTCGCCAGCCACAATAATCAGCGAGTCTGGAAAACTCCGCTCTGTGTGTTGAATGTGATCCGCGAGCACGCGCTGAGCTTCGCGCGTGTCCGCGTCGGGAGGGGCGTACACAGCGATCATTATAAAAGAAGCAAACTCCCGCGGGGAATAGAAGGGCTTGCAATTGATAACAAGAAATTCCAAGGCAGGAGAACAGTGTTTGGAAATTACCGTTACATCAGAGCACCAGCTACAGTTGATGTAGAAGCAGACACCGCCTCCCGTGGTCTTGCCGGAAAGCTCTGTGTCACGATCAGCACGGAAGAGCTGAAAGCCGTCGAGGCGCAGCGCGCTGTCCGGTATATTTTCCCGGAGCCAGGTCTCAGTAAAGCAGAGGACAGCTGAGGAGGCGAGGTCCTTAAAACGCATCAGCAGTCTCAGTTCATCCACCTTGTTAGAGAGAGAGTTGGTATTGGACAGAAATATGCCAGGCAGCGCCGTTCGCGAGCCTCTCCTGCGAAGTCGTACGAGAGCGCCCGCTCGTCTTCCTCTCTTCCGCCGTCTCACTTTCCGAGCCAAACAATAAACCAGATCGGCGGCAGGGGCTAGAAAAACTGGGAGGAGGTCCGTGGGGGTCAAAGTCCTGATATTTAAAAGTTCTTCACGGGTATAAGTGCAAGCAGACACACAATTGACAAACAAAAACAAACAAAGAGCGCAGCGAAGCACCATGTCGACCGCTGTGGGCGCCATCTTGGATCGAAAAGTACAGATTGTCATTCAAATTGAAGATTGAAAAGATTGTCATTCAAACAGGACACAACTGGTTTCTTTGCCACCATATCACTGTTAAACAACAACACTGCAGCAAAGACATCGAGTTGCTAGCTGTTAGCATGCGGCCTACATATCTCCCGAGGGAATACTCACACGTGATCTGCATTGTTTTTTATGCAAATCCGACAGCGAACGCTGGGACAGCGCATGACGTCATCCATTCAGTAACTGGCAGGCTGTAGACAGAACACCCAGATGCTCTTCTCCTCATCTCAGGTGATTTCAACCATGTTTCACTGTCTCCCATTCTACCCACGTTTACCCAGTATGCCACATGCCACACTAGAGACAATAAAACACTGGACTTATTCTACGCAAACACTAAGGAGGCGTATACCTCATCACAACTCCCCCCACTCGGGAGATCGGATCACAACTTGGTTCATCTCCGGCCGGTGTACAAACCCCTAGTGCACAGAAAACCTCCAGCCATGCGCACAGTGAAGTTATGGTCTGAGGAGGCAATGGACACTCTAAAGGGCTGTTTTGAAACCACCGCCTGGGAGCAGCTCTGCGATCCACATGGTAAGGACATCGATGGCCTCACTCACACCATCACGGACTACATCAGCTTCTGTGTGGACAACACCGTTCCCATCAAGACCATACGGTGTTGCTCAAACAACAAACCCTGGATCAACCCTGAGATAAAAACACTTCTGAGAGAGAAGAAGAGGATCTTCAGGTCGGGGAATAGGGAGATGCTGAAGTCTGTACAGAGGGAGCTGAGGAGAAAGATCAGAGAAGACAAGTACAGCTTCAGGAAGAAGATGGAGGGCAAGCTGCAACAGAGCGACATCAGCGGGGTCTGGAGAAACCTTAAAACCATCTCTGGGCTCCAGAATACCTCCCCCCAGGCCACGGGGGGCAGGGAGTGGGCGAACAATCTGAATCTGTTTTTCAGTAGGTTTGACCAACCGCCCTCCCCCCTGACTGCACAACAACCACTGCTGCCTCTAAAGACATCAAGTCCTGCTGCCCACTCCACCAACACTCCCCCCCCACTCCCAACACACAGCCCCCCAACCTGACCCTCACTAAGACCCAGGTGAGGACGGAGCTGAGGAAGATCAAGGCGAGGAAGGCGTCGGGACCGGACAGCATCAGCGCAAAGCTCCTCAAGTCCTGTGCAGACCAGCTGTGTGGGATTGTGGAGTACATCTTCAATCTGAGCCTGAAGCTGGGGAGGGTACCACAGCTGTGGAAAACATCTTGTGTGGTACCTGTACCAAAGACTTCCCACCCCAAAGATCTGAACAGCTACAGACCGGTGGCCTTGACGTCCCACATGATGAAGACCCTGGAGAGACTGCTCCTTGCTCACCTCCGCCCCCTGGTGGGACCAGCGATGGATCCACTCGAGTTCGCCTACCAGCATGGCATTGGGGTGGAGGATGCGGTGATCTTCCTCCTTCACCGTTCTCTGTCCCACCTGGAGAAGCCCGGGAATGCGGTGAAGATCATGTTCTTTGACTTCTCCAGTGCTTTCAACACCATCCAACCGATGATCCTGAAGGACAAGCTGCTGTGCGCAGGGGTGGACCAGCACCTGTCATCATGGATCCTGGACTACCTCACAAACCGGCCTCAGTTTGTGAGAACCCGGGACTGTGTGTCCGACACGATCATTGGTAGCACGGGCGCCCCCCAGGGAACGGTTTTGGCTCCCTTCCTGTTCACCCTTTATACTGCGGACTTCTCACACAACACAACACACTGCCATCTACAGAAGTTCTCTGAGCGATCGTTGGCATCAGAGGGCTTATCCAGGACTTTGTGGACTGGTGCCATCGGAACTGCCTCCAGATCAACGCGAGGAAAACTAAGGAGCTGGTGGTGGACTGCCGCAGGCAAGGACAACCCCTCACAGCACCAGTAAATATACAGAGAACAGACATCGAGATGGTGACATCCTATAAGTACCTGGGTGTTCATCTGAACAATAAACTAGACTGGTCACACAATACTGACGCACTCTACAAGAAGGGACAGCGCAGGCTGTTCCTACTGAAGAGACTCAGGTCTTTTGGTGTACAAGGGGTGCTGCTGAAGACATTCTATGACACGGTGGTGGCATCAGCCATCACTTTTGGAGTGGTCTGCTGGGGCAGTGGCATTACAGCAGCAGATAGGAAGAGACTGAACAAACTGATCAAGAAAGCTAGCTCTGTCCTGGGGCAGCGCCTTGACCCAGTGGAGGAGATAGGAGAGAGAAGGATGGTGGCCAAACTGTCATCTCTGCTGGAGTCCGAGTTCCACCCTATGCAGGACATACTGAATGCACTGAGGAGCTCATTTAGCAGCAGACTACATCATCCTAGGTGCACAACCGAGAGGTTTCGCAGGTCCTTCCTACCTACAGCTGTCAGACTGTACAACCTAAGCAGGGCTGCTCGCAGACATAGCAAAAACATGACAACCTAATAGTATTGAATGCAAAAGACGCAATAGACTTACACAATGGTCCCCTCCGGTATACAACTAGGAAAATACCGGTCGCTATGGAGAGTGAGAATATGTATGGGTGCATAATCATACCATGTAGGATAACTAAGCAGACGGTTGTGCTGTTTCATTCCATCTAGCTGCAATGCTCTGCACTGTGTGTGTTTATATATTTATATATTTATTCCCTCTAGCAACAATGCTCCACACTGTGTGTTTATATATTTACATATTTATTCCATCTAGCTACAATACTCCGCACTGTGTGTGTTTATATATCTACATATTTATTCCATCTAGCTACAATGCTCCGCACTATGTGTTTATATATTTATATATTTATTCCATCTAGCAACAATGCTCCACACTTTGTGTGTTTATATATTTACATATTTATTCCATCTAGCTACAATGCTCCGCACTGTGTGTGTTTATATATCTACATATTTATTCCATCTAGCTACAATGCTCCGCACTGTGTGTTTATATATTTATATATTTATTCCATCTAGCAACAATGCTCCACACTGTGTGTTTATATATTTACATATTTATTCCATCTATCAACAATGTTCCGCACTGTGTGTGTTTATATATTTATATATTTATTCCATCTAGCTACAACGCTCCACACTGTGTGTGTTTATAAATCTACATATTTATTCCATCTAGCTACAATACTCCACACTGTGTGTTTATATACTCATATATTTATTCCATCCAGCTACAATGCTCCGCACTGTTTATATATTTATATATCTATTCCATCTAGCTACAATGCTCCGCACTGTGTGTCTATATATATATATTTATATTTATATGTACATATGTATACTCGTTGCTCTTGTTTTTCTCTTGCCTTCTGATTGTTGCTCTGAGTGTTGCTATCCCTGTGCTGTTGCAATCCTGGAATTTCCCCATTGTGGGACTAATAAAGGGTTATCTTATCTTATCTATGTACAGAATATTGGTGCAGTATCCCCACAGTGAGCTCCCTTACATCATCACACCATCTAGTCCAAGTCCAAACCAAGTCCAAACACCACATTTACCCCCTTCCCCCTTGAAAACCCCAAAGAACTTTGTACAGCTACCTGGGCACCTGGGTAGACTATCGGTATGCCCACTTGACCAAGTGGATTATTCTGCCACTGTCATCGGTCACATTCTGGCTACACTCAAAAGTTCATCACAAAGTCCTTCGGGTGGTGAGGTCTCTGCCGAATCCATGCAGAACAACGCTCGGGCTGTGCTGCCACCACCGGCCCTGGTGAATTCTCCTCATGGGTTGCGGTTCTTGTGTCACTGGAGTCCCATCTTGATCTCATCGTGTCTGCAGTTGTCTCCTGATCTGGGGCCACTGTCGGCGTCACCTTCCCGAGGCGGTTGGCATGCCACCTTGACCTGTCAGCGAGATTAAAAGTGGCTGGCCCCAGCTGCGCTCTAATCTGCACTGGCGTTGTCCAAAACAACTGCAGCTTGTGGGTGCAATTGGGACACCAGATCTGAACCCAGTCCAGCACCTCGAGTCCTGGTTGCTTGGCCGGCGTTTCCTGTAAAACCTCTGTTTCATTCGCCATTGCTGTTCAACCACCCTACCCCTAGGTGATGGTCTCTCTGTCGGGATAGCTTCCGATGGAGGACGTAATCAGTCCAGGGAAAGGCACATTTCATTTCCAAGCATTAGTAGTGCCGGGGAGCATCCTGTCGTGGCGTGAGGCGTTGTTCTATGATCTAGCAAGGTGCTCTGAAATGCAGCTGAGAATGGGAGCCCATCCGCCAAATGTGCTCTGAGACCATTCTTGAAGGTCTGGTTGAATCCCCCCCCCCCCACACACACACACACACTCCCCCTATTCACCTGTGGGTGGTAAGAGGCGGTTTTAATGTGCTTGACACCCCTTTCTCTCAATGATGTCTCAAAATCCTCCGAAGTGAATTGAGGTCCGTTGTCCATTGTAATGGCATCTGGCACAACCCACCAGGTGAAGAGGGAGTTAAGGAACTCGGTGACTACGTCTGTGGTAACCAAACCAGTGGGCAACACCTCAGGCCATTTCGAGTGAAGGTCGTATGCCACTAATAGGATGTGTTGGTGCTGGGGGGTGCTATATAGTTCACCGCATATGTCCAATTGGATGTGTTTCCACCGGGCCGATGGCCACTGTAATGGTTGCAGGGGTAGTGGTGGTGGCCCATTTTCCCACTGGCCAGGCATGGCATGCAGTCCTTTACCATGTTCTCCATGTCCTTATCAATGACTGACCACCAGACTGAGCCTCTATACCGTTGTTTGACTCTAACAACACAAAGGTTGCCCTCATATACCATGGTCAGGACGCAGCCCCCTAGCGCCTCTGGAATCATTGTGCATTGGCCTTTTGCTACACAGATGTCATTCCATCATGACAAATGGTCCCTGACTCTGTGGAAGGGTGTCAATTCCTCCGGCACGTTCAAAAGCCAGCCCTCACGAATGAAAGTATGTAGTCGGGTCAGGATTGGGTCTTGTTCAGACACCGCCTGGAGCTCTTGCACAGAGACAACATTTTGAATTGGCCCGTGAATCATGTGGATCAGTTCCGACTCCAGGGGTTCTCGACCAGGGACAAGAGGTCTACCACTATGTTTTCTCTGCCCAATGTTAACTGGGTGTTAAAGTTGTATGCTTAAAGGCTTTCTGCCCACCTGTAGATGCGCAGAGGTTTGTGTCCTGAGCCTGATGTCTCCAGCAGTGTCATGAGGGCTCTGTGGTCTGTCCGGAGCATGAAGTGTCATTCATATAGGTACATGTGCCAGCGCTCACATGCCCTAACACACGCCAGTGCCTCCCTCTCTCCCACTGAGTACTTCTACTCGGCCGAAGTGAGTTACCTCGAGGCAAACATCACTGGGCGCTCAGTTCCTCCATGCAGTTGTGACATAACAGCTCTTACTGATGTATTGGAGGCGTCACATGTAACGAACATGGGGCTTTGCGGGTTGAAGTGGGTAAGCACCGGTGGGGAGGTAAGCTGCTTCTTCAGTTTGCTGATGGCAGCGGAGCATGCCAGGGTCCACACACAGGGTACATCCTGCTTCAGGAGGGCGCACAGTGGCTTTATAGTCTCCAAGTACTGGGAAGTGAAACGTCTGTAAAAATTCATCATACCCAAGAAGGATGAGAGCTTTGCGGGAAGTGAGGGCTCGGGTAGCTATAGTATTGCCTCGATGTTTGAGTGTAGGAGACTAAGACCCTCAGCAGATAGGCGGAAATCCACAAACTCAATGGTCATTGCTCCAAAAATGCATTTCTCCCCATTGTTTTGCTAATACCTCCATACTTTTATCAAGGTGGGTGTCATGGGAGGCCGATGTAGTGCCATGCACGACAGTGTCATCCAAGTACATCATCACCCCTGGGACACTGGCAAAAATGGTAGCCATGATCTTTTGAAAGCATCTTGGAGTGGAACTAAGGCCGAAGGGCATTCAGTGGTACCCGGATTCTCCCATGTGGGTGATGAAGGCCATCAAATTGCAGCAGTCTGGGTGAAAGGGAACCTGTAGGCAGCCTCGGCAGAGGTCCAGTTTGGAAAAAACCTTCGAACCATGGAGCGCTGCCGTCAGCTCCTCCACTGTGCATAGTTGATATTTGTCAGGGATCACTGCTTTGTTTACCATTCTGAGGTTGATACATGGTTGTATGCCACCCATCTTCTTCTTTGCCACCACAAAGTTTGAGATCCAGGGAGATGTGTTGACCTGCTTGATGATGCTGGCGTCTAGGATTTTCTGCAGTTCCACTGTGATGTCGTCCCGTGGTGCAAGGGGTAATCGGTGGAGAGACTGAATTTTCGGGGACACGGTCGGGTTAGTGAGTGGTCGGTGGTTGAAAGAGGTGAGGCAGCCCAGCTCCAAGAAAAGCATTGGCCAGCGGTGGTGCCAAGATGAGGTGACTGTCAGAATGAAGGCGCCCATTGGGTTGGTGATGGAAAAACCCAGCTCGCTGATCAGATCGATGCCCAGTAGATTGGCCCCCTTTCGCGTCACTTGGAAGGTGAATGAAAGAATGGCCTTGGAGCCGTATCACACGGCAAAGTTGACACTTTCCCACCATACCTATTTTGGCATCACCAGAGCCAAATAAGTCCTCCGTATCTGCTGCAATGGTTTTCTGAGGAAACAGCTTCCTGATCGTAGACAAGCTCAGAACGAACTTCGAAGCCCCCGTGTCCAGCAGCAGTTGCACGTCAATGCCATGCATCGCCTGAGTGTCGATTATTTGGCACCAATTCGGTGGGTGGTGGCTGAGCCCGGTGAGTGGGCTGTTGAGTCTGTGCAGGTTGAGTGACCCTGGCAAAATGGTTTATCTTTCTGCAGCAGCAGCAGTTCACATTTCACCCCTCTGGCTCAGCAGGCGGGTGATCAAGTCTGATGTTTAGATGAACCACAGCCACTAAATTGAGGGCACTCACCTGCATTGTCCTGTTTCCTACATTTCTTGTTTCAGTTGTAGAGGGGAGGTGTGGGGTTGGAGTGCTGGACAGCGATGGCAGTGACTGCAGTGACTTGTGTTCATGGGGTCGGGCAAGGCGCTTGTTGGCTAGGCGGCATTAACTGTGATAATAGCTCATCCTTTGCCTCCATCTGGGACACCAGTTTCACAGTCTCATCCAGTGTTAGCTTGTGTGCCATTAACAACAGCTTACTCCGCAGCCTTATGTTGTTAGTATTCTCCGCTAGCTTATCACATACTACCTCTTCCATCACCTCTCTATAATCACAGGTTAGGTCCATGAGGTCTGTCACATAATGCCAGAGTGACGCACCCTCAAGCTGGCGGTGCCGGTTGAAAGTCGCTCTCCATGTCGTTACAGTGCTCTTGTCAGTGTATAGCGTTCTCATCGTGGCCACACAGTCTTTGTATGTGTCCGTAGGGCCCAGAGAGTGAAGCGCACACTTCCCTTCGACGTCGAGACAGTAGGTTAGCATCCCCTTTAGCTTTTGATCATTAGCATCGTTTGCCCCTGCAACAGCAATAAAGCTCTGAAACAACTCGTGCCAGTGAGGCAGTGGCTCACCTGACAGAGTGAGGAATGGCTGCGGTGGTGCCAAGCACGCTTTCATATTGAGGTTGTCAGGATTTATCCTCGTCACCATTTGATATGTTTAAGAATGAGGTGTGGACTGTGAATGTCAACCGTACTCTCCTTTATTCAACACACAACTAACAATATACAGAATATTGGCACCGTACCACACAGCGAGCTCCTCCACGTCATCGTGCAATCTACAGCAAATCACCAAGTAAAAACACTACACCCAGATCTCCTGACCTTTGACCTTTAGCACAACCTGGATGCAGACCCAGCTTAGGATCATTGTGAGTGAGTTTGGTGACCATCAGGGCCTATAGCGATTTCTGTGAAATGTGGACAGATGGATTCCATTCTCCTTTGCTGGATTGAGCTAAAAACCGCATTTGAGTGACTTCAGCCTGGACATGTGAACTTCCCTCTGCAGTCCTCTGTACTGAACTCTCTATGCAGCAAGTGAGTCATTGATTTTGGATGGAAAATGAGTACCTAAATACATTGATTCAATTTGTAAATATAACATATACTGCATTTGTAAAGTATTACTGTATTACCATACTTGGATCAGGACACAACTTTTCCAGAGACAAGAACACAACAAGTAGTAGCAGTCTGTGTGTTTATAAACTGATTTATAGGACAGTTCTGGTTCATTTAGAAATGGGGTGACTTTGGCTGTAAAAGCCACTAAAAGTGAACATATTTATATATATTTGGTGTATCATTAGCTCTGACCTCTGCGGCGCCAATAAAATCTGAAACAAAGAGCTATTCAGAGCCAGTTAGCATTCATGGGTGAAATAACAAATAAAGCCTGAGGCAGAGCGATGCTGTCAGACTTCTGCTTTGGCCGTGGCGTTGGTGGTGGTGGTGTTGGGGGAAGGGGTCACGAAGCCTTTCAGCATCTTCAAAGACTCCACTCGTCACGCTCACAATATGATTTGAAGATGTTTTTTTTTTTCAGGGTTTTACTGTCATCCACATCTAAATATAAAATCTCTATCATCTGTGAGAGATTCATCTGGAGGTAGTGGTGACGAAGGAACATGTGAAATTTTCAATTAACCCACTTCCACCAGTCTCTTAAGTGATATTTCTTTATTTATCTTGGGATGGGAGTGTGCATAAAACTGCATGTCTTTTCCAATTTAGTGTACTGTTATCATACTCGATGATCGCACACCCACTCCCTCCTCGCTGTGTTCAGATTAAAATGCCACATTCATTGCCACCATCAGCCTACACGGTGGATTAAGACCAAAGCAAACCCCAGGTTGGCCCTCTCATTTTCTCCCCCCTCTCTCCCAATTTCCTGTGCTCTCGTTCTCCGGCAGCCCTTATAAAACGAGCCTCTTCAATTCAAGATGATAAGACCAGCATAGAGCTGAAAATCGTTGTCTGATGGGTATCAGAGCGCAGTCGTCAGATGGTTCTAGACGGAGAAGCTGACCCTGAAATGCATGTTTGGATAAACGGGTAGCGCCTAAAAATACGACCAGCAAATTATACGGTAGTACATCCCCAACTCCAGTGACATTGGTACATTTTGTAAAATTTTAAAAAAAAAAAAATCAATGATTTAAAAGTCCTTTTCAACCTATATTCAATTGAATGCATTATAAAGACAAGATATTTAATGTTCAAAGTGATAAACTGTATTTTTTTTCTAAATATTTACTCATTTTGAATTTGATGGTTGCAACACATTCCAAAAAAGCTGGGACAGGGGAAAGAAAAAAATGGGAAAGTTGAGGAAAACACCATTTTGGAACATTCCACAGGCGAACAGGTTAACTGGAAACAGGTGAGTGTCATGATTGGGTATAAAAGGAGCATCCCTGAAAGGCTCAACGTTTGTTTAGACCAAACGTGAAAGCACGAAACTTGCACACAGTGCGATTACATGTTAACTGAATGTAAACATGCGAACAAATATAAATTCACTATCTGAGTGAGTTGCTGTGATGTGCGATGACCCGAAGACGTGTGTTTTACCAGTGCCGACAGCGTGCGGGTCAGTCAACTCAACGTTATGCTACGGAGCTCCAAGTATTAGTGAGCACGTGCACCTTTGAGACCTTAGAAGATGAGCTAATCCGTGACAAGCTAGCCGAAGAACACAGCACAGACAGCGAACATAGCACAGGGAGAGAGCACAGACCAATTCGCCTCAGATCTTCGCCCAGCATAAGCCTAAGGGAGCCTTTGCAGAGCTGCAGGAGAGGGAGCCCGCATCTAAAGGGAACCCTGTGACACAACAACCCGGTGCTGTTTCTACCAACGGCAACAGCACCACATCGCCACTACCAGACTTCCCAGGAAAGGGGAAGAAGAAGCCGGACTCCTCCCGAATCCACTACCGGCATCAGCCTCCAGAAGCCACTGCTGAGCCGCAGGATGAAGAGTCCGTTACCCAACAGGACACAGCAGAACCACCACAACCTGGTGGATTCCCCAGTGTTGGAACTGACCCAGCTGGTGTGGGATCCTGGCTGGGACGTTGCTGACAGGTGAGCTGTGGCTCCAGCGGGTTGGTGCCCAGATCCGCTGCAGCAGGTGCCTCCAGGGGCGCATCCACCACAAGCTCGCCTAAGGGCCCCTTGAACTGAACTGCCTTCCTCAATAAAAAACAAAACAAAACAAACAAAAAACAAAACAAACAAACAAAACAGAAGGACTAGGGACGTGGCTGCTAACAGAAATGGCATAATAATGTGGGCTGCACGGTGGCGCAGTGGTTAGCACTGCGGCAGCACAGTTTACCCTTGGCCGGGGGATTGTGGGGATCGTGGGATCGTGGGTTCGATCCCAGCCCCCGACCAACAGTGATCTGTGTGGAGTTTGCATGTTCTCCCCGTGTTGCGTGGGTTTACTCCGGGATTTCTCCGGTTTCCTCCCACATGCCAAAAACATGCATGTTAGGTTAATTGGCTGTTCTAAATTGTCCCTAGATATCTGTTTCCTATAGGCCCTTAGAATAGAGGGTTAGTATTAATGAAAGCGCTTTGAGTGGTCTTTGTGACTAGAAAAGCGCTATATAAGTGCAGGTTAGTTAGTTAGTTAGTTAATAAACCACTCAGCTGCACTGGGCGCTACCCGCTAGCCCTACCTAGTTTGGGATTCTTTGTCTACCAAATTGGGGAGGGTTAATTTGTTCATGTGCGTTTTTCTGCTTTTCCAAGAAGGGGTGGTGTGGTGTGTTGAAACCACAAGTTTGGTCAGAGTCGGCGTGATGACGCGGCCGCTTTGAGACATCATCACGCCGAACATGAAAATGTAAGGGATGGCAATTTTACAGTCTTTTTTACGGCTCTCTCTTAGGCTCAGCCTCCCAACCGTTAACACTGCTCTACCACCATAATAGTGTTGTTTAATAAAGGTTTTGTTCTTAGCAAACTCCACTCTATGTTGGTCCTTCCATGTTTTCCAGGCATAACAACTTTCATGTTTGGTCTGAACACACCTTCATTAAAGAAGAATGAATGAATGAATGAATGAATTTATTTCGGATAATACAGTACAGGTTAAAAGAAACTGTATAATATAACAACAAGGTCAAATTAGACAAAGACTCCTTCTACTAAACAATTCCACGTAAGTTATCCGAAATGGGTGATGGCTGAAGCCGCAGCTTATATTGCCCACCCATATTCCATCCAAGAATTCAAAAGAAAAAAGAGTAAACAAGACAAGAGTGATTACAATTTAGAACAAAGCTAAGACAAAGTGTGACTGAGAAAAAAAAAAAAAAGGAAAACTAAGCTAAGCTAAGTTGAGCGGTTACTATTCAAGACAAATCTAAGACAGAATGTCACAGAGAGAAAAAAAAAAACAACAAAAAAAAAAAACTAAGCTACAACACAACACAGGCTGGAAATGTCAATCCTTATGTGAGTTTACATGTCGTCTTGTAAATATGTCTGGAGTATTTCTTCCTTTAGTTTTTGTTTAAATTGTCCAAGCGTTGTACATGATTTTAATTCAGGTCCATAATCGTTCCATAATCTGACTCCTTGCACTGAAATACAGTGTTGCTTGGTGGTTGTTCTCACTGTACGCTTTTGAAATATACATGTTCCTCTGAAGTGATACCGTTTCTCCCTTGTTTGGAACAACTTTTGGATATTTGCGGGCAGTGATAAATTCTTCACTTTGAACATTATTATTGCGGTTTTAAAGTCAACCAGATCTTTCAACTTGAGAGTTTTTTGTTTAAGAAAAAGTGGGTTTGTTGGTTCCCTGTAAGCTGCTTTGTTTATTATTCTAATAGCTCTCTTTTGAAGCATAAAGAGTGGATATATGTTTGTTTTGTATGTATTTCCCCATACTTCATTACAATATGTCATGTATGGGAGTATTAATGAATGATACAAGGTGTATAGTGTGGGTTGATTCAGCAAATATTTCACTCTGTGTAATATTGCAATTGATTTGGAAACTTTACCTTTAATATAATTAATATGTGACTTCCAACACAGTTTGTTATCAATTATTACTCCAAGGAATTTAGTTTCAGATACCCTTTCAATCTCTACACCATTTACACTGAGTTTGGGTACTGGATTGTTGTGATGGTTGTTAAAGACTATAAATTTTGTCTTACTTAAATTGAGCGTTAATTTGTTTGAATCAAACCACAGTTTAAGCTTTTCTAAATCCTTCCCGAGTGTATCCATAAGTTGTTCCAAATTGTTTCCACTGCATAGCAGATTAGTGTCATCGGCAAACAATATTAAGTCCATTTTTTCTGAAACTTTACATATATCGTTTATATACATATTGAATAATAATGGTCCCAAAACTGAACCCTGTGGGACTCCACAGGTGACCTTCAGCAACTCTGAGTTTTTGTTGCTAACACATACATACTGATATCTATTCTTTAAGTAACTACTTAACCAGGACAGTGCTACCCCTCTAATACCAGAATTTTGTAGTTTCTTTAATAATAAATTATGATCTACTGTATCAAATGCTTTTTTAAGATCTAGGAATACTCCAACTGAATACTCTTTATTTTCAATGGCTGTTGATATTTTTTCTGTAAATTCCATTAGGGCATATGCAGTTGTCCTCTTGTGTCTGAACCCATATTGCTGCTCACATAATAAATCATTCTTCAGTATGAAGTTGTCAATTCTCTCATAGAATATTTTTTCAAGTATCTTGGAAAATTGCGGTAATAGTGAAATTGGTCTATAGTTTGAGAGTTCCCCTCTGTCGCCCGTCTTGTATATCGGAATTACTTTAGCTATTTTCATTGCATTGGGAAATATACCTGATTGGAGAAACAGGTTGCAGATATACGTCAGTGGTTTTACTATGCATTCGATAACAGTTTTGACTAGTAGCATGTCAATACCATCACAGTCAGTAGATGTTTTACTTTTGAACGATTTAACAATTTCAATGACCTCTCTTTCGTCTGTGTTCTTTATGAAGATGGAGTCTTTTACAGCAGTGTTATTGCATATTGTATCACCTGTTGGCACCGTAGTGGGTATTTCTCGGGCCAGATTAGGTCCAATGTTAACAAAAAAATTATTAATTTCATCTGCAGGTGAAGCAATACTCACACTCTGAGTCGTTTTATTATTTTTTGGAATGTTAGTTGGGTAGCTTGTATTTCTGCTTTTATTTCCAAGGATACTGTTGAGTATTGTCCATGTATTTTTAATATTGTCTCTGTTTTTCTCCAGTTCTTTACTGCTACAAGCAAGGATGGGGTAAGGTTCCGACTTTGTGAACAACTGTATGAGCAAATAGTTCCACAGTTTAAAAACATTTCTCAGTGTACAGTTGTAAGGAATTTAGGGATTTCATCGTCTACAGTGCATAATGTCATCAAAAGGTTCAGAGAATCTGGAGAAACTTCTGCATGTAAGCAGCAAGGCTGAAAACCAGCATTGAATGCCCGTGACCTTCAATCCCTCAGGCAGTACTGCATTAAAAACCAACATCATTCTGTAAGGGATATTACCACATGGGCTAAGGAACACTTAAAAAAAACATTCTCAGTTAACACAATTCATCACTACACCTAGAAGTGCAAGTTAAAACTCTACCATGCAAAGCCAAAGCCATATAACAACAACACCCAGAAATACCACCAGTTGCTCTGGGCCCAAGCTCATCTGAGATGGACTGACGGCAAAGTGGAAAAGGCTGTGGTCTGATGAGTCCACATTTTAGACTGTTTTTGCAAATCATGGACGTTGTGTCCTCTGGGCTAAACAGGAAAAGGACCATCGAGATTGTTATCAGCATTAAGTTCAAAAGCCAGCATCTGTGATGGTATGGGTGTGTGTTAGTGCCCATGGCATGTTTAGTTTACACATCTGTGAAGGCACCATTAATGCTGAATGGTACATACAGGTTTTGGAGCAACATATGCTGCCATCCAAGCTACATCTTTTTCATGGACGTCCCTGCTTATTTCAGCAAGATGATCCCAAGCCACATTCTGCACATGTTACAGCAGTGTGGCTTCGTAGTTAAAGAGTGTGGATACTAGACTGGCCTGCCTGCAGTCCAGACCTGTCTCCCACTGAGAATGTGTGGAGAATTATGAAGCACAAAACACAACAATGGAGACCCTGTGTCATGCTGCGGTCCTCGCGGGCCGCAAATAAGACGCTATAGGCCGCCGATGAGTTTGCATAATTTATTACTGAAGACAAATGACAAAATAAAGAGCCACGGGGGGCTAAAACACAACTAAGGTAATGGTACAGACAAAGAAGCACAGAGACTCAGAATAACACTTACAATGACGGATGAAAGATGAAGGGTTGCTCACGAGTGAACATCTGACGAGATTGCAGAAAGGATAACCCTCAGCTGCTTCCCTAAATCCCCGAGATAACCCAATCAGTGGAGAGAGTGATTAGGAGAGATGCTGAACAGCTGTCACAACGTGACACGGTTTTGACAGCCGGAAGCCCTGCCATGACGCTGTCAGAGTAAAGGCTCGGAGAGCCATAGGGAACACACACCAGATGGAGAGGAAAATACTGCATGACCCGAGCACGCACAATATCGGCACTCAGACCACGACAGTACTCCCCCCCGAACGGTGCACTCTGGGCACCGCGTGACACCCAAGCCCCCCACCCAGGGTGGGAGGATGGGGGAAAGGGCCAGGAGGGCGAGAACCAGAAAAAAAAACAAAACAAAAAAAACCACATCAAGACAAGGAACCGGAACAACGATTGACAAGGGAGAACACAGGAAATAAACATGAAGCAATTACAGAGCATGGGAAGAGAAAAAAACACACAATACTCCATAATGCACAGGTGGCACAACAGACAGGACAATAAACGCAAATAACAGGAGTACAAGGCCTATAACCAAGATACACAGGCCCCTAAGAAACAACGTGGCAACCGAATATCATCCCTCAGACAGAGGAGGGGAGAAAAAAAACAACAACACGCTAAATAGCGGTGAATACATAGTCCAAAACAGTGCAAATGACAAAACACCAGAGCGACCCTAATATTTCAGTGGAGAGAATAAAACAAAACAGGGATGACGGCAGGCAGAGCCCAATGAGACAACAATTAGTTCTGGTGGTCTACCTGGGTCCAGTGTCCAGATAGCTGGCCGGGAAAAAGGAAGAGTTCGGGCGGCCTACCCCAGTCCCAGGCCCGGAGAAACAGGACCTCTGGCGGCCGGACCAGGTCACCAAGCAGAAAGTTCAGTCTGTCGGGTGGCCAACCCAGAACTCCAAACGAGCAAAGTAGTTTCTCAGGCGGCCGACCTGTGCCATTCCGCCACCAGGACCGCAGGGGAGAATACGGAGATGGCCTCCCTGTTGAGATGGGTAGCGAGGGAGAGCTGAGCCGATAGCGGGGAAACCCAGCGGCCCCAGGTGGAAGAGTAAAGGGGACGGGAAAAGGGGAAGGGACCAGTCCGGCGCTGATCGGCGAAGAATCTGCAGCTCCTTCTCCGAACCCCACACGGACCGGTGGTGCGCTCACGCTGGGTCCCCAGCGGGACCGTGCCGCACCCACGACGGACCCCGAGTGGGTCAGAGCAGCGTCCATGACGGACCCCGACTGGGTCAGCGTGGCACCCACGTCGGACCCCAAGTGGGCCAGAACACAACCCACGACAGACCCCGACTGGGTCAGTGCTGCACCCGCGATGGACCCCGATTGGGTCACGGCTGCACCCACGTCGGACCCCGATTGGGTCAATGCCGCACCCGCGGTGGACCCTGACTGGGTCGGCGCAGCACCAGGTATGGCCTCCAAACCCGAACCCGGAACCTCCAGCACAGCAACCGGGATCGACTCTGCACCGGTGACCCTGGGAGAAGGCTCAGAAGAAGCAGAAGAACCGGGATCAGGATCACCGGTAGCAACAGAGCCCAATGAGATGAGCTCGGATGCAGCGGACGGCTGCACCCAGCTCGTCTCCCCGAGAGACAGGCAAGAATGCTCCAGAATTGAGAGGAGAAAGACAAAATAGAGCACTTGCCTGATCTCGAGTTCTATCGCCATCCAGGACTTTGACGATCCGGGTTCGGACGGAAGAAGGTCATCCTCTGGTTCCCACTTGGCTACGGCGGGCTCTGCAGCCGGCATGATGGAGTCCACAGTCTGGAGATTCCCTGACACAGATGTCCACACCGAGGGCCCGCACGGCGTGATGGCAGGGGCTCCGTGACCTGCCGGGTCGGACTGTCACTCCATGGAGACCCGGGGACTCTTGCTCGTCGGTGCAGGCTCCAATCTGCAGTCCGCCCTCCTCCTCTGCCCGTGTCACGGCTGCGGGGCTGGATCCAGGCTCTCCAAGCCTGCAGGCTCCTTCCTCGTCCGCCAGCGTAGTCCTGGCACCGAGGAATGCTCAGGGGAAGGAGACACAAAGGCGGTAGGTTCATAATTAATCTCTGCAGCAGGTGGAGGAAGCTCGGGGGGCTGTGAACCCTGAACTCCACCCCCAGGAATCAAACAAGGCAATTCACCCAGTACAGGAAAAGAATGAATAGACACTTGCCTGATTCCCGGAGGGCTGAAGGGACCCGCCGCAGTGAACTTGAAGCTTCCCTTTCCCTGTTGGATGGAAATGGAGGACCCTCCAGGAAGACGAAGAGGAGCCTCTCGCACCGGATCAGGAACGGGAGCATCCGGAGATGGACTCGTGGAGCTCACAGCAGCTGGGGTGAATGTCGAGGACAAGGGAGAAACAGCCGAGGTGAACCGGGAACGAGGAGCTGATGAAACAGCGGGGAGAGATGACCCGGGGACGGAGGAGGCTGTTTTACCTCTTCGGCGAGACATGCAGGCTGCAACTGGCTGGGAGACAGAGTTTGTGTGGCTACCCGGAACTGGATCCGGACGGGGTTCTTGCTGAGGTGTGCAATCTGCATGGAGACGACGTTTTCTGGCTGAGGGCGAGGCGAAGCTGAGGTTAGGAAAACGCCGCTCCTGCGCGGAAACAGAGGCAAGCAGGTCAGCGTATTCAGGATAATCACACAGTTCAGGATTCCTCTCCACCAGCCTGACCGCCGCCGTCACATGCTTCATGATCTGTGTGGGGTGGACGGCGTAGCAAGCAGCAGCCACTCGGTCCCGGATGGTAATAGCTGTCAGCTGTAACTTCTTTGGGGGAATCCCGACTGACGTCTCATTCCTTTGGGGATGACCCCTGGGTGGTGCGAACTCCTGGACTAGATCGGGGACAGAAACGGGATCCCAAAGCGAGGAGCGAGGGTGCCTTCTCTTCGGCTTCCTGCCGGAGTTTCCCTCCAGCCCACGGAGTCTCTCCCGGAGTGCAGAGATGTCCGGCCTCCTCGCCGTGACTTCAGGGTGGTTGGAGTAGCGAGGATGGCAGTTAATGATTGCCTCAGCGAGGTCCAGGTGCTGGCGTACATCGCTGGGAGTGTCGTAGAGGCGAGAGGTGAAAAGGGTTCCATCAATATTGTCGAGGGCCTCCACCAGCTCGTAGCCCAGGCTCCAAGCGTGGCCCCTGAGTGACGACATAATCTCCCAGCACACAGGTACCTAGAAAGGGAAAACAACAAGTCCAAATTAGGCAAAACTCCCCGTGACTGGCGTCTCGTTCTGGCTGCAATCTACTGTCATGCTGCGGTCCTCGTGGGCCGCAAATAAGACGCTATAGGCCGCCGATGAGTTTGCATAATTTATTACTGAAGACAAACAACAAAATAAAGAGCCACGGGGGGCTAAAACACAACTAAGGTAATGGCACAGACAAAGAAGCACAGACACTCAGAATCTCTGTCACAACGTGACCCGGCTTTGACAGCTGGAAGCCCCGCCGAATAAAGGCTCAGAGAGCCATAGGGAACACACACCAGATGGGAGGAAAATACTGCATGACCCGAGCGCGGACGATATCGGTGCTCAGACCACGACACCCTGGGCTGTTGAGCAACTGAAGTCGTACATCAAGCAAGAATGGGAAAGAATTCCACCTACAAAGCTTCAGCAATGAGTGTTTTCAGTTCCTAAAGGCTTACTGAGTGTTATTAAAAGGATAGGTGATGTAACACGGTGGGAAACATGATCCTGTCCCAGTATTTTTAGAATGTGTTGAAGGAATCAAATTCAACATGAGTGAATATTTGCAAAAAAACAAAACAAACAAACAAAAAACAATAAAGTTTATCAGTTTGATCATTAAATATATTGTCTTTATAGTGGATTCAATTGAATATCGGTTGAAAATGAATTTTAAATCATTGTATTCTGTTTTCATTTATGCCATGCAATGTCCCAACTTCACTGAAAATGGGGTTGTATGTTAGATTAAATTTGCATAGCCCACATCCCAGTAATTTCTGGTAGTTACCCTGTTTTTCTTGTTTGTTTGTTTTGCTTCATTTAATTGTTTTTAGCGTTTTAGGTTTTTTTTTGCAGTTAGCATGCTTTTTTTGGTACTTACCCTATAATTTGTGAGTTCTCTTCTAATGTTACCCATAAACATTTTTCAGGCGTCTCCTCAAGCTCAGGCGAACCCATAGGTGGGATTGATTCCTGCAGATCTCACAGGTGCAGGTGAGTGGCTCATTTGTTATGCAACCAGAGACTGTCAGTTGTGATATTTCATAAAAACGTAGCAGTATGGATGATCTGGGCTCACAGGTGTTACTCTGTCAAACGCGGCTCGCCAGCATTTGGTTAACCCTCCGATACTAGGGCTGATTTACAGAGGCCCCTCTGCAGCTTACTGCAAGTGGAATCAATACTAAGCACTTCAGCGCTTGGAGCGGAGGAAGGAGGCGGCCCGAGCCTCCTTGAACCATCAGGCATATTTACTGTAAGGCCAGAGTGGACGATTACCTAGCCACTGACCTTAATCAACTTTAGAGCCATTAAAGCCGACTGGGCAGGAGACAGAACAAATGAAGGGTCATAAAGCAACTTTTAAATGAGTGCGGTCAGGTGTAATGTAGGAGTGATTCAGAGCTGCCTGCTAATGATCAGAGCAGGGCTGATGTTCCTGCTCACCGATAAAAGCTCTGGATGAAGTGCGTGTATGTGGGGGGGTGTTATTATGAACTGAGGCTTGATGACGTCAAATGTTGCCATGGAACGTCACATTGCCAAATGGGAAAAATAGGTCTATTATTATCAGTGTTGACCCCAACAGCGCACATACAGCGGCCCGACATTGGCCCAATGTACAAAGACATCGGAATACATCTGATACAGGTCGTTTGCTCATTGGCAAGACACGGGCTAGACGTCTGCATTACGCTGACGACTAGACATTACAGAAAGAGACCCAAACGCCATGGATGGGCTGCTGAGCTAACTGGCTAGCTCAGCTAAGCTGATTTTTACTGTATTGTACTCGGTACTGTAGGTGTTTTGAAGGGGGATGCCATCCCCCTTGTTATCAAAATGACCCAAAACAATCCTCCTTGTTATGCTCACACCCCCATCCTATTCCCATTCATTGATTCTAAACTGAAATGTTAAATAAAAATCTGAAAAATTTGCAACGTTTTCCTCATAAATTTGTTAATTTTTTGGAAAAGTTCATGCTTTTGTAAATTTTCCACATTTTTCTTTTCTCATAAATTTATAATATTTTCTCATAAATCTACAACTTTTTGAATTTGCACATTTTTCTTATAAATTTGCTACTTTTTTCCTCATGAATGTACATTTTTTTCACATAAATTTGCTACTTTTTTCTGATTAATTTGTATTTTTTCTCATAAATGTGCAACTTGTTTCTCATGAATTTGCATTTTTTCTTATAGATTGACTACTTTTTTCTCATAAATGTACATTTTTTCCATATTAAATTTGCAACTTTTTTCTCATAAATGTATATTTTTTCTTCATATATTTGTAACTTTTTCTCACAAATTTTCAACTTTTTTCTCATGAATTTGCATTTTTATTAATAAATTGGCTACTGTTTTCTCTCATAAATGTACATATTCTTTTCAACATAAATTTGAAACCTTTTTTTTCATAAATGTGCATTTTTTTCTTATATATTTGCAACTTTTTCTCATAAATTTTCAACTTTTTCTCATGAATTTGCAACATTTTTCTCAAATTTGCATTTTTTTCTCATAAATTTGCCACTTTTTTCTAATAAATTTGCACCTTTTTCTCATAAACTGATTAGTTTTTGCAAAATTGCTACTTTTTCATAAATTTGCACCTTTTTTGATAAATTTAAAATTTTTTCTGGTAAATTTGTATTTTTTCCTCATAAATTTACATCTATTTTCTCATACAGTTGTGACTTTCCTCTTGTGTTTTTTTTCTGTGTTTTTCTTTTAAATTTGCAACATTTTCTCTGTAATTTATTTTTCTTGTAAATTTGCAATGCTCATCTGGATGCTGGTTTAGTTTTTATTCTATGCAATTAAATTGTAATGTGTGACTTTGTTAATTTTTAATTGTCAACTTTTATCATATTTTTTCACTTTCATTCTTGCAAATATGTACCTAATTTACATTTATACGTTTGCACCTTATATTAAATTGGTGAATATCCCCCAATACCCTCTGTTAAATAATAACAAGCCGCTCACTGATTATACTCATTGTGGATCTTAGGAGCAGTTAACTGTGGGTACTGTCAGGAGGGACTTCTTTTTTTTGGCAGAGGAAACTAGCTGGTCAAACCAAACAAAAAATCTTGGCCTTTTTTGCTGTCACTGAATAAATTGTGCATACTGAACTGTTATATTACATTCAGTGTCAGGTAATCCTTCTTAAGTGGCGACTCTTTAAACTCAAAGGTTTTGTGAATACAGCCCCAGATTACCAGGGCAACAGCTCTGTGACACCTGTCACAAGCTCCACATCTGATCACAGCACTGACTGGAGTGCAAAAGATCTTTATAATGGTCTTACTGCAAACACAATATTTTCATGAAATCTTGTGGATTACATTCATATGGCGTCAAATGACTGACATGACTGTTGACTGACAAAAACACCAGATGACACATGTGTTCTAGTCCCATCAGTCTGTAGCTTTAGTCTGAAGCTGTAGTGGACTTCTGATGAGGGTGCTGATCATAGTGAGTCCATAAAACTCATCAGCCTGGTGATTTACCTTCTGGAGGCAGTGGCGGTTTTTGAAATGGGCCACATGGGCGGTGGCCAAGGGTAGCATTCTCTAGGGGGGGTGCTTCAAGAATGAGAAGGCAGATTATGGCACACCCCCTCATCAAGCATCTCCAATGGTGGACATCCAATGTGGAGCAAAGGAGGAAAAAAGTCTTAAAAGTAAGTTTTGTGCTTAAATTATGTAGCGGTTTGAATGTTGAAACACTGACTCCTAAAATGGCGACATACAGGTCAAGACTACCACTGTTTGGAGGCTATAGTATATAAGCCATACACGTCAAACTCAAGGCACGTGGTCTTTTTGTGACATTCTGTTAGTCACGTGACTTTGCTCCGGTGGCTAGCTAGCTTGCCAGCTACGTTGAGGGAATCCTTTATGCAGCCACGATTGTGTTACAACCACATAGATATTTCCAGTCTCTGATCAGTATGGTTAGTACCACATCAGCTTGTCCATTTTGTCGTCTGTTTCTCCACTGTAAAACCATGGAACTGACAGGGCTAGAAGTTACAGGCTAACAGTGATTTAGCTTCAGTGCATTTGTGTGTTAGTTTTTGTGCACTTTGCTCATGTTTTCCTGGCATTTTCAGACCAAACAGAGAGTCCATCACCCCAAACATATTATGTTATTAGAAAAAATTGCAAATTTAAAAGAAAAAGATTATAAAATGTAAGAAGAAAGGCACAAATTTATGAGAAAATGCTGCAAATTAACGAGAAAATTTTTTTGTAAACTTACACAAAAAATTCCAAGTTTTCAAGAAAAAAATACTAATTTATGTGAAAAAAATTGCAAATTTATGAGAAAGAAGATGAGCATTTACAGGGAGAAAGTTTCAAATTTCTGAGAAAAATTCAGAAATTTCTGAGAAAAAAAAATCAAATTTCTGAGAAAAAAAGTCAAATTTCTGAGAAAAAAGTCACATTTAAAAAAACAGTTGCAAATTTTATGGGAAAAAAGTTGCAAATTTACAAGAATGAAGATGAAATTTTACAGGAAGAAAGTCACAAATTTATGAGAAAAAGTTGTGAATTTCTACCTAGATACCTACCAGTGTCAAAGTGTGGGTTGAGCTCATGTCCTCACCTTGGGTTGTAAATTATATTTTCTAGCTACAGGACATGGGTCAACTCATGTCCTCGCCCTTAGTTCTCCTTTGGGACTTTTCTGTATTAATTATTATTATTATTATTATTATTATTATTATTATTATTATTATTATTATTATTATTATTATCACTTAGTCATTATTCATGGTCTTGTTTATGTATCCACTCCTTGTCCTCAGCCTCCGGTTTCAATTTATTATCATAATTATTGTGCCTGTCTTAGCTTTAGTCCGCTATTATCACCCTTAGTATCATTATTCTCATCATGGTCACATCTTAAAAGTTTAGTCCTGTTGTCATGTTGGTTTGGGCTTTTATTTTGACAGCACCTTTTGTTTACTTCTGTTTTTTCACCTAGCTTGTTTCATGCTTCGTTAAATTCTTGATTATTCATGGCTGTTTATTATTTTGGTTATTTTGTCCTATTTAAGGGATACTGCCCCATAGTTTGGGATGACATCATCATGGTCACATCTTAAAAGTTTAGTCCTGTTGTCATGTTGGTTTGGGCTTTTATTTTGACAGCACCTTTTGTTTACTTCTGTTTTTTCACCTAGCTTGTTTCATGCTTCGTTAAATTCTTGATTATTCATGGCTGTTTATTATTTTGGTTATTTTGTCCTATTTAAGGGATACTGCCCCATAGTTTGGGATGACATCCTTCTATGTCAGGCTGGTGTGGACCACACGCTTCCATCTGCCTGTTATGTTTGTATCCTGCCAAGTCCTTTGAGTTTTTGTTCCTGTTTTCCACTCGTGGATGATTTTGTGTTTCTTTCATTAAATCTCACAAAGTTGAGTCCTGCATTTGGGTCTGAATTCTGCACCTGGAGGTGCACATTGTGATAGAAGGACATCACCAGTTAAAGACTCAGCAGACTCACAGTTAGCTCAACTGTGGCCGGGTGTGTGCTTCTAACCGAGGGGGAGTTTTAAGCCATGAACTGGCTGAAGGACCTGATTTCCGTGGCACGCAGCAGCAGCAATCCAGAGGGCAAGTGCCAATTCTGGACAGCAGCAGTCTGGGAGCTGGAAGGCACCTTGCATCCGGGAGTTTTCCCGTGGGTACGGCACAAACCCATTTTCTTCCTTCAGCACCCTGCCTTTCCGCCTGGAACGGGGAGGGACAGAAGAAGAGCGCTTTGGCGCCGCTCCTCTCGACACACCATCTTAACTCCAGCACCACCCCCATAGCTTACCACCAGAAGAGCTCTGCAGCCACCCAGAGGGACTTGCCTGGCTATTCAGCAGCAGCAGAATGGGATACAGGGCAAGTACCTATTTGTTTCTTTACACCTATGAATGAAAGGTCTTGTCCTGTTCCCAGTGGTGGGCTCAGCAGCAGTTTCCAACCACTGGTGAATCCTCGCCACCAGGCTCTGTTGTAACATCTGCTGCCGCTCCATCATTCTCACCTGCCTCTCCTCTCCTCTCTCTCAAACCTTTCACTGGAGGAACTGACCTGCCACAGTGAGCTGTGGACCTCATCCGGGATATTGATGAATGTTGCACCTTTTGCTTTAGTATCAATGAGAAAAGAAGTTCCTGCCTTCCTAAATGAGTTCTTCCAAGTCTTCGTGACCCATAGACTCACCGGTCTTAATATATTGAACAGCCTCTACAGCTGTTTTCACTTCAAACAGGGCCTAGAGCCATGTTCTATGTATGATGTGCTCACAGGCATTCACATTTATTATTGAGTGAATGACGGGGTACCTGTGCTAATCAAAGCTTATTCAAATGTGCCCAGCATTGGGTACCATCTGTGTCTTAGCATACATGAATACAAGTTTGATGTGTTGGGATTTTATTGCTGTAATAAAAAAGGAAACCAAACATCCAATGCTGCTACAGGAAGGCTGTATACGACAGGACTTATTCACATTTTACGTTTTTTTTTTTTTTTTTAAGTACAGTCTTGAAGGCCTTTCAAGTTCTTCTCATAGATTAAAAAAAAAATTTCTTGTATATTTTCAAGTTTTTTTCTGAATGATTTGCAAGTGTTTTCTCTTTTTAACTTTTTTCCATAAATTTGCAACTTTTTCCTCAATTGTTTTTACTTTTTTCATAAATTTGCAACTTTTTTCTATTTTAATTTTTTCTCATAAATTAGCATTTTTCCTGTAAAGTTTCAAATTTAATCTCATAAATTTTTACCTTTTTTCATAGACTTGCAACTTTTTTCTTAAAAAAATATTGACTTTTTTCCTCTTATATTTGCACCTATTATCTTAAAAATTTGTGACTTGTTTCCTTCTAACTCTGCAAAAAAAAAAAAAAAAAAAAAAAAAAAAAAGAATACTGTACATTTGCAACTTTTCACCCTGTTTTATTAAGACCAAAGTCAGCGCAGTCGTCTACCAGGAAATTTTAGAGCACTTCATGCTTCCCTCTGCTGACAAGCTTTATGGACAAGTTGATTTCATTTTCCAGCAGAACTTGGCACCCCCACACTGCCGCAAGTATCAAAACCTGGTTTAATGACCATGGCATCACTGTGTTTGATTGGCCAGCAAACTCTCCTGACCTAAACCCCATAGAGAGTCTATGGAGTATTGTCAAGAGGAAGATGAGAGACACCAGACCCAACAATGCAGACGAGCTGAAGGTCACTATCAAAGCAACCTGGACCTTCATAACACCTCAGCAGTGCCACAGGCTGATCATCTCAATGCCAAGCCACATTGATAGAGTAATTAATCTAAAATTTGCCCCGACCAAGTATTGAGTGTGTACTTGGACATACTTTTCAATTGGCCAACATTTGTATTAAAAAGGTATTTTTTTAATTAATTTTATGTAATATTCTAATTTTTTGAGAAAGTGAATTTGGGATTTTGATGGGCTGTAAGCCATAATCATCAAAATTAAAATAAATAAACACCTGAAATATATCACTCTCTGTGTAATGACTCTATATAATATATGGGTTTCACTTTTTGAAATGGGTGACAAAAAATATTGAACTTTTTCATGATATTCTAATTTTTTGAGATTTACCTGTATATGTGTGTGTGTGTGTGTGTGTGTGTGTGTGTGTGTGTACACACACACACACACACACACTTATATATATTTATATATATATATATAAACTTAAATAAAACAAAATGGGGTCATTATCTCAACAAAAAAAAAGACCACTGCATAGAATCAAAAATTTAACCAGCATCAATGTGAACGTGTTGAAACTTAGTTGCAAATTTCCAAAAAATGTCCAAAATTGTTGCAAAAAAGTCACATATTTACATGAAAATATTTACAAATTAACAAGGAGTTGTAAATTAACAAAAAAAAAGTTGCAAATTAATTTGCGCGAAAAAGTTGCAGATGAATGAGAAAAAAGTTGCAGTTATATGAAAAAAGTTGTAAATTGCAAAGAAAATGTTACAAATTAATGAGGAAAAAGTTGCAAATTTACATAAAAATTATTGCAAATTAACAAGAAAAAAGTTGCAAATTTATGAGAAAAAAGTTGCAAATTAATGAGAACAAAGTTCCATTGTTGAGCTATGAATCTGGAATAAAGCTTGACTGATTATATTAATGAGAAAAAGAAATACAAATTAACAAGCAAAAGTTGCAAATTTATCAGAAAAAAGTTGCAAATTGAATGAAAATTTGCTAATTTTTGAGGGAAAAATATTACATATCTATCACTGGCTCTTGAGACTTGGGACAAAACAGGATAAAAAGCTGAAAAAAAAAAGATGAACAGATAAATGAAACTACATTTCTATGTATATACATGATTCTATCTTTACTATGCTTTGATACACCCACCAAGCTTTTTTTCTTTTTCTAAAGAAAAAAATATGCTTTTTGTCTTTCCATCATCTATTTTTTGTCCACACTGTCAGAGACCAAAAAACACACATTAATTTTAACACTTATGCCAGACCTACAAAGACTTTAACAAAGTCAAGTTTTTACCTAGACTGACAGAACCTAGAAGAAACTTACTTTCAACAAGAATTTTATATTATGAATGTTTTTGTCTGTGCATTTTTAATTGGACTGTATTAGAATACTCACTTTAGCCTCAGCAGCAACCAAAATGATTTTTAGATTTGATGGGAGGAGACAGATTATATTTTCTTATATGACCAATAATCCTTCACAAAATAATAAATATCATCTTCTTCTTCTTTCGGCTGCTCCCTTTAGAGGTCGCCACAGCGAATCATCTGCCTCCATCTCACCCTATCCCTTTCATCTTCATCTGTAACACCAACCCTCTCCATGTCCTCCTTCACAACATCCATGAATCTTCTCTGTGGTCTTCCTCTTTTCCTCCTGCCTGGCAGCTCCATCTTCAACATCCTTTGTCCAGAATCTCCACTATCCCTCCTCTGCACATGTCCAAACCACCTCTGCCTTGCGTCTCTTACTTTGTCTCCAAACCGCTCAAACTTAGCTGTCCCTCTGATATACTCATTTCTAATCCTGTCCCTCCTAGTCACTCCCAATGAGAATCTTAGCATTTTCAACTCTGCCACCTCCAGCTCTGCTTCCTGTCTTTTTGTCAGCGCTACATCTCCAAAACATAAATCATAGCAGGTCTCACTACCGTCTTGTGAATCTTCCCTTTCACTCTAGCTGTTATCCTTCTGTCACAAATCACCCCAAGTACTTGTCTCCACCCACTCCACCCTGACTGCACTCTCTTCTTCACCTCTCTTTTTCATTTTCCATTGCTTTGAATGGATGACCCCAGGTATTTAAACTCATCTACTTTCACTTCCTCTACTTCTTCCATCTTCACCATTACACCTGCCTCCCTCTCTTTCACACTCATGTTTTCTGTCTTGCATCTACTGATTTTCATTCCTCTTCTCTCCAGAGCATACCTCCACCTCTCCAGGTTATCTTCCACCTGCTCCCTCCTCTCACTACAGATCACAATGTCATCTACAAACACTGTGGTCCACGGACACTCCTGCTTGATCTTGTCAGCCTGTCCATCACCATGGCAAACAAGGAAACAAACAAAATAAAAAATATAATAAAAAATTATCAAAATATGAATCTGATGGAGGTGACATGGACCCAACGGAGTTGGCATATATCTGACACCGTTGACAAAAATTTGAGTTTGTGGTCATTATAACTCAATAACTTATGGAATCAGTAAGTTCCAACATTATAAAGATTTTTTTTTTCAGATTTATTTTACATATGACAAATGATTTATAGTTTATAGTCTCCAGTATATCTGGTATGGTAACATGGTAATCTCAGATGATTATTCGTTTGTGTAACCGTATCTTGCTTGTTAGTGATAGGTATAGGATTATAAAATAAATTTTGAACTGTGTATTTGTTTTTCTTAAATAGTGACTGATAATGTGACACTGCCTTTACATCAGAGGCCGTGTTAACTGAAAATTGTCTGTCACTGACAGATTTTTTGAGTAGTGACAGAAAAATCTGAAGCCTATCAGTCATTATGCCAGATTACAATTAAAACTAAAAATAAATTAATTAATTAATTAACATTTTAAATCATATTTCCTATTATAGAGAGGGAATGTGTGTAACTACTCTCACCATTATGTTAGATTAGCCCCATCAAAGCAAGTCTGATAGTTTCTGACCATCAGTTCAGTAAAATAATAAAAAAGTAGAAAATGCTGACACCGCATAATTAGTATGTAATTATTAATAGATAAAACAATAACATATTCCTTTATTTTGTATTATTAAAATATCTAAAAAAACATGAAAATATAATGCATTCTCAGTGTTAGAAAAATCCTTCTTAACCTTCAGTCAAAAACCAGGCAGGATCAGAGTTTCAGCAAATTTAATTACACTGGCCAGTGGAGAACAATACAAAAATAGTCTCAGAGCCTATTCACGCACCATTCTGATTCACACACACAACTTTCAGTCATTTAAGCATCCTGCTATCTCAAGACTGTCCATGAGAGAATATCTAGTTCAGCCTGGTTCTTCCAAGCTGTCTCCATCTCAGACATACTCATAACAATACAGTGCATGAAAACAAAAACAAAGAGATAAATATCTAGCTGCCACGACCTTGTACATTTCACACAGACTCTGAGGCAGACTCTGAGACAAAGCAAATCACATGTATGAAACAAATATGAAACTTTTTTATCATTCTCCCCCCTTTGATGCCATGCAAGGCATCAAAAAAGAATGATTCATGGCATCTAAAACCCCATCTGGCAGCTATGCTAAGCTCCAATGCATTTGTGTGCAACAGATCCTAACTAGCTAACGACGGGGAAAGTCCACCATAGGCCCTGCTGCCCCAGGCACTGGCTATACGTTTTAGTCTTTTAGGAGGAGAAATGGAACAACAAACTCATTTATCAATAAAGAAAACCATCAGTGGTAAAACAGTGAAAAACAGAATGATGATAAAATAATAATGAAAGGATATAATAAGGGTATATGTGTGTTATAGTTATGTGTCATTGCAGCTTATGTTAACAAAACAATATAAAACAAAACAATCATAATAATAAAGTGAAATGATAAAATTTAAAAACAGAAATAAGAATGACATAAAAACAAAATAAAAGTAAAAAAAAAAAAAATGCTTCAAACTTCACATCATGATCATGCAACTCCTTTCAGTTTTCTGCATGTCAGTCATACTTTTACTCTGTACTCAGGTCATGGAGAGAAACCTTGAGCTCACGCTGTTTGTTCATCATTGCCACCATCCCCGGCAACTGCTCCATGGTACCTCACTAAATTAACAAGCACCAATCTCATCATCATATTACAGATGCAGGGAATGACACAAGAAAAAGCAAAAAATTATACCTCAAAAATCATTAACAAGTTCATGATAAGACCTCCCCAAGAAGAGAACAACCAGCTTAACCAGATATGTTCATCAGTGACATTGTCCCTGGCCATAGCAGCTTGCAAAGCAGTCAATTGCTGTATGGCTAAGGCAATCACGTGACCATCTGCATCATTTTCAGGGATAAAAGTACAACAATAATGCACCCCCCCCCCCCCCCCCCCCCGGTTCTCTTGCTGCTCTTAGTGCTCAACCCCTCACTTTGGAATCTATTTCCAGCCGAGTAAACCGCCGTAAAACTCTGCAAACTTCCTCCAACACAAACGCTCGTGCTCTGCTGAGCCGCTGTTTCGTCTGTGGACTCGACGAAATTGAACGTCACTTGTGATCAGCGTGCCTCAGTAAACACACCGTACACAATGTCTTCACCACCTCTCTGAACACCTCTGGGCATCCCTCCCCATACCTCCAATCTCTCTGTCTTTTCTTCTTCTTCCTCGGCTCTCCTCACCTATCACAAATGCTCCACGTTAGCCAATTAGGAGTGATAGTGACAGTGCCCCCCCTCCCCTCCCCTCTGGCAGATGAAACGAGGTTCTCCTTGTTTCTTTGAAAGACGAGCCACAAAAGGCTTGCTCTCAAACACGCCGTGGCACAAAAGGATCATACTTCCATAATTGGCCGTCTCGGCTGACGCTCAAAAAGCCGCCGATTCTGCCTCAGATTGGGAGCGATAAACAATGGCGGCATGAATAAAACATTCGTCACAATTATTCATGTCAGCGACATAAACAAACGATTGCCTTTTGTAAATATTTCATCGGAGGTGTCTTCTTTTTGCCTTGTGTGGCCCTGAGCGGGGTTGAAAGGGATCACAGGAAGTGGTGGTGGTGGGGTGTGGGGTGGGGGGGGGGTGTTCTTTTTCTGAGCACTGTCATTTTGTTAAACATTAATGGGGCCAAAGCCGAACGGAAGTGGCTTTAATCTTCTCAGCCGCTATCTCCTTCGACCACCTCCCTCTCCTCTCATCTTCACTCTCCATCCTCACCGCTCACCTCTACAGCCACCCCGCCCCTCTTCTTCCTCCTTTCATCTCTCCTGCCCTGTTCTCTCCTCTTTAACCCCCCGCCCCCCATTCCTATCCCTTGGACTGACGGATTGGGCTATCACGGCTCTGTGCTCTGCAGTATATCATCTCAGATCTGGGTTATTCAAATTAGGTTAAAATCTTGTTTTTCCTCTGTGCCGGTTCCACTTCAGAGCCATTTGTCATTTTTCTCATCCTCGAAGAAGAAGAAGAAGAAGAAGAAGAAGAAGAAGAAGAAGAAGAAGAAGAAGAAGAAGAAGAAGAGCTTGAAATTGTTCTGATGGCATTCTAAATGACGCTGTAGACTAGGGCTCTTCCATCTGTCTTTATGTCTTTGCTGGAGCAGCTGTTTGAAAGGTTTCACTTTAGGTTCATTTTTAATCACAATTTACGAGTGTCTTAACAAGTCATAGGTGACAGCTAAGCTGGTCGGAGTCAGTCTAGTAAGCTGTAATTTTAAGATCAGTCAGCGAATTTGCTCAAGAGGAATCTCTCACACTAAATTCAGTGTTGTGCTTTTTATTTGCATCTCTGTGAGCAAGCTTGAAAGAAAGTACAGGGCACACAGTCAAGACTACCAACAGTCATGTTTCAGTCAGGCCCAAAACAAGACCAGAGTGTACCAGACCAAGACTTTAAGGGATCGAGACCAAGTCAAGACCTACTGTAGGTGTACACCAGTAATCGCGTTAACTGACAATTTGCCTTCATTGACAGATTATTTTTAGCAGTGATAGAAAATTCTCAAGGCCATTTGGCATTTTGATGAGTTGTGATTTAACTCCTAACTGTAACTGTAATTGGAGCTTCATCTGTCTGTTGGCTTAGATTCATTTTGACCACAAAAAACAAGAATCTTTGCCACTGCTAGTATCTTAAACAGTACTGGTTTACCTTACAAGCCAGGATGTGCAAACAGGGAGGATTGTTGAGGGCCTAGTTGTCCGGCTCCCATTACAACACAGATCATCTCCTTTCCTCTTTTCCGAGCGGTGCTCGGTGGTTGGTACCTGTCGTTGGCTCAGAACAGGGGAACCAACCTTAGCACCTCATCCACTGCAGGAAAAATTCCGGAACCTGCTGCTGCTGTGTGCACTCAGCCTTCTAAAGCTGTTCTGACCCAGCACAAATCAGGATGAATCTGGTCAAAATTGCCAGAATAAACAGATAAAACCTTTATCCCAAGGAAATTTCTTCTCCCTTCTGGGGATTAATTTTCTCTGCGTGACTGGAATTATTATTAAATAATTTTGTTTATATCAGATATTATCATTTTATTAATTAAGTAGCTGGAGGTAGTTGTAATTCAATAGTGAAGCTGTGCTCCTGTGCTGAATTATGCAACATTTTCTTTTAAAAATACACAAAAAATAATTTAAATACAACATTCTGTTTATTTTAGTTGGCAACTTTGAGTATAATAAGGACTTTAATATAAGGACTTAAAAACACACACACACTGGTCCCAAGCCAGGATAAAATGGGCAGGATTGTGCCAGGAAGGGCATCCGGCATAAAAACTCAGCTTCAACAGTAAGAGGACCCACCCAGACTGAGGGACTAAATGTGTCTTGTCAAAATAAATACGGATGATTATGATGATGACACACACACCGATAGTCACACACATATATATGCAAATATATACACTACACACAAAAAGTTAGGGATATTCGGCTTTAGGGTGAAATTTCAGGATGCACCAAAAATGCACTATAACCTTTACAGGTGAACTTAATTTGACCTAGTATGTATATATATATATATATATATATATATATATATACACACTACCGTTCAAAAGTTTGGGGTCACCTCAGACAATTTTGTGTTTTCCATGAAAAGTCACACTTTTATTTACCACCATGAGTTGTAAAATGAATAGAAAATATAGTCAAGACATTGACAAGGTTAGAAATAATGAATTGTATTTGAAATAATATTTTTTTCCTTCAAACTTTGCTTTCGTCAAAGAATCCTCCATTAGCAGCAATTACAGCATTGCAGACCTAACATGATTGCACAAGAGTTTCCTAATCATCCATTAGCCTTCTGACACAATGAGCAAACACATTGTACCATTAGAACACTGGAGTGATAGTTGCTGGAAATGGGCCTCTATACACCTATGTAGATATTGCACCAAAAACCAGACATTTGCAGCTAGAGTAGTCATTTACCACATTAGCAATGTATAGAGTGTATTTCTGATTAGTTTAAAGTTATCTTAATTGAAAAAAAGTGCTTGTCTTTCAAAAATAAGGAAATTTCTAAGTGACCCCAAACTTTTGAACGGTAGTATGTATATATATATATATATATGTATGTATGTATACATATATGTATGTATACGTATATGTATGTATATGTATATGTATGTATATATATGTATATATGTATATGTATATGTATGTATATATATGTGTGTGTATATATATATATATATATATATATATATAATAAACAATAAAACTGAACAATAAACTAGACTGGTCACACAATACTGATGCACTCTACAAGAAGGGACAGCGCAGGCTGTTCCTGCTGAGGAGACTCAGGTCTTTTGGTGTACAAGGGGCGCTGCTGAAGTCATTCTATGACACGGTGGTGGCATCAGCCATCACTTTTGGAGTGGTCTGCTGGGGCAGTGGCATTACTGCAGCCGATAGGAAGAGACTGAACAAACTGATTAAGAAAGCTAGCTCTGTCCTGGGGCAGCGCCTTGATCCGATGGAGGAGATAGGAGAGAGAAGGACGGTGGCTAAACTGTCATCTCTGCTGGAGTCCGAGTTCCACCCTATGCAGGACATACTGAATGCACTGAGGAGCTCATTTAGCAGCAGACTACATCATCCCAGGTGCACAACCGAGAGGTTTCGTAGGTCCTTCCTACCAACGGCTGTCAGACTGTACAACCTAAGCAGGGCTGCTCGCAGAGATAGCAAAAAGACGTAACAAACTAATAGTTTTTTGAATGCAAAAGATGCAATAGACTTACACAATGGTCCCCTCCGGCATACAACTAGGAACATACCGGTCGCTATGGAGGGTGAGAATATGTATGGGCACATAATCATACCATGTAGGATAACTAAGTAGACGGTTATGCTGTTTCATTCCATCTAGCAACAATGCTCTGCACTGTGTGTGTTTATATATTTACATATTTATTCCATCTAGCTACAATGCTCAGCACTGGGTGTGTTTATATATTTATATATCTACATATTATTCCATCTAGCTACATTGCTCCGCACTGTGTGTGTTTATATACTTGCATATTTATTCCACCTAGCTGCAATGCTCCGTACTGTGGGTGTTTATATATTTACATATTTATTCCATCTAGCTACAATGCTCTGCACTGTGTGTTCATATATTCATATATTTATTCCATCCAGCTACAATGCTCTGCACTGTGTGTCTGTGTGTGTGTGTATATATATATATTTTATAGTAATACGTACATATGTATATTAGCTGCTCTTGCTTGCTTGTTTTTTTCTTGCCTTCTGATTGTTGCTCTGAGTGTTGCTATCCCTGTGCTGTTGCAATCCTGGAATTTCCCCGTTGTGGGACTAATAAAGGCTTATCTTATCTTATCTTATCTTATATATATATATCAAAAAATTAGAATATCATGAAAAAGTTCAATATTTTTGTCACTCATCTCAGAAAGTGAAACCCATACATTATATACAGTCATTACACAGAGAGTGATATATTTCAAGTGTTTGTTTATTTTAATTTTGATGATTGTGGCTTACAGTCCATGAAAACCCCAAATTCAGTTGCTCAAAAAATTAGAATATTACATTAAATTAATTTTACAAAATAGCTTTTTAATAGAAATGTTGGCCAACTGAAAAGTATGTCCATGTACACCCTCAATACTTGGTCGGGGCAAATTTTAGATTAATTACTCTATCAATGTGGCGTGGCATTGAGATGATCAGCCTGTGGCACTGCTGAGGTGTTATGAAGGTCCAGGCTGCTTTGATAGTGACCTTCAGCTCGTCTGCATTGTTGGGTCTGGTGTCTCTCATCTTCCTCTTGACAATACTCCATAGATTCTCTCAGGGGTTTAGGTCAGGAGAGTTTGGTGGCCAATCAAACACACAACATACCAACACCAGCAGATGACATGGTTCCTCAAATCATCACTGACTGTGGAAACTTCACACTAAACCTCAAGCAACTTAGATTCTGTGCTTCTCCACTCTTTCTCCAGACTCTGGGACTTTGATTTACAAATGAAATGCAAAATTTACTTTTATCTGAACAGAGGTCATCTGCTGGTGTTTGTCCACTGTTATTTATCAAGACCAAAGTCAGTGCAGTCGTCTACCAGGAAATTTTAGAGCACTTCATGCTTCCATCTGCTGACAATTGTCACGACCTGAACTATCTTTTCTCTGCGTTCAGGTTGTCCAGTTCGCTCCTGCTCCGGGGTAGTCCGTGCCGGGTCTTCCATGGCCCGCTCTTTGACAGCGCCCAGCTGATTGCCAGCTGTCTAGTTCAGCTGCGCTGGGACAGCTGTCTCCTATTCCCAAATCATCTCCCCCATTTAAGCGAGCAGCCGAGAGTTACTCGTCGCTGCGACCTCGCTATGGGAAGACATTCCTTGTGTTCCCACGACTGTTAGCTCCTACGTCTAGCTTCAGTCCGCCGTTACCTCGGTGCCTCACCCAAAGTAAGTGTTGTGACTCGGCGTGTATTCTTCCCTCGCCGCCTCTCTAGCCTTTCTCCCTGGGTGGTATGTTTCCCTTAGTTCTGTGTGTGTTTTAGCCCCACGTGGCTCTTTACTTTTCTGTTCGTTATTTTGTGTTGTGTGTGCTTTGTTAATAAACTACGCTAACTCACTGGTCGCCCTCGTATCTCCTTTCCTGGCTCGTGAGAGCCAGAGTTATGACAATAGGTCGCAGCCCTAGTGAGACGGCCGCGACCGTGAGTTGGCTGTAAGGACTCGACGCCTTTTTTCCTCTTCCTCTGGGTACGGGCGAGACAGTATCATGTCTCCTTCCAAGAGACTCATGCGGCACCCAGGCCACGATCTCTCGGAGACTCTGGACCTTGTGGACGGAACGTTATTCACCACGGACCTCTACGATGCCCCCAGCGAGATACGCTGGCGCCTGGAGCTCGCTGAGGGTATGCTTAACTGCTTTTCTCGCTACTTCCTTCTCCCCAAGGTTAAGGCAAGGAGGGCAGACATCTCTGTGGCCTGGGAGAGGCTCCGTAGGCTGGAGGAGAACTCCGGCAGGAAGCCGAGGACAGAACGCCTTCGCTCCTCGCTTCGGAATCCCGCTCCTGCCGCCGATCCAGTCCAGGAGTTCGCCTCACCCAGGGGTGATCCCCAGGATAGAGTGACGTCAACCGGGTTTCCCCCGGAGAAGATGAGAATGACAGCGATGCGCATTGCGGATCGAGTGGCAGCCGCTTCTTCCGCCGCCGTTCCCCCCGTAGCCATGAAGAACGTGATTGCAGCGGTCAGGCTGGTCGAGAAGAACCCGGAGCTGAACGATTATCTGGAATACGCTGACCTGTTGGCTTCGCTCATCGCTCAGGAGCGGCGTTTTCCCGACCTCACGTTCAGAAGACGTCGCTCCCAAATTCCCCACTCATCTCAGCGAGAGTCCCGTCCGGATCCCGCTCCAGGAAACCACACGAATTCCGCCTCCCAGCCTGCTGTTGCTCCCGTGTCTCGCCGAAGAAGTGAATCAGCTGCTCCCGCTCCTGGGCCCGCTCTCCCCGCTGTCCCGTCAGCTTTGGGCCCCCAGCTCTCCTCAGCTGTTTCACCCCCCTCTTCGTCATTCACTCCGGCCGCTGGGAGAAGCGCAAATTCATCTCCAGGTGTTCCAGGTCCCGATCCGGTGCGGGTAGCACCGCCTCATCTCTCCGGGGGGTTCCCCACTTCTATCCGGTTGGGAGAAGAGAGACTCGAGTCCCTTGTAGCGGGTTCCACCGGCCCTCCGGGAATCAGGCAAGTGTCCTTTCATTCTCCTCCCATTATGAGTGAATTGCCTTGTTTGATTCCTGGGGGAGGAGTTCAGGGTTCACAGTCCCCTGAGCTCTCTCCTCCCGCTGCAAAAACTGAATATGAACCTGCGTCCTCTGTGTCTCTTCCCCTTGAGTGTGCCCCGGTGCCAGGTGTACACCGCTGCGCGAGGAGGAGGCGGCCTGCGGCCCTGGAGGGTTTTGCCCCAGCCCCGCAGCCACGTTATGGGCAGAGGAGAAGGTCGAACTGCCTGTTGGAGCCAGCGCCGACGATTAAGCGTCCCCGGGTCTCCACGGAGGAATGGTTCGGCCCAGCAGAGTCCAGATCTCCTGCCCCCACGCCAGGTGGGCTGTCGACGCGGTCTTCGGCGTTTGGAGGTCGTTTGACTGTGGAAACCATCATGCCGGCTGCGGAGTCATTCGCAGTCGAGTTGGAGCCGGAGGACGGAGTCCTGCACGCTGAGCCCGGAGCATCGAAGTCCTGGATGGCGGTAGAACCCGAGATCAGGCAAGTGCTCTATTTTGTTTTTCTCTTCTCTATTCTGGAGCATTATTGCCTGTCTCTCGGGGGGGCGGGCCGGGTGCAGCCGTCTGCTGCGCTCGAGCCTGTTCCGCCGGGCTCTGCCGCTGCCGGTGATCCTGATCCCGGTTCCTTTTGTCCCTCTGAGCCTCTCCCCAGGGTCACCGGAGACGAACCTGCTCTGGGTGCCATCTCGGAGGTTCCGGTTCCCTGCACGGTGTTCGCCTCAGATGCTGCGCCCGGGAGTGCTGTCTCGGTCCAGCTGGAGTCCACCGGGAGTGTTTCGCCGGTCCAGCTGGGGTCCACCGGGAGTGTTTCGCCGGTCCAGCTGGGGTCCACCGGGAGTGTTTCACCGGTCCAGCTGGGGTCCACCGGGAGTGTTTCGCCGGTCCAGCTGGGGTCCACCGGGAGTGTTTCGCCGGCCCGATCGGGGTCCACCGGGGGTGCTGCGCCGGTCCGGGTAACGGTTAGTGTGGGAGCTGGAGGATTGTGTTCGCCTGACGTCTGGCTGACTTCGTCCCTTGCCTCCATCGTTTCTCCTCCTGCCGCTGTTGGGGTTCCTCTCACCCGGGCCAGTTTCCCCCTACCCTTGTTGCCATTAGATGGCAGGCTAACTTTGCCCCTGGCCTCCATCTCTTCTCCCCCTACTACTGTGGGGGTTTTTCTCACCTGGGTCAGTTTCCTCCTGCCTTTTCCCTCAGGGAGGAAGCTGCACCAAGACTTCTCCCTCAGCTCTCCGTGGTCTGAGGTCACGGGACGACTGCCTGGGAAGCCATCTGGCTGGTTCGGTGATCTGGGTCGGCCTCCGGAGAAACTGTCTCCTAGCCTGGGACTCGGGTAGGCCACCCGAACTGGTGTTGTGGTTCCTGGCCTGGTGGAGTCGGGCCGCCCGCCGGACAAGCTGTCATCGCCTGCCCCGCTCCACCTGCTGACGTCCTGGAAGAATTGACTGACTGTTTGTTGTCTTGCGTTTGATTGTCCTCCCTAATTTAATACTTTTCAGGACATCAAAGAACTCTCTGCCCTAGAGTCCTTATTGTGGGGTTATCCCAGTTAAAATTTCCTTGGACTATTTTCTTTGTTTTATGATCCCAGTATGATCTTATTCTAATTTCTCCTTTAAGTAGCATTTGCTTCACATTGCCTGGCCTCATTCTGAGTAGTCTTGTTTTTTTTTCTGTATTTATGCCCTCCTCCTGACTGTTTTGTGACTTCCGTTGTGTTAATACGTGATTGAGGAGTTGGTTTTTTGTATCTTTATGCCAGTTTGCGGCCTCAGGCTCTATTTTTAGGTCTTATGCCCGAAATTACTTCCTTTGTATATTCTGTTTTGGTCGGGGTTTACTTGTGTAAGTCTACTTCAACCAGATGTTCATCAGAGTTTTATAGTTTTCGGTCCTTCAGGACATGAGTTTTTGTCTTGTCCTCGCCCTAAGTTATTGTGAGCTTTTTTTCTTCCCATGACTGTATCGCTGTGCCCTTGTATCTTGTTCTTGTCGTTTCTCCCCACCTCCTGTGGTCCTGCACAGACCGTCTGGCGTCTGCAGAGGAGGGGGTAATGGTTTTTTCTTGGGGTTAAGATTATTATGGTATCTGACCCTATACTGTATCTAGGTTTTTTTTTTTTCTTCCCTGCCTCCTTTGTCTGGTTCCCCCCTTTCTCCCAGATCTGGCCCCCACCGCCCTCCCTGGTCTTCCCTCGGGGGGGGGGGGGGGGTTAGGCCGCTCCAGGAGGCGCGGCTCGGGGGAGGAGTACTGTCACGACCTGAACTATCTTTTCTCTGCGTTCAGGTTGTCCAGTTCGCTCCTGCTCCGGGGTAGTCCGTGCCGGGTCTTCCATGGCCCGCTCTTTGACAGCGCCCAGCTGATTGCCAGCTGTCTAGTTCAGCTGCGCTGGGACAGCTGTCTCCTATTCCCAAATCATCTCCCCCATTTAAGCGAGCAGCCGAGAGTTACTCGTCGCTGCGACCTCGCTATGGGAAGACGTTCCTTGTGTTCCCACGACTGTTAGCTCCTACGTCTAGCTTCAGTCCGCCGTTACCTCGGTGCCTCACCCAAAGTAAGTGTTGTGACTCGGCGTGTATTCTTCCCTCGCCGCCTCTCTAGCCTTTCTCTCTGGGTGGTATGTTTCCCTTAGTTCTGTGTGTGTTTTAGCCCCACGTGGCTCTTTACTTTTCTGTTCGTTATTTTGTGTTGTGTGTGCTTTGTTAATAAACTACGCTAACTCACTGGTCGCCCTCGTATCTCCTTTCCTGGCTCGTGAGAGCCAGAGTTATGACAACAATCTTTATGGAGAAGCTGATTTCATTTTCCAGCAGGACTTGGCACCCTCTCACCCTGCCAAAAGTATCAAAACCTGGTTTATTGACCATGGCATCATTGTGTTTGAATGGCCAGCAAACTCTCCTGACCTAAACCCCATAGAGAATCTATGGAGTATTGTCAAGAGGAAGATGAGAGACACCAGACCCAGCAATGAAGAATAGCTGAAGGTCACTATCAAAGCAACCTGGACCTTCATAACACCTCTGTCATAAACCTCCGTGCACCATGACTCGGCGCACAAGAGAGAGAATAAATAAACCCAAAAGCGAGAGTAGATGGTGCACTTTTATTAACAACACAAAAGAAATAATAAGTCCAATATCACCAAGTCTCAGTTCAGTTTAGCACACAAAAATACAGAGAGGTGTAATGGCAGGACGAGGCCACCAGACATACAGGGTGCCTATAGGATGCTCTACAGCCCGGTCAAAGAAGCCTAGTGCTGCGGGATCATTAGCACAAAAGGAAAGACAATAAGTGTTATGTCCGTGGGTTTCTACTTTAGATTACCACTCGGAGGAACAAACACCAAGACACACATGGCTGCAGGTCATCAGCTTGCTCGTTTACTCAGGCATACGCACACATAAGCAATGTGATGCAATAAGATGGCGGCAGCGCGCTCGGACGCAGCGGCCCCTCTTGGCATCAGCGAGTGTGAGAGTTTTGAGTGTTGTGATCATCCCAGACGTACATTCTGTAAAACTTACAACCATGAGACCTTATTAAACATCAAGGTACTGCACGCTGCAAGAATCGCGGCGATCGGTTGGGATTTGGACATCCAACGCCAGCACGGAATTCTGGCGGAGTCCCCGCTGGAAGCTACCCGTGAGAGGAGGAAGCGGAAGCGGAGGGAACGCAGGAAAAAGTGAGGAAAAAGGGCCGGGATCCATGCTAAGCTAAAGGCTAACCCCTCCAGACCAGCGGTACCGTCGCTTCTTCTCTCAAACGTCCGCGCCCTCGAAAGCAAGGTGGACGAACTGCGTCTGCTGAGAGAAACCCGGAGAGAGTGGAGGGACTGCTGTGTGTTTGTTTTCACCGAGACATGGCTCCACGACAACATTCCTGACGAGGCCATTCAACTGGAAGATATGGTGATGTTCCATGCCGACAGGGAAATGGCGAACTCCGGTAAGAGCCGGGGGTGGGTGGGCTATGCATCTATGTTAACAAGAACTGGTGCGTTAATGCCACGTTAGTGTCTAAACACTGCTCTCCGTTGGTGGAGTTCCTTATTGTAAATTGTTGGCCTTATTATCTGCCTAGGGAATTCAGCAACGTGTTTGTAGTCGGTGTTTACATAGCGCCGAGCGCTAACGCTAAAGCTAATGCTAAGAAGGCACTCGGGGAACTGCACAATGCAATCAGTGAAATCCAAAGTTCACACCCGGACAGTTTTGTGGTGGTTGCGGGGGATTTTAACCACACCAGCCTAAAGACTGTGCTCCCCAAGTTTAAACAATGTGTAGACTTTAAGACCAGAGGAGAGAATATGTTGGACTTAGTGTACACAAACACAGATGCATATAAAGCGATACCCCGCCCCCATCTCGGCCGTTCTGATCACATATCTGTGATGCTGGTGCCTGCCTACAAACCTTTATTGAAGTGCAGCAGGCCAGCAGTGAAACAAATCAGGATTTGGCCAGAGAGTGCAACCCCTGCACTGAAAGACTGTTTTCAGCACACAGACTGGAAGGTCTTCAAAATAGCAGCCTCCCAGGAAGACAGGACAGATGTGGAGGAGTATGCTGATTCGGTCACCAGCTACATCGCGAAGTGCACAGAGGATTTCACTACAGTGAAGACCATCATTATGCGGGGTAATCATAAGCCCTGGATGACTGCAGAGGTGCGCTCGCTGCTCACAGCCAGAGATGCAGCCTTCAGAGTGAAGGACAGGATCGCCCTCCGCTCAGCCAGGTCTGCGCTTTCTAAGGGAATTAAAGTGGCAAAGCGCGCCTATGCGGAGAAAATCCAGGGACACCTCTGTGACACTAGGAACACCAAGCAGATGGGGCAGGGAGTTCGGACACTGACGGGCTTTAAGCCTAAGGCAGGGGGTCGATGATGACGACGCTTCGCTTCCAGACAGGCTTAACGACTTCTTTGCACGTTTTGAAGCATCAAACTCGACAATCAGAGGGAGGGCTGGCCCTCCCCCACCATCGGTCGGACCAGCTTTTACCATCAACACAGCGGACACACGGAGGACCCTAACCAGAGTCAACCCACGCAAAGCTGCAGGTCCAGACAACATTCCGGGACGTGTGCTCCGAGACTGCGCGAGCGAGTTGGCGGATGTCCTGACTGACATTTATAACATCTCCCTGAGTCAGGCCATTGTTCCCAGATGCTTCAAGACCTCTATCATTGTACCGGTGGCAAAGAAACCAGTGGTGTCCTGTTTGAATGACTATCGTCCTGTTGCACTGACACCAATTGTGATGAAGTGTTTTGAGCGGCTTGTCAAACCACACATTACAGCCTGCCTCCCTGCATCACACAACCCGCTCCAGTTTGCATATCGTTCAAACCGCTCCACGGAGGATGCTATAGTCACCACCCTACACTCTGTCATCACCCACCTGGACCAAAAAGACACCTACGCCAGACTCCTGTACATTGATTTCAGTTCAGCATTCAACACCATTATTCCCCAGAGACTGATGGAGAAATTACTCCTTCTCGGTCTGAACACCGCCACATGTCTCTGGATCCTGGATTTTCTGACTGAGAGACCTCAGTCTGTCCGGGTTGGAAACAACATCTCCAAGTCTGTCACGCTGAGTACCGGATCCCCTCAAGGCTGTGTACTCAGTCCACTGTTGTTTACACTTCTAACACATGACTGTGTATCCAGACACGAGGGGAACCAGATTATTAAGTTTGCAGATGACACCACGGTGGTGGGACTTATCCAGAGGGATGAGGAATCAATGTACAGGGAAGAAGTGAGAGACCTGGAGGGCTGGTGCAGGGAGAACAATCTGGTGCTCAACGTGGACAAAACGAAGGAGATGATTATCGACTTCCGGCGGTCGCAGCCTGAGCACGCCCCCCTCAGTATCGGCGGCCGTTTAGTGGAGAGAGTAGAGAACATCAAGTTCCTCGGAGTGCAGATCTCGCAGGATCTGACCTGGAGCAAGAATTCCTTGGAGATCAGGAAGCGGGCTCAGCAGAGACTGCACTTCTTGAGGAAACTCAAACAGGCCTCTCTCCCCATCTACATCCTCAGGACCTTCTACAGAGGTGTGGTGGACAGTGTTCTGACGTACTGCGTTGCTACATGGTACTCCAGCTGCAGTATGTCAGACAAAAAAGCCCTGCAGAGGATAGTCAAGGGGGCGGAGAGGGTAATTGGAGTCTCCCTCCCCTCTGTCCAAGAACTTTTTCAGAACCATTGTAGGAGCAGGGCACTAAGCATTGTCAAGGACCGTTCTCACCCTCTGCATAAACACTTTGAACTTCTTCCATCTGGTAAACGATTCCGGAGCATCAGAGGCAGAACCACCAGACTGATCAACAGCTTCCATCCACAAGCTGTCAGGATGCTGAACAGTTGACCCGGAATCTCTCATACACACTACTGCACCTACGGACATTTTGTATATTATAGTTAGTTATTCTTTTTTTCCCCAAGTATGTCTCAGGGATGTGTGAATGGATGGGGGGGTGGGGGTGCTATGTGGGAATGTGTCTTAAATCATGCTGCTTCTTATATGGATGCCGAGTGAAATGCAATTTCATCTTGTCTGCACTACAGTTGTATGTACAGCAATATGACAATAAAGTTTGATTTGATTTGATTTGATATACACGTAACAGTTCAGTTCAATGAGCACACTCTTATACTATTGGCGATGCCACAGGATACAGCGCCCACCAATGGGGTGGCATATGCAAATGCAACTCATACAGCTCATACAACTCCCATACATCACATCTCCTCCCCACTAAATGTTGTACCCACCCCCAAGATACACAAAACAAACAACTTTTATTATTTTAAAAACACACACTAGCCTTGAGGCTGGGAGTAGACGATCCCAAACCCCTGAGTCAGTCAAGGGTTTATTCTGCCCTTTTGGTGAGACGTGACTCTCTCATCTAACACAAAAAAAAGGTCTCTTATTCAAAAATGTCCAATATATGTCTCTTAAAAGTATCTTAAACAAAGTTTATGGAACATAACGCTCTGGTGGTCTAGTAATACGAGAAGGATATCTCTTACCAGTGTCTGGAGGTGATGTGGTGTTTCCCTCTGAGGTTACCTGGGGTAATGGTGAGGGGTCACTCACAGGAACCGGAGTAGCTGGTTCTGGAACAGTCTTTTCCAGCACAGGCAGGTCTGCTGAGATGCACGACGATGCAGCTCCGCCGTCGTCTGTAGAGGTATCCAATTCAACAACCCTGGCCAGCATCTGGTCCGCGTGCCGCCTCCAGTGCTGCGATGCGCCGATGTCGACGGTGTAGGATACAGGGCCAGTCTCAGCTGAAACAACCCCTGGTATCCACTTCTTCTCTCCTCTCCCGTAATTCCGAACAAGAACTGGATCTCCCACCTTGAACGTTCTGGCTTTTGCATGCATTCCTCGATACGCACACTGTGCCTCTTGTGCTTTCTCTACCTCTGATGTCACGCTAGGCTTCAGCAGGTCCAATCGAGATCGCAACTTGCGATGCATGAAAAGCATAGACGGGGACTCCTTCATTGTAGAATGTGGAGTGTTACGGTACGTGAGTAGAAAGGCGTCCAGTCGGTGTTGTATGGAAGCGGTTCCAGTGGAACGCTTCAGTGACTGCTTGAATGTCTGTACAAAACGTTCTGCAAGACCATTTGTTGATGGGTGGAATGGTGCAGAGCGAATGTGCTTTACTCCATTGCCTTTCATAAAAGTGTCAAACTCGTGTGAGGTAAACTCAGGACCATTATCGCTCACTAACACCTCAGGGAGCCCATAGCGACTAAATAACCCTCGGAGCACCTGGATGGTATTAGCCGTTGTAGTGGAACTCATAAGGTGTACCTCAGGCCATTTTGAATGGGCGTCTACAACCACCATAAACATTTGGCCTTGGAACGGCCCAGCAAAGTCAACTTGAATTCTCTGCCACGGGGATCCAGGCCAGGTCCATGGGTGGAGTGGTGCTGGTCCCAGTGCTTTCTGTGTGAATTGACAGGACTGGCATGTTTTTGAGACCTGTTCAATTTGAGCGTCAATTCCGGGCCACCACATGTAACTGCGGGCGACAGCTTTCATTTTGACAACACCTGGGTGTCCAGTATGCAGTTCCGACAGCATTCGTGATCTCAATTTTGAGGGAATGACGACGCGCACACCCCACATAAGGCAACCTTGCTGGAGTGTCAACTCATCCCTCCGGCTGATGAATGGCGCCAATGTGCTGGCCACATCCTGGACCCTCGGAAAGCGACCTGTGGAGACCATCTCCAGGACTTGAGCAAGGACAGGATCACCCCTGCTCTCTCGGCAGATTTCTCGACAGTTCACAGGTAAGGCTTCTAGGTGTTTAATGTGAAAACTGTCCACAGTACTGATTCTCTCTCTTGATGATGTTGGTAATGGAAGGCGTGAAAGCCCATCCGCATTTCCATGACGAGCTGCCTCTCGGTACTGTATGGTGTAATTATGGGCAGCTAACAGGAGAGCCCACCGCTGCATTCTAGCAGCAGCCATAGATGGTGTGGCTTTGCACGGACTCAGAATAGTGGTCAATGGGCGATGATCTGTAAGGAGTGTAAACTGCCTGCCATACAGATAATGATGGAATTTACAAACTCCAAATATAATGCCAAGAGCTTCGCGCTCAATGTGGGCATAATTGCGTTCTGCCTTATTCAGAGTCCTTGATGCAAAAGCTATGGGCCTCTCTTGTCCATTCGTTAGAATATGTGAGATGACACTACCTACACCATAAGGTGATGCATCACACGCCAGCCGAATGGGAAGTTGTGGATCATAATGGGTTAACACGCTTTGAGAGAGTAACTGCTCTTTTGCCTCTTTGAAAGATGCAGCACATTCAGATGTCCATTGCCATTGTTTTCCTTTGCAAAGCAGAGTATTCAGTGGGCTTAGGATAGCTGACAAGTTGGGGATAAATCTGCTGTAATAATTAATTAGCCCCAAGAAAGAACGTAACTGACTCACGTCTGTAGGTGCAGGGGCCTCCACAATTGCCCTGACTTTCTCTGGTGCCTTGTGTAGACCCTGGGCATCAATGACGTGACCCAGATATTCCAGTGAATCCTTGAAAAATTCACATTTTTCCTTCCATACTCGCAAACCGAATTCTTCCAAGCGCCCTAGGACTGCATCCAGATTTTTCAGATGCTGCACACGATCCTGTCCACTGACCAATATATCGTCCAGGTAACAGTGAACGTTCGGCAGACCCTGGAGGACTTGGTCCATGGCACGCTGGAATATCGCTGGTGCTGAGGTAATTCCAAATGCCAGCCTGTTGTAACAAAACGGACCCTTGGATGTGGTTATTGTGAGATATTTTCTGGAATTTCCCTCTATCACCATTTGCAAATAGGCATGAGATAAGTCCAGTTTACTAAAATGTTGCCCCCCCGAAAGTGATGCGAATAGATCTTCAATGCGTGGAATTGGGTATTTCTCCACACACAGGGCAGGATTAACTGTGACTTTAAAATCCCCACATATCCTAACATCTCCGTTCTTTTTCACAACGGGCACAATGGGTGTTGCCCATTCACTGAATTTGACAGGGGATATAATGCCCTGCTCACACAATCGGTCAATTTCAGCCTCCACTTTTGGCCTAAGGGCGTAGGGAACGACTCTCGCTTGACAGAACTGTGGCACATGATCCGGCTTCAGCGCTATGGCTACTTCCATGCCTTTCAGAGTGCCTAATTCTTTTTTAAAGACCTCTGCATGTCTTTGTAGCACGCCCTCTAGCGTCTCCTCCCGGACCGTCTTTATTTCTCGCCAGTCAATTCGAATCCTCCGCAGCCACTCCCGACCAAAAAGTGGGGGTGAACTTCCCCGAACCACATACAATGGTAGTCTAGCCCTCTGCTTGTTCATCCTCACTGAAACGGTGATGACACCCTCTGCTGGAATCACCTCGCCCGTGTATGTTTTCAGCATTATACACTACCGTTCAAAAGTTTGGGGTCACCCAGACAATTATTTTGTGTTTTTCATGAAAAGTCACACTTATTTACCACCATGAGTTGTAAAATGAATAGAAAATATAGTCAAGACATTGACAAGGTTAGAAATAATGATTTGTATTTGAAATAATAATTTTTTTCTTCAAACTTTTCTTTCGTCAAAGAATCCTCCATTTGCAGCAATTACAGCATTGCAGACCTAACATGATTGCACAAGGGTTTTCTAATCATCCATTAGCCTTCTGACGCAATGAGCAAACACATTGTACCATTAGAACACTGGAGTGATAGTTGCTGGAAATGGGCCTCTATACACCTATGTGAATATTGCACCAAAAACCAGACATTTGCAGCTAGAATAGTCATTTACCACATTAGCAATGTATAGAGTGTATTTCTGATTAGTTTAAAGTTATCTTCATTGAAAAAAAAGTGCTTTTCTTTCAAAAATAAGGACATTTCTAAGTGACCCCAAACTTTTGAACGGTAGTGTATGTGTTTGGCGCAAGGGCAAGTCCTTAAAGTGTGCATCATACAGTTTTCTTGAAATCAGAGAAACGGCAGCACCGGTATCTAATTCCATAATAATCCTTTTACCTTCAATTTTTGGTTTAACGCTCATGTATGACAAATTACTCTGCTGAGACACCATATGCAGGCTCACTTCAGTGTCTGTAGTGCTACCATCACTAGATATTTCTTTTACATCCAATTGGTGCACCCTTTTTTCTTTTTAGCTTTATACTCCACTGGTTTCTCCTTATTTACAGTCTCTTTGTTCCTGCACATTTTCGAGATATGTCCTCTCTTACCACATTTATGGCATTTTAGCTCCTTATAAGAACAATCACTCTCTTTGTGGTTCATTTTTCCACAGTGCGAACATTTCGTGTGTTGTTTGTCGTGTGGTGACAGTGCATGCACTTTCAGCGCGTTGCTCAGCTGATGTATCTCGCGAGCTACTGTCTCCATTGACACGGCTAGTTCCACTGCTTTGGAAAAAGTAAGCTTCTCCTCCGTCAGCAATTTTTTCTGGATAGCTTCTATATTCAGTTCACAAACGAGCCTATCCCTCAATGCATCCTGCAGGTGCATACCAAACTCGCAGTGTTCAGAAAGCTTTTTAATGACTGCTATGTATTGCGTCACAGTTTCTCCCTCTTGTTGGTTCCGTTTATGAAAGCGAAATCTTTCAGCAAAATCACAATTGGCTTTGGGGAAAAATGGTCTTTCAAAACTTCCGTGAGTTGAGCATATGTCTTAGCCCCTGGCTTATCTGGAGCTACGAGGCTACGTAAAAGTCCATATGTTGACGCACCAATTACACTTAAGAAAACAGCAAGCTTTTTCTCCTCTGCAATACCATTTGCTGTTACAAAATACTCAAACCTCTCAACGTAGGTTGTCCACTGCTCCACCGACTCGTCGAATGGGTTAATGTGTCCAATAACTCCAGCCATGGCGTGCAGTTAGCTAGCGTTTAGCAATCTTGTCACCTGGCGTCCTGTCACCCGGCGTCCTGTCACCCGGCGTCCTGTCACCTGGCGTGCTGCGCCCAGCCAAACTCCCACCAGGACAAACGTTCCTCTTCCTCCGTCACTCGCAGTCAATACCGCGGCGAGACTTGGAAACCTAAAGTTGTCCTCATCGCCAATGATGTTATGTCCGTGGGTTTCTACTTTAGATTACCACTCGGAGGAACAAACACCAAGACACACATGGCTGCAGGTCATCAGCTTGCTCGTTTACTCAGGCATACGCACACCTACACGTAACAGTTCAGTTCAATGAGCACACTCTTATACTATTGGCGAAGCCACAGGATACAGCGCCCACCAATGGGGTGGCATATGCAAATGCAACTCATACAACTCATACAACTCCCATACATCACAATAAGCCTAGCGCTGCAGGGCTGCAAACAGCACGAAAAGAAAGGCAGAACAAAATGACACTTACAGGGCTGGAGCAATCCGGGGCGAACTGAGCAGTCTGGTGGAAGAGAATTGTAAGCTGAGGCAGCCGTGAACACCCAGGAATTGATCGTCTGGAGATGTCGGGCTGAGAATGTGAAGGGAGTGGTAAGACATTCATCGAGAGCTTGCGGCCATGAACAAGAGTGAATGCCCCAGCAATCTCTTTCCTCTGGCGCAGCCAACAAATACTCCAAAAGCTAACGAGAAAAGAGATTGCCAGTGTGCGAATGCGTGGGCAGAACTGATTAACACCAGGCGTGTGAGAATGTGTGAAATGAGAATGAATGGAGCGAGTGCATGTGGGTATGTGTATGCGTGTGAGCACCAGACAGTGCAGCTGACGGAGCTTGACAAGAGGAGGGGCATGCCCGAGCTGTCAGGAGGAAACTAAGTCAAATCCTAACAATAAGCCAGAGCCAGGTTTGGCCTCCAAACCCGGATTCATGACAACCTCAGCAGTGCCACAGGCTGATCACCTCCATGCAACGCCACATTGATACAGTAATTAATCCAAAATTTGCCCCGACCAAGTACTGAGTGTGTACATGGACATACTTTTCAGTCAGCCAACATTTCTATTAAAAAACTATTTTGTAAATGAATTTTATGTAATATTCTAATTTTTTGAGAAACTGAATTTGGGGTTTTCATGGGATGTAAGCCATAGTCATCAAAATTAAAATAAATAAACACTTGAAATATGTCACTCTCTGTGTAATGAATCTATATAATAGATGGGTTTCACTTTCTGAAATGAGTGACAAAAAATACGCCTCCCGGTCCATGAATCCTAGTTTTGGGAGAGATCATCTCTGTTCAACCCAGATGGTTCTCCCCTCCAAACACCACGGTGGGGAGCATGACCGCCCTGGCAGAGGTGTCAAATCTGTCAGGTCAGTCGTGCCTAAAACAGCTGATGTGACACGTCAGGAACATCAGAAAAAAGTTGTCACAACCTGGCTCAAAGGCACGCAAACTGACAGCAATAAAAAAAGTTTATTTTCAATAAAGTGAAAAAAAAATAAAATAAAACCAAGATAATACATAGTGTGCTTTTGCTGGGAGGCACAGCCAACAGCAAAGCAAACAGCTGCACTCTGTGCTTCAGGCGATCAGCTGATTGAATCCTCCTCCTCCGGTGTTCTGACATTTTGGCAGATCTATCAGAAAAACACAGGACAGATGATCGTAAAGACTTTAGTTAAATATAAAAAAACCCCGACAGGTCCCATGTGTTTAGCTCTGTCTGTGTGTGTGTATGTGCTGCAGGCAGAGCTCTGTAGGGGTTTTTGCTGTGAACCAACACTGCAACTATGCCATTTGCTCTGTGAATGCAGGACATTATCAGCCATATGGTGGATACGTCAGAAAATTTTCAGAATGCTGAAAATTAATTTTCAGAGGAGCTCGGTGAACAACGTCGTACACCAGTGTGCTTCAGCGTGCTCTTAACTTACACAAAACTGACCCATAACTGATTCACATACCCCAGCGTATTCTCCAAATTTTTCATACATTTTGCAAACACCGTCTAAATCATGCAGGTGTGACAGGGCCTTAACCAAGGCAGCAGCGAGGCACCAAAGCACAGCCACCAGCTGGACCAGCAACAGTACTTTTAAACCTTTGGGGAAACAAGAGTGGATCTGCAGCTCAAGGAACGATTTTTTAAAATATCAGCGACCAAATCATTTTCCTCTCCCCTGTCACCCATTGTGGGTGGAAAAACAGCTATTATTTTTAAACAGATACAGTATACTGTAGCTGCTTAAACAAGTCCTTGCACTGGCATTTTGCTAGCTAGGATGCTCTGCATTGTGGGTGGAGGAGTCTAACCATCCAATCGAAAAACCTAAAAATGCCAACGTTCTTGGATGCCTTCTATGTGTACCCCTGGACGTACATAAGACATCTGATTGGTTAAAGCCACAGGATAAGTTTAACAGTTAATTTAACCTACAGAGCCACACTGTTAATTCCTGAAGGCCAAAGGCAGATTTGCTTGACCCTGGTAACACAGATGGTTGAAATATGATTGGACAAAAAAAACCTCTAACATGCATTACACTACTGGAAGGAGTGCAACCAAGAGAAAAGCTACAAAATGAAGAGAATAGACTATTGGGAATAATTTTATACATCCTCAGGGAACAAATATGTTGTAAAGGTTGTAAATGTAACTCTGATAGTGTTTAGGCCAGCAGAGAAGGCTGTTTGCAGATGATATTGTGAGCTGCAGTGAGAGTAGGGAGCAGGTGGAAGAGAACCTGGAGAGGTGGAGGTATGCTCTGGAGAGAAGAGGAATGAAAGTCAGTAGAAGCAAGACAGACCACATGAGTGTGAATGAGAGGGAGGCAGGTGCAATGGTGAAGAGGGAAGGAGTAGTGGTAGTGAACGCAGATGGGTTTAAATACCTGAGGTCAACCATCCAAAGCAATGGAAAATACACATAAGACATGAAGAAGAAAGTGCCGACAGGGTGGAGTGGGTGGAGACAAGTGTCAGGAGTGATTTGTGACAGAAAGGTAGCAGCAAGAGTGAAAGGGAAGATTTAAAAGATGATTGTGAGACCTGCTATGATGTATGGCTTGGAGAGGGTGGTGATGACAAAAAGACAGGAGGTGGAGCTGGAGATGGCAGAGTTGAAGATGCTAAGATTTTCATTGGGAGTGACTAGGAGGGACAAGACTAGAAATGAGTATATCAGAGGAACAGCTCAGGTTGAGAGGTTTGGAGACAAAGTTAGAGAGGCAAGGCTGAGATGGTTTGGACATGTGCAGAGGAGGGATAGTGGATATACTGGACAAAGGATCTTGAAGATGGAGCTGCCAGGCAGGAGGAAAAGAGGAAGACCACAGAGAAGATTCATGGATGTAGTGAAGGAGGACATGGAGAGGGTTGGTGTTACGGAGGAAGATGAAGGGATAGGGGAAGGGTACAGAAAAATTTCTGTTGCTTCGAAGGTCCCAATGAGCACAGTGGCCTCCATCATCCGTATATAGCCTCATGCTAGCTGTTAGCATGAGGCCTACATATCTCCCGAGAGAACACTCACACGTGATCTGCATTGTTGTTTATGCAAATCCGACGGCGAACGCTGGGACAGCGCGTGACGTCATCCATTCAGTAACCAGCAGGCTGCAGACAGAACACCCAGATGCTCTTCTCCTCATCTCAGGCGATTTCAACCACGTTTCACTGTCTCCCATTCTGCCCACTTTCACCCAGTATGTCACATGCCACACGAGAGACAATAAAACACTGGATTTGTTCTACGCAAACACTAAGGAGGCGTACACCTCATCACAACTCCCCCCACTTGGGAGATCGGATCACAACTTGGTTCATCTCCGGCCGGTGTACAAACCCCTAGTGCACAGATAACCTCCGGCCATGCACACTGTGGAGTTATGGTCTGAGGAGACAATGGACACTCTAAAGGACTGTTTTGAAGTCACTGCCTGGAAGCAGCTCTGCGATCCACATGGTGAGGACATCGATGGCCTCATTCACACCTTCACGGGCTACCTCAGCTTCTGTGTGGACAAATCCGTTCCCACCAAGACCATACGGCGTCACTCAAACAACAAACCCTGGATCAACCCTGAGATAAAAACACTTCTGAGAGAGAAGAAGAGGATCTTCAGGTCGGGGAACAGGGAGATGCTGAAGTCCGTACAGAGGGAGCTGAGGAGAAAGATCAGAGAAGGCAAGGAAAGCTTCAGGAAGAAGATGGAGGACAAGCTGCAACAGAGCAACATCAGCGGGGTCTGGAGAAACCTCAAAACCATCTCGGGGCTCCAGAATACCTCCCCCCAGGCCACGGGGGGCAGGGAGTGGGCGAACAACCTGAATCTGTTTTTCAATAGATTTGACCAACCGCCCTCCCCCCTGTCTGCACAACAACCACTGCTGCCTCTAAGAAATCAAGTCCTGCTGCCCACTCCCCACTCCACCGACACCCCCCCCCCACTCCCAACACACAGCCCCCCATCCTGACCCTGACCAAGACCCAGGTGAGGACGGAGCTGAGGAAGATCAAGGCGAGGAAGGCGTCGGGACTGGACGGCATCAGCGCAAAGCTCCTCAAGTCCTGTGCAGACCAGTTGTGTGGGATTGTGACGTATATCTTCAACATGAGCCTGAAACTGGGGAGGGTACCACAGCTGTGGAAAACATCTTGTGTGGTACCTGTACCAAAAACTTCCCACCCCAAAGACCTGAACAGCTACAGACCGGTGGCCTTGACGTCCCACTTGATGAAGACCCTGGAGAGACTGCTCCTTGCTCATCTCCGCCCCCTGGTGGAACCAGCGATGGATCCACTCCAGTTCGCCTACCAGCATGGCATTGGGGTGGAGGATGCGGTGATCTTCCTCCTTCACCGTTCTCTGTCCCACCTGGAGAAGCCCGGGAATATGGTGAGGATCATGTTCTTTGACTTCTCCAGTGCTTTCAACACCATCCAACCGATGATCCTGAAGGACAAGCTGCTGCGCGCAGGGGTGGACCAGCACCTGTCATCATGGATCCTGGACTACCTCACGAACCGGCCTCAGTTTGTGAGAACCCGGGACTGTGTTTCCGACACGATCATCAGTAGCACGGGGGCCCCCCCAGGGAACGGTGCTGGCTCCCTTCCTGTTCACTCTTTATACTGCGGACTTCTCACACAACACAACACATTGCCATCTACAGAAGTTCTCTGATGACTCTGCGATCGTTGGTCTCATCTCCAACGGAGATGAAGCTGAGTACAGAGGGCTTATCCAGGACTTTGTGGACTGGTGCCATCGGAACTGCCTCCAGATCAACGCGAGGAAAACTAAGGAGCTGGTGGTGGACTGCCGCAGGCATGGGCAGCCCCTCATAGCACCAGTAAATATACAGGGAACAGACATCGAGATGGTGACATCCTATAAGTACCTGGGTATTCATCTGAACAATAAACTAGACTGGTCACACAATACTGACGCACTCTACAAGAAGGGACAGCGCAGGCTGTTCCTGCTGAGGAGACTCAGGTCTTTTGGTGTACAAGGGGCGCTGCTGAAGTCATTCTATGACACGGTGGTGGCATCAGCCATCACTTTTGGAGTGGTCTGCTGGGGCAGTGGCATTACTGCAGCCGATAGGAAGAGACTGAACAAACTGATTAAGAAAGCTAGCTCTGTCCTGGGGCAGCGCCTTGATCCGATGGAGGAGATAGGAGAGTGAAGGACGGTGGTTAAACTGTCATCTCTGCTGGAGTCCGAGTTCCACCCTATGCAGGACATACTGGATGCACTGAGGAGCTCATTTAGCAGCAGACTACATCATCCCAGGTGCACAACCGAGAGGTTTCGTAGGTCCTTCCTACCAACGGCTGTCAGACTGTACAACCTAAGCAGGGCTGCTCGCAGAGATAGCAAAAAGACGTAACAAACTAATAGTTTTTTTTTTGTTTTTTTTTTTAATGCAAAAGATGCAATAGACTTACACAATGGTCCCCTCCGGCATACAACTAGGAACATACCGGTCGCTATGGAGGGTGAGAATATGTATGGGCACATAATCATACCATGTAGGATAACTAAGTAGACGGTTATGCTGTTTCATCCCACCTAGCAACAATGCTCTGCACTGTGTGTGTTTATATATTTACATATTTATTCCATCTAGCTACAATGCTCCGCACTGTGTTTTTATATATCTACATATTATTCCATCTAGCTACATTGCTCCGCACTGTGTGTGTTTATATACTTGCATATTTATTCCACCTAGCTGCAATGCTCCGTACTGTGGGTGTTTATATATTTACATATTTATTCCATCTAGCTCCAATGCTCTGCACTGTGTGTTCATATATTCATATATTTATTCCATCCAGCTACAAGGCTCTGCACTGTGTGTCTGTGTGTGTGTGTGTATATATATATTTTATAGTAATATGTACATATGTATATTAGCTGCTCTTGCTTGCTTGTTTTTTTTTCTTGCCTTCTGATTGTTGCTCTGAGTGTTGCTATCCCTGTGCTGTTGCAATCCTGGAATTTCCCCATTGTGGGACTAATAAAGGCTTATCTAATCTAATCTAATCTAAATGGAAGAAGTTTGGAACCACCAGGACTCTTTCTAGAGCTGGCCGGCTGTCTAAACTGAGTGATCTGGGGAGAAGGGCCTTAGTCAGGGGGGTGACCAAGAACTCGATTGTCACTCTATCAGAGCTCCGGTGTTCCTCTGTGGAGAATAGAGAACCTTCCAGAAGGACAACCATCTCTCCAGCAATCCACCAATCAGGCCTGACAGAGTGGCCAGACAGAAGTCACTCTTTAGTTAAAGGCACATGGCAACCTACCTGGAGTTTGCAAAAAGACACCTGAAGGGCTCTCAGACCATGAGAAACAAAATTCTGTGGTCTGATGAGACAAAGATTGAACTGTTTGGCGTCAATGTCAGGTGTCATGTTTCGAGGAAACGCAGGCACTCCTCATCACCAGGCCAACACCATCCCTACAGTGAAACATGGTGGTGGCAGCATCATGCTGTGGGGATGTTTTTCAGTGGCAGGAGCTGGGAGACTAGTCAGGATAGAGGGAAAGATGAATGCAACAATGTACAGAGACATCCTGGATGAAAACCTGCTCCAGAGCGCGCTTGACCTCAGACTGGGACGACGGTTCATCTTTCAGCAGGACAGCGACCCTGAGCACACAGCCAAGATGTCAAAGGAGTGGCTTCATGACAACTCTATGAATGTCCTTGAGAGGCCCAGCAAGAGCCCATACTTGAATCCAATTAAATATCTGTGGAGAGATCTGAAAATGGCTGTGCACCGACACTTCCCATCCAACCTGATGAAGCTTGAGAGGTGCTGCAGAGAGGAATGGGCCAAGCTGCCCAAAGATAGGTGCGCCAAGCTTGTGGCATCATATTCAAAAAGACTTGAGGCTGTAATTGCTGCCAAAGGTGCATCAAGAAAGTATTGAGCAAAGGCTGTGAATACTTACGTACAGACAATTTCTTAGTTTTTTATTTTTAATAAATTTGCAAAAATCTCCCAAAAAACTTTTTTCATGTTGTCATTATGAGGTGCTGTGTGTTTTGAGGAAAAAGTGAATTTATTCCATTTTGGAATAAGGCTGTAACACAACAAAATGTGGAAAAAAGTGAAGTGCTGTGAATACTTTCCAGATGCACTGTAAGTCCAAATCTCCAAGACCCTGCAAAGACCATCCACATTCTGGCTAATTTCTAAAGGTGCCTTCACACCAAACGCCTGCTTGCCTGTGCTTAGTTGTGAGCAACAAATGTGGTTAAATTGAAGGTTTTCAGAGGGTTGCTTCAGTCTGTTATTTATTTATTTTTTACTTATTTATTTGGATAAAAATGACAGTGAATCTGGTATTCAAACATAGGAAATGTAAATATATATATATATATATAAGATAAGATAAGATGATTAGGCTTTATTTGTCCCACAAAGGGGAAATTCCAGGATTGCAACAGTACAGGGATAGCAACACTCAGAGCAATAATTTAGAAGATAAGAAAATAAGAGCAGTGAATATACATATGTACACATAAATATATAAATATATATACACAGTGCGGAGCATTGTAGCTAGATGCAATAAACAGCATAACAGTCTACTTAGTTATCCTACATAGTATGAATATGTACCCATATACGTATATTGTCACCTTCCGTAGTGATTGATATTATCCTAGTTGTATACTGGAGGGAGACTATTTTGTGTAAGTTTGTTGCGTCTTTTGCATTCAAAACTATTAGGTCGAAATGTTTTTTTTTACAATCTCTGCGAGCAGCCCTGCTTAGGTTTTAAAGTCTGACAGCCATAGGTAGGAAGAACCTGCGAAACCTCTTGGTTGCACACCTAGGATGATGTAGCCTACTGCTAAATGAGCTCCTCAGTGCATTCAGCATGTCCTGCATAGGGTGAGACTCAGATTCCCGAAGAGATGACAGCTTAGCCACCATCCTTCTCTCTCCTATCTCCTCCACTGGGTCAAGGCGCTACCTCAGGACAGAGCTAACTTTCTTGATCAGTTTGTTCAGTCTCTTCCTGTTGGCTGTTGTGATGCCACTGCCCCAGTAGACCACTCCAAAAGTGATGGCTGATGCCACCACCGAATCGTAGAAGGTCTTCAGGAGCACCCCTTGTACACCAAAAGACCTGAGCCTCCTCAGTAGAAACAGCCTGCGCTGTCCCTTCTTGTAGAGTGCATCGGTATTCTGTGACCAGTCTAGTTTATTGTTCAGATGAACACCCAGGTACTTGTAGGATGTCACCATCTCAATCTGTGGCCAGTTTGTGAGGTAGTCCAGGATCCATGATGACAGGTGCTGGTCCACCCCTGCGCACAGCAGCTTGTCCCTCAGGATCATCAGTTGGATGGTGTTGAAAGCACTGGAGAAGTCAAAGAACATGATCCTCACCATGTTCCCAGGCTTGTCCAGGTGGAACAGGGAACGGTGTAGGAGGAAGATCACTGCATCCTCCACCCCAGTGCCATGCTGGTAGGCAAACTGGAGTGGATCCATCGCTGATCCCACCAGGGGGCAGAGGTGAGCAAGGAGCAGTCTCACCACGGTCTTCATCAGGTGAGAAGTCAGTGCCACTGGTCTGTAGCTGTTCAGGTCTCTGGGATGGGAAGTCTTTGGTACGGGTACTACACAAGATGTTTTCCACAACTGTGGTACCCTCCCCAGCTTCAGGCTCAGGTTGAAGATGTACTCCACAATCCCACACAGCTGGTCGGCGCACGACTTGAGGAGCTTTGTGCTGATGCAGTCCGGACCCGAGGTCTTCCTCGCCTTGATCTTCCTCAGCTCCGCTCTCAACTGGGTCTTAGTGAGGGTCAGGTTGGGGCTGGGGGGCTGTGCGCTGGGAGTGGGGGGGGCATTGGTGGAGGGGAGGGTGGACAGCAGGTCTTGATGACGGTAGAGGCAGCAGTGGTTGTTGTGCAGGCTGAGGGGAGGGCGGTTGGTCAAACCTATTAAAAAACAAGTTCAGATTGTTCAACCACTCCCTGCCCCCCGTTGCCTGGGAGGAGGTATTCTGGAGCCCAGAGATGGTTTTGAGGCTTCTCCAGACCCCGCCAATGTCGCTTTGTTGCAGCTTGTCCTCCATCTTCTTCCTGAACCTGTCCTTGCCTTCTCTGATCTTCCTCCTTAGCTCCCTCTATATGGACTTCAGCATCTCCCTGTTCTCTGACCTGAAGATCCTTTTCTTTTCTCTCAGTAGGGATTTTATTTCAGGGTTGATCCAGGGTTTGTTGTTTGAGCAACACCATATGATCTTGGTGGGTACGGTGTTGTCCACACAGAAGTTGGTATAGTAGAAGTTGATATAAAACGTAGATGTAGAAGCTGATATAAAACATCATACAAAATCCAGGATGACACATGAAGGTGAAAACACTTATTTCCATTGTGGTCCTTTAAATCACATTATTATTCATCCAAATCCCAGCGTTAGAATGGGGAAGTTTTGCTGCGTTATCAAATGCAACAACTGCTCTCACGATTGGCATGGAAAAAGACTGATAATGGCGTACACTTTTTTTTAACTTCTGGACTTGGAAGAAAAGTGGAGAGAATTAGGTCTCTGAGCTAACAAAGAGGCTTCGGGTGGAATGGATTGCAGTGGTCAGAAGGAAAGACATCAGCTCCGACAATATTCCTGCACACATGATCGTGTGTTCACGGCATCTTCACGAAGGTATGTTGTGATTTAAAAAATATTTAGAAGTGCAGAAAGACATCCGCTCTGCAGAGCAGCTGTCTTGCATGCCGTGCACCTCAGCCACAGCTCTCTGTCATCTCTCAATAATGTGTAAAAATGCATAGGACAAAATAAAATAATATCCCTAAATCATCTCTGCTATTCCGAATTTCTCTTGCTTATCTGGAGCAGTGTTTTTTTTTTAATTGGAGTTTTTCGGTGTTTGCTGATTTTCTTTGATTTTTCTTGAAGTTGTGATTACTTGTTGCCTTCATTATGTGTGGATTTAATATCAGCTGGGTACTGAAGTCCATAGAATGTTTGGCATAGTTAAATTAAGCAGATTTTCCTCTTTCAGGTGACTATAAAAACATCACTGTCCTGGTTTAGTATGTTTTTATAGCCGCTAATTATACCGGTAATTCTTTTCTGATGCACCAGTGTGAGCGTTGGGTCAATTTCTGGGTTCATTCAGATCCGTGGTCCATTTGTTGTGCTCATACAGATCAATCCGGTTTATTTTTTAAAATTTTTTAGAAGTAGCACTCCTTTGCTATCTTATTTAGCTTCTCTGAATACAAAATTTAAATTTTCTGTTTGCTCCGTTCCATTGCACGTATGTCTACTCCTGTTAGCCGTTGCCTAGACGACAGGTAAACAAAGAAGCCAGACCATGATGATAGGGACAAAAGCCCAGAATGTAGCCCGGCAGGATGTCAATGCCCATTCTCTATTGGTCTCCCTTGGGAGAGATTTGTCTTGGACAGAGGGGTCTTCCGCACAACAAAATATATACAATCACACAACAATACATAAACAACAAAAATAAATGTCTACAAAAGTCAGCAAAACGTGCAAGTACAGTGCAATTATCTACTTGACCTCACAGTCGTCCTAACTTCTGCTCATCCTGAATTATCCACTCATTAATGAGCTTCACTGACGCAGGGATGAATAAATGTTTATACCCATTATGTTTACAAAGAGGGACCCTAACCGTTCTTCCTGAATTCATTTGAACATATTCAGGATGCAGTACAAATTAGTAATGTATTGCTGGTTTCCGCTGTTATAGCTCATTTAAAATTCTTATCTCAGAAGATGACCTGGAGTGAAGAGTGATAAAATCCTAAAAGCCTGATCTGCCACCGAAGTGTTGCTCCCCTTCTCTTCAGCTGCTGGGTGTAGCTTAAAGTCTCTGCTCAGTTCTCCACAGGTTTATGGATGTGTGTTTTACCCTTGATGAAAAATAACGAGAAACGTCCCCTCATATAATCTGCCAAAAGAGCTTGTTCCATTCTTCAGAAGTGTCTTGTCATCTCTACCTGTGAAGAATTCTCCCCTCTACCTTTATGGTATTTACTTGTAACCCACCTACCAACATCTTCCACCATGTTTTGGCGGATAAAGGCTGTCCCGTGGGACTGGGCGTCATGTAGAATTTCACGTCGGCATTGTCTGAGGCGAGGCAAGAATCGGCCGCCTGACGTGGATGAGCGGGACTAAGACGCTAATGCCTTAACACCTGAGATTGACTGCTCCCTCACTCTTTTCTCCCATTTCATCAGCAACACCTTCTAATTTCTCTTTCCCTCTGTTCACCAGATTCATGGCCCGTGTTAGCGGATTAGTCGACTCCCTCCTGGCGGCCCCCTAAAGCACCATTTCTTTTTCCATCGCCAGTCTTTCTCCAGCTCTCACCCCTCCTCTTTTAAAAATGTCTGAATTTTGTGTTGCATATTTATTCCTGCAGAATTACCATCACAAACACTCTTCCCAGGCTCTTTGTTATGCTGCAGGGGGAGGGAGGGTGGAGGGAAAGCAGATTATGCTCCGAGTTTCTCTGAGGCACACTTAAGAGCTGGCTTTCTAGGCTTCCTCATGCTTTTGAGCAGTGCTCAGGGCTTACGGAGACGTACTCCAGCTCCTCAAAGTAAAGGCGCCTGTGACTTAAAATAGTGTTGCCAGGCCGGCGTTCCTCTTCACCGTATCTTCTCTCCACTCACCAACCCTTCCTTCTCCTCTCCGTATAACTCCTGTTATTCATCGTCTTTCTTCCATTCGTCTTCTGCATTATCCTGACAAAGACGGACTGACCAAATTCAGTTCAAGTTAAGCTTCAGATCTGCCATTGCTCTTATCGTGGATTTTCTATGAAGTGTTCTGCTCAACGTTGGGGGGGCAGTGATCGGCTAAACCAAACAGACTGAACTGAAGAACCTAACGGTGCCAATCAGAGACCGAGTCAAAATTGCTGTAGTCCAGACCACATCAAGACCAGAGTGTTCCAAGACCTGAAGGGTTTAAGGAACTGAGACAGAGTTGAGACCTAGATCACCGCACACATGAGGAGATTTGTTGTTTTTTTAGAAATGGGGGTGTTCACAATTTAGCATGAGGGACAAATGTATAAATGTACATTAGGGACAATTTTCAAAGAATAAAGGTGCAAAGATGTGAGCAAAGATGCCAATTTAAAAAATGGAAAAAAGGCGCAAATTGCGATTTGATTACAAACAATAAAAATTTGTCATATCCGGCTCTAGGGAGCCGGGCAATCAGAGCCAGGGGCAAGCCAGTGAGTCGTGATATTTTATTCAGGGTAAAGGGGAAGGGATGAGAGCACAGATACTCATGCAGACGTACACTCACAGGTTGCACAGCGCAGAGGTAAGCAGCTCGTACCGGACGTGGGGGTAACAAGACGTACATACTCACAGCGGGATACAAACACGAATGCTGCAAGAGGAGTAGAAGCTGACACCAGACGAAGGGGCTTCAGCTTAGCAATGTGTTTATGTCGCAGCCCCGAGTCATCGAGGCTGCTCCTATTTATCCTCATTGGCAGCGCCCCAGCTGATGAAGACTAATTGGCCCCAGCTGTCCATAATGCTGCCAGCTGGGGGCCAGCTGAGACGCTGCTCCATGGGAAGCAGGGATGAGGGAAAACATGGGCTGAGTGCCGAGACGGCATCTCAACCCATGGTGACAGAGCCCCTCCCTCAAGGTCGGGCTCCTGAACGACCAGGAACATCCCAGCCCCCCCCCCCCCCCACCCCCACCTAGGGTGGGAGGCGGACCGGAGGGGAAGAAGCCAAGGGAAGGAAAACACCAATGGGGCAATGTAGGGTAGCGGGAAAGAAAAACCCATATACAATACTGACAAAACAGAATAATTAACCCAGGTACAGATGGGGAGAAGAACTGGGTCAGCACGCCGGTTACATACTACCCAGAGAGTACCAACCATGCGTGACCCAGAGCAAGGAAAAAACCACCAAAAAGGTACAGGGCAAAAATGCTGAGTACGGTTAAATAAAAGGGAACCTATACACAGCGCTAATTTAAGTACATACACACAGTCACCAAGAAAAGTGAGGGTGACTGGAACAAATGACAATTACAGAGCATGGTGTTACGAAAAACAAGGCACATGACTCTAATGAACAAACAGGACATAAGAGAAATACTGAGTGCAGGCAAAAAAAAACCCCACACACACGAATATATAAATACCCAGTCACCTAAAGAAATGAAAGTGACTGGAATAAATGGATAACTGCAGAGCATGGTGTTACGGAAAACAAAACAACTCTACAATACAAAAAACGAGGCTAAAAACATGGCACAAAAAGTAAAATGCTGAGCATGAGCGATGGAAAACAGCACTATAAAAACAAATCCACCAACAGGACAGAACATTACACCCGAGTGACCTTAACAAAAGAAAAAGTGACACCCGAGGTGAATGGCAGGCAGAGTCCAAAAATGGCCGAGATGGCTCCGGAGATCTCCCCGCCCATTGTCCAGCTGGCGAATCAGGGAAAGAAGTGTTCGGACGGCGAACTCTGGACCCAGATCCCAGGAATCCAGTCCACCGGCAGCCGAACCAGGCTGCCCAGAGGGAAACACAGACCAGTGGGGGGAACCAGATCACCAAACCGAAAGTTCTGTGGGTCGGGTCGTCGACCCGCATCACTCAACCACCAGGACCGTTGAGACGGGCGAAGGATCAGAGCGGATCCCGGTGGAAGAGGCTCAGGGGAGAGCCGATGACGAGGGCGGCGGGCGTCAGGCCGCAGGAAAACGGCCACCTCCTCACCGGACCTGGACAATACTGGGGCAGCACCCACGTCGGACCCCGATCGGGCCTCAGGCGAACCCACGTTGAATACTGCACCAGAACCGACCTCCAACGTTGAACCCGGACCCTCCAGCACCACGAGGAACAGCAACTCCTTGCCGGTGACCCTGGAAGAAGGCTCAGAAGAGAAAACAGAACCGGGATCAGGATCACCGGCAGCGCCAGAACCCGGCGAGACGAGCTCAGACGCAGCGGACGGCTGCACCCGGCTCGTCTCCCCTGGAGATAGGCTGAAGTGCTCGGGGATAAAAAGAGAAAAGAAAGGAGAGCACTCGCCTGATCTCGGGTTCTGACACCGTCCAGGACTGCGAAGATCCAGGATCCGTCGTCAGGTCGTTGTCAGGCTCCCATCTAGCCGCGTCGGGCCCCACAGCCAGCACGATGGTCAGCGCAGCTTGAGATCCCTCCAGCTCAGGTAACCCTGCCGACGATCCACTCGGCGTGAAGCCAGAAGAATCTCGTCCCGCCGGACCGAACCGCTCCTCCGTGGAGACCCGGGGACGCTCAGTCGTCGGCGTAGACTCCACGCAGCAGTCAGTCCCCCTCCTCCGTCCGCAATGTAGCAGCGGAACCACAGGCCCTCTCCATATCCCACCACGTTGACCCGGAGCCGGGGACCGCTCGGCGGAGAGAGACACAGAGGATGCGGGATTAGGCATACAGGTTACAGCAGGTGGGGAGAGTTCAGGGAGCTGCGAACCCTGAACTTCTCCTCCAGGGATGTGACAGAGCAAATCATTAAGCAGGTGTGAAAAAACAATGACTTGCCTGCCCCCTGGAGGTTGAGTATCGCCTGCTGTAGTGGAATCTGCTTCTTCCTCTCCCCGCCCGGCGATAACGGAGGACCCCCCGGGAATTCGTCTGAGGGTCGCTCGCGTTGTCTCCAGCAGAGAGCTCACCAGGCCGGGATTCCAGGCACACACAGCGGTCAGGAAGCGCGTCGAGGAGGAGGGGGAAACAGCCGGGGTGAGCCAGCCCGAATGTCCAGGAATGACAGCGGGGGAACGAGGCTCAGGGGACGAGGCTGTAGAATCTCCACACTGACGAGGCGAAGGGATGACAGCTGCGTGGAAGGAACGGTCCTGACGATGACCCAGAACTGGATCCGGACGAGGTTCGTGCAGAGGTGACTCGGCGATGTGATGACTACTCCCAGGGGACGAAGCGAGGGGGAAACCCAGGATTCGCCGCTCCAGATCGGAGATCGAGACGAGGAAGGCGTCGAGCACGGGAAAGCTTCGTAGCCCTGAAGTCCTCACCATCAATCTCACCGCCGCCGCCACATGCCTGAAGGTGGTGACAGGAAACACAGTAGAGCTCGCGACAGCCACTCGACCCCGGACATAACTGCTGTCAGCTGCGGCTCCTTGAAGGGAATCCCGAGTGACGTGGCGCAGGTCGGGGGAAGTCCTCTGGTTGGCGCGAACTCCCGGACTGGAATAGCGGCAGGAACGGGACTCCGAAGCGGGGAAAGACGTCGCCCACTTCTACTCCCTGCCGGGATTTCCATCCACCCCGTGGAGCTTCTCTCGCTGTGTACCTGCAGCGTCTATCCTGGCACTGTCCTCAAGATGGTACAGAGAGTGAGGGTGACAGTCCAGGAGTTCCTCAGCACGGCCCGGATGCCAGCGTCTCGCGTTGGAGGCGTCGTGCAGGGTGAAGAACGTCCCGTCGACAGCCTCCGAGATGGACCTCAGCTCGTCGCCCTGGCGCCGGAAGTGACTCCTGGGAAACGGCATGCTAGCAGCGCTGACACCCGGACAGAAAGGTACATTTCCACGGCGACTCACGGCCGCCGGTAACTCTTCTGGCTGCGACATACTGTCATATCCGGCTCTAGGGAGCCGGGCAATCAGAGCCAGGGGCAAGCCAGTGAGTCGTGATATTTTATTCAGGGTAAAGGGGAAGGGATGAGGAGAGCACAGATACTCATGCAGACGTACACTCACAGGTTGCACAGCGCAGAGGTAAGCAGCTCGTACCGGACGTGGGGGTAACAAGACGTACATCCTCACAGCGGGATACAAACACAGGAATGCTGCAAGAGGAGTAGAAGCTGACACCAGACGAAGGGGCTTCAGCTTAGCAATGTGTTTATGTCGCAGCCCCAAGTCATCGAGGCTGCTCCTATTTATCCTCATTGGCAGCGCCCCAGCTGTCCATAATGCTGCCAGCTGGGGGCCAGCTGAGACGCTGCTCCATGGGAAGCAGGGATGAGGGAAAACATGGGCTGAGTGCCGAGACGGCATCTCAACCCATGGTGACAAAATTTAGTCACCATCCAGATGAGCGTTGCAAATTTACAAGAAAAACGTTTAAAATTTAGAGGAAAAATTAGGAACTTTTTGATAAAACTTTTTTGCATAAATTTGCAACTTTCTGATAAAGTTGCAAATTTACTCCGGAGCTGAGAAAACAGGAACAGGAGAGGAGGGGGAGGACGCTTGCCTGATCGTCACAGTAAGTCTGCCCCCGTGCAAATGTATGAGGGAAAAGTCAGGAATTGTTTAGAAAAAAGTTCCAATTTTTTGAGAAAAAAAGTCTTTTTTTTTTTTTGAAAAAGTAACAAATTTATGAGGAAAAAAGTCTCAGATTTTTTTTTTTTAGAAAAAAAATCATGAATTTTTGAGAAAAAAGTAACAAATTAACAAAACGCAAATTTACGAAACCAAAATTGGAAATTTTGGAGAAAAAAGTCACAAATTTATAAAAAAAAAAAAAAAAGATGCAAATTTACATTAAAAAAAGTTGAAAACATAGTTGCCAAGTCCACTTATTATAAGCGACTTTGGGCTTCTTTTTCTCTAAAGTCGCTTGCAAATGTTGTCACTCGCGGGTTACGGGTTTTTGGGCTTGTTTTTTAATGTGTAGTTGCTTATTTGGGCTTGCTTTGCTGTTTATGTGACAGCGCTCCTAGCTCCCCACAAAACACAAGCGCGATAGTTAGTTTTACAGGACCCATGCACGCCCCGTTTCCTGGTTACCGCACCTGCCCCACTGATCTCTGTAGAAAAACTAGATGGATCATTGGCCGCCAGAGGTGAAGCCACCTGGCCACCATATTAGTACACCCAAAACACTAGCACATCCAAATCGACGGCCACTAAACATAATGTCAACTCGATTTCTATAGTTCACTGGTTGCACAAGATTATAAGCTTTGTCTCCATACCAAGAAGTTAAAAATCTGTTAATCTTGGAGGAAGTTATTGAGGTAAAAGTGGCCAGCCATGAGTTACACATATGATGTTTGTCAATTTAAAAAATAATTTTCCATGTAATTAAAGTCATTGGTTGTCCTATAATAACAGATTAATATTTAGTTTTTGTTTAAACGACTAGTGGGCAACTCCCATCATCCCACATCACTAAACTGTAATCGTGTTTATTGCTGTTAATTTTGCAGGATGCACATATTTTGATAAGAAATTAAAAATTTAATTTATTCAGTTTTGATGTTGACTGTGTTTACTATAAATTTGCTGTTGCTTATGCAGAATGCATCTGTATCTTCCTTTAATTAGAGTTTACAAAATTCCATTATTCAATGCTGACTGTCTTTACAGTCAATTCACTGCAAACAAAAATAAATCTGTTTATTGATGTAAGTTATCAAGCAGCCTCTCTTTTACACAGTGCGGTAGGTTGCCTGTTGGGCTTTTTTTTTGGGCTTGTTTCTAGAGCTGGTTACTTGTTTCGTGACACCTGGCAACACTGGTTGCAAATTATGAAAAAGTCAGGGAAAACATCGCAAATTTACATGAAAAAAAGTGGGGAGAAAAGGTGCAAACTTACAAAAAAAGTCCAAAATTGTTGCAAATTAATGAGAAAAAAGTGGAAAATTAATGAGAAGAAAGCTGCAAATATACATGAAAAAAAGTCAGGATAAAAGTTGCAAATTTGCAGGAAAAAAGTAAGTGAAAAGCAAGCATATTTTAAGTCTAAAATTGTTGCAAATTAAAAAGAAAAAAGTTTCAAATTTACATGAAAAAGTTGCTTATTTACACAAAAAGGTTTCAAATTAACATGAAAAAAGTCAGAAAAAGTTGTAAATTTACATGAAAAAGTGAGGGGAAAATTTACAAATAAAAAAAAGGCCAAAAATTGTTGCAAATTAGTGAGAAAAAGCTGCAAATTTACATGAAAAAAGTTGCAAATCTACAATAAAAGTAAATTTTAAAAAGTCCAAAATTGTTGCAAATTAATGTAAAAAAAGTTGCAAATTTACAGTTTATCTGGAAAGTATTCACAGCTCTTCACTTTTTCCACATTTTATGTTACAGCCTTATTCCAAAATAGATTAAATTAATTTTTTATTCAAAATCTAGACACAATACCCCATAATGAAAAAAAAAAAAAAAGATTTTTGAGATTTTTGCAAATATATTAAAAATAAAAAAACTAAGAACTCACATGTACTGTACATAAGTATTCAGTCTTTGCCATGAAGCTCAAAATTGCGCTCAGGTGCATCCTGTCTCCACTGATCATCTTTGAGATGTTTCTACAGCTTAACTGGAGTCCACCAGTGGTAAATTCAGTTGATTGGACATGATTTCAAAAGGCACACACCTGTCTATATACAGTAAAGCCTGCTTCATGCTGTATTTCCCCTCTAGTCCACTTTGGTCTGTGTACGCTTTGGATGAGCCCAGCACGCAGGCGGCGCTGTACATGCTCACTTTTTTCATCTACCCAGGCCAAGTGGTTGATGTATGCGCACAACCACCATTTGTAATTTCACTCCCACCTGATAGGTAGCGCCAAGGCACTGACGCACCAGGATTTTTACCAATGAAGAAATGGCGGACTTCTTCACAAAGTTTCTCTTCAAATATAGAGTCCATTTCTGCTGTTTGACTTCCCGGTTTTCACTCCTTTTCCACAAAGATGCTGCTGCTGCTGTGAAAGAAAGTATGTATGTATGATTCATGTATGTTTTTATTCTTGTTTTCCACCTCTTCGTTGTCTTCTTTGTCTACTGATGCATGCTGTGTCAATATTGCCACCTTGTGAATGGGACATTCAGTCTTGTGCATGCCCTTTTCAACACATTCAGGTAGTGAGCAGGCGGGACGGTCACAAAATTTGGCCTGCACATGGTCGCCCGTGGTCGAGCACTCCGGACAGTAGCGGAGTAGAGACGATGACGTAAATTTCATCACACAAGGTTTCCGGTTACATGTACGCGGACAGCAGAGGTGTAGCATGAAGCAGGCTTAAAGCCGCCTTTCCACTAGGATCTATAACTCAGTTCGCTTTTTCCATTACTGCTGAGTACCGCCTGGGGTAGGTAGGATTTTTTTTACAGCAAGGCGGCGCCACACTCCCGTGATGTAAAACATGCAACACAAGCAAAACACAAGGTAGCGGATTACGAGGCGACTGCTTGGTCTCTGACTTTTTGTCAGAGTAAAGGCAAAAAAGGAGAGCCAGGCAAGGCTACTGGCAGTGAGATGAAACACTCTGGAAAAGTACTGGAGCATTTAGGAAGCCATAGAGCCATAAAGGCGAAGACGTGAGGATACAAACTAGATCACATATGAAGGTAAGCTAATGATTGCTAATGCTAGCTTGCGTTAAGTCTGCCATATTATATTGTAATGTCAGCAGGTTATCACTATTAGGTACTAAAATATATATGCTGTGTTTGTGTTTCAGATGGCTCTCTTGTGGCAAAATTATCGCTTCAAACTGTGGGTCTGGGCATTCAACACAGCCTCTCACTGATGTCGCCCCAGCTTCACAAACGGATCAGTGGTTACAGAATTTCAGAATGTCTGTAAAAACATTTAGCATCCTGAGCTACAAATTACTCTGATCTGTATGAAAATCATGGACAGACTGTTGAGACGTCATGGGATGTACCTGTTCCAGCAGCACTGAGTCTGTGGTGGTGTGGTGGCAAAAGCTGTTAAGCTGCCAAAACTTGATCACCAGGTGCCATATAAGTGACTTTCGCATCTTGGCTCACACAAAGCATCATGGGAATGTGGCTACCAAACATGATCTATCGATACATTTAATTTATGGAAAGTTCCTGATCTATGAGCACTTTGTATGCGTAGGGGTCTTCCCGGTTGTACCCGCAAATGCAAGGATGAACTAGTTGCGCTTGCATTCGTGGCCACGTTGCAGAAATTGGCCAAACTGGCACCCCTGTATGTACGCTGACATAGCAGATTTTTTGTTGTCAAAGGACCAAGCACCCTTACTTGCGAGACTCCAAAATGACTACAAAGAAGGTAAGCGAGTGGTTTGACAGCTCAACTTTGGCTTTGTCATTTTGAGTAAATTTCACTACAAGGCATAGCCTGCTTACTTAGATCTATAGGTCAATACTACTATAGTTTAAGTACCACACATTTTCAATGATTTGCAATTTTATTTTATACCAGCCTACTTATCAATGGCCTTAATTACATATGTGCGTGTGTAGATCAAGCTTCATTACCAATATACAAAGAACTATATCCTAGATCAAGGCCTGCCTGTCCGTACCTACTACTTCAGGGTTTAGACTTGTGTCAATTAGGCTAGAACTTGAACAGTACACAACACTATTTAATTATGCTATAATATAGACTTACTGCTTTAATCCAACAATTACGTCCGTCCGGATCCTTCAGCTCAGTGGGGAATGTACAGTATATAATGTGAATGGCGGCGGACATGTACACACGCTGGTCCCGAAGTTACATGCATGTATGCTGCAAGTTTTCTTTTTCCACCGCTCTAGATGATACATACCGTTCCCACACTTCACTATGGCACAATGTGCACTTGGCATAACAGAGATTTAAAGCTTAAAGCAGACTTTAAGTGGCAATTGTTCAGGTGTGACAGTACTGTTTGTATACAAAAGCAAGCCGGCTACCGGAATGTTTGGTAGTCGTGAACTTTGAACTCACATAGTCCGCACATGCACACTCATAATGCGAAAGTCACTTATTGTAGTTATGGGGTTATATTAGCCTATTATATTAGCCATAAAATATATATTTCAACAGGTAAACAGTACTGAGTTAAGTGTAATAAGTTATATTTAACGAATATGATGCATTTTTAAGCTAAAACAAACTTGATCTAGGATTAAAAGCAATTAAAATAATAGTCACAAGGTTACATGGAGAAGTACATGGATTTACTGGATAGATTCATGTACTGTATAAATATATATTCTCTGCATCAACAATGAACTATACATGTATTCATTTAGTATTGCACTGGGAATTTTGACAATAAACCTTTGAACTTTTTGCAGATGTGTCTCCACTTTTGTTTTATGTGTGAAGGTTACCACCAAGTGACATAAACTAGAAAAGCACTCGGAGAGCGCAGACCTCCGCCAAGCGCCACAGTTCCCCCCATACAGTGTTTGTGTGTACGTTTTCAGATTCCTTGACCATGAAAACATATGACTAGCAATTGGATTCACAATGATAGGATTAGTGGTTCAGTAGTTATTGAGGAAAATGGCATTTTCCGTAATGGCGGTCTTCTTCTGGATGGTGATCCGGATCACCACCAAAATGTAATCATCTGTAGGATACCCCATTTCTGACAATCTGTGAAAATTTCATGAAAATCCGTCCATAATTTTTTGAGTTATGTTGCTAACAAACAAACAGACAAACAAACAAACAGACAGACAGACAAACCAACGCCGATGAAAACATAACCTCCTTGGCGGAGGTAATTAAATACTTAAAGACTGGAAAAGCTGTCTAAGAACAATCCAGCAGTTTGAGAAATCACTTTTGGTTTGGTGTAAGTCAGTCAAGAGAAATATGAGCCATAAAGCAGTTTGTGTTAAAATGTTAAATCCCATTAAAACCTAACCCAGGGGTGTCCAATCATGTGCCATGGAGGGACAAGACCCTGCAGGTTCTCTCTTCTACCCAGTCTCTTCAGCAGGTGTTTTCACTGATCAGCAGTCAGTGGAAGAAATTCAGTGGAATCTGCTGTTGAAGACACTGGTTGGAAGTAAAGCCTGCAGGGTCTTGGCCCTCCATGGCACATGATTGGACACCCCTGCCCTAATCCATTATTAGAAAATACAGATGCTAATATGGCCCAGAATTCCTCCATATACTGGTACTATCACTAAAGTGTGCAGTGTCTTCTGCACTGGCACATCCAACAATGCAGTCTTCAGTAAATAAAAGAATTGTTTTTGGTTACTTTTTCTTAAAAATGAGCCATTATTTTCAAAGTCTCTGATAAATGGTTTGTACTGTTGACTCTTTTAACAGACAAAATAGAAAATCATGATGCAAACACATAAGTCACTAAATTGTTTATTACAATCAGCAGCAAATTCCAGATTATTTAGAATGTGCAAAGTTCAAACAGTAAAAAAAACAAAACAACAAAACTTAGAATGGGTCGCACATGCCGGCCACACTGCCTCACTGAGAAGCAACTGGATGTGCCGCTCAAGCTGGTCCCAGTTCAGCAAATCTTCAGCCTGCATCATTGTAAATAGTGACACAAGGTCCGGTTTGGGGTGGATTGTTTTCCTCTTGCCTAGATGAAAGACAGAAGTGGGTGGTGGTTAATTAAAGCAAGTTTAAAACATATTTGGGAAATACACTTGTGCTAAAAGCCAGTGGTGGAATGTGACAAAAAAAAGTGCTTCGCTGTTGTATTTAACCACAATTTTCATGTAGCTGCGCTTCAGTAAAGTAGATTTTACAAGGGCTGTGTTTTGTTTAAAATCATTTTTTACTGTGGCCTCAGCAATCAGAATGAGTTAATACCTTCAGTTGAATGGAATCTAGTACTTTAACTGAGGGTTTACATCCCCGAGTACGGAGTCACTCAGTCAAAATATGTAATTTTATCAAAGTTTAGCCACCACTCTGTCACCCCTGTGTCTCTTCTTGCCCTGGCTTCAAGTGTGGGCGGAGTTTTGTACTTATATTGCTAAAATATAAAAGGATGCACTACAATGGGTCTCAAATATTTGTAATGTGTCCTATTACTGCATGAGCTTATTGACGATAGACTATAAACTCCACATATAAACTAAATTATATTGGTGACTGAACAACTCCCATTCCCCAAAGTGCAAGATACACTATTATGAAAATAACTCATAAAGGATCACACAAGTGATCTGACAAAAAAAACAAAACAAAAAAAACAAGCGATTCATTTTACAGTGGCGAATATTGGATGTCATATTCATTTTCAATTTTCTGTAATTAATATTCACACTATCAAATAAATCTCAGTTCAGTCCCGTTCAAATTAAGTGGAAATTGTGCTATTTTAGTTTTGGCACTTTATCTATACTTTAACTTAAAATGCAAAGGATTTGAGTACATTTTTGTCCACCGCTACTGAAAAACAACAGGGTGTGCAACTTACCAGTCGTAACACATTGTTGTGTTGTGCTACATTGCCGTGTCAAAGCAGATGCTGGTCGGACTCTAGAACGAAAATACACACAACTTAAGTACATGCAAAGCACAAAAGTGCAACATGTAAAAAAAACCCATTGTTTTAACCAGGATTTAGCCAGAGTTTTTTAACCAGAGTTAGCAATGATGGCTAACTAACTAGCTCATTCTCTGCAGACAGGAGACAATGGTGTTGTTTGTTCAACGTGAGCTTTCCATCGCTGGGATAAATAACATAAAAGATGCATAATATCACGTCATATCACATCACTCACCATCCTCTATATCCTAATATCACGGCTTTCAACTGCTGTGGTCAGGTGCTTCCATTATTTGCCGGTCGGTGGCCGTAAATGCCTTTTGGGTGGCTCCATCTAGTTCCTTCTGGATTCTCTCATCAGCCAAAGGCACAGAAAAGTCTGCTGGACCATGGTGTTGATTTCCGTGAAGCCATTGTATCGCTATTGGTTATACTGACGCTTGTTTGCTGGCTCATGGACGAATCTTTGCAAATGGTGGCTGGAGATTCTGTTGAAGACGTCAATCTCATAATGTTACGCCCTGACCAATCAGTGGCCAGCAGTCTGTTGACGTCACATTTTCAGCTCGACTCAGCTTGCTTGGAACCTGAATCAGATGAGTATGAAAAAGGTACCTGGAAGCTGGTACCAGGTACTAATTGAAAGGCCTACAAAGCGTGCTGAGTTGAAGTGAGTAGAGCCAAGCAGGTACTAGTGGAAAAGGGCCATAAGGTCCCACAGTTGACAGCGCATGTCAGAGCACAAACCAAGCATGAAGTCAAAGGAATTGTCTGTTGACCTCCGAAACAGGATTGTCTCGAAGCACAAATCTGGGGAAGGGTACAGAAAAATTTCTGCTGCTTTGAAGGTCTCAATGAGAGCAGTGGCCTCCATCATCCATAAATGGAAGAAGTTCAGAACCACCAGGACTCTTCCTAGAGCTGGCTGGCCATCTAAACTGAGCGATTGGGGGAGAAAGACCTTATTCAGGGAGGAGACCAAGAACCCAATGATCACTTTGTCAGAGCTCCACCATTGCTCTGTGAAGAGAGAACCTTCCAGAAGGACAACCATCACTGCAGCAATCCACCAATCAGGACTTTATGGTAATAGAGTGGCCAGACAGAAGCCACTCCTTAGTAAAAGGCACTTCGCACCCCACCTGGTGTTTGCCAAAAGGCACCTGAAGGACTCTCCGACTATGAGATCCAAAATCCTCTGGTCTGATGAGACAAAGATTGAATTTTTTGGCGTGAATGCCAGACATCATATTTGGAGGAAACCAGGCACCATTCATAACCATGTCAATGGTGGTGGCAGCATCATGCTGTGGGGATGTTTTTCAGCGGCAGGAACTGGGAGACTAGTCAGGATAGAGGGAAAAATGAATGCAGCAATGTACAGAGACATCCTGGATGAAAACCTGCTCCAGAGTGCTCTTGGCCTCAGACTGGAGTGATGGTTCATCTTTCGGCAGGACAGCGACCCTAAGCACACAGCCAGGATATCAAAGGAATGGCTTCAGGGCAACTCTGTAAATGTCCTTGAGTGGCCCAACCAGAGCACAGACTTTAATCCAATTAAACATCTCTGGAGAGATCTGAAAATGGCACTGATGCTTCCCATCCAGCTTTTCTTAGTTCTTTTATTTTTAATAAATTTGCAAAAATTAAAAAAAAAAAAAATCACATTGTCATTATGGGGTATTGTGTGTAGAATTATGAGGTAAAAAGGAATTTAATCCTTTTTGGAATAAGGCTGTAACATAGCAAAATGTGGAAAAAGTGAAGTTGCTGTGAACAATTTCCAGATGCACTGTATATAGCACCTTTCATTCAGATTTTAAGGAAAGGCGTGTAATGGGATACTGAACAGATGATTAGATTTTGGTGATGATCTCAAAATGCATACCTCCTCCAAGGCTCTTATCTTCTCACAGAGTGTTAGCAACAATACTCCAAAACTATTGAATGGATTTGGATGAAATTTTCACCAGAGGTGGTTCTTAGATTACAGACAAATCCAATTCATTTTGGTGATGATCTGAGAATGCATACCTCAGCCAAGGCTCTTATCTTTCACAGTGTGTTTGCAAGAATACTCCAAAACTACTGGACAGACTTTGATGCAATTTTCACCAGAAGTTGCTCTTGGTCTACACACAAACATATTGCATATAGGAGGTGATCCATGAGGGATGGAAGGAGCCTTGGTGGAGGTATGCATTCTCTTGAGTGCTTTCTTGTTCATTTTTAATAAACTTGCAAAAATCTTACAAAAAAATCACATTGTCATTATGGGGTATTGTGTGTAGAATTTTGAGCAAAAACATGACTTTATTAATTCATCCCTTTTGGAAAAAGACTGTAATAGGCTATAACAAAATGTGGAAAAAAGTGAAGTTCTGCGAATACTTTCCAGATGCACTTGTAAAAGGTCAAGAAAATGTAGCAATTTTTTTTAAAAAGTCCAAAATTGTTGCAAATTAATGAGAAAAAAGTTGCAAATTTACATGTAAAAAAGGTGCAAAGTTACATGAAAAAGTCAGGAAAAAAGTTCCAAATTTACAAAAAAACCTTCAAAATTGTTGCAAATTAACGAGAAAAAAGCTGGAAAATTAAGGGAAAATTGTTGCCAAATTCACTTCACCCAAAGATGCTGGGATAGGCTCCAGCCCCCCGTGACCCGAAAAGGATTAAGCGGAAGAAGATGGATGGATGGATGTTGCCAAATTAAATGGAAAAAAGAAGCAAACTTATTAGAAAAAAAAACATAAACTAATTTAAAAAGGTTACAAATTTAAGAAAAAAGTTACAAATTTATGCAAAAAAAATCATAAATCTCTAACAAAGTTTGCCAAGCCCCCCCAATATATATATATATATATATATATATATATATATATATATACTGTATATATATATTAGTTTTGCATGTATCTTCACTTGTGCTTAAAATGCATTTCATTCAGTTCTGTCACATGGTATCAAAGGTTTCTGATGATATTGGGGGGGGGGGGGGGATTGTCTGTTTTTTCCAGGTTGAGGGGGACAAACACATCCCCTTCATTTATGCCTATAGATAGGGGGATGGAAGGTTAACAGGGGGGTAGAATCCCCCCCCATCCCCCCTCAAAGCAGCCCCTGGCCCTGACTTCAACAGTCCTGTATGATATGAAGCTTTCACACATTCATTACTCAGAATCCAGGCGTTTGTGTCAATTGATGTGGTTATTATGGAAAGACGATATTTATCTGATGTTTTGTTCATTGGGCGAACAAAACCCAACACGACTGGTAAACCCATCTCCTGGACGTGTCCTTCAGGAGTCCATACATCATAAACGTAGAATAAATGAGCTGCAGTGGTTTTATGGAGGTTAATAAAACTAGTTCAGCACAGAAAAAAAAAAAAATGATGTGGGTATCAAAAACTGCATTAAATCTGATCATTTGTATATTCTGCTGTAAAAGGAATCAGCACTGATAAAAAAAAAAAGTCCCTAAACCGTCCCCACTCTCCCTCTGCTGTAACGTGTGGACTGATAGCAATGCAATAAAAAAGATTCAGTCTTCTGTGATGTATCACCACAGGATTATAAAATTATTACCAGCAGAGATGAACTTTTCTCACAATATCAGCACAAGACAAATAGTTTCCAATTAATGAGATATCATTAGGTAGTCAGCTGGTCCGTGCAGTATTAGATTTCATGATGCTGTTCTTAGTGTGTGTATAATATCATCCTAATAATCAGTGGGCTTAAAATATAGCCAAAAATACATTATGGAGAGAAGCAGTGACCTGCAGCAGATCATCCACGATGTTCCACCACTCACTGGAGGATACAGGTTTGTGTGGAATTGTGAAGTTCACATATTTTAGCTGTGAATTGCACGCTGTAGCTGTAATCTTAATTAATTTAACAATTTTGATGTGCTAATTTTGAAAACAAAAAACAATCATGCTATCAACTACAGGTCCCTCCCTTTTTTTTCTTTCTTTGTTTTTCACTCCTCTAATAAAAGGTTAGATTTCGGCAATACCTCCGGTGAGGTTAGGGTTAGGGCTTAAGGTATGGGTTAGTTGGTAGATGGTGAAAGACAATTAAAGTGACAGGAACACAAACTGGCAAACATTAAGCTGCCACTAGACACCTTTCTCAAAGCTGTAGACGCCACATCTCCACTGCATGTGAAAAATCTTTTTTCCCGTGTCTGTGTACGATTTCTCTGAATGACAAAACCTGCATTTTGACATTTTTTTTGCTGAGACTGGCCTGCTGCTTAGACTGCAGCCTCCAGACCCGGACCCCTGGGTAAACAGTAGATGATGGATGGATGCAAACAATCCTTTATAAAGCTGGAGACACAGCAGGCCTACATCTCTAACAAAATGTAATGCTAAGATTAGCATGCTAATGCTAGCATCAATGCTGACATTGCTGTGCTAACATTATATAGCTGGTTATTAAGTCAGCATGCTAATGTTAGCATACAAGGAAGGGCTGAAAAGTTCATAGTGGTCAAATTTGACCAAATGTGGTTTATGTTTAAACCATAGGGAACCAAGTGCTGCAACACCAATGGAAGAAGTGCATGGACTGAAGGGGAGACTTTGTTGAAAAATGAACCACATTTAGTCAAATTTGACCACTATGAACGTTTCAGCCTATGAACTTTTCAGCCACCCCTCGTACTAACATTTGATGCTAATGTTTAAGTATGTTAATTTTAGTGTAAATGTAACATAATGCTAACATTTGCAGGCTAATGTGAACGTTAGAAAAAAATGCAAATTAATTGAAAAAAGGTTTTAAAATTTTTTAGAAAAAAGTTACAAATTTATAGGAAAAAATTTGCAAATTTTTGAGAAAAAAAGTTGCAACATTTTTTGAAAAGATTATAGAAGAAAAATGTTTTAAGTTTACAATAAAAAGTTGCAAATTTACAAAAATGTAGCAAATTTTTGAGAAAAAGTTACACATTTCCAACAAAAATTTTACAAATTTTTGATTAAAGAAGCTATAAATTTACAAGAATACATTTTGAAAATTTACAAGAAAAAAGTTGCATTTTTATTACAATTAATTTGCAAATTTAGGAGAAAAAAGTTGGAATTTTATAAGAAAGAAAGGTGCAAAATTTCGCAGAAAAAATATAGATTTATGAGAAAAAAAGTTGCAAATGTACAACTTTTTTGGCATTTCAGCTTAGTGCTTGAAATTCATTTTACTTAGTCATGTAACATGACAAAAAATATGGTTATGATGATATTGGGGGGGAAATTCTTCACGTCATTTTGTTAACAAGTTAGCTGGCATCCCCCCTTCCCCCTCAAATCAGCTGCTGGTTATCAGGCTCATAAATCTAACCTGAACTTGTGCAGATTGTTGGACAGTGACGTGATAGATGGATGAACCAGTGAGACAAGCTGTGTCCAGGAACTGCGTGCCCCCCCTTCCCCAACCTCTGTGATGGCTGGGTGTCAGCAGGTGTGCCATAGCCCCAACGGTGCTCTGCTGAAGCCTTTCCCATAACTGATGGAACCCACAGGGGAGCGCTCACAGCACAGATCCAGGCTAAATGCTCCTGATAGCGCGGAGGCCCCAGGGTCGCCGAGATCCATCCCAAGACACGCATGTAAAGGTCCACATGTGCGCTCACACATACAGAGCTGCCCCCCCCCCCATGGCTAATTGATGTGCCCCAGGCAAACTGTCATCCTCATCCCCATCTGTACCTTCATGCTCATCTTTATCCTCTTCAGCAGAGGTGGTGGCAGAAGGTCATGTTCCTGTTTTTATTCCACTCTGATGCTCCATCTTCAGCTGAAGGAATTTTTAACGACTTTTTAATGCAGAATCTTCAATGATGTGTATGCTAAATTAAGGTTCAGTGATTCACTCACAACCAGGGGTTGGTCGAGGTGTCAGAAACTGTTCTCAGGTCAACCTTACCCCACAATAGCAATGTTTACATGGACACAAGTAACTGGATAAAACCCTGACCGGAATAAAAATGCTTCATGTAAACACGCCAATCTGAATATTCTGTCCTGATTGCACTCATTCAAAACAGAATTTCCTTCCAATTGAGATGGGTGGGTTATGCCAATTGTTAATCGGATTGATGCGCATATAAACACTTATTCCGAAGTTTGGGTAGAAAATATGTTTACTGCGAATGTCTGTACGTCAGCCACATGTTGACGTGACGTATTTCCGCCTTTACAGCAGCTAGCAGAAGACATGGCAAGAGTAAAACAAAATTGGTCTGTATCATCTTGCTGTCTCCCTCTGTTCGTCATATGCAGAAGTATGAACTGCTGGACTTGTAGCTTCATTACGGAGACCAGCAGAAGCAAAAGTACAGTCTGAATAACACAATACAGGTCCATTTCAAAAAGAGAAGGACACGAAGCGGGGATTGTTTACATTGGAAGTTGCTTCTTCTTCTACTATTTCCGGAATGTCGGATAATTGTACGCATGTCAAAATGATTTAGTCCGTTCAAACGTGTGACACATGGAAACCCAAATCCTAATCGGATCAACTTTTTCAGGATCCATTTAAACAGTAAAGTTCTGATCTGAGTTGTAATCAGATTGAAGAAATTTTGCACATGTAACTGTGTCTAATGATGAACACTCAGGAAAATCTCTCATAAATTTATTTTTTTCTCGTAAATCTGTTTTTCTTTTCAGTAATAGCACAACTTTTTTTCTTAAAAATAATTTTTTTTTTAGTTTAGTTTAGTTTATTTGTTCTTCATTAAAATTACTTTGAAGAAATATACCAAATCATTAAAACAAATGGATAACACAAAAAAGTGCAGGTTGTCACAGTTAAATGTTTGCAATCATTAAACAAATTTAAATATTAGACAAAGATAACACAAGTAAACACAAAATGGCATTTATTATTAAGGGGGGAAAAAATCAAACCTACATGGCCCTGCATGAAAAAGTGCCCCCCCCCCCACGTTAAAACATAAATTAACTGTGGTTTATCACATCTTTGGAAAGCTGAGTTCAATTTCTCTAGCCACACTCAGGCCTGATTACTGCCACACCTGTTCTCAATCAAGAAATCACTTAAATAGGACCTGTGTGATTAAGTGAAGTAGACCAAAAGATCCTCAAGAGCTAGACATCATGCTGCCATCCAAAGAAATTCAGGAGCAAATGAGAAAGAAAGTAACTGAGATCTGTCCATCTGGAAAAGGTTATAAAGCCATTTCTAAAGTTTTGGGACTCCAGCAAACCACAGTGAGAGCCATTATCCACAAATGGTGAAAACATGGATCAGTGGTGAACCTTCCCAGGAGTGGCCGGCTGCCCAAAATTACCCCAAGAGTGCAGCGACAACTCATCCAAGAGGTCAAAAAAGGCCCCACAGCAAAATCAAAAGAACTGTAGGCCCCACTTGCCTCAGTTCAGGTCAGTGTTCATGACTTCACCATAAGAAAGAGACTGGGGCAAAAATAGCCTGTATGGCAGAGTTCCAAGATGAAAACCACTGCTGAGCAAAAAGAACATAAAGGCTCATCTCAGTTTTGCCAGAAAACATCTTGATGATCCCCAAGACTTTTAGTAAAATACTCTGTGGACTAATGAGACAAAAGTCGAAATTTTTTGAAGGTGTGTGTCCCATTACATCCGGCGTAAAAGTAACACAGCATTTCAGAAAAGGAACATCATACCAACAGTAAAATATGGTGGTGGTAGTATGACGGTCTGGGACTGTTTTGTTGCTTCAGGACCTGGAAGACTTGCTGTGGTAAATGGAACCATGAATTCTGTTGTCTTCCAAAAAATCCTGAAGGAGAATATCCAGCCATCTGTTCGTGATGTCAAGCTGAAGCAGACTTGGGTTCTGCAGCAGGACAATGATCCAAAACACATCAGCAAGTCCACCTCTGAATGACTTAAGAAAAACAAAATGAAGACTTTGGAGTGGCCTAGTCAAAGTCCTGACCTGAATCCGATTGAGATGCTGTGGCATGACCTTTAAAAGGTGGTTCATGCTTGAAAACCCTCCAATGTGGTTGAATTACAGCAATTCTGCAATGATGAGTGGGCCAAAATTCCTCCACAGTGCTGTAAAAGACTCATTGCCAGTTATCGCAAATGCTTGATTGCAGTTGTTGGCCCAACAACTGGCCCAACCAGTTATTAGGTTTAGGGGGCAATCATTTTTTTCACACAGGGCCATGTAGGTTTGGATTTTTTCCCCTTAATAATAAACACCTTCATTTAAAAACTGCATTTTGTGTTTGCTTGTGCTGTCTTTGTCTAATATTTACATTTGTTTGATGAGCTGAAACAGTTAAGTGTGACAAACAGAAAAAAATAAGAAATCGGGAAGGGGGCAAACACCTTTTCACACCACTGTATGTAATGGTTTATTTTTTTTTTTCTGTTTATGTAGACAATGACCTAAATGTGTTTTCATGTTTTTGTTTTTGTTTTTTTTTTGTCCATTTTAAAGGGTTTGAACTCTCCCGCAATGGAAAAACACCGGCCCCCAAACAGCCTTGCAGAGGACCGATAAAAATCTAGACACAATCCTGTTAGGATCTAGGTGGCGCATGAGCACGCAACAGCCTCTCTTCATGTTTTTTGTGTCACTTAGTGTTGTTTATATTATGCCTAAGTGTATATTCATGTGTTTAATGTACATTTATGATGCTGCGCACAAGCTACAGTCGCCACTGTCTTCTGGAGATAAGGAATATGACCAAACATTATGTCCTGGACCAAAGCATTACAGAGGATCTCCATTGCCTTGGATTCTCTACCAGTCCTCCACTCCCCCGTACTCAACTGCCGGGTCTCATCCCAAATGGAGACGCCGTCAACGATGTGAGCGGAGACAAAAGAGTGGTAAACGTGGAGGTATCCGAATGAAGCTAACCACTAGCCTGCACAGACCTCCGATTCCTTCACTCATTCTAGCCAATGTACACTCACTAGACAATAAAATAGATCACGTACAACTCCTGAGAACTACACAACGGGATGCGTGGAACTGTTGTGTTTCTATCTTCACTTCAATGCAGGTGAAGTGAATGTGCTTATAAACAAAAAGGGGAAACTCAAAAATACACAAATACAGGGAAAAAGTTCAATGAGAAGATTCAGTCTGGCACACAAGTGATGGATGTCCGAGCTCAGTTGGAAGGGGAAGGAAGCCCCACGCACTCCCTGGATGGAACCGGGTAGTGGATTAGGAAGGGCGAATTAATAACATGAGGGAGACTTACATAGGCAATTGGAGCTCAGTGGGCTCTGGAAAACAACACCATCAAAATCCAAAAGGAAAGAGTGCAAACAGCTCCAGGACATCAACATAGGCTGGTGATAACAGACTGAACTGGGAAGTGGTTGACATGGTTCAGGTGACCAACAGACAGACACGACTCAGGATTAACACAATTAATGTACTTTATCTGTTAACGTGAGTGAGTGGATGCGTGAGTGCGATTATGAGGTGTAATGTATTGTAGTGCAATCCGAGTATTCCCGCTGGGCCGGTAGAGCACCATACAGACTGGCAACCCTGAAACAGAGACAAGGGCCGTTAGCAACAGTACACCTATGCAGCACGTCTGATGTTACTGGGCTTACTGTCAACAGATGTAGATGAGTCTTCAGGTAGCACTGAAGCTGCAGCAAGGGAGACAGTGCGGGCTGACTAGCAGGAAAGGGATAAGTCCGCCGCCTGGAGGGAGAAGGAGGTCCGCCGTGGCGGGCTCCGCCTGTACACAGGGGAAATGGACAGGTTAGAAGCTATAGAGCTTAATTGGTTGTTGGTCTGGGCGAAATCGACCCGGACGTCGTTCTGCTGGGCTTGGAAGCCGGAGGCAGGAGAATTCAGTGCAGGGAAGCACAGAGGCAGGTTGTGGCGTGATTCACCAAAGGAATCAGACAACTCCGCGCCCAGCACTGGTCCTGATGGGAATAAATAGGCTGCAGGAAATAACTGGCAGGTGCGCACACAGGTGCTGTGATTGGCGGCCATGACAGTGGTGAGTTACGCCACGACACTGAATGCCCCCACTGTCATCCAATAAATACCAAGCAGGCTAATGGGTGACAAATGAACGCAGGTGTGTGGCAGGACTCTGTGTATGAGTGTATGTGTGTGCATGAGTGTGTGTGTGTGTGTGTGTGTGTGTGTGTGTGTGTGTGTGTGTGTGAAGGAACAAATGAGAAAATAACTGACAGCTGGTGAGTGTTCTGGCAGAGAGAGGGGTGTGACTATAGACTGGCAAGAGCCTAGCTCAGGGCTCAACCTGCCAGCTGGAATCAATTAACAAAAATCAGAAGCTACAGCTACAAATCATGGGTAGAGTTGAAACACCAGCTCCGCATATGACAGAGCCCCCCCCCCCAAGGGGTTTGACACCAGACACCCAGCGTACCATCACACAAGGACACAAAACACAGGAGAAAACCTGCCCCCCCCCCCACCCAGGAGGCCAACACAACTAACCAGGGCGGGAGGTGGGGGAAACAGGTCAGGAGGGATTAACCAAGGATAAAACAACACAACACAAAGGACCACAAAAATCCCAACCCCAAACTAAAACTAACTCACCCCACCCCAAGACTCCCACTGTTCGGGGGGCCAACCAGAGTCCAAGGCCCAGCAACCGGCCCATAGAACAGTGTCAGGCGGCCTGCCAGGGCACACAGGCCACCTGGCCAAGAAACCCAGTCCTTTGGGTGGCCTGCCCATGTGGTTAAGCCACCAGGACCGGAAGGGCAGACGAGGCGACGGCCTACCCACCGGGAGGCTGAGAGGTGGGTGGCTGGACAGAAGAAGGGGAACTCCTGCGGTCACTGGTGGCAAAGAAGAATGGACCACGACGGTACCCAGCAGAAAGAAGAGGAATACCCAAAGGGCCAACAGAAGGCAAAGGAAGACCCTGGTGTCCCCACACTGTCCGATAGCACCCTTGGTGGTCCCGATGTGGGACTGGAACTTGGTAGCACTTGTGGTGGACCCGGGCTGGGCCATGGCTGCACCCGCGGTGGTCCCAGCCTGGGACAACATTGCACCAGTGACGGCTCCTTCCCGGGACCTCATTGCTCCTGCGGTGAGCCCCGGCTGGACCCCTGCTGCACCCGCGGTGGGACCTGGCTGGGTCACTGCTGACCCCAATGCTGCTTTAACTGTGGGCCAGCTGACCCGTTGAGCACCCGAGCAAGAAGGCGATTGATCACGGGCACCCAAGGCTGGAGCAAAGCACCTACAATGACCTCCCCAGCAGGGAAGGCTGGACCCACAGTGACCTCCAGCGGTGAAACTGGACCCTTGGACCTGTCTGGCGATGTTGGACTTTCTCTGGTGACCCTGGAAGAGGACTTAGACAAGGAGAAAGAAGGGTCAGGGTCGCCGGCAGTGGCAGAGCCCAGCGAGGCGAGCTCAGACGCAGCTCACCAAGAGCTAGGCAAAAATGCTCAATAATGGAAAGGAGGAAAACAAAGGAGAGCACTTGCCTTAGCTCATGCTCCACCGCCGCCCAGGACTCCGACGATCCGGGCGATGTACTCCCAGGCTCGGCCTCCTGGAGGTTCAATTTCAGCGTAGACTGTGCTGCAGTGGCCTCCGCAGCAGGCATGATGGTTTCTGCAGTCATCATTATCTCAGCCGTTGTGACCCACGTTGGTGATTCCTCCAGCGTGGTGGCTGATGTCTGGCTCACCGTTGCTGTGGGGGAAGAATCCTCCCGGACCTCTGCTCCTTCCAGTCATGGCAGTCCAGCTCCGGTGTACATTCAGAGGAAATGGAAGCGAGCATGGAGAGGGCTGGTGAACCATTCTTAACAGCAGTAGGTGGGGAAAATTCTTGGGACTGCATTCCCAGAGCCTCCCTACCAGGAATCAGGCAAGCCATTTCATCATTTATAGGAATAGAATGAAAATTAACTTGCCTGTTTTCCCGCATTAAAATGTTGGCTGCTGCAGTCATTTGGGTATCGTCACCCGTCCGTCCGAAAAAGGCGGTGTTTGTCCCCTCTGTTGACAGTTTAGGAGCCGCCCCTCTCGCCACAGGAACGGAAGCCACCAGTGAGGAAAACAAGTGCCCCTCTACTGCCTGCGGATTCACCGAGGAAGGAGACCTCGCAGCGGATGTGGAAGAGGATCCTGCAGATGGGACTGCTAAGACTTGAGGATGAGGATCCGCTGCGGGAATGACCAGGCTCGGTGTAGGGAGAGAAGCAGTTAGCGGGGCTGGATTATTCTTCCGGGAATCTGGGGTCAGATGACGTTGACGCTGTAGACCTGGTTGCTGACATCTTGGAGGAGGAGATGGAGTGGAGGAAAAGATGGCTGCCGGCTGAGAAGAGCGTTTCTGCTGCTGCTTGGTGTGGAAAGCCCTTCTCCTCAGGTCAGGAAAAGCCTGTTCAAGCATGCAGACGGAGGACAGCAGTTTGGCGTATTGGGGGTAATTTCAGAGGCCCCGATGAGCCCCCAGGATTCTTAACGCTCTGTTGAGACAGTCCAACTTCTCTCTGGGGCCGAAGGCGTCGTAGGCGTCCTCCGACAGTTCCAAGATTAACCAGGCTGCCTGCTGCTCCTCTCTGCTGGGATGTCCGGCAGCCCATCCACTTCTGCCGGTGTGGGAACGGCTCTTCGAGGACATCATGCTCCGAACAGGTAGGTGGAAAAAACACACAAAAATGAAAAAATGACACGCCACTTCACCCCTTGGGCTCAATTTTGGTCGTGGTATACTGTCATGTCCGGACAATTAAATTGATACAACCCAAAACTCAGGTGAAGTGAACATGCTTATAAACAAAAAGGGGAAACTCAAAAATACACAAATGCAGGGAAAAAGTTCAATGGGAAGATTCAGTCTGGCACACAAGTGATGGATGTCCGAGCTCAGTTGGAAGGGGAAGGAAGCCCCACCCACTCCCTGGATGGAACCGGGTAGTGAATTAGGAAGGGTGAATTGATAACATGAGGGAGACTTACATAGGCAGTTAGAGCTCAGCGGGCTCTGGAAAAAAACACCGTCGAAGTCCAAAAGGAAAGGGTGCAAACGGCTCCAGGACATCAACATAGGCCAGTGACAACAGACTGAACTGAGAAGTGTTGACTTACGCCACAACACTGAATGGCCCCACTGTCACCCAATAAATACCAAGCAGGCTAATGGGTGACAAGTGGACACAGGTGTGTGGCGGGAGTCTGTGTATGAGTGTGATGGCGTGTGTGTGTGTGTGTGTGTGTGTGTGTGTGTGTGTGTGTATGCAGGAACAAATGAGAAAATAACTGACAGCTGGTGAGTGTTCTGGCAGAGAGAGGGGTGTGACTGTAGACTGGCAAGGGCCTAGCTCGGGGCTCAACCTGCCATTTGGAACCAATTAACAAAAATCAGAAGTTACAGCCACAAATCGTGGGCGGAGCTGAAACACCAGCTCTGCACATGACACTTTCAAGCATGCAGCCACTCACAATGGACACACAAACCTAGAGGAGTACACTGAGGTAGTTATAGCACACATAGCTAAATGCATTGATGATGTCACTCACTGCAATACCATCACTGTTCATGCTAAGAAGCCATGGATGACAGCAGAGGTCAACAGGCTCCTGAGGGCTTGGGACACAGTCTTCTGGGCCGGCAACACTGCAGGACTAACAACAGCTAGGGCCAACCTGTCCCGCGGTATTAAGGAGGCAAAACGACAGTACAGCAAGAAAATATCTGGACACTTCAGCAACACCAGAGATGCACGTTCCCTCTGGCGTGGCAAACAGACCCTCACCAACTACAAACCTCCACCTCAGACCTGCATGAGTGGCACCACACTGCTCAACAACCTAAACGACTTCTTCGGCCACTTTGAAGCACAAAACAGTACATCAGCACAGAAGACCACTCCTTCTCCGTATGAGCAGGCCATGAGTCTGGATCCGGCTAACGTGAAGAGGACCCTCTGCAGGATCAACTCACACAAGGCAGCTGGCCCAGATAAAATACCGGGTCACATCCTTAAGGACTGTGCAAAGGAGCTCAATAATGTCCTGGCCGACATCTTCAACATCTCCGTGACTCAAGATGTTGTCCCCACATGTTTCAAAACTGCCACCATTATACCAGTCCCAAAGAAGCCCGTCCCATCCAGCTACAATGATTACTGGCCCGTAACAGTGACCCCCATTATAATGAAGTGCTTTGAGCGGCTAGTCATGCAGAACATCAAGTCCATTCGGCCTCCCTCCCACGACCCATCCCAGTTAGCATACAGGTCAAACAGATCCACAGAAGATGCCATCACTGCTGCTCTCCATCTAGCCCTCACCCACCTGGACTCAAAAAACTCCTACATGCAAATGCTGTTCTTTGACTTCAGTTCAGCATTCAACACAATCATCCCCCAGCACCTGATACAAAAACTCAGAAACTTGGGACTCAAAACATCTCTCTGTAACTGGTGCTGGACTTTCTCACAGGGAGGCCACAGAACGTGCGGGTTGGCAGCAACATCTCCCAGACCATCACACTGAGCACAGGGGTCCACAAGGGTGCATGCTCAGCCGGCTGCTCTTCATCCTGCTGACCTATGACTGCATACCAGCCTACAACACCAACCACATCATCAAGTTTGCGGTCGACACAACGGTGGTGGGCCCCATCACCAGCAAGGAGGAGGCCAACTACAGAAATGAGGCGAGCCAGCTGGTCCAGTGGTGTAAAGACAATTACCTCTTCCTGAACGTGGGAAAACCAAAGAGATTGTGGCTGACTTCAGGAGGGGTCAAACACAGCATCCCCCTCTGATCATCGATGGCGCAGCTATGGAGAGGGTGAGTAGCACTAAGTTCCTGGGGGTGCACATCTCTGAGGACCTTTCCTTGTCCAACAACACCACATCACAGGCCAAGATGGCTCAAACTCGCCTCCATTTCTTCCGCAAACTGAGGGGGGCACCGTTGACAGCATCCTCACCAGCTGCATCATGGTGTGGTATGGAAGCTGCTGCCGGAAGACACTACAACGCACAGTGAAAGCAGCCAGCAAGATCATCATGCCCCTCTGCCCCCCTCTCGGACATCTACCTCACCTGCCTCACCTGCAGAGCCATCAACATTGTAGGTGACACCTCCCACCCCTCACACTCCCTCTTCAGTCCCCTGCCCTCGCGAAAAAGGTACCGCAGCCTCCGGGCCCGCTCCACAAGACTGCTTAACAGCTTCGTTCATCAGGCCATCAGGACCCTGAACTCTGTCCACTCCACTCCCTTCCCCGGACGGTAACGCAATCACCCGCACAATAACTACCTCAGCTGTTGGCAGAGAAAGACTGGCACAACGACAGTAATATATTTGCTGCTGTATGTCTCTGCACTTTAACTGCAACCATTTGCACAAATGCCATATCTGCTGCTGTCTGTCTGTCATTGCAATACTGATCATGTGCAGTCCTATCTGTTACTATCTGCTCCTACACTACCACATTGAACTGCAACTATGGGTATTACATCGCTAGTTGTCTGTATATAGATTGCGGGGTTTTATTATTGTTAATCGTTTATCTCTATTTGCAATATGGGAGGACTATCTTTTGTCGCCATTTGCACTACAGGTAGCATTAATGTACATAGACTGCTGCTGTTGTTTTGTTTTTTTTTCCAGCCTTATTCCTTTTTCTTTTTATATTTTGCGCACTAATGAAGAGAGAGAGAAACACCATTTCAGTTCTCCTGTATGTCCTGTACGTATAGTATTATTGACAAATAAAATCTTTGAATCTTAGTGGTTCATTATAATTGATCACTCGACTCCCAAACTGTTCAGGTCTTGCTCTGATGTTTCTAAAGCATTTGGATGGTCTCCAGTGAAACAAGGATGAAGATTCCTCAGAAATTGCTCTACGGAGGAGAAAACGCTCCACACCTCCTTCACAATCATCTATCAGTAAAGTCCCCAGATAGGAGAAGCTGAAACAGCTCTCCACATTGCTCTCAATCACACAGAAGGAAACGTATGGAAGTGTAGAACGTAGTGGAGCTGCCATTTCTCTACAGGGATCTTCAAGGAGCTCCAGTAAATTCCGTGCAGTTTAAATGGGGGAGCCAGGGAGATGTTTGGGGGTTTGGGGACACAAAAATAACATTTCTGGAATAATATTAAAAGTTTTTCTGACTGTAGTTTATACAGGCAGGAGGAGCCGTCCCAGAGTGGCACTAGCATCTCCTTCTGATGATGTTTCTTCTGTAGATGTTTTAGCCCGGCAGATGAAACAGCATCACACCCTTAATGGTAGTTTTAAAAATAAGGACAGATACAGTATTTAAAGGTCCCTTTTATTGTCTTTTTCATGGATAAATTTCCAAATTCTGATATCATCATGAACATATATATGTGTTTTGATAAGCAAAAGAATATGTCTTGTTTTTGTTACAAGAGTTCTAGAAAACCGCTCAGTTATCTCTCCCAGAAAACGCTGTTCCAAAGTTGCAAATTTACTAGAAGAAAGAAGCAAGAGCACAAGAAAAAATGCTGCAAATTTTTGAGAAAAAAGTTATAAATTTATAGGCCAAAGCTGCCATTTCTTTCAAAAAAAGTTGCAAATTTTTGAGGAAAAAATTTGTAAATTTATGTGAAAAAAGTTGAAAATTTACAAGAGAAAAATTGTATATTTACAAGAAAAAAAAAGCTGATAATTTAAAGTTGCAAATTTATATGAAAAAACATAAATGCCTTTTAAGCCCCATGTCCTTCAGCAGCCTCATGGTGGAACCGGCTACAGTCCCCTAGAACCCACCTGCACTGGACGCTCCTTCACACCCCATCCTCGCTCCTCTGCTTCAGCTGCTCAGCTGGCCTATTGCAGCCTTTTCCTTTCACATGCCTCGTCTACGCCATTTCCCCCATCAGTTAATCTTAAAATAAACCAAATCACAACTTGGACCAAGGCCTGTTTCAGTTTGTTTACAGGCTCACAAGGGTTCTTATGGATTCCATGTGGGTGTGTCTGCGGGTTCCATGTTGGCCCCAGCTGTGTTTGCCCACACGGACTTTATGTGTGGTGCAGGTGAGCAGGTAACCTGGGCCCCACATGGGTTTAATGAGGGTGAGCATGTTTCAGTAACACTGGCACCAGACCAGAAAAAAGTCACGAATTTATGAGAAAAAATGTGAACATTTATAAGAAAAAAAAATGACAGATTTACCCAAAAATTGTAGCAAATATAGGAGAAAAGTAGAAAAACATTCAGAGATCGCATAACTCCACCAAAGCTGCGTCAGTCCCACATGGATCACCTCCAAAATGTAATAGGTTTGGGTGTAGGCCACGGGCCAGTTCAGGTGAATATTGCATCAAAGTCTATCCAGCAGTTTTGGGGTAAGGTTGCTAACACACTGTGAGAAGGTAAGAGCCTTGGTGGAGGTGTGCATTCTTGGTTCATCACCAAAATGTAATGGGCTTGTCTCTAGGCCAAGGAGCAACTCTGGTGAAATTTTCACCAAAATCCATACAGTGGTTTTTGCTTAATCCTGCTAAAAGACAGACAGACAGACAAAAGGCCCTGATTACATGACCTCCTTGGTGGAGGCAAAAAAAAAAAAAATCACAAATTTACAAGAAAAAAGTCAAACATTTATGAGAAAAAGTTCAAATTTAGGAGAAAAAATCTGCAAATTTAGAAGAAAAAAAATGTAAAATTACTTGAAATGAGTTACAAACTTACAAGAAAAATTTAGCAGTTTTATAAGAAAATGTTGTTACTTTCATTCCCAAATTTATGAGAAAAGGCTCATCAGAAAGTTTATAGTAAATTTTTTCTTTCCAAATTTATAAGAAAAATGTCTGAAATTTATGGGAAAGGGTCACAATTTACAAAAAATGGCAAATTTAAAAGGAAAAAGTTACAAATTTCTGACAAAAAATCGCAGTAAAAAAAGTTGCAGATTTATGAGAAAGTTCCAAAATTACAAGAAAAAGTTTGCAAATTTGCCAAAAAAAGGTCACAATTTTACAAGAAAAAAAAACAAAAACAAAACACAAATTGATGAGAAAAAGTTGTAAGTTTACAGTAAAAAAAAAAAAAAAAAATATGAGAAACTTTCAAATTCTCCAGAAAAATATATTAAATTCGGTGAAAAAAGTTTATGAAAAAATAAGTTGAAAATGGACAAACAGTTAAAGTCTATGTGGGCAAACAGATGGCACCAACATGGACAAACCCACTTAGGACCCATAAAACAGCCCCGATTTAACCTTTGGTGGGGCCCATGTGGACATGCTGGCTGGGCCTGCATCTCTAAAGTCAGTCTCCACCTTCATAACTAATTTAGATATTTTCTCTAATGCCCCTCAGTTGATTTCTATTGTTCATAAATATCATTGAAATATTTCTGTTTTGCAGTCCAAATGAGCCAACCCGCTGCGGCGTAGAGTGATGTTTCTCCTAAAAACACCTTTCAGACTTTGATGTCATTTTTCTCTTGGCTGGTGTTCACCCCAGAGTGGCGCAGAACCACACACACGGTCCTCCTGCTGAGAGTGTTTATTCTTCAACAGGAACTCCCATTGTTTGCATTTGCCTTTGGATTTGCCTGGAAAACAAATGTTCCTGATTGTTTGCAGGTCATATGCAAAAGTTACGGAAAGCAGCTGCAAGTTTGGTCACAACCTCAAACCCACTGTTGCCGTCTGTGGGGGGTTGTGTTTGGAAACCTGAAATGACACTGTAAATGGAACATTTAGCATTTAATACATGATAAACTGTGCAAATTAAACTGTGGCAAAATACGCACACAAAAAAAACAAACAAACAAAAAAAAAAACAACTCATCAATTTCCAAGAAAAGAAGGTTCCACATTCATGAGAAAAATATCCTAAAAAGCAGAAAATCCATGCAACATTTTTTGGGGGAAAATTACGCAATTTTCTGAGAAAAATATACCCACAAATTTTCAAGAAAAATAGTCACAAAATTTCTACAAAAGAACTCAAAAGTTACTGGAAAAAGGTGGAGTTTTTGAGAAAAAAATGTCATAAATTTATATAAGAAATCTGCAGCATTTCTACTTTTTAATCATAAATTTGTCATTTTTCTCTTTCAAATTTGCATTTTTTTCTTGAAAATTCATATTTTAAAGAGTAATTTGTAACTTTCTTATAAATGTTAACATTTGCTTTTAAATTTGTGACAATTTAGTTGTAAGTTTTCCACTTTATTTCTTGCAAATTTACAACTTTTTACCCGTAAATTTATGATTTTTTTTTCTTGTAAATTCATAACTGTTCTCCAGTAATTTTGCAAAATTTTTCTTATAAGTTTTAAAATTTTCTTTAAAATTTGTGACATTTTTCTTGTAAATTTTCCATTTTTTTTCTTGTAAATTTTCCAGTTTTCCTCATAAATTTGTAATTTTTTTCCTAATAATTTTGTGGAAAATTGAAAATTCATGCAAACATTTTGGGGTTAATTGCAATTTTCATAGGAAACCATACCCATAAATTTTCAAGAAAAAAATCACAAAATTTCTGCAAAAGAAATGACAAATTTACTGGAAAAAGTCGGAGTTTTATGAAGAAAAATGTCAGCAATTTATGTAAGAAATCTGCAGCACTTCCACTTTTTCTTAATAAATTTGTTACTTTTATAAATTTGCATTATTGTAAATTCATATTTTTTCTAGTAATTTTGCAACTTTTTTTCATATAAATTTTAAAAATTTCTCATAAATTTGTAACTTTTTTCTTGTAAATTCATCACTTTTTCCAGTAATTTTTCAAGTTTTTTCTTATAAATTTTGAAATTTTCTTTTAAATTTGTAACATTTTTTTTTGTATTTTTTTTACTTTTTCCTCATAAATTTGTCACTTTTTTCTTATAAATTTGTGGAATATTGAAAATTAATGCAAAAATTTTGGAAAAATTTGCAATTTTCTCAGGAAAACCTATCCACACATTTTCACGGAAAAAAGTCACATTTCTTGCAAACAAACCACAAATTTACTGGAAAAAGGTGGAGTTTTATGAGAAAAATATCATAAATTTATGTAAGAAATGCTGCAGTTTTACCCATAAAAGGTAATAAATTTGTGAGAACAGCTGAAAATTTATTCCAAAACTACTCAAAATTTAGGGAAAATGTAACAATTTTATGATGAAAAAAAAGCAAAAATTGGCAAGAAAAAAGTCACAAATTTACCAGAAAATGCTACAACTTTATTAGAAAACAGATGCAAATCTATATGAAAAAGGCAAATTTTTTACCTGAAAAGGGTAACAATCAGATCAGACGATCTTATGAGACAAGCAGAAGACTTTGCCAAAAATATCCAAATTTTTGAAAAGAGCTTATAAATTTATTAGGAAAAATATCACAAATTTACATTTGAAAAGTCTTCAGTTTTGTTTGATAAATGTATTAAATTTGAAAAGAAAAATAAGCTAAATTTAGGAAAAAAGCAAAACACATTTAGGTTCAGGTTCAGGTTACTTTAATTTGTACCCGTAGGTAGATTTGTTTTGCAGTCTGGTGACATCCATATTTACAAGCCACAAATTACCTTCAACATAGACACAAACACAGGCACACATGAAACTGACTATAAACATGATAAAAATACTCAAGGCTCCATCAATCAGGGTATAAAAAGACAAAGAGATGAGAGAAAAACCGAGAGAAGAGTCATATTAAAAGTTAAAAACTAGTCAAAGAGGTTAAAAACTCAGAGGTCTAAAACCCAATAAAATATTTAGAACCCAAGTAACATCCTACAAAAATAAGTAAATTTAAAATGGAGTTAACAAATAGCTACCTTAATTATGTGCAATATATTGTTACAGCTTGTTCAACTCTTTGACAGCAGCAGGAACAAAGCTGTTTTTGTAGTGCTGGGTTTTACTTTTTGGGACAGCAAACATCCGTCTTGAGGGAAGAAGCTGAAAGTGGCAGTGCAAAGGGTGGGAGTCATCATTTAAAATGGAGATAGCCATCCTCTGTACTTGTCTGGTGTACAGGGATGTCAGGCTCAGCTGTGGCTCATCAAGCAAACGACTGGACCATCTAACTTCCTGATCCAAGGATTTCCTCTCTTTCAGTTTTATCTGACCAAACCATGACACTTAAGAAAAGGATAAAACAGATTAAATAAAAGCCTGGTAAAACATTGTCATTATGGTTCGGTCAATTTGGAAGCGTGCAAGTTTTCTCAAGCAATGCAAATGTTGCTGACCCTTTTTGCACACCCTTTCACAGTTCTCTTCAAAGTTTAAATTACTCTCAATAATCGTCCCAAGATATTTGTAGGATTGTACACATTCGGTGGTCTGGCCTTTTAGTACGGTGACTTTGTGCCTGGGAGTTTTCCTCCTAAAGTCAATGATCATGTCTTTAGTTTTTGTCGTATTCAGCTGCAGGTAGGAATCCTCACACCAGTGAACAAAATCATCAACTACTGGGCCGTGGCCACTCTCACCATCCTGGAGGAGACTGACGATAACTGAATCATCAGCATACTTTATGATGTGTCTGTTGTCATGTCTGCTCCGACACATGTTTGTGTACAGGATGAAGAGTAGTGGTGACAACATACACCCCTGAGGAGAGCCAGTAGAAGAGCACTTTAGGTCAGACAATGTACCATTGACCCTTACTCTCTGCGTCCTGTTGGTTAAGAAATTTATGTCAAAATTATAACTATTTTTTGGGAAAATTTACAGTTTAATGACAAACAGCTTTGCAAGAAAAAAAATAAAACTTTTTACAAAAAATTACCAGCAAAAATTGCAATTTTGTGAGAAAAGGTTAACAATTTTACAATAAAAAAAAGCTGCAAATTTATAAGAAAAAAAATAAAACCTCTTGATCCTGATGTTGTTAAGTCATTTTGTCGCTCTAATTCTGTTACTTTACTTTAGTTTTTAGGCTCAGATGTTTTTATACAAAAAAACGTCAGATTTGCTCGCTGTGTAGTCCAGGTTGCTGACCCCTGACACAGAGGATATATCAGAGACGTATCTCAGATTTACTGAAACAACGGCAACACTCGGAGACTTGAGAGTGAAGTCTGCAGTCTTCACATCTGCATTTCTTAAACAAACTGAGCTTCTCCGGGCCTTGGCCGTCTCGGATTCTATGCAAACACTGAGAGGCCAGAGAATTAATGTAGCATAAAGTCTCCTCACTAGGGCTCAAACACTAGAAGAAGCAACAGATGTTTCCCTCACGTGTTATCATCTCTGACTGAAATGGAGCAGGAACTCATTTTAGTTTGATGCAAATAAAAACTCAGGGAAAAAATATACAGTAAGCTGAGCTGGCGGCTGGTTGGTCACTGTGGTGTCCACCAGACAGACAAACATACAACTACAGTAGCACTATATGAAGCGGTCCCCAAATTACATGCTGACAGGGGAAGTACTGGGAAAATGGGGAAACAGGGTAAGAGCAGAAAAAGAAGCATAAGTACCAAAAAACTGGGGAAGTACAGAGAAAGTACTAGGAAAAAAACAACATGTTAAGTAGCAGGGAAAATACAGGGAAAAATAACTGGATTAAACAAGGACAAAACCAAAAAGCAAAAACAAGGAAAAAACAGGGAAAATAGGGAAAGTACTGGGGAAGTACTGGGACAAAAACACTTAACATGGTAGCAAGAAAAATACAGAGAAAATAACTGAATAAAACAAGGACAATACCAAAAAAAGGAGAGCAAAAGCAATGAAAAAATAGGAAAACAGGGCAAGTACCAGGGGAAAAAAAACAAGGAAAAACAGGGCAAGTACAGAAAAAGTAGTGCAAGTACCAAAAAAAAAAACCAAACTGGGAAAACAGGGTAAGTACAGGGAAAGTATTGGGGGCGGGGGGGCACTTAACATGGAAGTAGCAGGAAAATATATGGGAAAAATAACTGGGCAAAATAAGGACAATATCAAAAAAGAAAAAAAACACAAGAAAAAGTAAGGGGAAAAGCAGTGTAAGTACCAAAAACTGGGAAAAACAGGGTAAGTACAGGTGAAATGCTGGGGAAAAAATACTTCACATGGTAAATAAGAGTAAAATAAGGCTGCGTGTCCATCAAACGTGTTTTTCAGCTCTGGGTGGCTATTTTCCATTCATTCTCTGTAGTCCAGCGTTTACAGCGCTGAGGGCCCAAGACACTGAAACGCTCTCGGCGGGGGCCGTTTTTTGTCGCGGCGCTCAGAGCGCTCAGAGTTCAAAAAAAATTTCAACTTTTCAGAGATTGCAGCTAAGCTTGTCAATGTCAGACCTTAAACATCCAATCAGAACTGCTGCGTGGGCGGGACATAGAACACCAGTACTGGTCCGTACTCAGACTCCTGCTTTCTGTGTCATCATATTTACATCCAGAGCTGCTAGAATATGTTTCCTGTCCATTGTTATTTAGAGACTGCTATTAAAAAAATCTGTAGAAAGTCTGACAATAGGAAAAGTGGGAGTGCTGAGCTGAGAGTGACAAGCTGTTGCTGGGATACAGGGCACAGGCTTTTTTTTCCCCAGAGCGTCACGCACAAACGCTGAAAAAAAAAAAAAACCCTAAAGGTGGTCGGGTGACAAAAAAAGCGTTTGATGGACTTGCAGCCTTACAGTAACTGGGTAAAACAAGGTCCATACCAAAAAAAGGCAAGAAAAAGCAAAGGAAAAACAGAGGGAAGCAGTGTAAGTACAGAAAAAAATCAGGGTAAGGACTAGAAAAGTAAGTACAAGCTAAGTCGTGGAAAAAAACACTTAAATAGTGGGAAAAAAATGGAAAAAACTAAGATAAATATAGTAAGGTAAATACTGAATAAAGAGAACAACGACCAGGGAAAAAAATCAAGGCAAGAACAGGCTGAGTACTGAAAAAACAAAAAAACAAAAAAACAAAAAAAACACTTTTAAACAGACTAAATAAAACAAAAGCAGGGAAATTAACAAGGTGAGTACAAAGTAAGAACTTGAAAAAAATTGGAGAAATTGGGGGGGAAGCAGGGTAAGTACACAGTAAAGACTGAAAAAGGGAAAACAAGTAAAGAGAAGAGTAAGTACTGGAACAAAACAAAGTTAAATGGTAAAAACAAGGTAAATACTCCAAAGGTGGGGAACAACTGAATAAACAGGGTAAGTACAAGCTAAGTACTGAAAAATAAAAAAAAACAGGAAAAGTATAGGGTAAACACAGGAAAAAAAAACAGTCAAAAGAGTAGATACAGGTTAAGTACAGGGGGAAAAAGGGGGAAAAGAAGATACATGGTAAGTACTGGGAAAAAAAAAACAAGGTAAAAACAGGGAAATAATAGTAATAGATTAGATTTGTATGGCACTTTACATATCAAGTGACATCTGAAAGCACTTACAGTGAGTCCATTATTCATTCACGCCAGACAGACATTGATAGTGGTAAGCTACTTCTGTAGCCACAGCTGCCATGTGGCAGACTGACGGAAATGTGGCTGCCAGTCTATGCCAATGACCTCTCCGACCACTACCAAACATTTATACACATTCATAGCCAGTGCCATGGACACTGAAGGCAAGGTGGGTAAAGTGTCTTGCTCAGGGACACAATGGCAGGACGACTGGGGAGAGCGGGATTCAAACTGCCAACCTTCCCGTTATTTGACGACCCATTGATGATGGCTTGTGCCCCACTTACCTCTCACTAATCCTTAGTTTTGACCTCTTTTCAGTACTTACCTTGTTTTTTTTTGTTTTTTTCTTTTTTTTCTGGTACTTGCCCAGTAATTTGCAGTAAATTGCCCAAAATTTAACAGATGCATCACAGCCGAAATCTTCCCAATATATCACTCCTGTCAGTATAACTTCACGCCGTGTTAAAATAAAAGCCGTTAACTGTCTCTGTAGCATCGCCGGCAGTGTTTCCCTCCCCGGTTTGAGAGCAGCCGACGTTAATTACCCCTCCAACCTCCCCGCACATTGTCATGATCTTTTGTGGAGTGATTGAGAGAATGAGATCATGGGTACCATCAGGGTTTTATTAATACATACAGTTAGGAGAAGAAGCTGCCTTTTCTTTGTGCTAGAACGGGACAGTTAGGAGGTTTTCTTGGATATGTGGTAATGACGCCTCCAGAGAGGAAGAAAAACCTTTCAGTTCTTTTCCATGTATCTCCAACAAAGAGAGATTTAAAAGAAGATTCACAAGAAAAGACAGTGTGCCTCTCATTTCAGAGTTATGTGAATGGGGTTACCCTACTGAGAAAAGATTTAAAGCCAGCTTTTTCTGTTGGAGCATGGTTTATGTTTGAAGTCTGTGTGAATACTGTTTCTTTGTTTGCTTGAATACATACAGCTAAAGGGCAAATACACCGTAGTACCAGGGCCTTAGTTCTGTATGTTTAGATTTATGATTTGCTCTTGGTTAGTTCTAGTTTATTCTGAAAGTCTTTCCTGTTCTGTTCTTGTTTTGGTTAGCGTCCTGTATAATGTGGAAACCAGAAGTTTACAAACACCGTATAAAAAGACACATAAGGCCAACCACCATAGATTTAACCTGGGCTGTCTTATGGGTCCCGTGTGGGCTTGTTTGCGGGTTCCATGTTTGACCCATCTGTATTTGCCCACATGGACTTTACCTGTGGCACAGTGAAGCAGGGAATATGTTGAGCTGCTTTAAAGCCAGATGGGCCCCACATGGGGTTAATGTGGCTGAGCAGGTTTCACAAACACTGCCGTAACAGCTAAATTACGTCAAAGAAGTCACACATTTATGAGGAAAAAAATGTAGAAAATTATACCAAAAAAGTTGCAAATTTGTGAGGAAAAAAGTGAAAAATTTTTGGAAAAAGGTACAAATTAGCAAGAAAAAATTTGTAAAATTACTTGAAAGAGTTACAAACTTACAAGAAAAATTTAGCAGATTTAGAAGAAAAAGTTACAAATTTATGAGGAAAAAATTTGAAAAATGTACGAAGGTAATAGTAGCAAAACCCTTTACTGGCAAGATTTTCACACGCCCCTAGTGGCACAGCGCAGCAACTGCACCTGTCAACTGAAGCTGACGTCCCCAGCTGTACTGAGGATTTGTACTGATCATCCCAGTTCAGAAGGTAGCAGACACGCGCTGGAGAAATCATGGCTGACACGGAATATACCAAAGAAGAAGAAATCATTATTTTTCTTCTTCCTTTTTCCTTCTCTGAGCTTACAAGACCAATATGGCCGCCATGCATCATCATGCATCGTCACATAAACCGGCTTCATGCACAAAAAATTGCCACGGAATACAAAGGAAATTGATGTGGGATGGATTCTCATAAGAGTTTGTAGATGTGGAAGAGAGTGCAAATGACTGACAGAACACAAAATAACGACCACAATGGACGAAAACAGCCCGACCATGCCAGCCAGCGAGCCCCCCTTCGCCAACGGTAAGTGACAAATTTCTTTGTTTCTTTACATTGTACTGATTTTCTGGTTCAAATACCTTGAAGATAAGATAACAACATACCCCTGTAGGAAAAAAAAAAAAAAAAAAAACGGTGTCAAAAAACAGAACCAGTCTTTGTGTAAATATGTCCAAAGTCCACTTTTGACTGAGTTATGCAATCCCATATAGCTGCTGCGACATTATACAATTTAGATGTGTAAATTTACTTTGGATCATATTCTACATCTTTCTAATTGACAGTAAGCCATTATCTCTTGCAACTTTCAAGTTATAGCATTGGAAATCTGAACTATTTTCTTGACAAAATTTTTTTACCATTCTTGACCACTAGGGGTTATGGTGCCAAACGGCACCTGGGACAGTTAAGAGGGTAAGAGGAGAAAAGAGTTAAGAGGAGAAAAGAATGAAAATTTTAGAGAAAAAAGTTGCAAATTTACAAGAAAAAAAAATGTCAAATTACTTGAAAGAGTTACAAACTTACAAAAAAAACCTTACAAATTTATGAAGAAGATTTAGAAAAATTTGCAAATTAACAAAAAAGTATGCAAATTTGGGTAAATAAATTGAAAATTCCTGAGAAAATAGTCTTAAATTTATCAGAAAAAGTTTTAAGTTTAAAGTAAAAAAAAGATTAAAATTTTTGAAAAAGTTCAAAATTTATAAGAAAAAATGTTACAAATTCATGGGAAACGGACAAAAATGTACAAGAAAACAGCACATTTACAAGGAAAAAAAGAACAAATTCATGACAAAACCTTCAAGATTACAGTTAAAAAATGGCAAATTTATTAGAAAGTTTCAAATTTTCAAGAAAATGTATCAAATTAGGAGAAACAAAAATCACAAATTTACAAGAAAACAGGTTGAAAGTCGGTAAATAGATACAGTTCATGTGGGCAAAAACAGATGAAACTGGTGGACCACCCACATGGGACCCATGAGACCACCCAGTTTTAACCTTTGGTGGGGCCCACATGGACATTCTGGCTGGGACTTTTTTTTCCTCACTGACATTAAATCAGACTAAATTTTTCCTGTTCTAGTTAAGTTTTATTTCTATTCACTAAATAATTTTTAGATTTGATATATACAGTGGGGCAAAAAAGTATTTAGTCAGCCACCAATTGTGAAAGTTCTCCCACTTAAAAGATGAGAGAGGGCTCCAATTTTCATCATAGGTATACCTCAACTATGAGAGACAAAATGAGAAAAAAAAATCCAGAAAATCACATTGAAGGATTTTTAATGAATTAATTGGTAAATTCCTCAGTAAAATAAGTATTTGGTCACCTACAAACAAGCAAGATTTCTGGCTCTCACAGACCTGTAACTTCTTCTTTAAAAGGCTCCTCTGTCCTCTACTTGTTACCTGTAATAATGGCACCTGTTTGAACTCGTTATCAGTATAAATGACACCTGTCCACAACTTCAAACAGTCAGACTCCAAACTCCACTATGGCCAAGACCAAAGAGCTGTCAAAGGACACCAGAAACAAAATTGTAGACCTGCACCAGGCTGGGAAGACTGAATCTGCAATAGGTAAACAGCTTGGTGTGAAGAAATCAACTGTGGGAGCAATTATTAGAAAATGGAAGACATACAAGACCACTGATAATTTCCCTCGATCTGGGGCTCCACGCAAGATCTCACCCCGTGGGGTCAAAATTATCACGAGAACGGTGAGCAAAAATCCCAGAACCACACGGGGGGACCTAGTGAATGACCTGCACAGAGCTGGGACCAAAGTAACAAAGGCTACATCAGAAACACACTACGCCGCCAGGGACTCAAATCCTGCAGTGCCAGATGTGTCCCCCTGCTTAAGCCAGTACATGTCCAGGCCCATCTGAAGTTTGCTAGAGAGCATTTGGATGATCCAGAAGAGGATTGGGAGAATGTCATATGGTCAGATGAAACCAAAATAGAACTTTTTGGTAAAAACTCAACTTGTCGTGTTTGGAGGAGAAAGAACACCATACCTACTGTGAAGCATGGGGGTGGAAACATCATGCTTTGGGACTGTTTTTCTGCAAAGGGACCAGGACAACTGATCTGTGTAAAGGAAAGAATGAATGGGGCCATGTATCGTGAGATTTTGAGTGAAAACCTTCTTCCACCAGCAAGGGCATTGAAGATGAAACGTGGTTGGGTCTTTCAGCATGACAATGATCCCAAGCACACCGCCCGGCCAACGAAGGAGTGGCTTCGTAAGAAGCATTTCAAGGTCCTGGAGTGGCCTAGCCAGTCCCCAGATCTCAACCCTACAGAAAATCTTTGGAGGGAGTTGAAAGTCCATGTTGCCCAGCGACAGCCCCAAAAAATCACTGCTCTAGAGGAGATCTGCATGGAGGAATGGGCCAAAATACCAGCAACAGTGTATGAAAACCTTGTGAAAACTTACAGAAAACGTTTGACCTCTGTCATTGTCAACAAACGGTATATAACAAAGTATTGAGATGAACTTTTGTTATTGACCAAATACTTATTTTACTGAGGAATTTACCAATTAATTCATTAAAAATCCTTCAATGTGATTTTTTGGATTTTTTTTTTCTTCTTTTGTCTCTCATAGTTGAGGTATACCTATGATGAAAATTGGAGCCCTCTCTCATCTTTTAAGTGGGAGAACTTGCACAATTGGTGGCTGACTAAATACTTTTTTACCCCACTGTAATTTTTATATCTGATAAATAAGTTTTTAGATATTTTTTTATTACTTTCTTCAAAGTAAGAAGTTACATACATTTCTTTAGTATTTGTTAGCATTGCCTTTAAACTGTATGACTTAGGTCAAACATTTTTAGAAGAAGAAGCCAACTTTTATTGTCATTTAGTCCATACAGCCAATCATGTACAGTAGAACAGAATTACGTTTCTCCTATCTACAATGTTAATCACATCTAGAATCAGAGGGGCCACTGCCATGCAAGGCACTGCCACAAACAGCTTTTCCTTCCCACATTCTACTACGCTGAGCGCCAAGCTAGAAGGTGGGAAGTACACTTTTTATTTGATCTTTATTAATGACCTGGCTGAGACTTAAACCCCCAACCTCCTGGTTTTGGGTCGGATGTCTATATCAACTACGCCTTGGGGCCTTTTTTGAATATCCTTCCACAAGCTTCTCACAATAGTTTGCTGGAATTTTGGCTCATTCCCCCGATAGAACTGGTGGAACACAGTCAGGTTTGTAGGCTGCCTTACTCACACACGTCTTTTCAGCTCTGCCCACAAATTTTCCATGGATTTGAGACCAAAGCTTTGTGATGGCCACTCCAAAACATTGACTTTGTTGTCCTTAAGTCACATTGTAGCTTAAGCTATGATCACAAAGATTCTTACAAATGATGAGTTCATAAGAATCTTTCAGTTCCTACGAATTCTGGAGTTTGCAGACATCCATGGAGGGGGGCATAGTTTATGACGGCTGCCGTTCAATTCGCAAGAAGCATTCTTGAAAAATGAGGTGCTTTTCTGTCATATGATGGCCGAAGAATTCTTACGTTCTTTGTAAGGGTGCCTTGGGGTCTTCCTATGGCATACTTACTGCCATCTTACAAAATTTTTTTGTGCAACTCACAGCACTCTCAAGTCATTGGTAGAAAGGTCTTATGACTTTCAGCACATTTTGTCGGCACAAATGTCACATGAAGGATGTACTTCTGCCTTTTGAGCTCCTCACTATCACCTTCCTACAACCACTGGAAGATGTTCTGAAGAACAACTTAAGATGTTCATGAGGCATACTTATGGCCAACATCTTAAATAGTTCTTATGAGGGGAGGCTGTGGCACAGGTGTAGTGTGGCCGACTACTGATCGGAGCGTCAGGGGTTCAGTTCCTGCTCTGTCTGCAGTCTGCATGTCCAAGTGTCCTTGAGCAAAATACTGAACCCCCAGTTACTCCTGGTGGGTCAGGCTAGCGCCAGTGTATGGCAGCTACGCCGCCATCAGTGTGTGAGCGGGTGGATAGCAGGATCTGTAAAGTGCTTTAGTCATCTACAGATGAGAATAAAAGTGCTATATAAGTGAATGCCATTTACCATTTTATGTTGTTCCTAAGACATTTGTACGGCCACCCTACAATGAGGGGTTTTTGTGAGGTGTTGGTAGAAATCTTGGACAAGACCATTGACCTAGCCACAAATTTACAAAAGGTCTACAAATGCTGGATTCTCCTACAGCTGCCTTAAGAAGGCCATACAAAATAATTAAAAAATTGTTTGTACAGTGTTCACAGCTGTTTGTAAGTGTATTTGTGACCATAGCTTTATTTGGCTGTACAGTATGTTTAGGGTCATTGTTCATTTGGAAGACCAATTTGCACCCAAGCTTTAACTTCCTGGTTGATGTCTTAAGACGTTGCTTCAATATGTCCTCAGAGTGTTCTTTCCTCATGATGTCATCTCTTTTGTGAAGTGCACCAAAACACCCCCCACAACATGATGCTGCCATCGCTGTGCTTCGCAGTTGGGATGGTGTCCTCAGGCTTTCAAGCTTACCCCCTTTTCCTCCAAATGTAACAACAGTCACCACGGCCAAACATTACAATGTTAGATTCATCAGACCATAAGACACGTCTCCAGAAATTAAGGTCTCTTGTCCCTGTGTGCATTTGCAAACTGAAATCTGGCTTTTATGTTGCTTTTGGAGTAATGGCTTCTTTCTCGCTGAGTCAACTTTCAGCTCATGTCGGTACAGGACTTGTTTCACTGTGGAATGACACTTTTACCAGCTTCACCCAGCATCTTCACAAAGTCTTTTACTTTTTTCTGGGGTTGATACGCACATTTAACACCAAATTACGTTCATCTCTGGGTCACAGAACCCGTCTCCTTCCTGAGTGCTCCGATGGCTGGACATTCCCATGGTGCTCCTTAGTTTTCAAAACTAAGGAGCTGGTGGTGGACTGCCGCAGGCAAGGACAACCCCTCACAGCACCAGTAAACATACAGGGAACAGACATTGAGATGGTGACATCCTACTAGTACCTGGGTGTTCATCTGAACAATAAACTAGACTGGTCACACAATACCGACACACTCTACAAGAAGGGACAGCGCAGGCTATTCCTACTGAGGAGACTCAGGTCTTTTGGTGTACAAGGGGCGCTGCTGAAGACATTCTACGACACGGTGGTGGCATCAGCCATCACTTTTGGAGTGGTCTGCTGGGGCAGTGGCATTACAGCAGCCGATAGGAAGGGACTGAACAAACTGATCAAGAAAGCTAGCTCTGTCCTGGGGCAGCGCCTTGACCCAGTGGAGGAGATAGGAGAGAGAAGGATGGTGGCTAAACTGTCATCTCTGCTGGAGTCCGAGTCCCACTCTATGCAGGACATACTGAACGCACTGAGGAGCTCATTTAGCAGCAGACTACATCATCCTAGGTGCGCAACCGAGCAGTTTCGCAGGTCCTTCCTACCTACGGCTGTCAGACTGTATAACCGCAGAGATAGCAAAAAAACGTGACAACCTAATAGTATTGAATGCAAAAGACACAATAGACTTACACAGTGGTCCCCTCTAGTATACAACTAGGACAATATCGGTCGCTATGGAGGGTGACAATATGTATGGGTACATATTCATACTATGTAGGATAACTAAGTAGATGGTTATGCTGTTTATTCCATCTAGCTACAATGCTCCCCACTGTGTGTATATATATATTTATATATTTATTCCATCTAGCTACAATGCTTCGCACTGTGTGTTTATATATTTATATATTTATATGTACATATGTGTATTCGCTGCTCTTGTCTTTCTTGTCTTCTTGATTGTTGCTCTGAGTGTTGCTATCCCTGTGCTGTTGCAATCCTGGAATTTCCCCATTGTGGGACTAATAAAGGCTTATCTTATTAGGGCCTGAGCCACTGACATCGTCAGTCGGCGAAAGCCCTATTGTATCCGCTTGCGTTTTCTTTATTTTTTTTTTCTTTTTTTTCGCTATTATTCTGCCTAAATGATCGCATTTTTCACCCTCTGAACGTTAACCAAAACGCGATTTTTTTTGGCAAACCCCTCAGACGCGGCAAAAAATTTGATAAACTGGAAAATATATGTCCCCCCCACCCCTCATTTTTGTGTGTGGGGTCAAACGTGCATGGTCTATGGAGACTGTAGACCATAAACTTTGCCGTAGACACATCACATTTGGGTGAGGTGTGAATCACCTCAAGACATGCAAAAAACATCATTGTGGCCCATACCCACCGCCAACAGGAAGGCCGCCATCTTGCCTCAAAGTCGCCCCACCTCCAATTCGGAAAAAAGTCACACCTCGCATTTTAACGCACTTGTCCTAGGTCAAACGTGCATGGTCTATGGAGACTGGAGACCATAAACTTTGCCGTAGACACATCACATTTGGGTGAGGTGTGAATCACCTCAAGACATGCAAAAAACATAATTGTGGCCCATACCCACGGCCAACAGGAAGGCCGCCATCTTGCCTAAAAGTCGCCCCACCTCCAATTCGGAAAAAGTCACACCTCGCATTTTAACGCACTTGTCCTAGGGACCTGATCCAATTGAGCTCATTTTTACATGGGGGAATCTACAGGCATTGCCCATTAAAAGTTATATAAATTAAGTCAAAATCTCAAAAGGCGTGGCCAGGGCGCCATGGCGAAGTTTGACTCCTCCCCTTACAAATTCAACCACCTGTAACTCGGCCAAAAATGGTCCCATGTCCACAAAACTTTCCATGAAGGAAAATAGTGCCACCCCAGATGCAATGACCTCAAAATACCTGACAACCGATGTAGCGCCACATAGTGGTTAATGAAAGAATTGCTGAAAAATGTTTCATTTATTACTCACAAGCGGCTGGGCAGAATGATGTGAAATTTTCTGAGATTCATCAGAACACAGCCATGATAATAACTGAATATCAACATTAGTATGACATCAAACGTGTTACCATGGACACGCCCTCCTCGCCAGTCAATCCGTGAGCTTATGGGGAGGGGTGGGAACGTCCTGGAGTCATGAAATTTGGAACATAGGCTTAGGTTACTGTCACATATACTTCAATATGGGTGGACAACACATAACTGATAAGGAAGTGTTGCCATGGCGCCATGGCGAAGTTTGAATCCTCCCCTTACAACTTCAAACACCTGTAACTCGGGCAAATCTTGTCCGATGTCCACAAAACTTTCCATGAAGGAAAATAGTGCCACCCCGGACACAATGACATCAAAATACCTGACAAAAGATATAGTGCCACATAGTGGTTAATGAAAGAATTGCTAAAAACTGTTTTATTTATTACTCACACGCAGCTGGCCACAATGACGTGAAATTTTCAGAGATTCATCAGAACACAGCCATGATAATAACTGAACATCAACAATAGTATAACATCAAACGTGTTAACATAGACATGCCCTCCTCGCCATTCAATCCGTGAGCTTATGGGGAGGGGTGGGAAGGTCTTGGAGGTCTCAATTTTTCAACATATGTTGAGGTCACTGTCATATGTAGTCCAATATTGGTGGACAACACATAACTTACAGGGAAGTGTTGCCCTGGCAACATGGTGACGGTTGACTACACGCCATGAAATTTCGGAAAGTTGGATCTTGGACAAACTTTTTCTGATTTTCACTAAATATTTGACAGTGGATAATAGTCCCACCCTGAACAGTCCCTAAAATTTCCCAATTTCAAATTCTCCTTTTAATTAAGATACATTTGCGGATTAATTTGCCTCTTGAACATATTGCACACCTTTTTGACATAAGCAGACAAAATGTGCTATATAAATACACTTGCTTGCTTTGTAACAATTTTTGGAATAAAGTACACAATGGCTTACAAACTGCAGCTCTTTATTTCAAAGATGCAAAACTGTAACCATAACCATGACACAATACAAGAATATAAACTGACATGCATGATCAATATGTATCATTGTTCTACCATGTTATAGCGCATAACTGTCTCATGTTACAGCACTACTCTAATGCGCACGTCACAAAATCACGGCTGCTGTGGGGTTGGTGCTTCAGAGTCCCCCACATCCTAAATGGAAACACTGAATTTCACAGTTTTGGTTATCACAGGCAACCATGTCATCCAGCTCTTCTGGCTGCCTTCAAGTCCACCACACTTCTGCTGTGTTCTGTGCCTGCCAGATGTGGCAGGTGTGGAAAACCACATGGAAATTCATTTAAAGAATGTCCTGCTCGCAATGCAGACTGCAAGAAATGTCAGAAAAGGGGCATTTTGCTGCTTTGTGTAAAACAAAAATGAGAGTGGAGGAACTTCAGCAGAGGGACATGAGTGAAAGTTTGGAGACATTGTTTTTGGGCACAATGACTACGGCACCTCCACCTAATTCTGCGTGGAAGAAGTCGATTGAAGTAAATGGCCAGCAGGAAGTGTTCAAAGCGAGGGAGGACGGGCGGCGGGTTCCGCGGTCGTGCGGGGGCGAAGGCCCGTTTACACCTGCCTGCAGGTTTAATCTTATCTTATCTTGTTTATACTTGTGTGTAATTGTTTGAACACATGAATGTGGCACGTTCAGGCATATGGAAATTGTTCCCAAGGATGAACCAGACTTGTAGAGGTCCACAGGTTCTCTTCCTGGTATTTTGGCTGATTTCTTTTCAATTCAATTCAATTCAATTCAACTTTATTTATATAGCGCCATTTCACAACAACAGTCATCTCATAGCACTATCAACTGTAGGGGGAACCCCCACAGTTGCAGAAAGACCCCAGCAATCAGGGGTCTTTCTGATTGCTCCAAAGGTGTGCATCCAGTCAAGAAGCTTTCAAAGCCATGACACAATCTGGGTATTCCCAAACTGTTTAAAACTGTTCTTTTAATACAGTGTATATAAAGTTCTGGTTTCAACTGTACGGTGGTGGTGGTGGTGGTGGGGGGGGGGGGGGGCTGAAAGGTTCATAGGCTGAAAAGTTCTATGTGGTCAAATGTGACCAGTGTGGTTTATTTTTCAGCCACAGGGATCCAAGTACTGCAACACTGATGGAAGAAGTCTGTAGACCGAAGTGGGGACTATGTTGAAAAATTATATTCATAAATGTTGTATCTTGCACTTTGGGGAATGGGAGTTGTTCAGTCACCATTATAATTTAGTTTATATGTGTAGTTTATAGTCTATCATCAATAAAGTCATGCGGTACTATAGCTGGACACATTTACAAATATTTGAGACACATTGTAGTGCATCCTTTTATATTTTAGCAATATACAAAGTACAAAATACAGAAGTACAGTATATAAAATATAAAACACCGAACATCATTATTATCTCATCTACTAATTCAATGTAAACAAATGCTGAGATTATGTGCTATATGTCTGTTATATGTTTATTTGTTCCTGTACATAAAGACATCAGACTGATTTATGTCATGATTTTATTGTAGAAATGGGCTCCCTACAAAAAACTTTGAATAGCTTATTTTGGATGACCTGTTCACACTCCAAATCAATGTGAAAAAAAAAGCCTATTGTATACCGCTGGGATCAGTCCGCCAAGGTCTCTGTATGACCGTTGTGAGAGTTTGGTTCGTATTGCCAACACTCAGTCGGACTCATTCCCAGTGAGAGTTGGACTCCGCCAGGGCTGCCCTTTGTCATCGATCCTGTTCATAATTTTTATGGACAGGATTTCTAGGCGCAGCCAGGGAATGGAGGGTGTCATGCTTGGTGACCACAGGATCTCATCTTTGTTGTTTGCAGATGATGTTGTCCTGCTGGCTTCATCCAGCAATGACTTACAGTTCTTGCTGGGACGGTTTGCCGCTGAGTGTGAAGCGGCTGGGATGTGAATCAGCACGCCCAAGTCTGAGTCCATGGTCCTCAGCCGGAAAATGGTGGATTGTCCTCTTCGGGTTGGGGGCAGGCTCCTGCCCCAAGTGGAGGAGTTTAAGTATCTTGGGGTCTTATTTACGAGTGAGGGGAGAATGGAGCGAGAGATTGACAGATGGATCGGAGCAGCATCTGCAGTGATGCGGACGTTGTACCGGTCCGTTGTGGTGAAGAGGGAGCCGAGTTCTAAGGCAAAGCTGTTGATTTACCAGTCAATCTACGTTCCTACTCTCACTTATGGTCGTGAGCTTTGGGTAATGACCGAAAGAACAAGATGGCGGATACAAGCGGCTGAAATGAGCTTTCTCCGTAGGATTGTTGGACTCACCCTCAGAGATAGGGTGAGGAGCTCAGTCATCCGAGAGAGGCTCAGAGTAGAACTGCTGCTCCTCCACATTGAAAGGAGTCAGTTGAGGTGGTATGGGCATCTGATTAGGATGCCTCCTGGACATCTCCCACTTGAGGTCTTTCGGGCATGTCCCACTGGGAGGAGACCCTGGGGCAGACCCAGGACTCGGTGGAGAGACTATGTCTCCCAGCTGGTCTGGGAACGCCTTGGTATCCTCTCTGAAAAGCTGGAGCAGGTGGCTGGGGAGAGGGAAGTCTGGGCTTCTATGCTTGAACTGCTGCCTCCGTGACCCAGACCTCCGGAAAAGTGGTAGAAGATGGATAGATGGATGTACTGTATATTGCTACTCATGCTGTTGATAATTCATATTGTAATTCATTCATGCTGTTGATAATGTGTGATGTGTGTGTGTCAATAAACTGAAACTGAAATTATTATTATTATTATTATTATTATTATTATTATTATTAGTAGTAGTAGTAGTAGTAGTAGTAGTAGTAGTATTTGTATCTTGTATGCTTTATTGATCACCAGAGGGAAATTCAGGGCATCCACGTACAGTGCCAATCCCTTCAGCAATCACACACACACACACACACACACACACACACACACACACACACACACACACACACACACGTTTGGCTGCAAGTGTTGCATCAGTGTTGCCCATTTGTCTGTAAATATTTAAATAAAAATGATTTATTTTGTTATTTCAACATTTTTGCGCATGGTGGGACACTGGTGTTGGCCGGTTAACGGGAGTCTCCTCTGCTACTTTACCCGTGTGTCAGTGATGTCATTGCGGCACCACTGGTTCCCGGCAGTGGGTCCTGGCAGCGTCCACCCCCCCCCCCCCCGCACCTCGTTTTCGCAATGGCGAATATATCCATTAGACCTACGCAACTTTATGGTATATATTTTGACTGAGCGGCTCCATACTCATGGAAGCAAACCCTGGTAACCTCAGCGGCAAAGCACTTCTAAAATCTTTGTTTGCGAAGCATTGTGGTGACTGACAGGTCGTGACGCTGTGTTATCCAATGAGCGTGGTCGTGATGCCACTATTGTCCAATCAGCATGGCCGTGATGTGGCGTATTCTCCACTGAGCACGGAGTCAATCCAAACCCCGCCCACACTTCTTGAAGCCAGGGGGATGAAGACGTAGAGCGGTCACACAGCGGTGGCTAAACTTTTATTGATAAAAATTACATATTTTGACCGAGGGACTCCATCTTCAGGGATGCACACCCTTGTAGCTTCAGCAAAGCATGTTTAAAGTCTTAGGCCAGTGTGACGAACGGTTTGAGAGATATCTGAGGAACACACACACACACACACAAACAGACAGAGATCCCTTGATTTTATAGATAGATTTCAGTTATCAGCCATTGTTAGCTCAAGTCTGTAACTCAACTAGTTAGCATTGACTACACTTTTAAATGTTATATTTATATCAGTTCTGTAATAAGTGGTGTTACGGCGCATTACGAGACTGGTCACCTGTTTTGTCATGCCAAAAAGTGATCAGCTGCCAAAAAAATGATTGCCAGGTGCCATATTGTTGTTATGGGGTTATATTAGCCGTTAAATATATATTTCACCAGGTAAACAGTACTTAGTTAGGTATAATAAGATATATTTCACACTTATGATGCATTTTGAACCCGAAACAAATTTGATCTAGGATTAAAAGCAATTAAAATAATGCAGTCACAAGGTTACATGGAAAAATGCATAGATTTACTGGATATATACATGTAGATACTGTATAAATATATATTCTATGTACTTCCAAAACAACAAGGTTTTTGCACATAAATATTGCAATCAATTGCAATCTGATAAATTCTATATGCTGTTATCCAAACTGCAACACTAATTTTTCAGATGCGATAAAACCTCAAAGCATTTAGACACATTGTAGGTGGACTGAGACCAGGCAGTCCACCTTTAACAAGTGGGCACTCCTGGTTCCTGTAGACCAGGGGTGTCAAACTCATTCCATGGAGGGCCAAGACCCTGCAGGTTTTACTTCCACCCAGTCTCTTCAGCAGGTGTTTTCACTGATCAGCAGTCAGTGGGAAGAAATTCAGAGAAATCACCTGGTGAAGACACTGGGTGGAGGTAAAACCTGCAGGGTCTTGGCCCTCCATGGAATGAGTTTGACACATGTGCTGTAGACGGTGATCACTTTTTGGCTTGACACCGGATTTCACCACCCAGCTGACCCCATGCAGAAGTGGCTGATGAAACCCTTTTCAGACACAGGCAGACTTACCCCTGAACAACGTAACTACAACTACCGGATGAGCCGTGCACGTTCAGTTGTGGAAATGGCTTTCGGCGGCTTGAAAGGACGATGGAGGTCCCTCCTGAAAAGGAATGAGTGCAAACTGGAGCTGAGCAAGAAAATGGTGCTCAGCTGCTGCATACTTGATAATATTTGTGAGGAACATGGTGACAACTTTGGACTCCCAGACACACCTGATCACAGTCAGCCTCCAGTTCAACCATTACCTGACCATGCCAGTGTAGAATCACATTAGGGCAGCTTTAATGGAGGATTTTAACAGTGGGGAGAAATAACCTGTTTAGTGCCTGCCATATAACATGTGAAGCAGTGCAAAAGCATTAATGAATAAAAAAAAAATCAGCTGACAATTGGTCCTCAGTGTACTCTGTTTTGAAATATTTATCGTGTATGTACAGTATATATTTCATAGGCACAGTCACAGAGTTGGTATACACCTTCTGTACTTGTATGTAATCTATTCTGGTTAAAGAACTGATTCAAGTTTTTATTCATGTAGGGGTAACAACAGACAGACTGTAAAGTGTAAAGTGAAAAGTACTTTCCCCAGAAGTGATCTTTTCCAGAGCTGACAGAATGTCATGTGGTACATTGTCAAAAGAATATAAAGTCATTATTTATCATTTTTGAAGCAGGAAACTTGGAACATTTTCTGCAGAAAAAGTCCATAGATTTAATGTTTGATGCTGCTTGTTCTTTAGAAAATATGAAAAAAGTTGTCAAAAATATGTGTGAAGTCCACAAATACCTGATATATTTTCCAATACCTGATAAAATTAACAAAAGTGCAGTAATTCAGTACTTGTACATTGTTAAACCGAATAGTTCACAGGGTTAAAAACTTATGTGGAAACCGATTGCCTCATAAATTTTAAGTAAATGAAATGATTTTTTTTTGAGTAAGCTATATTTAAAAAAGACATTTTCAGCATTTTGTTTTAATTTTTTAATTTCAGATTACTAAAAAAAAAATTGCATTTACTTAAAATTTATTAGGTAATCGGTTTCCACATAAGTTTTGAGTTCTGTGAACTAATTCGGTTTTACAGTGTACTTTCACTTCCTGCCACTAGTGATTTACATGGTTTATCCTAAATAGCTGTACATTTCATGCATATGTTTTGTGTGAGGATAACAATTACTTAATGTGGAAGCAGAAAAAAAAACACTTAAGGAAAGAAAGCTTTTATTTACAAAATGTGTGAAAACTTAAGACTGCTACATATGAAATATTATGTACACACAGCTAAAAATATCAATGCTGTGATAGTTTCTTTGTTTGCAGTCCCTCAAGCACAGACACAACGTGTCCCATCAGTCCAACAAGGGTGTTGGTCCTGTCCTCCATCTTCTGGATGCTCTGCAGCAAAGCGGAGGTCAGCTGCTCCTCCCTCCTGCTCTGCTCCTGCTGGCTCTCCTCTGACCTCTCCAGGTAGTCTAGATGGAGGTCCATGTTTGTGTCCCGCTTCTGTTTCCCTGTTTTAAAGTACAAAAATAATAAGCAATATAAAATAACCACACACTGAAAAATGCAGGAATCATCAATCCAAGATTGAAAGTGTCTATTCAACATCAATTTTCTGTTAGTGGCGTCACAACATTCAATTCAAGTGTATAATTGATTTAATTCACTCCCTCCTTTGTGTGAATGGGTCATGATCTGAACATACATTACCTACTCTGGTCTGATGAGAAGAGGAGGAAGAGCAGGAGGAGGACAAGCTTGGTGCTGGTGAAGGTGAGCTGGACACCACAGGTCTGGCTGGTTCTCCCTCATCATCCAGCTGTGATAAATCTGTAAATACAAAAAAAAAAAAGGTTTTAGTTTGTGCAGTGTCCAACTTAAGCCTTTCATTAAATGTGCAGACATAGAAGGCAAGTTTATTCAATATCAATAGCAGCAAAGCTTATATGTCTGATTATGGAATAGAAGAATAGGAATAGAATAGGCTTTATTGTCACTGTGCAGTTGTACAGTACAGTGACATTGTAGGTGCTCCACCAGGCTACTGCGCAATAAAGAGAAGGATTAGATAACAAACAGTTACAGAACACACAATTAAACACACAAGTGAAATAAAAAAAGTGGCCCATGACTATGGAAATATTTCCAAAATAGTAAAAATGACAACGTTACCAGTGTTTTTGGGAGAAAAATCTCGCTTATACACAACGTAAGACACCCATTCATACACAGTACAAATACCACAAAAAAGTGTATTTTGCACTGGTTATCTTTATAAAAAAGTTTTCTGTAAGACCCTAAGGTTTTTCTTATCGTTTTCTCTCAAACGAGCATTTCAAGATATATGGCGACGTCACTAACGTCATTTGGGACAACAATAAACAGTATTGATACCAAACAAACACAGCATATTTTGCACTGGATATCTAACAAAGTATTCTGTAAGACACTAAGATTTTTGTTCTAGTTTTCTCAAACGAGCGTTTCTTTATGGCGAGGAGAAATGTTTGGTCATGGTTAAAGCACAGCTAGCTTGTTAACATAGCTAATGGAAAATACTATATGCACAAGATTGAGTAAAAAAAATATCTGCACTTTGGTCAATACAAACATGTGTGTGTATATATATATATATATATATATATATATATATATATATACACACACACACACACACACACACACACACACACACACACACACACACACACACACACATATATATATACACTATATATATATATATATATATATATATATATATATATATATATATATATATATATATATATATATATATATATATATATATATATACACACACACACACACACATATGTATATATATACATATACACACACACATATGTATATATATACATATACACACGTTATATGTGTGTGTGTGATACACACACACACATATAACGCCCATGGCAGTGGATGTTAACAATGTCAACTGATTCTTAGCGCTGACTGGGACTAGTGCTTAGCTGGTCAAAAACCAAAGAACTGGTGCCAAGTAAGCCTCTGGCTCCAGTTAAGCACTGGAACCATCTTGGTGGAAAACACCTACCTGTGGATCCTTCTTCCTGCTGAACCTTCTTCCCTTACGAGTGTTATCATGCCTGGGGGGGGGGGGGGGGGACCAGGAGTGAAGGACTTGATACCACTCTTTAGGAAAGAAGGTTCAGCGCAGATTGGTCAGTGCAATTATTTGATTATTCAATTAAACGTATAGTGAGGGTGTGCTGGGAGCATCTGGCTGAGGCCCCTGTCCGGGAGGTCTTCAACTCCCACCTCCGGAAGAACTTCAACCACATTCCGAGGGAGTCTGGAGACATGGAGTCTGAATGGGTCATGTTCTCCACCTCTGTTGTTGAAGCGGTGGTCCAGAGCTGCAGCCGCAAGGTGGTCGGTGCATCTCGTGGTGGCAACCCCCGAACCAAGTGGTGGACACCAGTGGTGAGGGGAGCCATTAAGCTGAAGAAGGAGTCCTATCAAGCTTGGCTGGCTTGTGGGACTCCCGAAGCAGCTGAGGTGTACCGGAAGGTCAAGCGGAGTGCAACTGGGGCTGCACGGTGGCGCAGTGGTTTAGCACTGTGGCAGCACAGTTTTACCCTCGACCGGGGGATCGCGGGGATCATGAGATCGTGGGTTCGATCCCAGCCCCCGACCAACAGTGAGCTGTGTGGAGTTTGCATGTTCTCCCCGTGTTGCGTGGGTTTACTCCGGGATTTCTCCGGTTTCCTCCCGCACACCAAAAACATGTAGGTTTAGGGCGCTCGCACACGCAGCGACCAGCAGCCGGTGGCTTGTCACCAGACTGCAAACCAAGTCTACCTACGGGTACAAATAAGTAACAAAAAAAAAACAAAAAAACTCGGGTGGTTGCTGAAGCAAAAACCCGGGTATGGGAGGAGTTTGGTTAGACCATGGAACAAGACTTTTGGTCGGCCTCAAAGAGATTCTGGCAAACTGTCCGGCGGCTCAGAAGGGGAAAGCAGCTCCCTGTCCACACTGTGTATGGTGTGGATGGGACACTGTTGACTTCACACTGTGGAAGGAATACTTTGAGGATCTCCTCAATCCCACTGATACGCCTTCCACAGAGGAAGCAGGGTTTGGGGACGAGGGGGATAACTCGCCTATCACAGGGGCTGAGGTCGCCAAGGTGGTTAAAAATCTCCTTGGTGGCCGGGCCCCGGGGGTGGACGAGATTCGCCCTGAGTACCTCAAGACCCTGGATGTTGTTGGGTTGTCATGGTTGACACGCCTCTGCAACACTGCGTGGAGGTCCGGGGCAGTGCCTTTGGCATGGCAAACCGGGGTGGTGGTTCCTCTCTTCAAAAAAGGGGACCGGAGGGTGTGCTCCAACTTTAGAGGGATCACAGTCCTCAGCCTCCCTGGGAAGGTCTATGCCAAGTTACTGGAGAGGAGAGTCCGGCCGTTGGTCGAACCTCGGATTCAGGAGGAGCAATGTGGTTTTCGTCCTGGCCGTGGCACATCGGACCAGCTCTTAACCCTCTCGAGAATTCTTAAGGGTTTGTGGGAGTTTGCCCAACCAGTTTACATGTGTTTTGTGGACTTGGAGAAGGCATTTGACCGCATCCCTCGTGGATTTTTGTGGGGGGTGCTTCGGGAGTATGGGGTATCGGGCTTGTTGTTATGAGCTATTCGGTCTCTGTACGACCGTTGTGAGAGTTTGGTTCGTATTGCCAACACTCGGTCGGAGTCATTCCCATTGAGAGTTGGACTCCACCAGGGCTGCCCTTTGTCACCGATCCTGTTCATAATTTTTATGGACAGGATTTCTAGGCGCAGCCAGGGAATGGAGGGTGTCATGCTTGGTGACCACAGGATCTCATCTCTGTTGTTTGCAGATGATGTTGTCCTGTTGGCTTCATCCAGCAATGACCTACAGCTCTTGCTGGGACGGTTTTCCGCTGAGTGTGAAGCGGCTGGGATGAGAATCAGCACCTCCAAGTCCGAGTCCATGGTCCTCAGCCGGAAAAAGGTGGATTGTCCTCTTCGGGTTGGGGACAGGCTCCTGCCCCAAGTGGAGGAGTTTAAGTATCTTGGGGTCTTGTTCACGAGTGAGGGGAAAATGGAGCGAGAGATCGACAGACGGATTGGAGCAGCATCTGCAGTGATGCGGATGTTGTACCGGTCTGTTGTGGTGAAGAGGGAGCTGAGTTCTAAGGCAAAGCTGTCGATTTACCAGTCAATCTACGTTCCTACTCTCACCTATGGTCACGAGCTTTGGGTAATGACCGAAAGAACGAGATCGCGGATACAAGCGGCTGAAATGAGCTTTCTCCGTAGGATTGCTGGACTCACCCTCAGAGATAGGGTGAGGAGCTCAGTCATCCGGGAGAGGCTCAGAGTAGAACCGCTGCTCCTCCACATTGAAAGGAGTCAGTTGAGGTGGTATGGGCATCTGATTAGGATGCCTCCTGGAGGCCTCACACTTGAGGTGTTTCAGGCACGTCCCACTGGGAGGAGACCCCGGGGCAGACCCAGGACACGGTGGAGAGACTATGTCTCCCAGCTGGTCTGGGAACGCCTTGGTATCCTCTCTGAAGAGCTGGAGCAGGTGGCGGGGGAGAGGGAAGTCTGGGCTTCTCTCCTTGAACTGCTGCCTCCGCGACCCGGACCTCCGGAAAAGCGGTAGAAGATGGATGGATGGATGAATTAATCGATAGCTGCAGCCCTAGACCACCCAATGATCTTCATCTGTGTAAAGGAGCCCTCATCTAAAATAACAAAAACAAAAAAACAAATAACAAAGTGATTGTACCCCATTACTTAATTTGAAAAAAAAACAAAAAACAAAAACTTATTTCACTACATAACAAATTACTGCAAAAGCAGTTGTGTTTCAGTAATGCATTACTTCCTACACTGTTGACAGATGTTTTGCTGCTAATATTTGCAAAATTCAGCATTATTTGTTTCTTCTGCCGTGTTAAAATAATGAAACCTGAGCTAAAACGTTCTTTCACTAAACACAGTTAATGAAAAGTCACCACAGGCTCATGGTGAACATGTGTTATATATCAAACCTGCTCCCTGAAGGCCTGCAGTTATGTTTGCAAACTTGTCCTGAAGCATGTATAAAATGTAGATGTTTAATATGCAGTGTTATCGAGACAATGAGTAGGCTTCAAAAAGCCCTGTAGAACAAACAAAACAGTAAGTGAAGTGAGGAGAAACGTACACTTTAAATGATCCAAGCACACTTTGAAGCGACGCTGCCATGACCACAGACAGAGATAACAAATCAGAGTTGAAATTAAAGGCAGCAGAATATCTTTGAAGGTTGTCTTCTCAGTCTGTTTGTTTCTCCTCTCTGCCTCTGCACTTCATCAACTTCACACAGGCCTGGGGTGCATTTTATATTCTGCGGCTAATGGGATTGATCAAAGATAAGGTGAGCGGGGCTGGATGAGACCGCAGTTCCAAATCACTTCTCCCTGTTCATCAATGGAAGTTTAAAGGGGATCTAGGAAATGTTTGCATTTGGTGACCAAATTCAGTAAACTGCAAATCCAGTCTACATTCTACCACGGTGATGTATGTTGGACAAACTTAACTCGAATTACTTCATTCTTATCTGAATTTAATAGTAAGAAATTAAGTCATCCACTCTTGGATTTCCTTAAGACATACTGTACCTCTTACTTATTTGATTACTGCCATCTGGCTTTATTGGTGAATATAATTGTGTCATCAGCATAACAATGGAAACCTTTGCTATACTTTCTAATAATGCTGCCTAATGACAGCATATGTAAAGTGAACAGAACCTAACACGGAGCCCTGTGGAACTCTGTGACTGAGCAATTTTAAAAGTGTGTGGCCTAATGTACCAATGAGGCTGATGTTGGCTTTGGAACATTTTATGTCGCTACATAAAGGAACCAATAGCCAGTAGATGATTTAAGGGAGGAGTTAACCTGTCTCCCCCCCATACTGTCCCTATAAAGAGTGCAAGGATAGTGTAATAATGAGTTGTGTTTACTACATATAATGAAGTTTTCATGACTTACTGTATGGGGAGTTTGTATGATTTTCCTCAGACTGACAGAGCAAAATGTCACAAACTGGTGAAAGTACAGTTTTAAATGTCAAGAAAAATGTTCAGAATTTATGAGGAAGAAAGCTGCAAATGTAATAGAAAAAAGTTTAATATTTATGGATATACGTAGGTATAAATTTGTGGGGGGTAAAAAGTAACACATTTTCCACAAAAAGTTGTCAATTTATCGGAAAAAGGTACTAAATTGATTTGAAGTCGCAAAGTTACCAGGAAAAAAGTTATAAATGCCAATAAATGTTGTTACAAGCTTAATAAAAAAGTCACAAATTAAAGTGAAACTATATAGTATCTTACATTTTCGATGAGAAAGATTCTAAAATTTCCCCTAAATAATTATGGGATTACAACAGTCAAACAAGACTGCAACCACTAATTTAAATGGCAGACAAACATCTGTTAGCTGATGTAGACACTGAGGAATATCAGTAATTCACTGCTGCTCATCTGTGCACTGCTGAAAATGCCCAGCTAAGACATTGGTGCTACTTCACCATTTAGAAAGATCTTAACAGTCAGTTCCTCAGAATTTCATATGTGAATGGATTGCTCAGTTTCCATTAGATACATCTTCACTTTGTTAGGAGATCATCAGAGGTCATCTGTGGGAGAATGGAGTTTAATCTCATGCTAACCTTCCAGAGAATTGACGTCAGAGTGATAAAGAGCTGTTCTTGTTCACAATGGATGAAGGTTATTGTATCTCCTCTGCATCATGATGGTCTTATGCTCTGTGAGTAAAGAAATAAAGGAGATTAAAACCTGTTTTGACTTCAGTTGTGTAATCTATTTCCAACTGGTCCGACACACTGGGGTCAATCTGAAGGTGTTGTATGACAGTAGACTGTCATGAATTGCTCCTTTAGGGCAGAGAGAAAAGACCCAAGAGCTGTTTTGCAGTTTGTGGTAATTTATTAAGGAAACACAAAATCCAAAAAGTGCTCAAAAAATAAACTTACACAGAGGAGAACAGCGAGAAGACAAAACACAAAGGAGTGCATAGGAACAGGGATGGGGTCCCGACTGTTATGAATAGCCCCTTCAAGGCAGAAAGAAAAGACCCAAGAGCTGAACTGCAGTTTACGGTAATTAATTAAAGAAACACAAAATCCAAAAAGTGCTCAAAAAATAAACTTACACAGAGGAGAACAGCAAGAAGACAAAACACAAAGGAGCACATTAGAACAGGGATGGGGTCACGATGGAGATACAGGGGTGAGAAGACGCTCTGACCACAGGAGACTAACAGAGCCCGTCTTAAATAGAGCAGGAAAATAATCATAACAAGTGGCCTCAGGTGTTGATACCAGAGTGGGCAGAAGAAAACGATGATTAATAATTTGGACCTGCTGGGAGAAATAAGAGTGGAGAGACCAGGACTGACAGCTGACAGGGACAGTACCCACACAGCCCAAAAACTGAGAAGCGCCACTGACAGCTGTCAACCCAGATGGAGAAGGCAACAGTAAGGGATATAAAGAATAAAATATCAACAAATACAGACTGAGAAATAAATACAAAATAATACAAAATAAACTACAACATAAACAGGAAAATAAGAAACAGTTTGAGAAATGAAAAAACCAAAAGGCACAAAATACAACAAATATGCAAATACAGAGAAAAGCCATGAGACTGAGCATGGGGGAAAACTCCAGTGCTCAGCTCATGACAGAGTCCCTCTCTCAAGTGGTGGAGTCCAGACACCCCAGGGTAACATAAAAAAGACCCCCCCCCCCCCCAAAAAAAAAGGAGTATAACAACAACCACCCCGGGTGGGTGGGTGGGGGGGACAGGCTAGGAGGGAACAAAAACACAACCCTGCTCAGGACCCACACCAGGAAAAACCCCAACCACCTAAGCCCCCTGGATCGAAGAGCTGGACAGTTCAGGCGGGCGGCCAAAGTCCCAGACCCAGCAGATGGCATGATCACGGCACCATCTGCCGGATGGTCTGCCTATGTTTTTTAACCACCTGAATGGATCGGGTGGTCCAGGAGGCGGTTACCCAATGGGAAGAATCAGCGGTGAGCTGGATGGAGGAGTCGGGGAACTCATGCCGTTAGGGTGAGGTGGATGAATCACAACAGCATCTGGCAGAGGAGAGGGAACCATGACGGCACCTGGAAGAGAAGGGGGAACCACAACGCCATCTGGCAGAGGAGGGGGAACCACGACAGCTCCTGGCAGAGGAGGGGGAACCACAACACCCCTGGACTGGCCTATAGCACCCTTGATGGCTCCAGGCTGGAGCAATGCAGCACTCGCAGAGGCTCCGGGCTGGAGCGAGGTTGCGCCTGCAGAGGTTCTGGGCTGGAATGAGGTTGCACCCACATAGGGTCTGGGATGGAGCGAGGTTGCACCCATGGAGGCTCAGGCTGGAGCAAGGTTGCACCCTCGGTGGACTCGGACTGGGTCAGAGCTGCACACTCAGTGGACCTGGACTGGGTCAGAGCTGCACCCTCATTGGACCCTGACTGGGTCAGAGCTTCACCCATGGAGGACCTGGACTGAGGAGGAGCTGCACCTACCGAGGTTCCGGGGTGGGATAGAGCACCTGCAAAGACCTTATCCAGAGGGGGAGCAGCACCCACGGAGGTTCCTGGCTGGGACAGAACACCTGCAACGACCTCACCAGGAGAAGCTCGACCCACGAAGACCTCAGGTGGTGAACCCAAACCCACGGAGACCTCTGGCAAAGCTGGATGGTCCTTGGTGACAATGTGGAAAATCTCAGACAGAACAGAAAACAGGAAGAAAAACAGGGTCAGGGTCACCGGTGGCAGTGGAGCCCAGCGAGGTGAGCTCAGGTGCAGCTGACTACTGCATCTGACTTTCTCCACCAACAGCCAGGCAAGATCTCTCCAAAACAGAAACAACAAAGACAAAGGAGAGCACTTGCCTGATCTTAAGCTCCACCACCATCCAGGACTCCGTCAATCCAGACAATGGTTTCTCGGACTCGGCCGTCTGGAGGTCCACCTCCGGCTCTGCTGCTGCAGCCTCTGCAGCAGGCATGGTGGTCAATGCAGTCCTGGGACCCCCCAGTGAGGTGATCCATACAGGTGGCTCGTCTGGCATTGATTCAGGAGGTTGATTTTCTGCTGGCGCTGACTCCTGCGTTGCTGAGGCCAGGGGACTCTCTATTGTCAGCACGGGTTTCAGGTTGGAGGCAGTGCTTTTCCTCTGTCCAGACCATGGCTGTGGGAATGGAGCCTGGTCCTCCAGGCCCGCAAGCTCCTCCATCATCCAGCGGCCCAATCCCACAACTGGCTGACATCCAGGGGATTTAGGAGGAGACATGGAGAGATCAGGTAAGGGAATTATGGCTGCAGCAGGAGGTGAGAGCTCAGAAGACTGCAAGACCTTAGCCACACCACAGGGAATCAGGCAAGGTAATTCATGGGAGGATGATAGAGAATGAAAAAGCACTTGCCTGTGTTCCCAGGGCATGATGTTCTCTACTGCAGCTGGTGTACAGTCATCCCTCTCCGTGGCTACGGTGGTCATGGGCCCCTCAGAGGATTGTAAAGGAGCCGCCGCTGCGGACATGGAGATGGGCAGAGCTGAAGAGGAAACAACCGACCCCTCAGCAGCAAGAAGGAATGTCAAGGAGAAGTGGGAAACAGCAGCTGCGGAGAAGGAGGAAGCTGACAAAACAGCCGGAGAGGAAAAAAACAAAGAGAGCACTGCTATGGGAGTCTTCTGCCTTGGCGAAGGGGAATCTGCTGCCTGAGAGGTGGGGGTATTCCTCCAGCGATCGGGAGCTGGATGGCGGCATCGTTGAGCAGATGATGCAGGAGCAGGTGTGGGCACACTGGAGGTGAAACAGTGCGTCTTCCACAGAGCGCACTTCTGTGTAGGCTCCGGGTTCACTGGAGACGACCCCCACGTCAGCCCAGGGAAGGATTGTTGCAGCACGCAGAGTGTGACCAACAAGTCCGAGAACTGGGCATGCCTCAACAACCCTGGGTGCACCTCGACAATGATGGTCACTGAATTCACACTTTCCCAGATCTTTTTCAGGCTGCGGGAGGCGAGAGCTTCATCCATGAAGCTCTGGACGAACTCAGCGACCCACTGCTCCTCAACACTCGGGGATCCCACTGCCAATCTCCCTTTGATTGCCAGAGGTCGGCATGCTGGGGACATGATGAGCTCCGCAAACAGGTGAGTGAAACAAAAAAAAGATAACTACATACAGTATTACAGCAGCTGGGTCTCTTACTGGTCAGCATGTACTGTCATGAATCGCCCCTTCAGGGCAAAGAGAAAACACCCAAGAGCTGAACTGCAGTTTGTCGAAATTTATTAAGGAAACACAAAATCCAAAAAGTGCTCAAAAAATAAACATACACAGAGGAGAATGGCAAGAAAACAAAACACAAAGGAGCACGTCGGAGCAGGGATGGGGTCCTGATGTAGATACAGTACATGGGTGAGGAGACGCTCTGACCACGGGAGACTAACAGAGCCCGTCTTAAATAGAGCAGGAAAATAATCATAACAAGTGGCCTCAGGTGTGGATATCAGAGCGGGCAGGAGAAAACGATGATTAGTAATTTGGACCTGCTGGTAACAATGACAGGGGAGGGACTGGGGCTGACAGATGACAGGGACAGCACCCACACGGAGCAAAAACTCGGAAGCGCCACTGACAGCTGTCAACCCAGAGGGAGAACACAACAGTAAGGGATATAAAGAATAAAACATCAACAAATACAGACTGAGAAATAAATACAAAATAGAACAAAATAAGAGAATAACAAAACTATAACATAAACAGGAAGATAAGAAACAGCACAAGAAATACAAAAACCAAAAGGCACAGAATACAACAAATATGCAAATATAGAGAAAAACCATGAGACTGAGCATGGCGGAAACCTCCAGTGCTCAGCTCATGACATGGTCAGGGTTACTGTTGTAAAGAGGAAGTTTAAAGCAAACCAAGCTCTCTTTCTTATTCTTAACGAGTACTGTTAATGACTGTTATGCCCTTGTGCACAGTGGCACTAAAGGTGTCTTTAGGTGTTTATTGGAGTTAATAGCTAATTGGCCACTTCCAAGCCAGCATGTCCATGTGGGCCCCACTAAAGGTTAATTCTGGGCTCTCTTATGGGTCCCATGTGGGTTTATCCATGGATTCCATGTTGGCCCCATCTGTGTTTGCTCACATGGGTTTTACCTGTTTACCCATTTTCAATTTATTTTCTCATAAATTTGCAATTTTCTTGTAAATTTGTGACTTTTTCCCATAAATTTGATACCTTTCTTGAAAATTTGAAACTTTCTCATAAATTTCCAACTTTTTTAACTGTATACTTGCGAATTCTCATGAATTTGTAACTTTTTTCTTGCAAATTTGCAAACTTTGTTTGTTTGTTTCTCATAGATTTGTCACCTTTGTACTGTAATCATGCAACTTTTTTCCTCATAAATTTGTTACTTTTTCCTTGTAAATGTGTTATTTGTAAGAACATTTTTGACTTTTTCCCATAAATTTGTGACTTTTTTTTGTAAATTTGCAACATTTTCAAAAATTTTAATCATAATTTTCTGACTTTTCTCATAAATTTGTTACTTTCTTCTTGTAAACTTTCAGTTTATTTATTCATATAATATATGAATAAATATATTTACAAATGATATATTTACAGATATTTTTGTAAATATATTTACAATTTTTTTGTTTCAAATGAACAAAAAAGTAACAAATATTTGCTACTTTTTTGTTCATTTGTAACTTTTTCTTTTCCTCATAAATTTGTAACTTTTTTTCAAAATTGCTATTTTTTTTTCTTGCAAGCCAAACTTTTTTCAAGTAATTTTATTATTTCTCTTGAGAATTTGTAACTTTTTTCTCATAAGTTTTTACATTTTCTCATAAATTTGCAATTTTTTCGTAGTAAATTTATTAATTTTTTTGTCATAAATTTTCAATTTTATTTTGTATAAATTTGTGACTTTTTTCTCATAAATTTGTGACTTTTTCTTGTAATTTTACCTATGGCGCCAGTGAAACCTGCTCACACACATTAAACCCATGTGGGTCCCAGATGGGATTAAAGCAGGTAAACAGATTACCTGCTTTCCTGTGCCACTCGTCAAGTCCATGTGGGAAAACACAGATGGGGCCAACATGGAATCTGTAGACAAACCCACATGGGACCCATAAGACAGCCACATTAACACATGGTGGGGCCCACATGGACATGCTTGCTGGGAATTGTTAGACCTGGCCACTATTTGTGAATTCAGCTTCTAAAAGTTGCACAGTGGTTTGGAAAGTTTCCTTAACTGACCACCATGTTTACATAAAGCATCACAGACCAGTCTGACGTGGGCTGGGAAGGCCGCAGCACGCACCACTGAACCACAAAGTGTGGCTGGTTGTCTAAAAACTGTGAGGCTAAAGCTGGTTCACTTTAACTGGGAACTACAGTTTCTAAATAATCAGTTTCTTATCTGGGATCTTCTCTTCTGTTTTATAGGGATATCTAATATATTTGAACAAAAATACATTTTAACAAGTTTCCTCCAAATCTAAAATAAGCTATGTCCTTCTCGGTCAAAGCAGTCATCACGCTTGTATATCCCAACAGGCAGTCCAGCATGTCCTTATTTCTATTTAAGGAAAAGTGCAACATTTTGTCCCACTAAATTTGACCTTGACAGGTGTGTTTTTATTTGATTTTAATAAAACAACTGTGTTTTCCACAGTCTGCTTCAGTCTACACTTTATCTTGGAAGAGCCGGGTCATAACATTCATTCTGGACTAGTGGAGGGCGAAGATGAGATCCTGCCTGTGGGTAGAAAGATCAAATGAGATGGAATGAAGTGTCTGGATAGAGCTCCATCACATACAACACAAACCCTTTTTTCTAGGCCTTAATTGATTAAGTTTACCCAGAATGCACCACCCTGAGCACGTACCTGTTTCTGTTTTGTGCTTGATGTGCGGTGCGCCCAGAAAATGAAGATCCCCCCATTCAGGAGTTGACTTCCTGTAGCCATTCACAGACCTTCAGAGTGTCGCGTCACTCTCTCCTGATGAATATCTGAACATCTCTGAGCCGTATTCCGCACCAGCAGCAGGTGTGTGGTGAACAAGCCAAGAGCCCCTCAGTCTTCTGAAAAACTTCCAACTGTTTCATCAAGTGTCAGAGGACTCCAAACATCTGTCTGATTTCATCAGCGGGGCCCTGCATGGGCTTTGAGGTTCTCAGTGCCGCACAGACAGACAGGAACAGGCGTGTAGTCTGCACTAACTGAGTAAACAGTGTTGCATTAATAAGAATATCTGAGTGTGTTTACATGCTGAATCAAATGTGAAATACTGCATGTCTGGAAAGTTTCAAATTATACAGAAAAAGACAACAAGGCAGCTTTTGGGATTTGAGCACAGTCATGCAGCAGCAGATCAGGAACCCACAGAGTGTCACGGTACTCAGAGAGTGCGTGAACATATGGTCCCTTTTATCTGTCTGATACCATGGAGAAACAGCAACAGGCTCCATCTACTGTACCCTGGTAAGACACTAAGGGTGTGTTCTAGTGTTGTAGTCAAGATAGCCAAGTCCAGCCTGGGAAAAAAGTGTACAAAGACCAAGAACTCTATTATGACGGTCTATTCAACAGGCTGCTGTCTAAGGCACAGAGTCAATTTATGTGTCCAAGTCCATTTTGTTATCATGGCAGCAGGAATATGGTCTCTGCACTGGGGGAAACATGCAAAGAGTTTGTGCCTTATGGGTTAATCCAATCCAAAGCCCTCCTGCCCATTCCTTTAATGCACAGAGGTGCATAATCCAAGGTGAACTCTGATCATGTTTAAGACTGGCTTTGCACTGGCCAAAGGGCGTGTACATAGTAATTACATTGCTTGCCATTAAGCCAGGCATTAATCACAGTTGATGCCTAGCTAGTTATTTTATGGAAGATGATAGGGAAGAAGAGACGACTGAACAACTGGGCTGAACAATCAAGCTGAATTTAATAGATTTAACATACCGTGCATGGACGCGACAGGCAGACATGGATGGGTTTGAAACTTCAGGAAAGAGGACAATCAGCTGAACAATTTCGTAAACCTACGCATGTTTTGTTTTCTTTGCACAGTAAAAAAAAAAACAAACTGCCTGCTATGCATTTAAATAGTTCAAATTTAACGGTGATCAGGTTAACACATTTAACAGAAAAAACAATGGCTGAGTGGGTATTTTTCATTAACCGACGCAGGACACATAAACGTACACAAAATATGAAATGATATGATGACAGACGTGATGGATTAGTATGTGGACATAATACTTTGTCACAGAAGAGAGGTTTGTAGTTTAAAATCTTCAGTCTGACAGCATCCCACCACTCCACCTCCATGTACCACACACTCCCTGTTCATTCATTCATTCATTCATTCATATAAAAATTAACAAATAAATCCCTAATCAAGAGGCTATGCTCCACCTTTAATTCTGTGATTAAAATGAATTAATTAGGTAATTACTTACTTACCCTGGTAAGACACTAACTTACTCACCCTTGGCCATGGGATTTCTGGTTCAATCCCAGCCCCTGACCAACAGTGACCTGTGTGGAGTTTGCATGTTCTCCCCGTATCTGCATGGGTTTACTTCGGGATTTCTCCGGTTTCCTCCCACATGCCAAAAACATGCAGGTTAGGTTAATTGGAGACTCTAAAGTGGCCCTAGGTGTGAATGTGTGTGTGAATGGTTAAGGGATAGCGCCGTACCGTGGCTGCTTCATCCATCCAGGTGGATGACCTCAATTTCCCCTTTGGGGATCAATAAAGTATACAAAATCAAAAAAAAAAAAAAAAATTGGTGTGATGCAAAGCGTGAAAAATAGCCTTTGTGCTACCCAGAAAAGGAAGTGTGCTACAAATGTGTGCTCTTGATTGCTGTAAAAGGTCCACAAAACTTTATTTTTTTCCCTTTTCCTGTCAAGCAGCTAGGTAAGCAGAACATAAATCTGCTTCTGTTATTGTGCCAAACAGATTTACTTTGCCAAAAGGAGCTTTATACAGTATATATATATATATATATATATATATATATATATATATATATATATACTGTATATATATATATATATATATGTGTGTGTGTGTGTGTATACCGTATATCTTTTTTAAACTCCTTCTTGTGATGACTTTTAATACTTTATTTAAATTGTTTTACCCATAAAGGACCTGGGGGGGGGGGGGGGCAAACAGAGAAGAAAAACAGACTAACACAACTGAAACATACAGAAGACAAACTGTTTCTTCAACTGAAAAGGTCTCATCACCAAAACGTTAAGGTTTCAAGACAAAGATTATGGCATACAAACACTGTGGTCTTGGTCACAACAATTTAAAATCTCGGTATAGGTGCACTCTGGTTTTGGTACATTTTTGGTCTGATCATTTGTTCAGGCATGCAACCAAAGTTACAAAAAATGCTAAATTACTACTATATTTTCTTCTTCTTGTGTTAAATATGATTCAGCGGTAATTAAGGATTGTTGCTGATTCTGTTCTCCACAGTTCACCCCGCACTGAACTGATCCAGTCGCCAGAGGAGCCGATAGCAGCTCCATCTGTGTGACCTCTTGAGTCAAAGGCTGAGAAGAAACAAGAGTAAACCGGCAACTATTCTCTCTGTTAATGGTCGTGTGTGAAGGTCACACTGCTGCTTTAATCCTATTGGCTCCATTCAGCAGAGCTCAGTTGGCCTCACTCTCACTCTTATTCTCTCTCTCTCTCTCTCTCTCTCTGTGTCCGTCCCCGAGGCTTTCTGCCGTGTCCTTGGATGCTGCACTCACACTTCACAGCCAGCACCACCACACACATGCTACACACAGATCAGCCATGGCCCTGGGGAGGGAGAGGTGTGAGCCAGAGGCATTTTTGTCTGATATCGCTGTAACAGCTACTGTTTATTCCTGTTTCAGTTTAACACCTTCATCACCCTCCATCCAGCCCTCACGTAGCAGGAGAGAAGGGGCAGGAGGGTGGTGGCAGCGGCGTGAAAACACCAACTCTGTGGCACATATGTCTGCCTCTGCTGCTAAATTGGGGATCAGTGATGGGGTGAAGTTTCTTCTCACTTGGCCCCTCCAAGATTACCAGGTGCTGTTCACATCTGAGCAATGGGGATAAAGAGAAAATTCTCACTGTTTGTTCCAGCACCATGGTTCCCGATTGGTCTTCAGCTGGCATAACCCCCCATCACACTCCAGCCCTCTCCGTCACAGCTCCAAGCCTGGCTACACATCCAGAGACTTAATACAGTGTTGCATCTTTAACAATATCGCAATGATTAAGAGACACCAGTATCACAATATTTTAATAAAAGTATAAATAAATGTTATAGAGATATAGTATGGCATTGTGGCCCAAGCACTGCAAAAAAGCATACTTTGGGCAACAAGCCTTGTGATAATATTGTACAGTGGCTTAAGTATCGTGATAATATTGTATTTTCAGGCAAGTATCATGATAGCATTGCTTTGTGGGTCAAGCATCATGGCAGTATTGCATGGAGGACCAAGTATGATAATATTGCATCATAGGCCCAATATTGTGATAATATTGCATTTAAGGGCAAGGACCATGATATTGTATCATGGGCCAAGTATCATGACAATATTGTATCATGGGCCCAATATTGTGATGGTATTGTCTCATGGGCACAAGTATTGTGATAATATTGTATCATGGCCCAAGTGTCATGATAATACTGTATTTTGGGCCCAGGTAACATGATGATATTTTATCGTGGGGTCATTCCCACCCCAAGCAATAAATAATTTCCAAACCACAGGGGAAAAAGAATAGAAAATAGAGTAAATTAAGTTAGCTGATTTCTAATGCTAGTATTTTGTTGAAGCACCATTTTATTTAACTACATGACTCAGTCTTTTTTTGTGTAGGAGTCTATCAGCATGGCCTAGGAAATATTTACCCTCTCCTCCGAGCAAAAGTGTTCCACAACTTTTAGACTGTGAGCTGTCCACGGCCCTCCTCAGGTCACCTCACATGTTTCCAATCATTTCATTTCATTCCAAAACTCACTTTTCTCCCAGTGAAGCTTAAAGGTAAAAATCCTCTTTATCTTCAGCTTTAGCAGACACTTGAAGGGTTTGGGCTAAAGTTGACTGAAGCTGCAGTTGTATCTGAAGAGAAGTAACACCTAAGCAGGATGCTACCCCCACCATGCTTTACCATACTTGAAGCATGGCGAGTTCAGCTGGAACTGCTTGTTTTTCCTTCCACTCTGACTGAAGCCCAGTTCCAACTGAAGAAAAGCAAGCCCAGAACATGAGGCTGCCACCACCGTGTTCACTGTGGGCAGGATGTTATTTTGTTGACGTGCTGTGTCAAACATACTTTTAGGTGTTGTGATCAATAAAATGTAATCTTGGATTTGTCTGACCATAGCACATTTTCTCACCTGATTTTAGGAGACTTGAAGCAGTTTTTTTTTTTTGGGGGGGGGGGGGGTGGCAATTTTTTTTTTTTTTTTTTGATTAGAGAAGACCTCTGTCTTGTCCGGGTCGCGGAGGCAGCAGTTTAAGCAGAGAAGCCCAGACTTCCCTCTCCCCAGCCACCTGCTCCAGCTCTTCAGTACAAACTGTACTTCAGTACAAACGCCGCTGGCCTAACAAATTGGGAACACCTGGGCGAGGCGCGGGAAAGAGAATTACCGGGGCAAACAGCTGACTGTCAGAGAGAGGGGGGCGTGGTCGGACCAGCGAATGTTAGACAGCTCCCATCCCGAAAGTGGGTCAAACAGCTGCCTAATGATCGCTGGCCAGAGCAGCGGCCCAGCACAGAAATAAACACACAGGTGAGAAAACAAAACACAACATAAAACTAAGAAGGGTCAGAACCGAACCCGCAGGAGAACACAAGCTCTGTTCATGACAATTAAAACACCAAACATTATTATACACAGCAGAGTGACCCGTTTGGCTGCAACTGTTGCATCAGTGTTGCCCATTTGTAAGTAAATAAAAATTATTTATTTTGTTATTTGGACTTTTTTGTGTATTTGGTCATGGCCATCGTTTAGTCAAAGCATGCATATGTGTCCACATATGATATGCAGTTGATCTGGCCATTCCGCTCCACAATCATGGTGATATTATTACTGTATTAACTTTTAATTTTTAGATAGCTGTGTGAGCACACCAGCACCGGGAGGAGTGCCATGTTGAATCCGCAGTCCTGCAAAGGACAGCAGTGGCACACGGGTGAAGCATGGGTGAAGCAGCAGCCGAGATTCTCGTTAACCAAGCAGGCTTGGCTTGGCTCCCTGTGAAGGACTGCCGAAAGGCAGGCCGGCTGCTGCCCCACCCTCACCCCCCACGCACCCGCACACCTCGTGTTCTCCACTTATGTTGAACTATACTTTAGCTACACAATCACAGCAACATTTTACAGTCCCTCGAGGATTTTGCAATGTTGTGATTATGTCAATTCACATGAAATCAGCCAATCAGTGCAACTATTGCACGACCTTGTGTCTTTGTCCAGTCACCGCAACTTTCCCACAATTCTGGCCAATCCTCATTATCTTCCATCAATTTCACCAATCAAATTTGTCTGACTGGCTCTCAAATGCTAAGTCTAACCAATCAAATGCATCACTGCACCGCATTCACTTTAGTGTTTACAGTGAGTATTAACAGAACACATCAGCAAAGAGTGTGTGATTAAAAAAAACACTCACCCACAAGGTTTCCAACACCTTCCCTTCCTCCGTCTCCCCCAGCCTGCCGGTGGACATTTCACCACGTCTCTGTCCTGACCATGTGTATGAAGCACTGGGTTTGTGTTGAAAAACATCTGCCTGCCCCAAAAGCACCCCGTTGAGGGAACGTGTGTGAGAAGAGATGCCATTAAACAAGCAAATCTATCACTATTCAATTCAATTCAATTCAACTTTATTTATATAACACCATATCACAACAACAGTCATCTCATAGCACTTTCAAATGTAGGGGAAACCCCACAATTGCAGAAAGACCCCAGCAATCAGGCGATCCCCTGTGAGCAAGCACTTGGTGATGGTGGAGAGGAAAAACTCCCTTTTAACAGGAAGAAACTTCTACGGGAGGTGTGAAGTTGGTTGCTTAGGAGACGAGAAGTGGGAGAGAATGTCCCAGCAGGAGCCCCGGAGGCTAGAAGGATGAGAGAGACAATGGAGACGCCAAGGAGCCTCGGGGGCTGTATGTTTGCTCAAGGACTGTGGGTTGGGGGTGTGTTATTTGATGTTGGGGGTTTTGTGTCTTTGGAGGGTATAAGAACTGTGAAGGATGATTGTTCTACCTCTTTTCTGAGATTCTGTTCTTGTTGGAGGATGTGACCTCTCAATAAACCAACCCTGAGAAATAAACTCAGTCTTGTTTGTGAAAGGCATCCTCTACACTGGTGACCTACGACAAACTATGGCCTGTGGCGACGATCTTCCCGCACCGGACTCTTCAGGAGCCAACCGGGTTAACGCAGCTACCACACTACAGCTGCCCGATTTCTGGCAACATAGCCCGCGCTCCTGGTTTACCACTGTGGAGGCGCAGTTCCACCTTCGGGGAATCTCACCGGACACAACGAGGTTCTACCATGTCGTCGCGAAGCTGGACAGTCTCACAGTGCAGCGGGTGGAGAGCCTGACCAACCACCCGCCCCAGGACGACAAGTATGGCGCACTGAAAGCCACCCTCATTCGAGCTTTCACTCCCTCACAGGGAGAGCGAGCAGAGAGACTTCTGGCGCTGACAGAAGGGGAAGCAGACAGGCCGGCAGATCTGATGGCGAGGATGATGAACCTGAGAGGCGAAGATGATAACAGTTTTATCTTCGCCCACCTCTTTCTCAGAACACTACCGCCAGCAGTGAGAGTCACCCTGGCCAGCTCACAGCTGCTCAACGACCGCGACTACCACGGGCTGGGCCAGGAGGCGCAGCGGCTCGTCAACGCCCATAGATGACACGCAGCCACGACGGCGGCAAAGGAGCTGAACGCACCCCCGCGAGATGAGGGGAGACCAGAGGCCGCAGCACCGGATCCACTGACGTCAGCAGTGGCAGAGACCAGGAGAAGCGGAGCGGACGGCACCCTCTGCTTTTACCATCGACGTTTCACCGAGAGGGCGCACAGATGCATCCCACCGTGCCGATACAAGCGCCAGGGAAATGCCAAGACCGAGAGTCGGTAGTAGCTGCTGCTCTCGGCGCGAAGAACAAGCTGCTTTTCATGACGGATGCGAATTCAGGGAAGGATTTCCTGGTGGACACAGGCTCCCAGCTGAGTTTTGTCAAACCTTCCTATGCAAACCTGCTGGCGCCTTCCAGCGGACCCCTGGTGCTAGCGGCAAATGGCTTGACGATCAAAACCTATGGGGAGAAGACGCTCCTTCTATCCTTCCACGGGCGCACCTTCGAGTGGACTTTCATCGTAGCTGCAGTTAGCAACAACATGTTAGGTGCTGATTTTTTATGCTCAAACAGTTTATTAGTTGATCTTACTAATAGACGTATGGTAAATGCACTGTCTTTCCACTCTATCTCCTGTACAGCTCGGGTGGCCCCGCCTTCTGCACATCCTAATGTCACAGCTGCGGGTGGTAAGTTTCATGCACTACTCAATCAGTTCCCAGCACTCACGGTCCCAACATTTTCAGCGTCAATAGCTAAACACGGGGTCGAGCATTTCATAACTACCTCCGGCCCCCCTATTTTTGCAAAAGCTCGGCGCTTGGACCCAGCTAAACTGGCCATTGTGCGCGAGGAATTTGCCAACTTGGAAAAACTGGGCATTGTTAGACGCTCTAACAGCCCTTGGTCGTCACCCCTGCATATGGTCCCTAAGGCTGACGGCTCGTGGCGGCCTTGCGGTGATTTCCGCAGGTTAAATAATGCTTCAGCACACGACCGCTACCCGATTCCGCACATCCAGGATTTTTCGGCGCATTTGGCGGGGGTGCGCATCTTTTCCAAAATAGATTTGGTGCGCGGTTATCACCAAGTCCCAGTCCGCGCCCAAGACATACCCAGAACGGCAGTAATAACCCCCTTTGGGCTTTTCGAGTTTTTGCGCATGCCTTTTGGCCTCAAAGGCGCCGCACAGAGGTTCCAACGCATGATGGATGCGGTGTTGCGTGGCCTCCCTTTCGTGTTCGCCTATTTGGATGATATTTTGGTAGCCAGTGCATCCGAGGTCGAACACGAACGCCACCTCACAGCGGTTTTTCAGAGGCTGACAGAGCATGGGCTGATAATTAACCCAGCGAAATGTCAATTCGGGGTAGCGCAAATCGATTTTTTGGGCCACCACTTTTCTCCAGAAGGAGCGGTCCCGCTGCCCGATAAAGTACGCGCGATAACGGAGTTTCCCCAGCCGCAGACAGTTAAAGCATTGCAAGAATTTTGGGGGATGGTCAATTTTTAAAACCGTTTCCTTCCCAGCGCGGCACAGCTCATGCACCCACTGTACGCGGCACTAAAGAAACAAAAACCTGCAAATAAGGTTGAGTGGTCCCCGGAACGGGAGTGCGCTTTCTACCAGGTCAAGTCGGCCCTGGCGAACGCTGTGCTGTTGGCACACCCTGTGCCAGCAGCTCACATGGCACTAACCACTGACGCTTCCGACGTAGCAGTGGGGGCGGTTGTTGAGCAACTGGTAGCAGGGAGCTGGCAACCGCTTGCGTTTTTCAGCAAAACATTGTGTGATAACGAGCGGAAATACAGCGTGTTCGATAGGGAGCTTTTAGCCCTGCATTTGGCCATCCGCCACTTCCAGTTCTGGCTGGAAGGGCGCCGTTTCACCGCGTTTGTAGACCACAAACCATTAACATTTGCAATGGCCAAGATTTCAGAGCCGTTGTCGGGCCGACAGCAGAGACAGCTGGCCGCGATTTCAGAGTTTACCACCGACATTCAACATGTGGCGGGCAAACACAATGTAGTGGCACATTGCCTCTCGCACGCAGTTGCAACGCCAGGCCCCCAGGGGGCAGACGCGGTGGCCGTGGACGTGGGCCAGGCTTGCAGTGCTGAAGCGCTTGCAGCCCCGGTCTGCGTAGGCTTAGATTATGCAGCCATGGCCGCCGAGCAGGTTAACGATGCGGATGTGCGCGCGCTCCAGTCTGGGCCAACAGGGCTAAGGCTGGAGCACAGGGTGCATCAGACAGGTATGCCTCCTCTAATCTGTGATATCTCTACGGGGCGCCCCCGCCCCGTGGTCCCAGCTGCGTGGCGCCGCCGCATTTTTGATTTAATCCATTCGCTGGCACATCCGGGAGTTCGCGCATCGATCAAAATGGTGGCAGAAAAATTTGTTTGGCCGGGGCTGCGTAAACAGGTCAAAGAGTGGGCCGCAGCCTGCGCAGCATGTCAAAGAGCAAAGATACACAAGCACACGCGGGCCCCCTTAGAACCTTTTCACATCCCGGCCAAATGCTTCGACCACGTGCATATCGACTTGGTGGGACCCCTCCCGCTTTCGCAGGGTTTCACACACCTTCTAACCATGGTGGACCGCACAGCGCGCTGGCCAGAAGCGGTCCCCCTGGCGTCAACTACAGCAGCAGACGTGGCGCGCGTGTTTTTAACGGCTTGGGTCGCGCGTTTTGGAGTCCCGTCAGACATAACGTCTGACAGGGGTCCCCAATTCGTTTCCGAGCTCTGGTCATCCATGGCCCTCAGTCTGGGGGTGAAAATTCACCGCACTACCGCTTATAACCCTCAGGCCAACGGTTTGTACGAACGCTTTCACCGGTCATTGAAAGCAGCCCTCAGAGCGGCTCTCACGGACACAAATTGGGTTGATAAACTTCCATGGGTTTTATTAGGGTTGCGTTCAGCACCTAAGGAAGATTTACAAGCCTCTCCGGCTGAGCTAGTTTTTGCCCAACCCCTCCGGTTACCAGGCGAATTCCTTCCAGAGAACCCCGCACCAAATCGCCCACCCGCTCAGCTGCTGCAGAGCAACACGGGATCAAACACCCTCCCCGGCCCAGTTCATCACAGTTTCCCACGCGTTTTTGTGCCTAAAGCCTTAAAAAACGCAGAATTTGTCTTTGTCAGACATGACGCTCAGAGGCCAGGTTTAAGACCGCCTTATGATGGACCGTTCAGAGTGTTAGAAACTGGGGAAAAACATATTTTGCTCGATTTGGGTGACAGGAGAGAATTAGTCTGCATTAACAGACTCAAACCCGCTTTTGTGTTGTCTGATGAACAAGTGCCATTAGCCAGGGCCCCCCGCCGCGGCAGGCCACCAGGGAGACACTCTGCTAAGCTTTCACAAGAATGTGCTAACGACTCTGATCCACAGATGCAAGAAACAGCTACAGGCAGATCGAAGCCTGCTTACAGCAGTTATGGCAGGAGGTTGAAGCCCAAGCAGTTGGAAGTGTGATATGTTGTGCCATTGTGCTGTTCTGTGTGATATGATATGTTTCTATGCATTTTGGGGTGTACTTTGTCCTTATTTAGACGTTTGGGGGGGGGGGGGTTATATGGCGCATATTTAGAGCGCATATATGGCATTCATATTCATCCACATATACCTAGTAGGCATGACGGTGCATATTCTGGAAGCTTCACGTCTCAATGGCCAAAGAGGACCTGACCCTGCAGAGACCTACGGGAGGTGTGAAGTTGGTTGCTTAGGAGATGAGAAGTGGGAGAGAATGTCCCAGCAGGAGCCCCGGAGGCTAGAAGGATGAGAGAGACAATGGAAACGCCAAGGAGCTTCGGGGGCTGTATGTTTGCTCAAGGACTGTGGGTTGGGGGTGTGTTATTTGATGTTGGGGGTTTTGTGTCTTTGGAGGGTATAAGAACTGTGAAGGATGATTGTTCTACCTCTTTTCTGAGATTCTGTTCTTGTTGGAGGATGTGACCTCTCAATAAACCAACCCTGAGAAATAAACTCAGTCTCGTTTGTGAAAGGCATCCTCTACACCGCTAATAATTTCCAAATCTATACTCTTTAACATGCATTCATTGCAATCTAGCTGTTGTGATGGACATTGTGTTAAAGAATTGCTGTTACTAAAGTACTTGCTGTTGCACAAGTTTTTCTGTATAGCAGAAGTTTCTGCTTAATTTACAAATCACTGTAACAGGAAGTTTTTGACAATCCTGTGCTTTTCTTGTATTGTTATATAGAATGTCAGGGCAGTAAACTGGAAAAAAAAAAAAAGAAAAATCTGCTTTAAAATTTGTAATTCTTCCCACAACTTCTAGTGCAAAAAGCACTCTAAAAACATTGCAACTTTTGTTACAACTTTTTAAAAATGCTCCCATAAATTCAGGCTTTTTGGGGCCACAACAATTATAAAAACATCCCACCAAATCCTGGAGAGACTGATTATAGTATAATTTTTAAGCATTAAATATTCAGTATTCTCTTTTTTCTGGTCAAATTTGTTGCTTTTCACTTCCTTGTTTTGTTTACGGTGCACTCTGGTGACTGGTCGTGATGCCATGTATTATCCGATCAGGATGGAGCCAATCCGAAACCCCACCCATACTTCTAGAAGCTAGAGCATGAGGAAATGGAGAGGTGGCTAAACTTTTACTGATAAAAATTACATATTTTAACTGAACAACTCCATACTTGGGGATGAACACCCTCGTAACTTCAGCATAGCACTTATAAAATCTGGCTCCCTGTGAAGGACTGCAGTAAGGTGGTCAAGACCAACGTGCAACACAAACCCATATATATATACAAAAGTGGTAATAAATAAAAATTCTATGAAAATTGACCAATGAAAATCAGACAATGCTTTTGAATTGTGGTTCAACAGAATTATTTTAAAAAACAAACTCATGAAACAGGCCTGGACAAAAATGATGGTACCCTTAACTTAATATTTTGTTGCACAACCTTTTGAGGTAATCACTGCAATCAAACGATTTCTGTAACAGTCAATGAGACTTCTGCACCTCTCAGCAGGTATTTTGCCCCACTCCTCATCAGCAAACTGCTCCAGGTGTCTCAGGTTTGAAGGGTGCCTTCTCCAGACGGCATGTTTCAGCTCCTTCCACAGATGTTCAATAGGATTTAGATCAGGGCTCATAGAAGGCCACTTTAGAATAGTCCAATGTTTTGCTCTTAGCCATTCTTGGGTGTTTTTAGCTGTGTGTTTTAGGTCATTATCCTGTTGCAAGACCCATGACCTGCGACTGAGACCAAGCTGTCTGACACTGGGCAGCACATTTCGCTCTAGAATACCTTGATAGTCTTGAGATTTCATTGTACCCTGCACAAATTCAAGACACCCTGTACCAGATGCAGCAAAGCAGCCCCACATCATAACAGAACCTCCTCCATGTTTCACAGTAGGGACAGTGTTCTTTTCTTGGTATGCTTCATTTTTGCGTCTGTGAACATAGAGCTGATGTGCCTTGCCAAAAAGTTCCAGTTTTGTCTTGTCTGTCCATAGGACATTCTCCCAAAAGCTTTGTGGCTTGTCAACATGCAGTTTGGCAAATTCCAGTCTGGCTTTTTTATGATTTGTTTTCAACAGTGGTGTCCTCCTTGGTCGTCTCCCAGGAAGTCCACTTTGGCTCAAACAACGAAGGATGGTGTGATCTGACACTGATGTACCTTGACCTTGGAGTTCACCGTGAATGTGTTTAGAGGTTGTTCTGGGCTCTTTTGTTACCATTCGTATTATCCATCTCTTCTATTTTTCATCAAGTTTTCTCCTGCGGCCACATCCAGGGAGGTTGGCTACAGTCCCGTGAATCTTAAATTTCTGAATAATATGTGCAACTGTAGTCACAGGAACATCAAGCTGCTTGGAGATGGTCTTATAGCCTTTACCTTTAACATGCTTGTCTATAATTTTCTTTTTTATCTCCTGAGACAACTCTCTCCTTTGCTTCCTCTGGTCCATGTTTAGTGTGCTACACACCATGTCAACAAACAGCACAGTGACTACTTCCATCCATCCATCCATCCATCTTCTACCGCTTTTCCGGAGGTCCGGGTCGCGGAGGCAGCAGTTCAAGCAGAGAAGCCCAGACTTCCCTCTCCCCAGCCACCTGCTCCAGCTCTTCAGAGGGGATACCAAGGCGTTCCCAGACTAGCTGGGAGACATAGTCTCTCCACCGAGTCCTGGGTCTGCCCCGGGGTCTCCTCCCAGTGGGACGTGCCTGAAACACCTCAAGTGGGAGACGTTGTGAGAACGATCCAACAGACTCTCATGATAAATTGTATACCAAGGATTCAGTGTACCCCGCCCGGTATGGGGTTACCGGGGCCCCACCCTGGAGCCAGGCCTGGGGGAGGGGCTCGAAGGCTAGCGTCTGGTGGCCAGGTTTCCACCCATGGGACCCGGCCGGGCTCAGCCCGAAGGAGTTACATGGGTCCGCCCTCCAGTAGGTTCACCACCTGCAGGAGGGATCATGGAAGTCCGGTGCTATGTGGATTAGGTAGCAGTCAAAGGCGGAGACCTTGGCGGACTGATCCCAAGCTTTCTAAACAGTGACTACTTGTCACCCTTTAAATAGGCCGACTGACTGATTACAAGTTTGTAGACACCTGTGATGTTAATTAGAGGACACATCTTGGTTGAACATGTCCCTATGGTCACATTATTTTCTAGGAGTACCATCATTTTTGTCCAGGTCTGTTTCATGAGTTTGTTTTATAAAATAATTCTGTTGAACTACAATTCAAAAGCATTGTCTGATTTTCATTGGTTAATTATCATAGAATTTTTATTTATTACCACTTTTGTCAGATTCAAGTTATTTCTGTGACCATTGTGGGTTTTTCTTTCATTAACAGAGAGGTACCAACAATTTTGTCCATATCTCTCTCTCTCTCTCTCTCTCTCTCTCTCTCTCTCTCTCTCTCTATATATATATATATATATATATATATATATATATATATATATATATATATATATATATATATATATGTATGCTAGTTCATGCCCATAGAAAGCAAGTATTCTTGTCTGAAAGCAAATAACCCAATTAGGCTTTACAGGCCCAAATGTAGGCTGTTTGATTATTTTGCACTTTAATCTCCTTCTGCTGCAGTTATTATTGTTGTATTGGGTTGTTTTTATATTGCTGGCATTGGCCTGGAATGGAGAATTAGCTCTGGTTAAAATCTTGCATATTTACATACATATTTGTTCATTAATATGCACTGTCCCTTTTAAAAACAAATTAATTAAAATTAAACATTAAAGGGGAGAAGGTTTGGAAAAGAGTTATCATGGTCACAATTTTTTCACATCACAAAAACCTGGCAAATAACTGGGATGTGTGTACACTTTTTGTCATGACCGCCAATCACGGCATCTGTGCACGCACCTGTCTGTCATCTCCTGCGGCCCTATTTATTCCCATCAGAACCAGTGCTGGGCGCGGAATCATCTGATTCTCTCCATTGAATCACGCCACACCATGCCTTCGTGCTTCCCTGCACTCAACTGTCTAGCCTTCGACTTCCAAGCCCCGCTGAATGACACCCGGGTTGATTCTGCCCGGACCAACAATCAAGTAAGCTTAATTGCTACTAAAACTGTCCGATTCCCCTGTGCACAGGCAGAGCCCGCAACAGCGGACCTCCATCTCCCTCCAGGTGGCGGACCCTTTCCTCCACCTCCAGCTAACCTGCCCGCAGACACTGTCTCCCTGGCTGTAGCTTTGGCGCCACCTGAGCAACTCCAACATCTGTTGACAGTAAGCGTTGCAATATCTAACGTGCTGCATAGGTTGTACTGTAAGCTAACGGCCCTTGTCTCTTTCCAGGGTTGCCAGTTTGTACGGTGCTCTGCCGGCCCCAGCTGGAGTTCACGGATCGCACTACATGACATTACACCACATACCCGCACTCACGCATCCATTCACTCACGTTAACAAATAAAGTACGTTAATTGCATTTATTCTGAGTCGCGTCTGTTCTGTGGGTCACCTGAACCATGTCATTTTTTTTAAGTCGACTGTAATTTAAGGCTTTTCTTCATACTTCTCCGTCACCTTTTTTTTAATAACACTGGTCCAACATGATCCATTTCTTGTCCTGTCCATCTGTCTTCTATTGATTATTTTGGGCCATCAGTGGCACCGTAGGTCCCGGTCCCATCAGACCTTAATGGAGGCCTGGATGTAACCCAACCTTGGGAGCACCTATATTTGTTTCACAAAAAGGTTTTCGTTCACCCACGTAAGTGTTAGGGGTTGGGTGGGTCTCTGTGAGAAAACAAATCCTCACATGGGAAACAAAGCTTTTTATGTGAGCTGTTTTCCTTGATGTAAACAGAAGAAGAAAATGCATTACAACTTTTATCTGATTGTGGAGGCGGTTGGTTACTTGAGATCATTGTTCAAAAAGAATTACACCAGCACTATTGGGATATCCAAAATATCATTCAGGGAAATGCAAGAAACGCTTTATGTCGAATTATTAATATTGTAGAACACTTAGAACTTGTGCAAGGGAGAGGAAAGTTTTGTGGCGTCAACATAACATTAATCAGAGATGTGAGGGTTTCACGAATTTAGAATGTAAGTACAAAAACAGGTATTGTAAGTACATATGTATGAAACACATGGATTTTGGTCATACCCTTACTTTCACATAAAACTGACACCATTGTAGCCATGGACTCTAAATATAGACTCCACCATATCCTGACAAGCACTTCTTCAGAAATCTAACTACCCACCACAGTAAACTGAATTACCAATGCACCAAGTCTCTTTTTTTCTCTGTTGCAGTGACTGAAGCAAAAGTTCATCATTCATCAGCAGTGATGCCATCTTAATCTGCTTGCTGTGCACTGCCACTGTTTGACTGAACATAAACACATGAATTACATGAAGGATATCACTTATCAGCAGTGCAACAATGGAGGGAAACCAGCTCACAGGTATAAAGGTTGCTGTGTCTTTGGATACATGTAGGGTTAATGCATATATACATACAGAATCACCTCCAATCAACTAAAAAAGGTATCAGAACCGAATAAACCACAACCTATTGATGTTATGAGTTATTTTATTTAAGAATAATGAAAAGCTGGTGCAGGTATGACAGGTCACCCATAAAAGATTTTACAAAGCAGCTTGAGAAAGATACATCTGAATACCAAGTTTTAAAGCCAAATATAATGAATTGAAAAGAAATCTGTAATTACATCTACACAAGCTTCTGCTCAACTCTCTCTGTGGACCTCACATGATGGAAAAAATGATGAGGACAAAAAAACGACTTTGCTAGCATTTAAACAGAAAACAGAAATGCAGTTTGGTTTTCAAAAAAACGCAACAACTCTACAGTAAGCATGAACAAGCTCGATGTAAGCATATTTACACTTTTTCATGGATGCCAAAGTATGACTCCTCTGTGAGAATAAACCCACACACAAACTCCACATTCCTTCCACCATGTAGCTCTACTAAATCCAGATGTTGCCTGTGGGACAAAGACAAACTGTGAATGGATCTGGCACCGCAGAGATCTGCCTGTGTGTGTGTGTGTGTTTTTGGAGTTGTTTTACTCGTGTTAGGGAGGTGGGTTTTAAGCCATCAACTTTGCATGGACACGGCTTCTTTCTGTAGATAAAACAACATGAGCTTCCATAATGTCCCCATAGCATCGTGATCATGTAAAGAAAGCGATCATGCTGCTAGTGAAACATTAGAATCAGAATCAGAATCAGAAAAAGATTTATTGCCAAGTACATTAACAGATCACTGATAACATACGAGAGAATTTGACTTGACACAGAAAATGAACCTGCATTTCCGTGACGCGGCATGCGTCTGAAACGTGCCTGTCAACAGTAGGGTACAGGTAGCATAAGAAATAATACAATAGGAAGGAGCAAAAAAATCATTGATTCAGAATACTGGTCATATGATCAATATTATGATTACAAGGGAAAAAAAAGCCCTCAATGCACATCAGCGGACCAAGAGATTTCACAGGACACAAAGAGAGCAGTGAGTGAATCTTGTTTGTCAGTTTACCATTAGTGGAAGGTTCTAGTACCATCAGAAGAATCTTTGCTTTAAAGTGATGCTAAGGCTGCATTCAGACCAGGATAGTCCGGGAGTGTCGATTCGACTGGTTGGGGAATGCCAAGAATTTTCGCACTGTGGGAATCCCTCTCAGTATATTCACACTCAGACTTAAAAGATAAAAGGGAATTGTCATGAGGGGTTTGTGTATGGATGTGGGGGTGGTGTGTTGATGTGAACAGTGACAAAGATAATTGGAATTACAAAGGCTTTGATGTTAAAACAGCACACAGAGAAGGCTGAACGAGTGGTAGGATTTAAGAGCAGAGGTGCCTGAGATCTGTTACTCTTTTGCTGCTTGTGTTTCTAGAGAAATGTAGAGAGAGAGTGAATAAAGCCTGATATGATCTGGACCTCTCTGCCTGATTATTTCTCTCTCCACACTGGTGACCCTTGACGCACAATGGAACGCAAGGCGAACACCCCGGACATGACCCGGACGGGTACCAGCAATGCATGCGCCATTTCGGTCAAACTCCCAGACTTTTGGCTACATGACCCGAAGTCTTGGTTCCTCCACACTGAGGCCCAGTTCGCGCTCCGGGGAATAACGGCAGATGACACCAGATACTACTATGTGGTCGCAGCGCTGGATGCACGCACTGGCGAGCCTGCTCCAACTGCCCACAGCCCATGGCAAATACGATGCTCTCAAAACTGTGCTGACCCGGCGCTACACGCTCTCGGACTGTGAGAGCACTGAGAGGCTTCTGACGCGCTCCGAGTTAGGAGACGGGTCAGCGGTCGAATTGATGGAGAAGATGTTGCCGTTGATGGGCACTGATGATGGGCATTTCCTCTTTGCTCACCTTTTCCTCCGGAACCTCCCGATGGCGGCCAGAGCAGTCCTTGCCAATTTGCCGCTGTTGGCCACGCGCAACTACCGGGCGCTAGCCCAGGAGACAGATCGGATTATCCTCACCACTAGAGCCCTCACAGTGAATGCAGCAATGTCGGACCCCAGCGAGACGGCCAGCGGAGGCGAGGAGCCAGCAATGGTGGCTGCAGCAGGGGCCAAGAAGCACCGGAGAGACACGCTCTGTTTCTACCACCGCCGTTTTGGAGAGGACGCATGCCGATGCATGCCACTGTGCCAATTCAAGCGTTCAGGAAATGCCAGGACCGGCAGTCAGTAGCAGTTGCGGCCGCCGGTGAAGCAAGCAAGCTGCTCTATGTGACAGACTCACCCTCGGGGAGACGGTTCCTCGTGTACTCCGGCTCCTAAAAGAACCTCATCCTGCCATCCTACGCTGACCGGCTGGCGGGAACTAGCGGCCCCGAGCTGATGGCCGCAAACGGCTCAGACATTAAGACTTTTGGTGAGAGGATGCTGACTGTATCCTTGCACGGCCATACATGCCCATGGACATCCGTCATAGCGGCATGCAGCTTCCCCATCTTAGGCGCTGATTTTTTTGTGTGCATACGGACTACTAGTCAATGCTGCTAACAGACGCCTGATTAATGCAATGTCTTTTGATTCTCTCCCCTGTACAGCTCGAGGAGCCGGACCAACAACACTAGCCAACGTCACAGCTCCAGGGGGTAAGTTCCACACACTACTCACCCAGTTCCCAGTATTCACAGTCCCGACGTTTTCGGCGGCCGTCACTAAACGCGGGGTGGAGCACTTCATTACCACCATGGTGCCGCCCGTTTTCGCAAGACCTCGGCACCTGGACGCAGCTAAACTGGCAATAGCGTGAGGAGTTTGCCAACTTGGAAAGGTTGGGCATCATCAGACGCTCAAACAGCCCATGGGCATCCCCGCTACATATGGTTCCTAAGGCAGAGGGATTGTGGTGACTGTGCGGAGATTTCCGCAGATTAAACAATGCCACAGGGCACGACCGCTACCCCATCCCTCATTTTCAGGACTTTTCCATTCACCTCACCAGGGCACGCATTTTTTCCAAGATAGACCTGGTCCGCGGTTACCACCAGGTCCCGATGCGCACTGAGGACATACCTAAAACGGCAGTAATAACCCCATTTGGCCTGTTTGAGTTTTTACGCATACCTTTCGGGTTAAAAGGCGTGGCGCAGACATTCCAACGCATGATGGATGCGGTGTTGCGCGATCTGCCATTTGTGTTTGTCTACCTGGATGACATCCTTGTGGCCAGCGCATCCGAAGACGAACATGTAACCCACCTCAGGACAGTTTTCCAGAGGTTGGAGGAGCACGGATTAATAATCAACCCGGCGAAGTGCCAGTTCGGGGTTGCGGGGATCGAATTTTGGGGTCACTGCATCTCACCGGAGGGTGCAACACCCTTGCCGGACAAAGTGCGTGCCGTGGCAAATTTTCCCCTGCCTCAGACGGTCAGGGCACTGCAGGAGTTTTTGGGGATGGTTAACCTCTACAATAGTTTCCTCCCCCGCGCAGCCCAGCTCATGCAGCTGTTGTACGCCACGCTTAAGAAACTGAAACCGGCGGTCAGAGTCAACTGGACTCCTGAGCGGAAGCAGGCATTTTCCGAAGTTAAAACAGCTCTGGTGAACGCCGCACTGCTGGTGCACCCGGACCCGCCGGCTCGGATAGCGCTCACTACTGTCACCTTGGACGTGGCCATAGGGGCCGTCGTGGAGCAGCACGTCACCGGTTCTTGGCAGCCACTCGCCTTTTTTAGCAGGTCTTTGCGTGACAGTGAACGTAAATACAGCGCGTTCGACAGAGAGTTACTGGCTCTCCACCTGGCCATACGCCACTTCCAGTTCTGGCTGGAAGGGCGCAGCTTCACTGCGTTTGTAGACCACAAGCCGCTAACGTATGCGATGGCCAAGGTTTTGGAACCATGGTCGGGCCAGCAGCAGAGACAGCATGCCACGATCTTGGAGTTTATGACCGACATTCATCATGTGGCCAGTAAACTCAACGTGGTGGCGGACTGCCTCTCGCGCGCATTAGTGGCCCCTGTCTATGTGGGGATAGATTACTCAGCCATGGCTGCTGCGCAGAGCGGTGCTCCAGTCTGGACCAACAGGTTTAAGGCTGGAGAGCAGAGCACTGCAAGGGCCCCCCCTAATCTGTGATGCCTCCAGGGGCCTCCTGCGCCTGGTGGTCCCAAGCGCTTTTGCGCCACTGCGCTTTTGAGTCGGTTCACTCCCTGGCACACCCAGGAGTGCGTTCATCAGTCAAAATGGTGGGAGCGAAGTTCGTCTGGCCGAGCCTGCGCAAACAGGTGAAAGAGTGGACTGTAGCCTGCGTAGCGTGCCAGCGAGCTAAAGTGCACAGGCACACAAAGGCCCCCTTGGAGCCGTTCCATATCCCGGCTAAGCGGTTAAACCACATTCCCGTGGACCTCGTGGGCCCCCTCCCGCCATCACAAGGGTTCACACACCTCCTGACAGTGGTGAACCGCACCACGTGCTGGCCCGAAGTAGTCCTGCTAGCTTCCACCATGTCCGCAGAAGTTGCATGCGCTTTTTTGATGACATGAGGGTCAAGGCTCAGTCTGAGTCTGGGGGGAGGGGTGGCGGTGTGGGAATCCCTCTCAGTATATTCACACTCAGACTTAAAAGACAAAAGGAAATTGTCATGGGGGGTTTGTGTGTGAATGTGGGGGTGGTGTGTTGATGTGAACAGTGACAAAGAGAATTGGAATTACAAAGGCTTTGATGTTAAAACAGCACACAGAGAAGGCTGAACGAGTGGTAGGATTAAAGAGCAGAGGTGCCTAAGATCTGTTACTCTTTTGCTGCTTGTGTTTCTAGAGAAATGTAGAGAGAGCGTGAATAAAGCCTGATATGATCTGGACCTCTCTGCCTGATTATTTCTCTCTCCACAGCACCTTTGTTTGGTTTGGTTTGCATTCACACTGCAGTGGACCAAATTGCCTGGACAACATCACGCAGTTACAACAACTGCTCATTTGGGGTGCTGTAGCAGAAACCACCACTGACCAGGAAGAAAACACCTCAACAAAAAAGAAAAATCAGGCTCATCAGTTGGCCAGGACCGAAAACGAAGATCTGTTCCCGTCAGCCAGATTGTCTGTCCGCCACAAATAAGACATTTTTTTTTAACTTTTCTCCTCGGCTTTCACTGGTAAAGAGGATTTCTTGGAATCACTCGGTTGTCTTTACTGTTATTTTCTACCCAAAATGTACTGTAAATGTACTGTACACCACTTCCTCTTCTCAGACTCTGTGTTGCTATGGTTAACACAAACGCCGAGGGGCATTTCTACCCTTTGGTCTGCTGGATACTCAGTTTGGTTTCACACTGCAAGCAGAGTGCACCAGACTTTGTTTGCAAGAGAACTAAGACCCCCATTTTCAGGGAATCCAGACTTTGCTTGTTTGGTGCGCACCAGAGTTCCAACGTGCATTCAGACTACACCAAACAAACCAAACTACCCTTGGAAGCCACTGTTTGGTCCTTTGGTCTGGACCAAACAGTGGCTGTCTGAATACATCCTTAAAAGGGATAAAGCCACAACTAGAAATCTCAATGGAAAAATGAGGAACTACCACAGTAGCTTATGGTAGTGTAGTTGGAGTTTGGGAAGTGATATAAGGGACATGGAACCAGTTTTACCAGAACTCAACCTGTGGTGTGTTAATCCTCCAAAAGCAGGGGGTGATTTGACGTGAGATAAGGGGGGTGGTATTCCTCATGTCAGCAAAATAAATGATAAGCAGAAATGCATAAAAAGAAAGAAAAAACAAATACAAAAAGAAAAAAAAAATCCATCTACTTTTTCCTCATAGATCTGCAACTTTTTCCCCTGAATTTTCAAATTTTTTCTCATAAATTTTCTACTTTTTTTGAAATTAGCACTTTTTCCCTGCAAAGTTTTTTCTCATAAATTTGTAACTTTTTTTTTCTCAAAAATTAGTGATTTTTTCCTGTAAATTTTCAACTTTTTTCTTTTTAGATTTAAACCTTTTCCTGATTGATTTCCAGCTTTTTTACTTTAAATTTTTTATCTGTTTTCTCATTAATTAACATTTTTTTTCCTGTAAATTTTGAAATTTTGCTCATAAGTTTTTTACTTTTTTTTTTTTTTTGCAAAAATTTGTGGTTTTTTACCTGTAAATTTTCCAGTGTTTTTTTTTTTTTTTTTTTCTCGTGAATTCTTAACTTTATTTTTTCAAAAAATAACATTTTTTTCCCCCCTGGAATTTTTTTTTTTTTTAACATTTTTTTTCATAAATTTGAAACTTTTTTCTCAAAAAATAGCAATTTTTTTTCTGTAAATTTTTATATTTTTTTCTCATAAGTCAGAGACTTTTTTTTAAAAAAATAATTTGCATTTTTTTGATACATTTTCATGTTTCCTCATAATGATAATTCTTCTTCTGTAAATTTTCAACTTTTTCTCATTAACTAGCAATTTTTCCCCTATAAATTATTACATTTTTTTCTCATAAATTTGCAACTTCACCAGTAGGGAAAAGTGATCGTATTAGCTGCTTCACATTTAACTGTTACTGTATATTCAGGAAATGGTTACAAGTAGAAAAATTTATCAGTATCATAAGGCTAATTATGCACAAATGAAAAATGAATGAATGAATGAATCTTTATTTCAGATAGATTAAAAGTAAAGATTAAAAAGAAACAGAATAATATAACAAAGGGGAAAAAATCCAACAAGGTCAAATTAAACAATAACTCCTCTGATTATACAGTTCAACATAAGTTATCCGAAATGGGTGATGGCTGAAGCTGCATCTTATATTGCCCACCCATATTCCATCCAAGAATTCAAAAGAAAAACAAAACAAGAGCAATTACAATTCGGAACATAGCTAAGACAAAATGTGACAAAAAAAAAAAAAACAACACACAACACAGACTGGATATGACAATCCTTATGTGATTTTACATGTCATCTTGTATATATGTTTGGAGTATTTCTTCCTTTAGTTTTTGTTTAAATTGTCCAAGCATTGTACATGATTTTAATTCAGGTCCAAAATCGTTCCATAATCTGACTCCTTGCACTGAAACACAGTGTTGCTTGGTGGTAGTTCTCACTGAAGGTTTTTGAAATATACATGTTCCTCTGAAATGATATTGTTTCTCCCTTAATTGGAACAGCTTTTGGATATTTGTGGGCAGTGATATATTCTTCACTTTAAACATTATTACTGCGGTTTTAAAGTCAACCAGATCTTTCAACTTGAGAGCTTTTAATTTAAGAAAAAGTGGGTTTGTTGGTTCCCTGTAAGCAGCTTTGTTTATTATTCTAATAGCTCTCTTCTGGAGCATAAAGACTGGATATATGTTTGTTTTATATGTATTTCCCCATACTTCAGTACAATATGTCATGTATGGGAGTATTAATGAATGATACAAAGTATATAATGTGGGTTGATTCAGCAAATATTTTGCTCTGTGTAGTATTGCGATTGATTTAGATATTTTACCTTTAATATAATTAATATGTGACTTCCAACACAGTTTATTATCAATTATTGCTCCAAAAAATTTAGTTTCAGATACCCTTTCGATCTCTACACCATTTACACTGAGTTTAGATACTAAGTTGTTGTGATGCTTGTTAAAAACTGTAAATTTTGTCTTACTTAAATTGAGCGTTAATTTGTTTGAATCAAACCACAGTTTAAGCTTTCCTAATTCCTTTCCGAGTGTATCCAAATGTTGTTCCAAATTGCTTCCACTGCATAATAGATTAGTGTCATCGGCAAACAATATTAAATCCATTTTTTCCGAGACTTTACATATATCATTTATATACATATTGAATAACAATGGCCCCAAAACTGAACCCTGTGGGACTTCACAAGTAACCTTCAGTAACTGTGAGTTTTTGTTACCAACACATACAGTACATACTGATATATATTCTTTAAGTAACTACTTAACCAGGACAGTGCTACCCCCCTAATACCACAATTTTGTAGCGCTTTGAGTGGTCTTTGTGACTAGAAAAGCGCTATATAAGTGCAGGTTAGTTAGTTAGTTAGTTAGTTAGTTAATAATAAATTGTGATCCACTGTATCAAATGCTTTTTTAAGATCCAGGAATACCCCAACTGAATACTCTTTATTTTCAATGGCAGTTGAAAAATGACCTTACATTAGACTGGGAAAGACTTCTTGAGAAGACTAATGTTGGTAATAGATGGGAACTGTTCACTGATAAATTACATCCATCTATGAACAAAAATATTCCAGTAAAAGTAGCCTTGAGTCAAGTAGATAGGTAAAAAGATGGAAAGATAAAGAAACAACTTACAAATTAAGGAAGAAGCAAAAGTTATGGAAGAAATATACCATATCGAAAAGTCGAGACGATCACATGAAGAATAATCAGATACGTAATCAGGTTTGATGGGCCGTATGAAAAGCCCAGAAGAAATTTGAGAAGCATTTAGCTAAGAAAATAATGTCCAATCCTAAATTGTTTTGGACGAATGCTAAATCAAAATCAAACACAAGAGAGTACATTCCCAGTTTAATTATAAGTGAGTCTAAGGTGGCTACATCAGACTTGGAGAAGGCAAAAACCCTGAATGAGTTCTTCGTTAGTACCTTTACCAATGAGGACATTTATTACATCCCTGATGTAAGAAGACAACAATTCACCCAAGAGCTCAATGATTTAAAAATTAGTGAGGAGGATGTACATAACAGATTAAAGAGTTTGAATCCTAATAGATCAATGGGACCTGACAGTCATCATCATCATGATGACTCCTTTTATAGATTGATTGCATGATTGCATGATTCCATTGATTGATTGATTCCATGATTGCATCCTTTTATAGAAACACAGACTGTAATTTACTGTACATACTCTGTTGTCATTGAATCCTTATTTAAATCCTCCACCTGAACAACGAGAGCAAGTTTTTAGCCAAAGTCAAATTCCTTGTATGTGTTGTGCATACTTGGCCAATAAAGCTGATTCTGATTCTGATTCTGATTCTGATCATCATCATCATAGCAGTCTGTCGTGGGCGACAATGACTGTTTCATTTAGGTCTGATCAGATTCCTCCACACAGTTCTGTCCTTAGCCTTCTGCTGCCAGGAACTCCTGTCTATATCCAACTTCTTCAAGTTTCTTTTTACAGTGTCTTTAAATCTGAGCCTTGGTCTACCCTGATTGCGTTTGCCCTTGCATAACTGTGAGTTGAGTAACGGCCGAGGGAGACGCTGGTGGTCCAGCCATCTCAGGTTCATCTTTATTAGGATGTCCTCTATTGATGGTAGACCAGCTCGTTTCAACACTTCTATGTTGGTTATCTTGTCTTTCCATGAGATGTTCATTATGGCTTGAAGGTTTCTCATCATGTACGCGTGGAGTTTCTTCACCTGCACTCTGTAGACAGTCCAAGTTTCAGCACCATAGAATAGAGTAGCCAGTACTGTCACTCGGTACACTTTGCATTTCACTCGGACAGACACATGTCAATTGTTCCACAGTCTCTCCCTCAAAGTTTCCAAGACAGCGCTCGCTCTTCCCATTCTGAGAGATAGTTCATCCTCCAACCTAGCATTCTCTAAAACAGTTCTCCCTAGACACTTGAAAGTATTGCACTTGACTAGTGGCTCTGTACCAATGCTGATCTCTTCTGGTAGTGATGTTGATAATTGGAACTTTGGTGGTTGATAAAGGAAATCTGTCTTCTTGATGTTGATTTGGAGGCTGAATTGGCTAGCTGCTCTTGCAAATTTCTCCACTAAAGATTGCATATCTTTCACACTGTGTGCAACTAGAGCACTGTCGTCGGCAAAGAGCATTTCTCTTACTACCTTTATTGATGTCTTACTCTTGGCTTTAAACTGTGCCACATTGAACAAGTCTGCTTCTTACCTTGTTTGAATGTATACTCCTTCTGAAGTGTCTTTGAAGGCCACCTCAAGCATGGCTGCCAGATACGTATAGCGAGAAGAGTGTAGGCACCAGCACACACCCTTGTTTCACCCCGTTGCTTACTGAAAAGTCTTTAAACACTGAACCACTCATTGCCACGTTTGCTTGCATACCTGTATGGAGTGCCTCGATCGGGCTGACAAACTTCTCTGTACAGCCATATTTCTTGAGTATCTGTCAAAGTCCTTGTCGCGAAACACTATCGAAGGCTTTACTGAAGTCTATGAAGACTCCATAAAGCGGCATGTTCTGTTCGAGAATCATTAAAGAATTGGCAAATGTCATTAGGTCCCCACTGTATATAATGTTTGAAAAATCTATGAGTGAAGGTAAATTTAGCAGCTAAATGTCTGCTAAATGTGCATTGAGGTTTTTTTTTGCCTGCAATCAAAATTTTGCTCACTTGCCGAGCGCCATTTTGATAAAACATGTTTTTTTTTCTCTCGCCTACTGTGTCATATCCATTCCCTCTTTCTTTTTTTTTTTCCTTTCTTCTTTATGACTGGCGCCTAGCGGCTGCCCCGGCCTTGGATGCGCTCTGCAGAGCGTGCCCAAATGCCAAGTCACGTTTCGTTACCTTGTATTCATACATGTGTAATGACAATAAAGTTGAATCTCATCTCATCCCATCTCAAAATCCCAGAAATTTGGAAAAAAGGATATATTACACCAATATTTAAGAAAGGGGCTAAAAATATCCCTAGTAATTGTAGCCCAGTATGCCTTACATCAATAGTCTGTAAAATATTGGAGGGTACTATTCGTGATGAAATGGTCAAACATAGGAAGATAAATAATTTGTTTTCTAAACTTCAGCATGGTTGCCTGCCAGGGTACTCCAGTTACACAGATGCTAGAATGCATTGAACAATGGACAGAATGGTTGGATCTTGGCATACCAGTGGATGCTACTTATCTTGATTTTAAAAAGGCCATTTTAATATCTCTGGCAAGATATTAAAATGGATAAATTCCTTCCTCACAGTACGGCAGCAGAGGGTTTGTGTGAATGGATCCCTGTCACAGTGGACTGACGTCACAAGTGGTGTTCCACAGGGCAGTGTCCTTGGGCTGGTATTGTTCACATTATTTGTTAACGATTTGCCTGAAGTTGTTGGAGCTAACCTGAAGCTTTTTGCTGATAATACAAACATCTACATGCCCATAAGATCACCAACAGACTGTAAGAGGCTACAGTAGGATTTACTGAGTCTCCAGGAATGGGCTGACCGGAGTTGTGGCTCAGTTGGTAGAGCATCCGCCCCACACCCGGGAGGCAGGGGTTCATATCCCGGCCGGGTCATACCAAAGACCATATAAAAATGGTACTTTCTGCCTTCTAGCATGGTGCTCCGCATAATGGAATGGGGAAAGTAAAAGTTACGCACAGAGCTACCAGAGGACTGACCCCCCGCTGTAGCTTTCACTACTTACAGAACTGTGTGGCCTAGGGTCAGAGAAACGGAGATAGGCGCCGCCCCATATACCAACATGGTGTGAAGGGAATTAACTAACTAACTAACAGGAATGGGCTGTGAAGTGGTAATTATGCTTTCATCCTGACAAATGCACAGTGATACGAATAGGGGCAGGTCATCCACAATTTATATATGAAATGACTGATCAGGGAAAAAGTGTTCCCCTCCAATTCACAGACCATGAATGGGACCTTGGAGTGATTGTAGATAAAGAGCTGTCCTTTGAAAAACACATACAGACAATGGTAAAGAAAGCCACCCAGATAACAGGTGTCATGTGGAGAAGCTTTGAATGCATAGATAATGAAGTCTTCAGGCTCCTGTATGACAATGATATGGCCTCATGTTGAATATGCGGCCTCTGTGTGGTCACCCCACTTGTGGAAGCTTGCAGACACGATTGAACGAGTGCAGAGGAGAGCCACCAAACGAGTGCCTGGGCTAAGCAACCTGTCGTATGAAGAGCGCCTTAGGCACCTCAATATTCTTACTCTAGTGTATAGACGTTTGCGAGGAGACCTCATCAAAATCTTTAAGTACATCCATAAGAAATATGATGTAGATCTGTGTCTACCAGACCTACTGACAGATACAAGGACCCGAGGTCATACTGTAATTTGCGGCTTCAAAAGAACAGTGATAGGTCGAACTGTAGGTTGTTTTTCTTTAGCAATAGAGTGGTTTCATGGTGGAATAATCGACATGAGGACGTGGTGAATGCCCCATGTGTGGATGTTTTTAAGGCCAGATTTGATAAGCACTTTGAGGATCATCCAGTCCTATAATTATAGAGCACTGGACAACCAATTGTTGCCTGATATGACTGTAACAATATGACTGTAAAATAGTTACACTAAGGTAGTGGCTCAAATTGGAATGAATATTTGTACCAAGCCAATATTTTTCTATTCTATTCTATTCTATTCTATTCTATTCTATTCTAACTTTTTTCTCAAACACTAAAATTTTTTTCCTGTAAAATTTTGTACTTTTTTGTTATAAGTCTGAGCCTTTTTTTAATAATTAGCATCTTTTTTTCCTGTAAATTTTTATCTGTTTTCTCTCAAATTAGCATTTTTCCTTTAGAATTTAAACTTTTCTCATAAATTTTCTCAGAATTTAGCAATTTTTGTTTAAATTTTAATTTTTTTTTAATGATTTTTCAATTTTTTTTCTAATTAATTTGCAATATTTTTCTTAAAAATTAGCAATTTTTTAAAAGTCTTTTCCTGTTAATTTTAAGCTTTTTACCTCATAAATTTCAGATTTTTTTCTCAAAAATTTTCTAAGAAATGTTCTTGTAAATTTGCATTTTCCCTCATAAATTTTGAACTTTTTTTTTTTTTTTTTCAAAAAATTGCATTTTTCCCCCTGGTTAATTTGAAGATTTTGTCTCTTAAATTTGAGACTTTTTCTCAAAAATTTGCAAGAAATTTTCTTGTAAAATTGCATTTTATTCCTGTAAAATTTCCACTTCTTTCTTTGTAGATTGCTCCTGGTGGGTCTGGAAGCCAGGGGTGGTGGTTCCTCTCTTCAAAAAAGGGGACCGGAGGGTGTGCTCCAACTTTAGAGGGATCACACTCCTCAGCCTCCCTGGGAAGGTCTATGCCAAAGTACTGGAGAGGAGAGTCCGGCCGTTGGTCGAACCTCGGATTCAGGAGGAGCAATGTGGTTTTTGTCCTGGCCGTGGCACATCGGACCAGCTCTTTACCCTCTCGAGAATTCTCAAGGGTTCGTGGGAGCTTGCCTTACCATTTTACATGTGTTTTGTGGACTTGGAGAAGGCATTTGACCACGTCCCTCGTGGTTTTTTGTGGGGGGTGCTTCGGGAGTATGGGGTATCGGCCTTGTTGTTACGAGCTATTCGGTCTCTGTACGACCGTTGTGAGAGTTTGGTTCGTATTGCCAGCACTCGGTCAGACTCATTCCCAGTGAGAGTTGAACTCTTCCAGGGCTGCCCTTTGTCACCGATCCTATTCATAATTTTTATGGACAGGATTTCTAGGCGCAGCCCGGGAATGGAGGGTGTCATGCTTGGTGACCACAGGATCTCATCTCTGTTGTTTGCAGATGATGTTGTCCTGTTGGCTTCATCCAGCAATGACCTACAGCTCTTGCTGGGACAGTTTGCCGCTGAGTGTGAAGCGGCTGGGATGAGAATCAGCACCTCCAAGTCCGAGTCCATGGTCCTCAGCTGGAAAAAGGTGGATTGTCCTCTCTGGGTTGGGGACAGGCTCCTGCCCCAAGTGGAGGAGTTTAAGTATCTTGGGATCTTATTCACGAGTGAGGGGAAAGTGGAGTGACAGATTGACAGATGGATTGGCGCAGCATTTGCAGTGATGCAGACGTTATACCGCTCTGTTGTGGTAAAGAGGGAGCTGAGTTCAAAGGCAAAGCTGTCGATTTACCAGTCAATCTACGTTCCTACTCTCACCTATGGTCACGAGCTTTGGGTAATGACCGAAAGAACAAGATCGCGGATACAAGTGGCTGAAATGAGCTTTCTCCGTAGGATTGCTGGACTCACCCTCAGAGATAGGGTGAGGGGCTCAGTCATCCGGGAGATGCTCAGAGTAGAACTGCTGCTCCTCCACATTGAAAGGAGTCAGTTGAGGTGATATGGGCATCTGATTAGGATGCCTCCTGGACACCTCCCACTTGAGGTGTTTCGGGTACGTCCCACTGGGAGGAGACCCCGTGGCAGACCCAGGACTCAGTGGAGAGACTATGTCTCCCAGCTGGTCTGGGAACGCCTTGGTATCCTCTCTGAAGAGCTGGAGCAGGTGGCAGGGGAGAGGGAAGTCTGGGCTTCTCTACTTGAACTGCTGCCTCCACGACCAGGACCTCCGGAAAAGCGGTAGAAGATGGATGGGTGGATGGATGGGTCTGGAAGCGCCATGTTAGGTAGCATGCTGCCATCAGTGTGTGAATGTGTGTGTGTGAATGGGTGGATAGTAGGATCTGTAAAGCGCTTTGGTCATCAAGAGATGAGAATAAAAGCACTATATACTGTAAGTGAATGTCATTTACCATTTACCATTTACAACTGTTTTCCTCATAAGAAGTGGCTCTGTCAGGATTGCCCCTCCAAGGCTAAGAAGGTGAACACCCAAATACCAGGCAAATTTGATAAAACATTATTTACTGACTGACTGAGCAAAAAATAGGAAATAAAGCAGCGGGTGGGCTGAAACAAAAGAAAAAACACTGCAGACTTATGACAGGCAACATTATTCTGGATAAAGGCACAAACACGCTAGACGGAAACGTGGGGAACACGCCAACATGAAACAAGGACACCACAACTGACAAAGAATGACATACACATATATAGACAGGAGGATTATTAGCAGACAACAGAAAGGTGGGTACAATTAAGGGTAATCAGAGACAGCAGGGAGTGGCTATAGGTATGGAAAACATGAGGGACTGAGACAAAGGGGTAAACATGAGCCATGAACAGAAGACCGGGACAGACAGGACCGTGACAGAGACTAAGACAGAGATAAGGACCATGGTGACAGACTTTGAACATAACTGGCCAAAATAATAATATTAATAAATATGATGACTAGAAGTACATGACTATGAAGAAAACACAGAGAAATAAACTAGCAAAGGGCAAAGACATGACTGAATTCATGTCCTGAGAATAACAGAAAGACCAAATAAGAAAGTGAGGACATGAGCACAGCCACGATCAAACCCTTACAGGTTTAGAAGGTGGTGGAGCAAGTCAAATCCTGCTCCACCCACCCTGCCGTTGTGTTCTTGGGCAAGACATTTTACCCACTTTGCCTCCAGTGTCTGTGACATTGTTGTGTGAATGTGAATAAATGTTTGGCAGTGGTCGGAGAGGCGATTCACTTCCGCCCTCCAGAGAGAGCAGTCGCTTTTTCTTTGCTCCTGTTCCCTGTCTCTCCCTCCCTAACTGACTGGATCCCAGCTTGCTATTGTCTGTGTCTGCGTGGCTCTCTACTGTGATTCATCCTGACGAAATTATGGATTTAATAAGCTGGGCTTTGAACGCAATCGACACTGTCTTCTCAACGAGGAAATCGGGTCCGGGGGAGCCCATCTGTCCTGCAGGTACTGCTGCTGCAGGTTACATTAAAGATACATACAATTGGAAACTTATGTGTCTGTGCGATCTTTCAATTGAAGATATAGAAGATATATACAGTGGGACAAAAAAGTATTTAGTCAGCCACCAATTGTGCAAGTTCTCCCACTTAAAAGATGAGAGAGGTCTCCAATTTTCATCATAGGTATACCTCAACTATGAGAGACAAAATGAGAAAAAAAAAAATCCAGAAAATCACATTGAAGGATTTTTAATGAATTAATTGGTAAATTCCTCAGTAAAATAAATATTTGGTCACCTACAAACAAGCAAGATTTCTGGCTCTCACAGACCTGTAACTTCTTCTTTAAGAGGTTCCTCTGTCCTCCACTCGTTACCTGTATTAATGACAGCTGTTTGAACTCGTTATCAGTATAAAAGACACCTGTCCACAACCTCAAACAGTCAGACTCCAAACTCCACTATGGCCAAGACCAAAGAGCTGTCAAAGGACACCAGAAACAAAATTGTAGACCTGCACTAGGCTGGGAAGACTGAATCTGCAATAAGTAAGCAGCTTGGTGTGAAGAAATCAACTGTGGGAGCAATTATTAGAAAATGGAAGACATACAAGACCACTGATAATCTCCCTCGATCTGGAGCTCCACGCAAGATCTCACCCCGTGGGGTCAAAATTATCACGAGAACGGTGAGCAAAAATCCCAGAACCACACAGGGGGACCTAGTGAATGACCTGCAGAGAGCTGGGACCAAAGTAACAAAGGCTACATCAGAAACACACTACGCCGCCAGGGACTCAAATCCTGCAGTGCCAGACATGTCCCCCTGCTTAAGCCAGTACATGTCCAGGCCTGTCTGAAGTTTGCTAGAGAGCATTTGGATGATCCAGAAGAGGATTGGGAGAATGTCATATGGTCAGATGAAACCAAAATAGAACTTTTTGGTAAAAACTCAACTTGTCGTGTTTGGAGGAGAAAGAACACCATACCTACTGTGAAGCATGGGGGTGGAAACATCATACTTTGGGGCTGTTTTTCTGCAAAGGGACCAGGACGACTGATCCGTGTAAAGGAAAGGATGAATGGGGCCATGTATCGTGAGATTTTGAGTAAAAACCTCCTTCCACCAGCAAGGGCATTGAAGATGAAACGTGACTGGGTCTTTCAGCATGACAATGATCCCAAACACACCACCCGGGCAACGAAGGAGTGGCTTCGTAAGAAGCATTTCAAGGTCCTGGAGTGGCCTAGCCAGTCTCCAGATCTCAACCCCATAGAAAATCTTTGGAGGGAGTTGAAAGTCTGTGTTGCCCAGCGACAGCCCCAAAACATCACTGCTCTAGAGGAGATCTGCATGGAGGAAAGTTTTTCTCTGAAGTCAGTGCTATTCGACCTGTTTTCGGCGCCCTCAGCACTCAGTCGTCCTGATGAATAACAGTATAAATGTTGATTTTCCCCTTCATAAACATTTGGCGTACAGTATCTGAACTCTCAAGGACAGCCATGTGTCTGACTCAGAGAGATTCCATCTGCCGTGCTCAAGGACATGTGCCTCTGACTTTCAGACACTAGTCATAACATCTGCTGAGAGAGAGATCTCTGCTGTTCACCAGTAACTGATAACTACCACCCTTGCATCCAACACACACATGACTGACCCATTTATACTGATGAAAGACACACATTCACTGTTCTCTCTACTGTTGCTGTTTGTTAAGTGTGATTTATTGTCTGCTAATTGTGCATTGAGGGCTTTTTTTCTGGGTGATCATAATTCGGCTCACTTGAGCTTATTTGAGCTTACGAGCGTTATTTTGATTAACTATGTTTTTTTCTCTCTACCTATTGTTTTGTTCCTTGACCCTTGCCCTCTATTCCCCTCCTGTTGACAGGCGCCTCCATGGCTCGCCGCGTCATTGGGAAGCGCCTATCAGGCGCTCCCAATGTCAAGTCAAATTCCTCGTATGTTTACTTGTTTACTTGTAAATGTGCTTGGCAATAAACTTTATTCTGATTCTTCTGATTCTGATTCTTCTGATTGTTGCCAATTGACAGCCACGTATCCATCAGTCTGCCAAAGGGCAGCTGTGGCCACAGAGGTAGCTTACCATTGTGTGTAGAGTGAATGAATAACACAACAAAACAAAAATAAGTTTTTTGTAAGTCGTCTGTGTTTTTTCAACTGATTTAAGACAATTTTGAACCGCTGAATCTGAAAATGACATCTGTTTCTCTCGATCAGGTCAGGTTTTTATGCTAAGTTGTAAGCAGTTGTACAGCAGTTGTACAGTTGTACTGTAAATTGAAAAGTAGACATTGATAAAGGTAAGTACATGTAAATTAAATGTTTCATCATCACTGTTCAAAATTCAGAGAATTTCAAGAAATAAAAAGGAATTTTGCATCATATAAAGTGAAAATACCCGTACATGTAAACAAAAACTTAAAAAACAACATGTGGCCATAGTTCAAAAAGTTGACCTGATTGAGCAAAACCAATGTGATTTTTGGATTCAGCACATCAAAATTGTCCTAGATAGATAGATAGATAGATAGATAGATAGATAACTTTATTGTCTGTCCCAGTCAGTGACAGAAATTCTTCTTCGACACGGCTACAACAATATTACACATTCGGCACTCTCAAAAACATGTTCAAACTCACAGGATAAAAACAGTTTAAAAAAGTAAGCATGGTTAAAAAGGAAACTGCAAATAAAATCATGTGGCAGAAAATATTAATAACTATTAAAAATTAATAGTGATTAATAGATAAATGCTAATAACTAATATTGATAACATTGATAGCTATGATAACTATTTGATTTTGTTTAGGATTGTTACTGCAGAAGGAATACATGATTTCTTGTAAATGTTTTTATGTGCCAATGGAACTTTTTATCGTCTGCCTGATGGCAGTAACTGAAAAGAGTGATGGAGGGGGTGAGATGGGTCCTCTGTGATCAGGGTGGCTTTCCTGATCACAGAGCGCTCATACAATTCAGACAACGGTGTCTGTGGTGAGCCAATGATTTTGCTAGCCTGATTAACTATACGGGAAAGCTTTGTTTTGTGCTTAATGAAGAGGGAGCTGTACCAGGATGAAATGTTAAAAGAAAGGATGGATTCAATTAATGAAGTGTAAACCAGAGTTAAAATGTGTCTACTGACATTAAAAGTCCTCAGTTTCCTCAACAGGTGGAGGCATTGTTGTGCTTTTTTATAAACAGAGTCAACATGGGCTGCACGGTGGTGCAGTGGTTTAGCACTGTGGCAGCACAGTTTACCCTCGGCCGGGGGATCGCGGGGATCATGAGATCGTGGGTTCGATCCCAGCCCCCGGCCAACAGTGAGCTGTGTGGAGTTTGCATGTTCTCCCCGTGTTGCGTGGGTTTACTCCGGGATTTCTCCAGTTTCCTCCCACATATTAAAAACATGTAGGTTTAGGGCGCTCGCGCACGCAGCGACCGGCAGCCAGTGGCTTGTCACCAGACTGCAAACCAAATCTACCTACGGGTACAAATAAGTAACAAAAAAAACAAAAAAAAAAAAAAAAAACATGGTATGCAAAAAAGACAGGCTACCTTCCATCTCTATTCCCAAGTGTCTATTATTAAAATGGATATCCTGCCTAGGTTATTGTACCCCCTACAGATGGTTCCAATATTTATAACTAATAAGGTTTTGAAGTTATTGAATGGTTGGTTGAGTGATTTTATTTGGAGCAGAAGGAAGCCAAAATTAAAAATGGTAAAACTACAACTTCCAAGTTCAATGGGAGGTTTGGATGTCCCTAGCATTAAATGGTACCAAATAGCATCTCAATTCCCGGTTCCGGTTCCGCCGGACTGGTGGCGCCACACGAGTAGGCTGCCCGTTGCAACAGCCTTTTTTTTTATCTTCCTTCTTCTTTCTACACCTTTCACTCTGTATATATATCACGGACGCACGGATCGCCCCGGGGGTCTCCCGGGTCGGCGGACGGAGCCACGGTTTGCAGCGGGAGATGTTACAGCGGGGAGGAGCTAGTGCTAGCTAGCACTTGGCCGCCGCCCGGTGCTAATGGGAAACTCGACATACCGGGAGCTGTAGCGAAAACGACGCGGGTGCCGGGCTGGAGTTTAGGCGGCGTGCAAGAAATATAAGACAGAATAATAAAGAGCGATGGCAAGAACCAAGCAGACCGCCCGTAAAATCTACTGGAGGAAGAAGCCCCCCAGGAGACAGCTAGCCACCAGGGCTGCTCGGAGAGGCGCTCCGGCCGCCGGCAGAGTGAAGAGGCCTCGCCGTCACAGGCCCGTGGCTCTGAGAGAGATCCGTCGCTGCCAGAAATCCACGGAGCTGCTCATCCGTAAGCTGCCCGTCCAGCGCCTGGTGAGGGAGATCGCTCAGGACTTCAAGACCGTCCTGAGTTTCCTGAGCTTCACCGTCATGGCTCTGCAGGAGACCAGCGAGGCCCACCTGGTGGTCTCTTCTTCGCTAAGGGGGTCACCATCATGCCCAAAGACTTTCAGCTGGCCCGCCGCATCCGCGGAGAGAGAGCTTAGACTTTCTGCTGCACATTCACCAACCAACCATAATGCTCTGCACTGTGTGTCTATATATATACATTTATAGTAATATGGACATATGTTTACTAGATGTTGTTTTTTCTTGCCTTCTGATTGTTGCTCTGAGTGTTGCTATCCCTGTGCTGTTGCAATCCTGGAATTTCCCCATTGTGGGACTAATAAAGGATTATCTTATCTTATCTTATCTTATCTTATCTTAATTAAGGTTTATAGCAGAATGGGTTAAGGATGATCCTACTTCTGTTTGGTTGGGCCTTGAAAAGTCACAGGTCTCCTGTTCACTGTTGGGCCTTTTGTCTTGTAAGAATTTAAAGTCAGTTAGAAATCTCTGTGATAATAACCCCATAATTTGCAATACTTTAAAAAGGCCTGGTTTATGACATGAAAGCTTGAAGGAAGATCAGATTTAATTACTTTATTAATTCCTATTCAAGGCAGTCCGGACTTTGTTCCTGGTATGATAGACAGTGGTTATAATATGTGGACAGTTAAAGGGTTAAAGAAAATCTATGACCTTTTTGATGGTGCATTGTTATCATTTGAACAGCTTCAGGGGAAATTTGGTCTTTCTAAACAGAATTTTTTTAGATACCTTCAGATCCGAGATTTCATAACTAGAAAGACCACACTCAATGTAAATGCCACAGTGTCTGCAGTTGAACGGTTACTTCTTTTAGGCCCAACCAAAAAATTTATAACTTGCTGTTATAGTGCCTTAAGTCAGTCAGATGTGATGTGTATGTCAATTATGCAGGATCTTAAACAGAAATGGCAAAGTGAACTCGTTGTAAATATTTGTGAGGATTCATGGGATGCAATCTGGGAGTGTGCTAAGAAGATTTCAATATGCAATCATGCAAGATTATTGCAATACAAAATTTTACATCGCTTACAAATCGCTCCCAGTAAAAGATCCAACATGAATCCCCAGCTTTCACCCATGTGTCTGAAATGTAAAATTTCAGTTGGTGTCTATACGCATTGTGTTTGGTCTTGTCTTAAAATCCAGGCATACTGGCTAGACATTGTACAAGACATGAATCAAATATTTGGTGTGAACATAGACATGGATCCTCGCTCTCTGCTATTGGGACACCCAAACCAGGACTTACCTTTTGGAAGCTCTGCAAGACTGTACAATATCCTTGCATACGCGGCAAGAAGAAATATTTTTCTGTCATGGATATGTGACAAACCACCAACTAAAACAAACTGGCATAAAATCATCATGGAGTGTTTCCCTCTGGAATATTTAACATGTTTACTTCACTCAACAAAGAGATATTTTATGAAAATATGGAACCCATACCTCAAATTCTCTAACCTTACAGTGGCCTCGATTCTTGGGAGCGTTAACTTGGATTAAATATGACCTTTTTTTTTTTTTTTACCTTGTTTGTGGTGCTATGATGGTTATGCTCCTCTGTACAAATGTACAAGTGCTGGTTTATATGTGTACATGTATGAGTTTCTAGCTAAGTAATCTTCCCCTTTTTTTAATTTCAATCTTTAATTTTGTATAGATCAATTTTGTGCTGAGCTGTTTTTCATGTTTTGATTTTTGGGGGGGTTGGTCGTGTGTTTGTGTGTGTGTGTGTGTGTGTGTGTGTGTGTGTGTGTGTGTGTGTGTGTGTAAAACAAAAGGAAAAAAATTCAATAAATATAATATGGAAAAAAAATGTGTCTACTGACATTAAAAGTCCTCAGTTTCCTCAACAGGTGGAGGCGTTGTTGTGCTTTTTTATAAACAGAGTCAACATGGTATGCAAAAGACAGGCTACCGTCCATCTCTATTCCCAAGTATTTAAAAACTTGAACTTGTGCAATAGCCTGACCCTGGATACTGAGGGGTGTAAAGAGAGTAGATGAAAGTTTCTCCTAAATCAGCCCTAAATCAGCTAAAAAACTTAGACAATAAATTTGGTGTTGACCAGTGTAGTAGACTCATTGTAAAGCGTCTTTGGGTGTCATGGAAAGTGCTATATAAATACAATCCATCATTATAAAATTTGCTTTTTGTCAGAGAGTCTGAAAGTCCTGCATTGAAACCTTTTTTTCTCAAAAATTTGCTATTTTTTTCCCACCCCACCTTGAATCCATCTGATACTCTGACACCACTGTCATCATACATGCCCTGCACCACCCTCATATGCTTCTCTGCCACTCCTGACTTGCTCATACAGCACCACACTATGCTTTCTCTTGATCCACAAAAACACAGTGGAGCTCTTTCTGACCTTCTTTCTCAGTTTGGGAAAAGAGGAGCTACTACTGGATAGTCCCTGGTAGTAAGAAGGTTCCTGCTGTGGAGAAACAACTTTTCAGAAGCAGAGTAACACATGTTCACGTTCAGAGAGCACTCTCAGCCATATGCTAAAGGAGAATTCCGTTTGATCCCTCCAGGTTTGCAGGCCTTTCTGGACTTTTTAATTCCCCCCCCCCCCTTTTTTATCTTTTGTAGGTTGTAGCAACGCTACGAAGTGTGGAGGTCTGCGCTTTCCTCGCAAAGTTCTAAGCTCCTGCTGGAGAAGTAGAGGAGGGGAGAACAACTGAAAGAGGAGAAGGAAAAAAATAGGCCACAGCTGTTCTCCATCTTCTCCAAACGGCACTCAGGAACTCCAGCCAAAGCCCGCCCCGTCCACCACAGCACACACATGTCTGACCCCAGACCTCACGTTTCATCTGTTTATTTTCTTAGCACGGGGGAGAAGAGGGGAAAAATGATCTCCACATTCCTGAGGACACATGATCTGCTGGTCAGTGGAGCAGGAGCAGGAGGAGGAAGGACGACGTTAAGTTTTTATCAGGGAAGTCCTGTCTGCAGAGGCGGGCATTAGTGTCACCATGTGGAAGCAGCTGACCACAGTCACAGTGGAAAACATCTTGTACAACAGAAGCTGTATGTTATTGATCTTCTTCACAGATCCATAAAAACAGCTATTTAACATCCTTTACACCGTGTTCCAAATTATTTTGCAAATAGGATTTTAGTATCATAAACATTCAATTTTTTGTTTTTCAGTTCAACTCATGGATGGTATTGTGTCTCAGGGCTCTTTGGATCACTGATACCAAGCTCAGACACCTGTCAAAATTAGTTTGCCAGGTGAGCCCAATTAAAGGAAAACTACTTAAGAAAGATATTCCAAGTTATTAAGCACTAGTGCATGCCCGTAGAAAGCAAGTATTCCTGTCTGAAACAGGTAGCCCAATCAGGCTTTACAGGCCCAAATGTAGGCTGTGTTTGATTGATTGATTGATTGATTGATTGATTGATTTTATTTGAACATTCAGACAAAAAGGAAAAAAGAATTTAAAACAAAAATCAAAACCAAAAAAATAAAATGTTCAAAAGGAGTGGGAAGAAGCCAATGCTTATAGTCCCACCCCTTTTCCATACCCAATAAATTACACCATCACTCTAGTCATCATTCATCCCACAACCACATTCACCATACAACACTATAATACATAATACACCCCATAATCAAATTATGCAACAGAAATGATACAACAATGACAGTCCATACTGACAACAATACCAACATCCAACAATAACTGTAACAATAATAAATAAATACTTCTGGTATGTTCAATCCAATCATAGACAACACCATCATCATCATCATCATCACAATCACCATATATACCACCATATACACCCCCACATGGCTTACAATACCGAGGCGCAATAAGTAACCATATACACACTTGGACAAAATTGTTGGTACCCCTCTGTTAATGAAAGAAAAACTCACAGTGGTCACAGAAATAACTTGAATCTGACAAAAGTAGTAATAAATAAAAAGTCTATGAAAATTAACCAGTGAAAATCAAACAATGCTTTTGAATTGTGGTTCAAAAGAATTACTTTTAAAAACAAACTCATGAAACAGGCCTGGACAAAAATGATGATACCCTTAACTTAATATTTTGTTGAACAACCTTTTGAGGCAATCACTGCATCCATCCATCCATCCATCCATCCATCCATCCATCTTCTACCGCTTTTCCGGAGGTCCGGGTCACGGAGGCAGCAGTTCAAGCAGAGAAGCCCAGACTTCCCTCTCCCCAGCCACCTTTTCCAGCTCTTCAGAGAGGATACCAAGGTGTTCCCAGACCAGCTGGGAGACATAGTCTCTCCAGCGAGTCCTGGGTCTGCCCCGGGGTCTCCTCCCAGTGGGACGTGCCTGAAACACCTCAAGTGGGAGGCCTCCAGGAGGCATCCTAATCAGATGCCCATACCACCTCAACTGACTCCTTTCAATGTGGAGGAGCAGCGGTTCTACTCTGAGCCTCTCCTGGATGACTGAGCTCCTCACCCTATCTCTGAGGGTGAGTCCAGCAATCCTACGGTAAAAGCTCATTTCAGCCACTTATATCCGCGATCTTGTTCTTTCGGTCATTACCCAAAGCTCGTGACCATAGGTGAGAGTAGGAACGTAGATTGACTGGTAAATCGACAGCTTTGCCTTAGAACTAAGCTCCCTCTTCACCACAACTGACCGGTACAATGTCCGCATCACTGCAGATGCTGCTCCAATCCGTCTGTCAACCTCTCGCTCCATTTTCCCCTCACTCGTGAACAAGACCCCAAGATACTTAAGCTCCTCCACGTGGGGCAGGAGCCTGTCCCCAACCCAGAGAGGACAATCCACCTTTTTCCAGCTGAGGTCCATAAACTCGGACTTGGAGGTGCTGATTCTCATCCCAGCCGCTTCACACTCAGCGGCAACCCGTCCTAGCAAGAGCTGTAGGTCATTGCTGGATGAAGCCAACAGGACAACATCATCTGCAAACAACAGAGATGAGATCCTGTGGTCACCAAGCATGACACCCTCCATTCCCTGGCTGCGCCGAGAAATCCTGTCCATAAAAATTATGAATAGGATCAGTGACAAAGGGCAGCCCTGGTGGAGTCCAACTCTCACTGGCAATTACTCCGACCGAGTGTTGGCAATGCAAACCAAACTCTCACAACGGTCGTACAGAGACCGAATAGCTCGTAACAACAAGCCCGATACCCCATACTCCCGAAACACCCCCTCAAAAAACCACGAGGGACGCGGTCAAATGCCTTCTCCAAGTCCACAAAACACATGTAAACTGGTTGGGCAAACTCCCACGAACCCTTAAGAATTCTCGAGAGGGTAAAGAGCTGGTCCAATGTGCCACGGCCAGGACGAAAACCACATTGCTCCTCCTGAATCCGAGGTTCGACCAACGGCCGGACTCTCCTCTCCAATACCTTGGCATAGACCTTCCCAGGGAGGCTGAGGAGTGAGATCCCTCTAAAGTTGGAGCACACCCTCCGGTCCCCTTTTTTGAAGAGAAGAACCACCACCCCGGTTTGCCATGCCAAAGGCACTGCCCCCGACCTCCACGCAATGTTGCAGAGGCGTGTCAACCATGACAACCCAACAACATCCAGGGCCTTGAGGTACTCAGGGCGAATCTTGTCCACCCCCGGGGCCCGGCCACCAAGGAGATTTTTAACCACCTTGGCGACCTCAGCCCCTGCGATAGGCGAGTCATCCCCCTCGTCCACAAACACTGCTTCCTCTGTGGAAGGCGTATCAGTGGGATTGAGGAGATCCTTGAAGTATTCCTTCCACCGCCCGAAGATATCCCCAGTCGAAGTCAACAGTGTCCCATCCGCACCATACACAGTGTGGACAGGGAGCTGCTTTCCCCTCCTGAGCCTCCGGACAGTTTGCCAGAATCTCTTCGAGGCCGACCGAAAGTCTTGTTCCATGGCCTCACCAAACTCCTCCCATACCCGGGTTTTTGCTTCAGCAACCACCCAAGCTGCACTCCACTTGGCCTGCCGGTGCACCTCAGCTGCTTCGGGAGTCCCACAAGCCAACTAAGCTTGATAGGACTCCTTCTTCAGCTTAATGGCCCCCCTCACCACTGGTGTCCACCACTTGGTTCGGGGTTTGCCACCACGAGATGCACCGACCACCTTGCGGCCGCAGCTCTGGGCCGCCGCTTCAACAACAGAGGTGGAGAACATGGCCCATTCAGACTCCATGTCTCCAGACTCCCTTGGAATGTGGTTGAAGTTCTTCCGGAGGTGGGAGTTGAAGACCTCCGGGACAGGGGCCTCAGCCAGACGTTCCCAGCACACCCTCACTATATGTTTGGGTCTACCAGGTCTGAATGGCTTCCTCCCTTGCCATCGGAGCCATTTCACCACCAGGTGGTGATCAGTTGACAGCTCTGCACCTCTCTTTATCCGGGTGTCCAAAACATACGGTCGCAGGTCTGATGACACGATAACAAAATCGATCATTGACCTGCGACCTAGGGTGTCCTGGTGCCAGGTGCACAAGACACCCTTATGCTTGAACATGGTGTTCATTATGGACAAACTGTGGTTAGCACAGAAGTCCAATAACTGAACACTACTCGGGTTCAGATTGGGCAGGCCGTTCCTCCCAATCACCCCCCTCCAGGTTTCACTGTCGTTGCCCACGTGCGCATTGATGTCACCCAGTAGGACAATGGAGTCTCCAAGAGGAGCACCCTCCAGCACCTCAGTCACAGACTCCAAAAAGGGTGGGTACTCTGAAATGATTTCTGTGACTGTCAGTGAGACTTCTGCACCTCTCAGCAGGTGTTTTGGCCCACTCCTCATAAGCAAACTGCTCCAGTTGTCTCAGGTTTGAAGGGTGCCTTCTCCAGACGGCATGTTTCAGCTCCTTCCACAGATGTTCAATAGGATTTACATCAGGGTTCATAGAAGGCCACTTTAGAATAGTCCAATGTTTCGCTCTTAGCCATTCTTGGGTGTTTTTAGCTGTGTGTTTTGGGCCATTATCCTGTTGCAAGACCCATGACCTGCGACTGAGACCAAGCTGTCTGACACTGGGCAGCACATTTCTCTCTAGAATACCTTGATAGTCTTGAGATTTCATTGTACCCTGCACAGATTCAAGACACCCTGTGCCAGATGCAGCAAAGCAGCCCCACAACATAACAGAACCTTCTCCATGTTTCACAGTAGGGACAGTGTTCTTTTCTTGGTATGCTTCATTTTTGCATCTGTGAACATAGCGCTGATGTGCCTTGCCAAAAAGTTTCAGTTTTGTCTCGTCTGTCCATAGGACATTCTCCCAGAAGCTTTGTGGTTTGTCAACATGCAGTTTGGCAAATTCCAGTCTTGCTTTTTTATGATTTGTTTTCAACAGTGGTGTCCTCCTTGGTCATCTCCCATGAAGTCAACTTTGGCTCAAACAACGACGGATGGTGCGAGCTGACACTGATGTGCCTTGACCTTGGAGTTCACTTTGAATGTGTTTAGAGGTTGTTCTGGGCTCTTTTGTTACCATTCGTTTTATCCATCTCTTCCATTTTTCATCAAGTTTCCTCCTGCGGCCACATCCAGGGAGGTTAGCTACAGTCCCGTAGATCTTAAATTTCGGAATAATATGTACAACTGTAGTCACAGGAACATCAAGCTGCTTGGAGATGGTCTTATAGCCTTTACCTTTAACATGCTTGTCAATAATTTTCTTTTTAATCTCCTGAGACAACTCTCTCCTTTGCTTCCTCTGGTCCATGTTTAGTGTGGTACACACCATGTCACCAAACAGCACAGTGAGTACTCGTCACGGTTTAAATAGGCCGACTGACTGATTACAAGTTTGTAGACACCTGTGATGTTAATTAGAGGACACATCTTGGTTGAACATGCCCCTATGGTCACATTATTTTCAATCTTTTCTAGGGGTACCATTATTTTTGTCCAGGCCTGTTTCATGAGTTTGTTTTTAAAGTAATTCTGTTGAACCACAATTCAAAAGCATTAATTTTCATATAATTTTTATTTATTACCATTTTTGTCAGATTCAAGTTATTTCTGTGACCATTGTGGGTTTTTCTTTCATTAACAGAGGGGTACCAACAATTTTGTCCACATGTGTATGTGAGCGCTTGGTAAAGTCCTGTGCACATGAACTGAGTCCTGTGTTTCACTACATTTTCAATAAGTCCTTACAGACACAACATGTGCCTAAGATCTGGAAAGATGCTGTGGTGTCCCCGTTCCAAAATCCAGCTGTCCTAAAACGGTAAATGATTTTAGACCAGTTGCTTTGACTTCAATTTTAATGAAAATTCTTGAAAAACTGGTCAGATTTGAGGTTCTAAAGCAGACTGAGCATGCATTGGATCCTTTGCAGTTTGCCTATAGGCCACTGTCACTCTGTTTAACATGCTTTTTAAACATCTGGATTTTAAACCAATTTTTAACCAACAGGACACAGAGAGTAAGGATCAATGGTACATTGTCTGACCAAAAGTGTTCTTCTATTGGCTCTCCTCAGGGGTGTGTGTTGTCACCACTACTCTTCATCCTGTACACAAAGATGTGTCAGTGCAGACATGACAACAGACACATTATAAAGTATGCTGATGATTCAGTTGTTGTCAGTCTCCTCCAGGATGGTGAGAGTGGCCACGGCCCAGTAGTTGATGATTTTTTTCACTGGTGTGAGGATTCCTACCTGCAGCTGAATACGACAAAAACTAAAGATATGATTATTGACTTTAGGAGGAAAACTCCCAGGCACAAAGTCACTGTACTAAAAGGCCAGACCACTGAATGTGTACAATCCTACAAATATCTTGGGATGATTATTGGTAGTAATTTCAACTTTGAAGAGAACTGTGAAAGGGTGTGCAAAAAGGGTCAGCAACATTTGCATTGTTTAAGGAAACTTGCACGCTTCCAAATTGACCAAACCATAATGACAATGTTTAATTGGGCTTTTATTGAATCTGTTTTATCCTTTTCTTTAGTTTCATGGTTTGATCAGACAAAACTGAAACAGAGGAAATCTTTGGATCAGGTTGTTAGATGGTCCAGTCGCTTGCTTGGGCAGCACGGTGGTGCAGTGGTTAGCACTGTTACCTTACAGCTAGAAGGTTCCTGGTTCAAATCCCCAGGCTGGCAGGGGTAGGAACCTTTCTGTGTGGAGTTTGCATGTTCTCCCTGTGCTGCGTGGGTTTACTCCGGGGGCTCCGGTTTCCTCCCACAATCCAAAGACATGCATGTTAGGTTAATTGGCTGTTCTAAATTGTCCCTAGATATCTGTTTCCTATAGGCCCTTAGAATAGAGGGTTAGTACTAGTGAAAGCGCTTTGAGTGGTCTTTGTGACTAGAAAAGCGCTATATAAGTGCAGGTTAGTTAGTTAGTAGTTAGCTTGGTGAGTCACAGCTGAGCCTGACATCCCTGTACACCAGACAGGTACAGAGGATTGCTACCTCCATTTTAAATGATGACTCCCACCCTTTGCACTGCCACTTTCAGCTTCTTCCCTCCAGACGGAGGTTTGCTGTCCCAAAAAGTAAAACCCAGCACTACAAAAACAGCTTTTTTCCTGCTGCTGTTAAAGAGTTGAACAAGATGTAACAATATATTGCACATAATTTAGTTACCTTTTTATTAATTTGATTTTATATTTACTTATTTGTGTAGGTTTTTTATTTGGGTTCGAAATCTTTTATTGGGTTTTAGACTTTTGTAATTTGAATTTTGTTGGGTTTTCAATTTAGAAAATAAAACAGAAACAAACACACAAAAAAAAACAAAAAAAAAAACAAGTATACCCAGTGAGAGGATAAAACATTCCATTTCCACCCTAATACTCTTAAAATGATTAGCTTAATCTACTACACCTATAAAGGTAAGATAGGATCCCCACTTATTATAGAAGCTGTCCATCCGGTCCAGAAGCTTATATGAAAGGCGTTCTAGTGCAGCAAGCTTGCCCAACTCCCTGAGCCATTGAGCTACGGGTGGGGCAGAGGAAGATTTCCAGTAAAAAGTGATCAACTTTCGGCCCAGCATCAAAGCAGTCTGAATCCACTCGGCATCAGAGATTGGGTCCTGAATCATTGATGGATCCCCAAGGACAAAAAGTCTCTGAGTAAATGGCACTTCTTGCTTAACAATTGTCATAATATGTCTATGGATCTGCAACCAAAAGTCCTGTATTACCGGACAACTCCAGATCATATGGATTAATGTCCCCTCCCCCTGTAGACATCTCCAGCAGCTTGAAGAGTGAATGAGATTCGCTCTCAACATTTTACGAGGTGTCCAGTAAAATCGATTCAAAATTTTAAATTGAACAAGTCTGGTTTTCAATTCCCTAGACACTTTCTTCCCATTCTTTAAAATATTTGCCCATTCAACATCAGTAAATTGTGAATTCAGATCTTTTTCCCATACGTGTTTAAGGAATGTAGAATCTTTATTTGAGCTCTTAAGGAGCATTAAATAGAAATTTGAGGCCTTAGATCTTTTGCCACAGGAACTCAAAGCGAAGTTTGCCACAGGAACTCAAAGTTTGCCAGTTTGCCAGTTTGCCACAGGAACTCAAAGCGACTCGAAATCTTTTATTGGGTTTTAGACTTTTGAGTTTTTAACCTCTTTGACTAGTCTTTAACTTTTTAATATGACTCTTCTCTCTTATCTCCTTGTTTTTTCTCTTATCTCTTTGTCCTATTGTCATATCCGGCTCTAGGGAGCCGGGCAATCAGAGCCAGGGACAAGCCAGTGAGTCGTGATGGTTTATTTTGGGTAAAGGGGAAGGGATGAGGAGAGCACAGATACTCATTCAGAGGTACACTCACAGGTTGCACAGCGCAGAGGTAAGCAGCTCGTACCGGACGTGGGGGTAGCAAGACGTACATACTCACAGCGGGATACAAACACAGGAATGCTGCAAGAGGAGTATAAGCTGACACCAGACGAAGGGGCTTCAGCTTAGCAATGTGTTTATGTCGCAGCCCCGAGTCATCGAGGCTGCTCCTATTTATCCTCATTGGCAGCGCCCCAGCTGATGAAGACTAATTGGCCCCAGCCGTCCATAATGCTGCCAGCTGAGACGCTGCTCAATGGGAAGCAGGGATGAGGGAAAACATGGGCTGAGTGCCGAGACGGCATCTCAACCCATGGTGACAGAGCCCCTCCCTCAAGGTTGGGCTCCTGAACGACCAGGAACATCCCAGCCCCCCCCCCCCCCACCTAGGGTGGGAGGAAGGGAGGAGGACCGGAGGGGAAGAAGCCAAGGGAAGGACAACACCAATGGGGCAATGTAGGGTAGCGGGAAAGAAAAACCCAAATACAATACTGACAAAACAGAATAATTAACCCAGGTACAGATGGGGAGAAGAACCGGGTCAGCACGCCGGTTACATACTACCCAGAGAGTACCAACCATGCGTGACCCAGAGCAAGGAAAAAAAGAACCACCAAAAAGGTACAGGGCAAAAAATGCTGAGTACGGTTAAATAAAGGGGAACCTATACACAGCGCTAATTTAAGTACATACACACACAGTCACCAAGAAAAGTGAGGGTGACTGGAACAAATGACAATTATAGAGCATGGTGTTACGGAAAACAAGGCACATGACTCTATAATGAACCAACAGGACAAAAAAGAAATACTGAGTGCAGGCAAAGAAAAACCCACACACACGAATATATAAATACCCAGTCACCTAAAGAAATGAAAGTGACTGGAATAAATGGATAACTGCAGAGCATGGTGTTACGGAAAACAAAACATAACTCTACAAAACAAAAAACGAGGCTAAAAACATGGCACAAAAAGTAAAATGCTGAGCATGAGCGATGGAAAACACAGCACTATAAAAACGAATCCACCAACAGGACAAAACATTACACCCGAGTGACCTTAATAACAAAAGAAAAAGTGACACCCGAGGTGAATGGCAGGCAGAGTCCAAAAATGGCCGAGATGGCTCCGGAGATCTCCCCGCCCATTGTCCAGCTGGCGAATCAGGGAAAGAGAAGTGTTCGGACGGCGAACTCTGGACCCAGATCCCAGGAATCCAGTCCACCGGCAGCCGAACCAGGCTGCCCAGAGGGAAACAGACCAGTGGGGGGAACCAGATCACCGAACCGAAAGTTCTGGGGGTCGGGTCGTCGACCCGCATCACTCAACCACCAGGACCGTTGAGACGGGCGAAGGATCAGAGCGGATCCCGGTGGAAGAGGCTCAGGGGAGAGCCGATGACGAGGGCGGCGGGCGTCAGGCTGCAGGAAAACGGCCATCTCCTCACCGGACCTGGACAATACTGGGGCAGCACCCACGTCGGACCCCGATCGGGCCTCAGGCGAACCCACGTTGGACCCCGACTGGGTCTCGGGCGAACCCACGTTGGACCCCGACTGGGTCTCGGGCGAACCCACGTTGAATACTGCACCAGAACCGACCTCCAACGTTGAACCCGGACCCTCCAGCACCACGAGGAACAGCAACTCCTTGCCGGTGACCCTGGAAGAAGGCTCAGAAGAGAAAACAGAACCGGGATCAGGATCACCGGCAGCGCCAGAACCCGGCGAGACGAGCTCAGACGCAGCGGACGGCTGCACCCGGCTCGTCTCCCCTAGAGATAGGCTGAAGTGCTCGGGGATAAAAAGAGAGAAAAGAAAGGAGAGCACTCGCCTGATCTCGGGTTCTGACGCCGTCCAGGACTGCGAAGATCCAGGATCCGTCGTCAGGAGGTCGTTGTCAGGCTCCCATCTAGCCGCGTCGGGCCCCGCAGCCAGCACGATGGTCAGCGCAGCTTGAGATCCCTCCAGCTCAGGTAACCCCGCCGACGATCCACTCGGCGTGAAGCCAGAAGAATCTCGTCCCGCCGGACTGAACCGCTCCTCCGTGGAGACCCGGGGACGCTCAGTCGTCGGCGTAGACTCCACGCAGCAGTCAGTCCCCCTCCTCCGTCCGCAATGTAGCTGCGGAACCACAGGCCCTCTCCATATCCCACCACATTGACCCGGAGCCGGGGACCGCTCGGCGGAGAGAGACACAGAGGATGCGGGATTAGGCATACAGGTTACAGCAGGTGGGGAGAGTTCAGGGAGCTGCGAACCCTGAACTTCTCCTCCAGGGATGTGACAGAGCAAATCATTAAGCAGGTGTGAAAAAACAATGACTTGCCTGCCCCCTGGAGGTTGAGTATCGCCTGCTGTAGTGGAATCTGCTTCTTCCTCTCCCCGCCCGGCGATAACGGAGGACCCCCCGGGAATTCGTCTGAGGGTCGCTCGCGTTGTCTCCAGCAGAGAGCTCACCAGGCCGGGATTCCAGGCACACACAGCGGTCAGGAAGCGCGTCGAGGAGGAGGGGGAAACAGCCGGGGTGAGCCAGCCCGAATGTCCAGGAATGACAGCGGGGGAACGAGGCTCAGGGGACGAGGCTGTAGAATCTCCACACTGACGAGGCGAAGGGATGACAGCTGCGTGGGAGGAACGGTCCTGACGATGACCCAGAACTGGATCCGGACGAGGTTCGTGCAGAGGTGACTCGGCGATGTGATGACGACTACTCCCAGGGGACGAAGCGAGGGGGAAACCCAGGATTCGCCGCTCCAGATCGGAGATCGAGACGAGGAAGGCGTCGAGCATGGGAAAGCTTCGTAGCCCTGAAGTCCTCACCATCAATCTCACTGCCGCCGCCACATGCCTGAAGGTGGTGACAGGAAACACAGTAGAGCTCGCGACAGCCACTCGACCCCGGACATAACTGCTGTCAGCTGCGGCTCCTTGAAGGGAATCCCGAGTGACGTGGCGCAGGTCGGGGGAAGTCCTCTGGTTGGCGCGAACTCCCGGACTGGAATTGCAGCAGGAACGGGACTCCGAAGCGGGGAAAGACGTCGCCCACTTCGACTCCCTGCCGGGATTTCCATCCACCCCGTGGAGCTTCTCTCGCTGTGTACCTGCAGCGTCTATCCTGGCACTGTCCTCCAGATGGTACAGAGAGTGAGGGTGACAGTCCAGGAGTTCTTCAGCACGGCCCGGATGCCAGCGTCTCGCGTTGGAGGCGTCGTGCAGGGTGAAGAACGTCCCGTCGACAGCCTCCGAGACGGACCTCAGCTCGTCGCCCTGGCGCCGGAAGTGACTCCTGGGAAACGGCATGCTAGCAGCGCTGACACCCGGACAGAAAGGTACATTTCCACGGCGACTCACGGCCGCCGGTAGCTCTTCTGGCTGCGACATACTGTCATATCCGGCTCTAGGGAGCCGGGCAATCAGAGCCAGGGACAAGCCAGTGAGTCGTGATGGTTTATTTTGGGTAAAGGGGAAGGGATGAGGAGAGCACAGATACTCATGCAGAGGTACACTCACAGGTTGCACAGCGCAGAGGTAAGCAACTCGTACCGGACGTGGGGGTAGCAAGACGTACATACTCACTGCGGGATACAAACACAGGAATGCTGCAAGAGGAGTATAGGCTGACACCAGACGAAGGGGCTTCAGCTTAGCAATGTGTTTATGTCGCAGCCCCGAGTCATCGAGGCTGCTCCTATTTATCCTCATTGGCAGCGCCCCAGCTGATGAAGACTAATTGGCCCCAGCCGTCCATAATGCTGCCAGCTGAGATGCTGCTCAATGGGAAGCAGGGATGAGGGAAAACATGGGCTGAGTGCCGAGACGGCATCTCAACCCATGGTGACACCTATGTCCTGATTGGTGGAGCCTTGAGTACTTTTATCATGTTTATAGTCAGCTTCATGTGTGCCTGTGTTTGTGTTCATGTTGAATGTAATTGTGGTTTGTGAATATGGAAGTCACCTGACTGCAAAACAAATCTACCTACGGGTACAAAAAAAGTAACCTGAACCTGAAAGTGGAAATACTCTTGTCTCCACAGCCACAGCTGGATTTCAAGCACAGGCATGCATCTGGACAGTTTGTCACCCAACAAGAATTAAACCTGATTGCCAGATACGTTGTTACAGACTGAACACGTGAAAATAGTCACTTTCCATCAGACAGCTGGGACTGTGATCCACTCAAGCTAAAACATGTTTACTTGCTAACTGAATAAAGATTATTCAAAAATGGATTTTGATCTCCAAAAGGAATTTGAGGGACAAGATCATGTCTCTTTCACAGCAGACATTTGGACTGTGGATAATGGACATTTTCTTTGGATCACTGCACTTCAGATTAAATCTACTGTATATCATAAAGGTAAGATAAACATGGATAGCTTTATGCAGTGGTGCCAACTCTCAGTACAAAAGGAGGAGATTACTGGCAATATCATGTTGATTTTCTTCCGATTTTTCCCTACAATAAGAGCTCTCAAGGCAGGATAAAGCAGACTGAACATGTTCTAAAAGCTCTGTCTGAAAAAGTCTGTTTCCAGCCTGACATTAATAAGCCCGTAATGCAATCCATTAATTAAATTATCTTGCTATGTGTGCAGGATGATTTAAGTATGCATTTAAAAGTAACATGAAAGTTACTTTTCCAAGTAACTAGTTACTTTAATCATGCAGTAATTGGTAAAGTAACTCAATTACTTTTGTAAAGAAGTAACTAGTACCTCCGGTACCTCCGGTAACACCGGAGTGGTGGCTCAGTTGGTAGAGCATCCGCCCCACACCTGGGAGGCAGGGGTTCAAATCCTGGCCGGGTCATGCCGAAGACCATATAAAAGCGGAACTTCCTGCCGTCCAGCTTGGTGCTCAGCAATAATGGAATAGAGGAGGGAAATCTTTGCCGGCGCCTTGCATGGCAGCGGCCCTTCTGATTCTACACATGGGGTGTGTGTGATTGACACTGTAGATAGGATAAAGCACAATTTCGTTCTACTGTACATGTATGGTTGAATGACAATAAAGGGTGATTTAATACCTGTAAATAGTTACTATTTTTTTAGTAACTTGCCCAACACTGTTCATTAGGCACCATCCAGGGAACCAACAAGTGCACTCTTCTTACAATCAAGACTGCTAAAGCTCTACATTCTTATTGAAATCAAAACTGCAATAATGATGTACAATGTGTGAAACAATTCATTGTCTAAAACAATCCAATTTGGTTTTTGTTACAGAGATGTAGGCTATGAGTTTAGGGGTACTTTGAATTTTAGGCAACCAAGTGTCAAGACAACTAAAAGAAGTTTCTCTATTTCAGTAAGTGGTGTGAAATTAGCTTAAAAGAAGATGTAAAACAATGTCCAAACATTACACAATTTAAAAGGAAATGCAATAATTTAATTTTCAAAAAGTATGAAGAATTATAATGTAGTAAAACATAGGATGTTATGTTAACGTGAATGAATGAATGAATGAATGAATGAAAATTTTACTCAGTAATGAACATGCAGTAAAAACAGCAAAAAATATATAGGACACATGAAAGTAAATATACTGTATGTTTTGGTGTGTGTCAATGTGACACTGAGGAGGTGTTTACTGTTCTTGTTACTTGAAAATGTGACCTTTGGGGGTTAGGACTAGATAAGTCTTGGCTTCTTCCTACTCCTTTTTGAGCATGTTTTGTTTGTTTATAAAATTTAAAGAATTTTTTCTTTTCTTTTATTGAACCAATTGTATGTTATTTCGATTTTCTGTACATGTTCAAAATAAAATAAAGACAAAAAGACATTCTCAAAAATTCATTCCTTTTTTCTCATAAATTTTCAAAAATGTTCTTGTAAATATTTAACTTTTTTTCTCAAAAATTTGAGAGACTTTTCTTCTCTCATATATTTGTGACCATTTTCCTGTAAATTTCAATCTTTTTCTCATAAATTTGCAACTTTTTCTAAAAAAAAAATTGTATTTTTTTCCTGCAAATTTTCAACATTTTTCTCAAAAAATTTGCTGCATCCATATTGATGCTGGTTAAATTTTTTTTATTCTGCGTTATTAAATTGTAATTTGAGACTTAGTTAATTTTTAAATTGGCATCTTTAATCACATATTTGCACCTTTATCCTTGCAAATTTGTTGCTAATTTACATTAATACATTTGTACCTCATGCTAAATTGGTGAATAGTTCCTTGCTAAAACATAACAAATCACCTCCAGGTTACACATGAAGGCTGGAAATGTAAAGGAGGGACAACACAGAGATGGAGGAATGCCCCACTCACCCCCACTCGCCCTCTTTAACAGCCATATGGGTGTCTTGGGCCCCTCAGCTGGGCACGGCGATGCGTTGTTTATCAGGGACTTAAACAGGAGTTCAGTTTATCGCGCCATCTGTCCTCGTGTTCCTCGGCCGCCTTACTGCACTCATCCCTGTTGTATCCGTGTTAGCTCAGCCATCAGATTCTCCGCTCAGGTCAGACATACCATCCCCGAAGGAGAGTTTGGATTGCTGCCAACTCCGGAGTGGCTTGACCTGAACTCTGGCCCGTCTGTGAGGCATGGAGTTAAAAATATGAATTCTGACCAAAAAAACTCAACTGCCAGGCAGATTCAGCTGACTTAGGAGGAGGAGGAAGAGAAGGAGAGGTGGCCGAGGATCCAGAAGTTGTACTGCATTAAAAATAGTCTTACACCATTAGCCAAAAAGTTACTGGAGTAAGAGTACTGGCTAAAAAGTTATTCAAGTATAGAGTAATAACTTCACAAATTATGAGGACTTTTTTCTCATAAATTTGCATAAATTTTTTCTCATAAATTTTTTCTCATAAATTTTCTTTTCTAATAAATTTGCTACTTTTGCCAGTGTTTATTAGCAAAAAATCACAAATGTATGATTTTTCTTCTCTTTTCTTACTTCTTTCTCTTAAAGTTACTGATTTTTGTGTATTAGAAAAAAAGTGAAAAAGTATTACATTTTTCTCATCGATTTGTGACTTTTTTCCTTATAAATTAATGGTTTTTTCTAATAAATTCCTGATTTTTGAGACTTTTTAATTCGAGACTTTATTCTCTGATTTTCTTCTACATTTGACATATTTTCTTGTATCTTGGAAATTTATTAGAGTGGATAATAATAGTAATAATGTGAAGGTAGTTATAAGACAGGCCACAAAAAAGTAGAAAAAATAAGGCAAATAGCATGAAAATGCAGGAAATAAATCAGGGAAAAAGTAAAATCATGACACAAGTTGGGAATTACATGACAAAAATAATTAAAGAAGGTTAACACTGGAAAAAACAAAGAGAAACAGGGTAAAACACTTATTGAAAACATGGTGAACACCGGGGAAAACAAGAGAAAAGCAGGGAAATGGAGTAAAAACCTGGAACAGTTAAAATGAGGTAAAACAAGGAATAAAAGGGTATACACAGGGAAAAAAATCACGATAAGATACAAACAGAAAAACAGAAAAACTATTAAATAAAAAATTAAAAAGTAAATGGAAAAAAGGGTAAATTGTAAAAAAAAAAAAAATAGGTAAAAACGGGGCAAACAAGGTAAAACAAGGGAAAATGAGGACAAAAATGAGGCTAGCACAGGAAAAACTAGAAAAGCACTCGGAGAGCGCAGACCTCCGCCAAGCGCCACAGTTCCCCCCATACAGTGTTTGTGTGTACGTTTTCAGATTCCTTGAGCATGAAAACATATGACTAGCAATTGGATTCACAATGATTATTTGTTTATTTGACAGGGACAGTGCAATAAACATAGACAATTAATCAATGACAATCAATCTGATAGTGATAGGATTAGTGGTTCAGTAGTAAAAGCATTGCCTCCTTGGCGGAGGTAATAAACTGAAGTGTTGCTGTTGTGTCCATGTCCTCCACTGACGGATGCAGACTGGGTAGACAGGTTGCCGTGGGTTTTATATTATATTATTGGGGTTGCGCTCCGCGGCAAAAGAGAATTTAGAATGTTCCCCGGCAGAGAGCTCGTTTTTGCACAGCGCCTATGGCTGGCCGGTGAATTTCTGCCAAATGCGCAGCGCCTATGGCTGGCCGGTGAATTTCTGCCAAATAATCCGGCGGCGGACAGCTGCCCGTGTCAGGTTGTGCAGCTGCGCGCAAACAGAGGCACGCTGGCGGGCCCAGGCCACTAGTGTTTTCTGCATGCTTTTGTGGCTAAAACGTTGAGGAACGCGGAGTTTGTGTTGGTCAGACACGACGACCAGCGGCCTCCATTGCGCCTGCGCACATGTTGAAAATGGCCGTATGTCACAGTGTTAAAAAAATGCTTTAAAAAAATTCCTGTATCCAGACAGTGATGCGGCTCATCCCCAAAATTTAATCAGTTCTTCCTTGTACTATTTCCAACAACGCCTGAAAGTTTCATCGAAATCCGTCCAAAAGTTTTTGAGTTATCTTGCTAACCAACAGACAGACAAACAAACAGACAGACAGACAGACAGACAGACAGACAAACAGACAGACAAACCCCGGCAAAAACATAACCTCCTCCTGGCCTTTTCGGCCTGGCGGAGGTAACTAGAAAAGCACTCAGAGAGCGCAGACCTCCGCCAAGCGGCACAGTTCCACCCATACAGTGTTTGTGTGTACGTTTTCAGATTCCTTGACCATGAAAAGATATGAGTAGCAATTGGATTGACAATGATAGGATTAGCGATTCAGTAGTTATTCACGAAAATGGCATTTTCCGTAATGGCGGCGACAGTTCCCCCCATACAGTGTTTGTGTGTACGTTTTGAGATTCCTTGACCGTGAAAACATATGACTAGCAATAGCACGGTGATTGTCCGCATCGTCTGTGTTATCTCCCTGCCTTTTTTTCTTTCTCATGCACTCTGCACTCTGTTGCCTTCTGTGTTTCACACTTTTAGACTTTGAACGAGGCATGACTGGCAATATCGAGCAGATCGTCTTTTAAAAAAAAAAAAACTAACCTCCTGGCGGAGGTAATAAGAAAATAAATAAATAAATAAATAAATAAAACTAAGCTCGACGAGCTTCAATAGCGCTTGAGTCGCTGCATTTCTTGTGTCGCTGCAGCACGGTGATTCTCCGCATCCTGTGTGTTGAAAATGGCCCTATGTCACAATGTTAAAGAATCCTTTAAAAAATTCTTGTATCCAGACGGTGATCCGGATAATCCCCAAAATTTAATCAGTTCTTCCTTGTACCATTTGCAACAACGCCTGAAAGTTTCATTGAAATCCGTGCAAAACTTTTTGAGTTATCTTGCTAACCAACAGACAGACAGACAATCAGACAAACCCCGGCAAAAACATAACCTCCTGGCCTGCGGCCTGGCGGAGGTAAACAGGGTAAAACTGGGAAAACCTATCAAAAAACAAAGTAAAACTTGAGAAAAAACAAGGTGGAACAGGCAAAGCCAGGGTTAAATGGCATTCACTTATACAGCACTTTTTACTCATCTCTGAATGACCAGCGTGTTTTACGGATCCTGCTATTCACCCATTCTTGCACACATTCACACACTGATGGTGGCGGAGCTGCCATGCAAGGCGCTGGCTTGACCCACCAGGACCAACTTCGACATGCAATCTGCAGAGAGAGAATAGAACCACTGACCCTTTGATTAGTAGTCAGCCACGCCTGCGCCACAGCCTCAACCAACAACAACAACAACAACAACAACAACAACAACAGGGTAAACCAAGGTCAAAACAGGAAAAAAGGGAAAATGGGTTAAAACAAAGAAAAGACAGGATAAAGCATTGTACAATGGGAAAACCAGGGTAAAACAAGGTAGAAGTAGTTTAATAAACACGGTAAAAACATGGAAAATAGGGGGAAACCAAGGTAAACTCCACCCTTCTGTGTGGAGTTTGCATGTTCTCCCCGAGTCTGCATGGGTTTACCCCGGGTACTCCGGTTTCCTCCCACAGGCCAAAAACCTGCAAGTTAGGTGAATTGGAGACTCTAAAGTGGCCCTAGGTGTGAATGGTGAAGGGATGGCGCCGTACCGTGACTGCTTCATCCATCTGGATGCCCTGAATTTCCCCTGTGGGGATTAATAAAGTACACAAATAAATAAATAAATAAATAAACAATTTTGAAAAAAGGGGGGGGAATTAGAAAATATGGAAAAATGTTTAAACAGGGCAAGAACAAGGTTTAAAAAAAATTAAAAACAAAGGAAAACTGTGAAAAAAGGGGGAAAAACTAAGAAAACTGTTACAAATGAGATAAAAAAAGGGGGAAAATATGGTATAAAAAAAACAGGCAAAAAGATGGAAAAAATCAAGGTCAACACAGGGGAAAACCCAAGGTAAAAGAGGAACAGAGAGCAAAACAAGGTTAAAATGGGAAAAAAAATATGGGGTAAAACAAGTGAAAAACAAGGTAAAGCATTGTTCAATGGGAAAACCAGGGTAAAACAAGGTGAAAGCAGTTTAAAAAACAACACAGAGAAAAACAGGAAAATGGGGAAAACAGGATAAAACAAGTAAAAAAAAAAAAAACCAAGAGAAAATAGGCGAAAAAAAAAAAAACGGGTTATAACAGTAAAATATGAAAAAAATTTAAAAAAAAAAACAACGGAAAAACAGGGAAAACAAGTAGAAGTGGGGGAAACTGTTAAAAGCTATGTAAAAACAGAGAAAATAGGGGAAACCAAGGGTAAAAAAGGGAAAAACAAGGTCACCATTGGGGAAAAACTATGAAAAACAGGCAAAGACAGAGTAAAACAAAGTCATAACAAATAACAACAGGGCAAAATAAGGTTTCAACATGAAAAAAGGGAAAATGGGGTAAAACAAGAATAAAACAGGGTAAAACATTGTACAATGGGAAACCAGGGTTAAACATAAGCAGTTTAATAAACACAGCAAAACACTGTAAAAACAGTGAAAATGGAGGGTAAAAGAAGCTAAACAGAAGAAAACTGGTGATAACAGGCAAACACCATATTGTAACGTTGGGACCATGTTAAGGGGGGCAGGGATTTCCCAGCATGCTTTGCCAGTTGAAAACGTTATATGTGTGTAACCGTGATTTAAACGGAGGTCTGGGAGAATGACCTCCCCTCCTGCCTGTGCTCAGTGTGTGTGAAAAATAAATCCTGTTGATCGCAACCATCTGCTCCATTTTCTTTGTGTGAACCCTGCTTACGTCACATTGGTGTCAGAAGTGGGATTTACTGGTTCCCAAGCTGTGGTGCGGCGCTGACATCGGGACGATGTCGAGAACCAGAGGGGAGTAGTGTAGCGAACTCAATATGAGCACCCTACTTGGCTTGCCAAGAGGGTTGACCCTACTGGCGACACAGGTAGAGTGCGGGACTCCGGAGCAGGAGGCATGAGTTCGAACCTCCCGGTGGGACGTTGTCAGTTGGCGCGCACATTACAATATGTAAAATCTTAAAATAGGAAAAGCAGGAAAAACAAGGAAAAAAACGGGGGAAATTGTTAAAAATGGTGTAAAGGGGAAAAGTAGGATAAAACAAGGGAAAAAGAGGAGGAAACGAGTTCATCACGGGGGGAAAAAACAAGGTAAAATTGAGAAAAACTATTAAAACACGGTAAAATTGGAGAAAAGAGCAGCTTAATAGAGGCAAAGACAGGGTTAAACAGGTAAAAACAAAGAGGTTAAAGTACTTAAAACATTTGGGAAAAAAAAAGACAAAAAATAGGATTTAAAAAAGTGAGGAAAAAACACATTAAACATGGTAAAACCATGAGAAAAAAAAAACTGTTTAGAAACAATGTTGAAAAAAAATTGTTTTAATCTTACTTTAAACTCAAATGCGTTTGTAGCTTCATGTAACGTTTAACTACCACACTGTAAATCACTAAAAATGTCTCCTTCCTTTGTAGAGTTGCTGATAAATATTCCAACACACAAACATCTGCATATTTTATTCCAGCCGCTAATCACAGACTTCTTTTATAAAGATATTCTAACATTCAGCCAGAGCCGGCGCATGTTTGTCTCACGCAGATGGAGGAAACAGGAAACTGGTGACGTCTCCGTCCCTCCTGCCAATCTTTAGCTGCTAATTGAGCAGATGCTTTCCCCCCACAGTAGCTCCTCAACAGAGAGGGACGGCAGGATGCAGCAGAAGGAGAGAAGGAATGACGGTGGGAGAGAGAGGAGCAGAGAGAGGAGACGACGTGTCTTCAGGTGGTGTTGAGGAGCCCCCCGCGGCGCTGATAACAGAATTCCCTCCCAGCAGTCAGGAAGATTACGTTCCTGTCAGAAAACGGCAGGAGGAACGCACAAAAAACCCAAACAGCAGCACCGACGGTGGAACTAGAATGGAATTTAAAGCGGATCTCTGCAATGTTCCAAAAACAATCACACTTAGCAGACCCTGTGGTCAGGAGGTGAACTGCAAATCTGATGGGCGACTTGTAGCATTCATACAGCCATGGGATATTTAGGAATTTTTATTGAAGTAATGTAATAATTCATTATGAAAATTGTAGTGGAAATATTCATACACCTGGAATAAACATGCAAAAAGCAGGAAAAAAAAACTATTTTTATCCCATTATTTGATCCATTTTTACTATATCTTTAGCGTGTCTTTTCCTGATTTTATCATGTTTTTTTCCTCGTTTTGCTTATTGTCCATCCAGTTAATACTAAATATTTTTTGCCATGTTTTTTTCATTATTTTTACCACATTATTTCACATTTTTTTCTCAAATTTCATTCCCGGTTTTTTTTCTGATGTTTTCCTGTTTTTCCTCTCTTAACATATTTTTCCACATTTTCCCCATTATGCTTTGTTTTCGCCAATTTGTCTTTATTTTTACCTAGTTTTGTCCCTTGTTTTTTTTCTGCATGTATCCAGTTTTTCTTCCTGATTTACCCAGTTTTTTAATTATTTTTTAAAACATTTTTCTCATGTTTTTCCTTATTAATTTTACGGTTTTTCTCCCTTGCTTACCATGGCTTTCTCCCTGTTTTCCCTGCATTATCTTGGGTTTTTACTCATTTTTCTTAGTTTTTACCAAGTTTTTTTTCCTTGTTTTTGCCTGTTTGTCCCATATAGCCCATTATCTTCCTGGTTTACCCATATTCCCTGTTTCTTCAATATTTTTACCCCATTTTTCTTCAGTGTTTTACCCTGTTTTTTGTTTTTTGTTTTTTGTTTTTTCAGTTTTTCCTCCTTGTTTTTCCCCATGGGCAGCGCAGTGGCAGAGTGGTTAGCACTGCGGCAGCACAGCAACTCACCCTTGGCCGGGGGGATCCTGGGTTTGATCCCAGCCCCCGACCAACAGTGATCTGTGTGGAGTTTGCATGTTCTCCCCGTGTCTGCGTGGGTTTACTCCAGGATTTCTCCGGTTTCCTCCCACATGCCAAAAACATGCAAGTTAGGTTAATTGGCATCAAACTGGGGGGTTCTAAATTGTCCTTAGGTATGACTGTGAGAGTGAATGGTTGTCTGTCTCTCTGTGTTGGCCCTGCGATGGACTGGCGATCTGTCCAGGGGGGACCCTGCCTCTCTCACAAGGATGCTGGGATAGGCTCCAGCCCCTCTGCGACCCAAAAAGGATTAAGCGGAAGAAGATGGATGGATGGATAGATGTTTTTTCCTCATTTCTTTCCATGTTTTTTTTTCCTTGTTTACTATGCTTTTTCACTTTCTTTTCCAGTGTTTTCTTTTTCTTTCTCCTCTTTTAACAAACTTTTATCCAATTGTTTTTCCCCATTCATTTTTTTTCTTTTCACTTATTTTCTTTCTTGTTTTCCCAGTTTTTTTTCTTTTTTTGTGTTTTTTCTTCTTTTTCCAATGTTCCCCACTTTTAACCACATTTTTCTTATTTTTAATTGCATTTTCCCTGTTTTTCCTCTGTTTTGTTATGTTTTCCTCTGTCTTTTTACTCAATATTCCCATCAGTTTTACTCTATTTTTGCAGTAATTAGGGTTATTACTGAGGTATAATAGTTGTATTTCCCTGTACTGATGCTGTAGTTTGCAGGTGTATGACAAAACTTATATCCACCGTTATAACGGCAAGTTGAGGTAAGATTCTAAACCAAACAGCACTCAGGTTCTCCAGCGTTTTTACGTCTGAGTCAAGAAACTGACCCACAAGTTACATCCCTGTGCCTTTCTTTTACATCCGGTCTATTCTGTGAAATAAACACACGTGTCCTCCGTGTCCGTGCTTATGAGTCCTCCTGACAGTCTAAACAGTCCAAATGAAACAGAGGAGATATTTGACAGTCAAACACTGACATGTGAGGGTGGAGCTCATCAACAGTCTCGCTCTGTTGTCACGCTGACAAACAGCTCGGTGGAGTTTGAAATATCTGCCCTAACAAGGTGTCAAAACTCCTCTAAACATCCCCTCACGCAGTCTGCCAACACGTCCTCAATCACCGTCTCTCCGCTGCCGTTTCTGCCTTCTGTCGGCCTCCTTTCATTTTAACCGAACCTGCTTCACAGGAACTCCCGGTTGTCTCTTCTTCTCCATCACCATCATCATCCAAACTCTTCACACATGTGTACAAAAGTGTGTATGAAGGGTCTAAAACTGGTGGAGGATGTTTGGAAGCACTTTGATTCAGTTCAGATGTGTTTATATGGCGCCTAATCACAAAAGAATCATCTCTAGGTGCTAGATACAATAAGGCCAGGATCACACACTAAAATAATTCAGAGAACCACAACGGCCAGAACTAAACAGAACCAGGCTTTAGACAAAAATATTATTAAAACCGAGTAAAAACAGGAGAAAATATAATAATAATAATTAAAAAAAAAAAAACAGGACAAAAATGGTGTAAGTAACTGGAAAAGAAGGATGAAAACTGGGAAAGTACCAGAAAAAACTGGCTAAGCACTGAGGGAAAAAAACTGAGGTTGTGAGTGTAAATAACACATAGAAAAAAATGCAGTAAAACCAAACAGGGGAAATCCTGGAAAAGCAGTGCAAAACATGGAAAAATGGGGGTGGGGAGGAAGAGTTAAATATTGGAGCACACCCTCAGCTTTAATCTGATAAAACTACCAGGTACCAGGGTAAAAGCATGGAAAAAGGATAAAAATCAAAAACTTCAAATCATTGGATGTGGCAGAGAGAAACAGTGTTTCAGCCAACTTCCAGAATGGCAACATGAGCCTGGGATCACAAAGTCCATTTCGATCCTCAGTCAAGGTGGACATACCGACTGTTAGAGGAAACTAACACTTATATGGTCTCTTTTGCTCACAGCAGGCAGACCTACACCTATATCCCAGGCTGGGATCTGTACCCATGACACCATGATCTAAATCTTCTCACTCTTACCACTGAGCCAAAGAGGAACTCCTCACTAGCTCTCAGCTAGTAACGGAGGTGTACTCTGCCAGTGTCATGAACTGCACTACTGACTAATTCCCCATAAAGGAACACATAGAAAACACAATGGAAAAACATGGACATGGGGAAAATGCAGTAAAAGCAGGGAAAATCCTTGAAAAGCAGGGAAAAATGTGGTGGAAAAAAAGGCATGGGGGTAAGGGTTTAGCCTCAGCTTTAATCTGATATTGTGGTGAGTGTAAATAACGAGACTGGTTCATACAGCAGACGACTTCATTCACTCTCACATCAGTCATACACAGAAAAACCATGTCTCAATACACCATGGGTTCTCCTTTTATACCAACCACCCATCTCACATCTGCATGACATCTCACATCACAATAGATTCATCCCTTCTCCCCCCAACTCCTTCTTCCTGCTACCTCACCATAATCTCCATAGCCATTGTCCTTCTCTGTTTACCCTCTGCATCCAGTCTGCAATGATTAACCCAGCCTCTACACCCCCCCCCCCCCCCAAGAATCTCAGACCGAGTTTCAGTCCTCACGTCCTTTTGGCTTCAGTCTCCTCCCATATCTGCTGTAACGGGGATTTACCGCCTCTGAGGTGCTGCTGTGCCGGCAGGGGGCTCCTGGAGGTGTGTCTGTCTGCGGGTGGGCCATGGCGAGGGGGGTGAAACCTTCGAGTTGCCCGTGTGGCTGCTCTGATGAATCGTTTACCTGGGGAGTTTTCAGTGGGGGTCTTCCGCGGCGAGGGGCCTGAGCCAACAGCACTTGCTCGTCCGCCACCACAAAGGTGGGCTTAAGTCTGTCTATGCATATTTTCTCCCGACGACCCCCCAAGTCTAACAAAAAATGTTTGTCCCCTGTTTTCAGCACTCTGAATGGGCCATCGTAGGGTGGGCGCAATGGAGGGCGGTGGGCATCGTGCCTGACAAACACGAACGCCGCGTTCTTCAAAGTTTTTGGCACAAAAGCGTGTGGAAAACAGTGGTGGGCCGGGCCGGGCAGCGTGCCTATGTCTGCACTATGCTGCAAGCGCTGAGATGGGCAGTTGTCCGGCGCGGGATTATCTGGCAAAAATTCCCTGGGCAGCCACAGAGGCTGAGAAAAAACAAGCTCCGCCGGGGAAGCCTCCAAATCCTCTTTTGGTGCGGAACGCAACACCAATAAAACCCACGGCAACCAGTCTACTCAATTTGCATCCGTCAGCGAAGCCCTGAGCGCTGCTTTCAGTGACCTATGAAAACACTCGCATAACCCATTGGCCTGTGGGTTGTACGCGGTTGTGCGATGAATTGCAACACCCAGGCTATGGGCCATCGCGGACCAGAGGTCTGAAACAAACTGAGGGCCCCTATCGGCTGTGATGTCCGACGGGATTCCAAAACGTGCCACCCATGTCGTCAAAAAAGCACGCGCCAAGTCCACGGACGTGGTTGCCGCCAGCGGGACTGCTTCTGGCCAGCGTGTGGTGCGGTCCACCACTGTCAGAAGGTGCGTGCACCCCTGCGATGGCGGGAGGGGGCCCACGAGGTCCACGTGAACATGGTCGAACCTCTTAGCCGGTATACTAAACAGCTCCGAAGGAGCCTTTGTGTGTCTGTGTACTTTGGCTCGTTGGCTCGCTACGCAGGCTGCAGCCCACTCTTTCACTTGTCTGCGCAGGCCTGGCCACACGAACTTCGCTCCCACCATTGTGACTGACGCGCGCACCCCTGGGTGCGCCAGAGCATGAACTGACTCAAACACGCGGCGGCGCCAAGCGACTGGGACCACCGGGCACTGGCGTCCCGTGGAGACGTCGCAGATTGGGGGGGGGGGGCTTGCTGTCTTGCAGTACTCTGCTCTCCAGCCTTAACCCTGTTGGTCCAGACTGGAGTGCGCGCACGTCCGTATCGCCAATACTGCGCGCGAGAGGCAGTCCGCTACCACATTCAGTTTACCCAACATGTGCTCGTAAACTCTGAGATCGCAGCCAGCTGTCTCTGCTGCCGGCCCGACCATGGTTCCGAAACCTTGGCAATCGCGAACGTCAGCGGCTTGTGGTCCACGAACGCGGTGAAGCTGCGCCCTTCCAGCCAGAACTGGAAGTGGCGTATGGCCAGGTGGAGAGCCAGCAACTCTCTGTCGAACGCACTGTATTTACGCTCACTGTCGCGCAAAGCCCTGCTGAAAAAAGTGAGCGGCTGCCAGTTACCGGCGACATGTTGCTCCACGACGGCCCCTATGGCCACATCCGAGATGTCAGTAGTGAGCGCTATCCGGGCCGCCGGGTCCGGGTGCGCTAACATTGCGGCGTTTGCCAGGGCTGTTTTAACCTCAGAGAATGCCTGCTCTCGCTTCGGAGTCCATTCGACTCTGTCCGTGGGTTTCCGTTTCTTGAGCACAGCATATAATGGCTGCATGAGTTGAGCTGCACGGGGGAGGAACCGGTCATAAAAGTTAACCATCCCCCAAAATTCTTGCAGCACCCTGACCGTCTGAGGCCGGGAAAAATTCGCCACGGCGCGCACTTTGTCGGGCAAGGGTATCGCTCCCTCCGGTGAGACGTGGTGCCCCAAAAATCAATCCCCGTCACGCCGAACTGGCATTTCGCTGGGTTGATTATTAACCCGTGCTCCTCCAACCTCCGGAAAACTGTCCTGAGGTGGGTTACGTGTTCGTCCTCAGACGCACTGGCCACCAGGATATCATCCAGGTAGACGAACACAAACGGGAGATGGCGCAACACCGCATCCATCATGCGTTGGAATGTCTGTGCTGCTCCTTTTAATCCGAAGGGCATGCGTAAAAACTCAAACAAGCCAAACGGAGTTATTACCGCTGTTTTGGGTATGTCCTCCGCGCGCACTGGGACCTGGTGGTAACCGCGGACCAGGTTTATTTTAGAAAAAATGCGTGCTCCAGCGAGGTGAACGGAAAAATCCTGAATATGGGGAATCGGGTAGCGGTCGTGCGCTGTGGCGTTATTCAATCTGTGGAAATCTCCACACGGTCGCCACGATCCCTCGGACTTAGAGACCATGTGTAGCGGGGACGCCCATGGGCTGGTCGATTGCCCGATGATGCCCAACATTTCCAGGTTGGCAAACTCCTCGCGCGCTATTGCCAGTTTAGCTGCGTCCAAGCGCCGAGGTTGTGTGAAAACGGGCGGCCCGGTGGTGGTGATAAAGTGTTCCACCCTGTGTTTAGCGATGGCCACCAAAAACGTCGGGACCGTGAGTGCTGGGAACTGAGTGAGCAGTGTGTGGAACTTACCCCCTGGAGCTGTGACGTTGGCTTGCGTTATTGGCCCGGCCCCTTGAGCTGTACAGGGGAGAGAATCAAAAGACAGTGCATTAACCAGGTGCCTGTTAGCAACATCGACTAGCAACCCATGTGCACACAGAAAATCAGCTCCCAGGATTGGGAAACTCAGTGCCGCTATTGCAAAATCCACTCGTACATACGGCCATGTAGGGATAAAGTCAGTGTTCTCCCACCAAAAGTCTTAATGCCCGAGCCGTTTACTGCTACCAGCCCAAGGCCGCTAGGTCCTGCTAGCCGATCGGCATAGGACGGCAGGATGATGCTCCTCTGGGCTCCGGTGTCTATGAGGAACCGTCTCCCTGAGCGCGAGTCTGTCACATAGAGCAACTTGTTCTCTTCACCGGCCATCGCAGCTGCTACCAACTGCTGGCCTTGGCGTTTCCCGAGTGCTTGAACTGGCACGGTGGCGCACATCTGCGTGCATTCTCTCCAAAGCGGCGGTGGTAGAAGCAGAGCGTGTCTCTCTGGCGCTTTCTGGCCTCCACTGCTGCTATTGTCGATGGCTCCTCGCCTCCGCTGGTCATCTCGCTGGGTTCCAACGCCGCCACGTTCACTGTGAGGGCTCTGGTGGTGAGGATGATCCGATCTGCCTCCTGGACTAGCGCACGGTAGTCACACGCGGCCAGCAACTGCGAGTTGGCAAGAACTGCTCTCACCTCTGTTGGGAGGTTCTGGAGGAAAAGGTGGGCAAACAGAAAATGCCCGTCGTCCGTGCCCATTAACGCCAACATCTTCTCCATCAGGTTGACCACCGAACCATCTCCTAACTCGGAGCGCTTCAGGAGCTTCTCTGCTCTCTCACAGTCTGAGAACGTGTAGCGCCAGGTCAGCGCGGCCTTGAGAGCCCCGTATTTGTCGTGGGCTGGAGGCTGTTGGAGCAGGCTCACTACCTGCTGAGATGTGCGAGCATCCAGCACTGTGACCACATAGTAATATTTGGTGTCGTCTGCCATTATTCCCCGGAGGGTGAACTGAGCCTCGGTGTGGTGGAACCAAGACCGCGGGTCGTGCAGCCAAAAGTCCGGTAGTTTGACCAAAACAGCGCACGCGTTACTGGGGGTTCCCGTCTGGGCGGTCTCTGGGATGCTTGCCAAGTCACTGGGGCTTCCCGTCCGGGCTGACTCTGGGGTTCTTGCCTCGTGTTCCATAATTTGTCAAGGGGTCACCAGTGTGGTGAGTGTAAATAACGAGACTGGTTCATACAGCAGACGACTTTATTCACTCTCACATCAGTCATACACAGAAAAAGCATGTCTCAATACACCATGGGTTCTCTTTTTATACCAACCACCCATCTCACATCAGCATGACATCTCACATCACAATAGATTCATCCCTTCTCCCCCCAACTCCTTCTTCCTGCTACCTCACCATAATCTCCATAGCTATTGTCCTTCTCTGTTTACCCTCTGCATCCACTCTGAGATGATTAACCCAGTCTCTACACCATAACTACCAGGTACCAGGGTAAAAAACATAAAAATCATTGAAAGTAGCACAGAAAAATGATAAAAACATAATAAGCACAATGAAAAAAAAAAAAAAACATCAGAAAAATGTAGTAAACACAAAAGAAAAACAGGGTAAAAACAAAGCAAACACTATGGAAAAAATGGGAAAATTATAAGAGACTCAAGGGAAAAACAGAGAAAAAAACATAGTAAACACTGGAAAAAAACAAGGGCCAAATGTAGTAAGCGCAAAGGAAAAAATGGAAAAAACATTGTAAACCCAAGGGAAAATCAAAGGAAAAATGTAACAAACTCAAGTGGGATAATGTAGTTAAGACATGGGAAAAATGGTAAAACCAGTAAACCAAGTGGAAAAATGGGGAAAAAAAAAAGGGTATGTACAATAAAAAAAAATAGGGGAAAAACATAGTTAACACAAGGGAAAAACAGAGAATAAATGCAGCAAACACAAGGGAAAAAATGTAGTAAACACAAGGGAAACAATGGGAAAAATAATAAGCACAATGAAAAAATGGGAAAAAACTTTGTAAATACAAGGGAAAAACAGGGAACTGTAGAGGAGCTTGGAATAATGAGGCAATGTGATTTATAAACCAAAGTTTATTATCAGCTTCGCTCCTCTAACAAGTCTCATCTCAGTGCAGAAGCAGAAGTAGAATAGAGGAAGAACACATTCAGCTCTACATACTTATACCTACACATAACAAAAGACATGCATAACAAAGCTGACATCCCGCCTTATCTTAATCCCCCTCCTTTGTCTTCGTATCCCTCCACCTGGCCCTGGGAGGTCAGGGCCATCGATCTGGTCTCCACCGCAGTGCCTCAGATGCTCTTTGATCTCTGCTGACGGTTGAGACCTCTTTGTCCTGTTCTGAGGTGTGAAGTTGCTTTACATATGTAATCACCAAACATTCTCACATGCTTATACATATGTAGGTTATGGGATATATGATTAATATAGACCACAGCCCCCCCCCCCCCCAACCGACTAAGAAAAGGACAATAGAAAAATTCACAGTTTAAGATAATTATTATGACATACTAACTGCTACACCTCTTGACAAGGAAGAAACTTTCCAGCAGCTATGCTCCTATAGAGAATTCAGTGGTAATCATAACAGCGTAGTAATATCACAAGTCAGTCTTAAACTGTTACAGCACAATTAGTGAACAACTTTTGAGTAGTTTGCATCAGTCCCTGTGCCGTCTGGGTTTTAATCTTCTCCCGAATCTGCTGTGGGTCCGCTTGGGCGTCCTGGTGGGACCTTCCTGTAAGGAATCTGCAGCTTGGGGAGGGGAGTGATTATTTGTTCTCTGCAGGGGGGCTGACTCTTTTCTCTTAGGGGGTCTACCCCGCCGAGGTGCTCTCGCCAACCGTGCAGGTTTGTCTCTCAACAAGAAGGCAGGTTTAAGTCTTTCAATGCTGACTGTTTCTTTTCTGTCCCCTAAATCAAGCACAAAATGCTTATCACCAGGTTCCAGCACTCTGAAAGGTCCATCGTATGGTGGACGGAGAGTTGGTTTTAAAGCTTCATGCCTAACAAAAACGAATTCAGCGTTTTTTAAAGCTTGGGGGACAAAAACCCGTGGAAAAGAGTGATGTGCCGGTCCGGGGAGAGTGTCAGGACCGTTGCTGCCTAAAAGCCTCGGGGCTGGAAGATGCCCTGGCTCTGGGTTTTCTGGTTAAAATTCACCTGGGAGCCTGAGAGGTTGTGCAAAAACTAATTCTGCTGGGGAGGCGTCTAGATCCTCTTTAGGCACAGCACGCAACCCCAATAAAACCCAGGGAAGTTTATTTACCCAATTTGTATCCGTTAGTGAGGCTCTGAGGGCGGCCTTTAAAGATCTGTGAAAACGCTCGCATAACCCATTAGCCTGAGGGTGATAAGCGGTGGTGCGGTGAATTGTCGCTCCTAAGCTGCTGGCCATGGCTGACCAAAGCTCCGAGACGAATTGAGGCCCCCTATCGGACGTGATGTCCTATGGGACGCCAAAACGTGCCACCCAGTTTGTCAAAAAAACGCGAGCGACTTCCTCCGCTGTGGTTGACGCCAGAGGGACCGCCTCAGGCCAGCGCGTAGTACGGTCTATCATTGTTAACAGATGTGTGAAACCTTGGGAGGAAGGTAGTAGTCCCACGAGGTCGACATGAATATGGTCGAACCTTCTAGCTGGGATGCGAAAAGGCTCTAGAGGGGCTTTTGTGTGTTTGTGTATTTTGGCGCGCTGACAAGACATGCAAGTTTTTGCCCATTCTTTTACGTTTTTGCGCAGGCCGGGCCACACAAACTTTTCGGCGACCATTTTAACCGAGGCGCACACACCCGGGTGCACGAGGGCGTGAATTGAGTCGAAAATACGGCGGCGCCATGCAGCTGGGACTACCGGGCGAGGACGGCCGGTTGAGATGTGGCATATTAGGGGGGGTACACCGTCGCGTAAACCCCTTTCCTCCAGCCTTAACCCTGTTGGTCCAGACAGGAGTACGCGCACGTCTGCATCACTACTTTGCTCCTCCGCCATGGCTGCGTAATCTATCCCTACGTGGATTGGGGCCGCGTATGTGTCCGCGTTGGCGAAGAGTTCTGCGGCTGAGGTAGTATAATCTGTCTCCTCGTGCTCTGGCGATGTCACAGCGCGAGAGAGGCAGTCTGCTACCACGTTAAGTTTGCCTGCCACATGTCGAATGTCTGTGGTGAACTCTGAAATTGCAGCTAGCTGTCTTTGTTGCCTGCCTGACCATGGTTCTGAAATTTTAGCCATCGCAAAGGTGAGCGGTTTGTGGTCTACAAAAGCCGTGAAACGCCGCCCCTCTAACCAGAACTGGAAGTGGCAGATGGATAAATGAAGCGCTAGCAGCTCCCTGTCAAAAGTGCTGTATTTACGCTCAGTTTGGTTTAACGATTTGCTGAAAAATGCCAAAGGTTGCCAGGTTCCGCCAACGTGTTGTTCTACAACCGCCCCTATGGCCAGGTCTGAAGCGTCTGTGGTTAGCGCGATGCGGGCCAAGGGATCAGGATGAACCAACAATGTGGCGTTAGCTAGGGCACTTTTTACTTCCGCGAAGGCGCGTTCGCGCTCCGGGGTCCATTCGACCACGTTGGAAGGCTTTTGTTTTCTGAGCGCGTCATATAGGGGCTGCATGAGTTGAGCTGCACGGGGGAGGAAACGGTTGTAAAAATTAACCATTCCCAAAATTTCTTGCAGCGATTTGACCGTTTGTGGCCGTGGAAAACTTTTTACTGCGCGAACTTTGTCTGGCAGTGGGACTGCCCCCTTCGGTGAAACTCTGTGTCCCAAAAAATCAATTTGTGGCACGCCAAATTTGCATTTGGCTGGACTGATTATTAACCCGTGCTCTTCTAGTCTTTGAAAAACCATAGTGAGATGCTGTTCGTGTTCTTCCTCCGACGAGCTGGCTACCAGCATATCGTCGAGGTAGACAAACACGAAAGGGAGGTCGCGTAATACCGCATCCATCATCCGCTGAAAGGTTTGAGCAGCGCCTTTGAGGCCGAAAGGCATCCGCAAAAATTCAAAAAGACCGAAGGGGGTTATTACAGCTGTTTTAGGAATGTCTTCCGCTCGAACGGGGACTTGGTGATAGCCACGGACCAGGTCTATTTTAGAAAAAATGTGCACACCCGCCAGATGTAGTGAAAAATCTTGGATGTGAGGAATTGGGTAGCGGTCATGAGCTGTCGCATTGTTTAATCTGCGGTAATCGCCGCACGGTCTCCAAAAACCGTCGGATTTCGGGACCATGTGTAGTGGTGATGCCCAGGGGCTTTTTGAGCGTCTGATAATGCCTAGTTTTTCAAGGGTGGTAAACTCGTCCCGAGCTATGGCGAGCTTGGTCGCGTCTAAGCGCCGAGCTTTGGCGAAAACGGGTGGACCCGTTGTGGGAATAAAGTGTTCAACCCCGTGCTTAGCCACTGTAGCTGAGAATTTGGGAATTGTGAGTGCTGGAAATTGGGTGAGGAGTTGATCAAACTTACCTCCTGCTGTAGTGACGCTGGCCTGGATGGGTGGTGGAGAAACTCAAGCTGAGCAGGGAATAGAAGCAAATGACAGTGCATTAACCAAGCGCTTATTTGCTAGATCAACTAATAGCCCATGTGCACACAAAAAATCCGTGCCCAACAAGTTAAAACTCACCACCGCTACCACAAATGTCCATCTGTAGTTGCGGCCCTGAATGCAGAAGGGCAGATTCCTTTCACCATAAGTGTCGATGATGGAGCCGTTGGCTGCCATCGCTCCATTGCCCCGGGGGCCCATGGCCCGGTCTGCATGGGAGGGCATGATAAAACTCAGTTGAGCTCCAGTGTCAATTAGGAACTGTTTGCCGGTGTGTCCGTCAGTCACATAAAGAAGTTTATTTTTTTTTGCCGAGAACCACAGCCGTTAACGGTTCTCGGTTTGGGCATTTTCCAGAACTTTTGAACTTGCAGGGGGGAACGCATTTGTACGCCCCCTCGGCAAAACGGTGGTGGTAATAGCAGATGTCGTTCCGCCTGCTGCGTCTTGGTCGTGTTGCCACCATGGTGGGCGGGCTCTGCTCGGTTGTCTGTGGTTGTCCGTTGCTCTGGGCATCTGCGGATGCTGCTGTAGCCACCTGTTCCCTGCAGGCGTTGGTGAGTCGCTGCGCTTCTCGGGCCAGCGCGCGGAAGTCCTGCTGGGTGCTGCACCGCATGTTGATCAGCGTCCCTCTCATGTGTGGCGGCAGAGTGCTGAGGAAGATGTGTTGGAAGAGGAAGTTGTCGTTGTCCTCCTCCTTGAGCTGCAGCGTGTCCTCCATGAGGGCCTTGGGTCTGCATCCTCTGTGGCCGTAGATCGCCAGGATCTTCTCTGCTCTCTCCTCAGCTGAGGGGACGAAGTTCTCGACGATGGTCGCCTTCAGCTCTCTGTATTTGTCATAGGCGGGCGGCTGTCGGATTATGCTCAGCGCGCATCTTGACGTGGCAGCGTCGAGTTTGGCGACGATGTGATAAAACTTCGTCTCGTCCGCCGTTATGCCCGCCAGTGCAAACTGAGCCTCAGCTTGCTGGAACCACGAGCTCGGGTCTTCTTGCCAGAATTCTGGCAGCTTGACGGTGACGGCGCTTGTGTGGGCCATCCTTGATGTGTCCGCCGGGTGAGAGCGCCTTTCTTCTGCTCTCACGGCGGGGCTGGTGCTCAGTTGAGCCCTCTCTTCTGCCGTGGGGGAACGTCTTCCATCCGTTCCCCTGTCTGCATGGGCGCCGGCGTCTGCCTGGGTCGCCTCAGATGAGTCAATCGTGGGAGAACGCCTCTGGTCCATCCTCGCGTCAGGGTCATCAGTGTAGAGGAGCTTGGAATAACGAGGCGATGTGATTTATAAACCAAAGTTTATTATCAGCTTCGCTCCTCTAACAAGTCTCATCTCAGTGCAGAAGCAGAAGTAGAATAGAGGAAGAACACATTCAGCTCTACATACTTATACCTACACATAACAAAAGACATGCATATCAAAGCTGACATCCCGCCTTATCTTAATCCCCCTCCTTTGTCTTCGTATCCTTCCACCTGGCCCTGGGAGGTCAGGGCGATCGATCTGGTCTCCACCGCAGCGCCTCGGATGCTCTTTGATCTCCGCTGACGGTTGAGACCTCTTTGTCCTGTTCTGAGGTGTGAAGTCGCTTTACATATGTAATCACCAAACATTCTCACATGCTTATACATATGTAGGTTATGGGATATATGATTAATATAGACCACAGAAACAAACATAGTAAACAGTGTAGGAACATAGTATAACAAAGCAAAAAAGGGGGAAACCACAGCAAACACAAAGGAAAAAATGTGAAAATATATTAAACACAAGGGGAAAACTGGGTAAAAACACAGGAAAAACATTGTAAACACAAGCCAAAAAAACAGGATAAAATCATAGTACCACAAGGGAAAAACAGGATAAAAACATATTAAACACAAGGGGAAAAATGGGGAACACGTAGTAAACACAAGTGAAAAAAACTGAAAAAACATAGGAAACACCAAGGAAAAAAAAACAGGGTTAAAACACAGTACCCCAAGTACCTTGGAAAACCAAGGAAAAAATATAGTAAACACAAGGGAAAAGGCGTCGCCAAAACTGAGCAGAAACCAGGAAAAGGGAGCAGAGGCTGTGTTAAGGCTCAACTTTAATCTGACAAAACTCCCAAAATGGGAAGAAAACAGGGTGATCACAATAAAAAAAAAAGGTAAAACCGGGTAAGTACAAGAAAAAAATGGGAACCAGTTTTTTCTGATATTCACTGTGTTTTTTCCCCTGCTTTGACTAAATTTTTTCAGTGGTATTTACTCTTGTTTTGCACATTTTTTTCCCGCTTTCCTCCAAGATTTTCTTTTATCCAGTACTTACCCCATCCCCCTGTTTTTAATCTGTTTTCACAGTTTTTACTCTGTCCTTTGGAATACTTTACCCATTTATTTTTTCCTCTGGTTTTACCCAGTTTTGCACTTACCTTGCTTTTTTTCTCCATTTTCTGCTATGGCTTTCCCCATTTTTTCCCACTAGGTAGCCTGCTTTTTTCGCCAGTTTTTCACCTTCTTGTTTCCTGTTACCCTATATCTTTCCCGATACTTGCCCTGTTTTCCCCCCAGTTTTTTATAATGTTTTCCTCTCTTTTTACATGTTTTTTTTTTTACTTTCAGCTATTGCTTTCCCTACTATTTTACTTTGTTTTTGTCTGGTACTTAGCCTGTTTCCTGTTTTTGTTTTTGTTTTTTTCAGTTATTTTCTGTTTTCCCTGTGTTTTCCCCATTTTTCTGGTACTAACCATGCTTTATTTCTACAGTTGTTCTATTTTTTCTCAGCTTTTTCCATTGTCCCCCCCGCACTTTTTTTTTAATTTTAACCCAGTTTTTATCCTCAGTGCTTAACCTGTAATTTGCAGGCTGTCATTAAGGTCTTTCTAAGACTTCCACCTCTACCCACCAACAGACCAGAGATGACCGTGCTCTAACAAACCCACCTCTCTATTTATCATTTTATTTTCCTTCCTTCCTTCCTTGCTTTGTCTTCCTGGATTTTCTTTGTCATGGCCTAAACCTCCGTTGTTCTGAGCAAGCATTTCCACCATGACAGCACGCTCCACTTCACTTCACGTAAGCACAAAGATATTTCAGTGTGACATGATGATGGGAGAAGATTAAGCAGCATTTTCTAGGGGAGCTGGCAGGTATCGTCATGTCAGCGGTGACGGCAATCAAAAAGTCTGAAACACTGATGTTGGTCTTTTAGTGTTTTTATTATTTCAACCACCTGTTTAATCATCAGGGCTGCATGCAAATGCTGTTAGATAATTAATAAAATGGTTGAATTTCTGAGATGTTTTCATCGTGTGTTCCAACCAGCCAGCATGTCCATGTGGGCCCACCAAAGGTTAAACTAGGCTGTCTTCTGGCTCTCATGTGGGTTTGTCCGAGGCTTCCATGTTGGCCCCATCTGTGTTTGCCCACATGGACTTCACCTGTTTACCCATGTTCATCTTACTTTCTCCTAAAATTGTGATTTTCTTGTAAATTTGTGACTTTTTGTTGTGATTTTGCCTAAGGTGTCAGTGTTACTGAAACCTGCTCACATACTGTACATTAAACGGGTTTAAAGTTGGCAAGCATATTGCCCACTCACCTGTACCACAGGTAAAGTCCATATGGGCATACAAAGATGGGGCAGACATGGAACCTGCGGACAAACGCAAATGGGACCCATAAGACAGCCAAGTTCAAACCTATGGTGGGGCCCACATGGGCATGCTGGCTGGGCTCTAACCAGACTGGATGATGGATTGCTCATAAAAACCATAAAGACAAAAGACTTGCAATCAAAGACCTGAAAGAAGTGACTCGTCAACATTCAATTCAATTCAGTTCAATTCAACTTTATTTATATAGCACCATTTCACAACAATAGTCATCTCATATCACTTTCAAATGTAGGGGAAACCCCCACAATTGCAGAAAGACCCCAGCAATCAGGCGATCCCCTGTGAGCAAGTGCTTGGTGACGGTGGAGAGGAAAAACTCCCTTTTGACAGGAAGAAACCTCCAGCTGAACCAGGCTCAGGGAGGGGCAGTCATCTGCTGCAACTGGCTGGGGGGTGAGGGGATAGAGAAGATGAAAAGAACAGACATATAGAGAGCAAACATTAAAGGAGTGAAGCCAAGTGCATTATTGGAGGTCCCCCGGCAGTCTAAATCTATTAGCAGCAAAACTAAGGGAGGGCTAAGAGACACATGATCCCTCCCTAATCGTAGGCTATATCAAAAAGGAAGGTTTTTACACTATTGTTAAAAACAGAGATCGAATCTGACTCCCGAATCCAGATTGATAACTGGTTCCTCAGGAAAGGAGCTTGATAGCTGAAGGCTCTGTCTCCCATTGTACTTTTGGAGAAAGTACAATGGGATATCCATTGTACATCTCTGGATAACAAACATGTATCTGTGTTTTTGGAGTTTATGGTGTCCCTTCACTTCTTTTTGACTCCTTTTTTGAGCTGACTCCCTGTCCCGTGGCCTGTTTGCATGTTGTTGTGCTGTAATTGCTTTGTAGCATCAGCCCTCATAAACTCAGTCTACATGGAATAGGGGGGGGAAGAAACTTGCCAGAATGCCACTTTTCCGGAGTGATTTAAAACTCCATTTGTCTGCCAAGAGCCATTAAAACATGAAAACCAGGTGTTTATGACAGCAGACAGAAATAGTCGCCTCTCTGTACAGGATGAAGGGAGAATTTCAGAGGTTTTTGTAGCTGGTGGAACATCTCTAATGACACACGGTGACCTAATACTGCAGGCTGAGCTGTGTGCATAGCTTAATGCTACATTTTTGCTTTGCACATGGGTATTAAAGCATGTGCGCCGCCACCACTGCTTCTGCTTGTTTTTACTCTGGCTATAAAAAGACAAAGCTTTCTTGACTTCCAGGAGCCGTGGGCAAGCTGACTCTCTCACTTAACGATCAGGCACAAGAAAGGAGTTTGCATCACTCCTTTAATCTGAGTTTTTAGAGGGGGGGAGGGGAGAATGAACCAACAACAAAGATGAAATGGCAGAGGAGAAGAGACAAGGCAAAATAAGAAAAAAAAAAAGCCCAGTTCACTACAGTGTGTAACAACTGCTGACATCTAGTGGCCGAGTCAGAGATAGCAATGCTCTCAAATGTCCTGCAACCACCCTTCACCTTCATAACCATCCATGGGTGCCGACACTTCTTCCAGACATAAACTGGCTAATATGTCTTCATCTGTGAGCGATGCAGGAGCCTTCTTTCCATCGATGACTATGCTGTAGAACAGGGTGAATATCCTAACATATCCTCAAAACATGATATTGCAGCATCAGATAAGGAAACCCTCTGGTGGTGTCTGTGAGAACTTGGTGTATAACATCTCTTTTGCAGACCAGGGTGGCCTTGATTGCTGGCAGCTGGGTAATTACCCCCACCTGCTCTGAATACCTGCTGGGTATAAAGAGGAGAGGAGGAGACGAATCCAGTGTGGGCACTGTAATGGTTGAGCTGCTATGTCATCTTGGTTGTTCCACCCTCACCTGCTACTGCCTTCTCTGCAGAAGCTCTGGGCTTCTCACAGGCATCATTTCCCCCCTCCTGGAAAGGAAGGAAAAATAAGTCACCTGAACAAAATAACCAACTAACCTCAGTCACACCACACTCAGTTGCCTAATGTCTCTGTCTCCTTCTGTTGTGCTAGCTGTTGGGAACCATGTCAGATACGTATTTTCCCCAGCCCTAGAGTAGGTGAATATTTAAACGCTGTCTGTCTTTTTTAACACTGCTTCTCTGAAACCTGAAGGGCTCTCAATGGACACAACAGGCAGTTTTTTTTTGTTTGTTTGTTTGTTTGTTCAGAGCTATCATAGATACATGACTGTTCCTAAGTGTGTACATAGATCCACCACAGCATACATATGGCTCATTCTAACAGAATAAAAACAGTTCAATCTACAGAGGGCCTGGTTGGTTGCTGCATCTGGTCCTCTCACTTGCCGTGTCTCCATTAGCCACTTTCAGATGAAGTTCAAAGAAGTGTCCATGTCAAATTTTGTCCTAGGAACTACCCTCCCCTAGCGGAAGTTTGTCTTTTTGCATTTGCACAGGCAGTAAGGGATCATGGTAGGGACCAGTGTGACACAAGTGTCTGCAACAGTGAATTGTAACTTAAATACCACACTCAAAAACACTACAACAATGCTAGCCTGGAGAGCGAGAATGCTACATTATTCCTGTTCTGCATTGTGGAAATCTTAATCATGGACTACTGTCAGTGTTTCTGTCCATGTTCATATTAAAACTTCCCTGTCCGAAAGCAATCACAGGAAAAACAGTGAAACACAGTTGCCTTTTAAAAACTACACCGCTGCAAGAAGTGAAAGTCTGGCACTTGGTGTAGCTTGAGTTCTACCAGTCACCAAACACCTAAATTTTATGAGTTCCTGTGAAACTGTCAAAAAACCCTGTCCTGGAGTAGAAGGTAGGAGGAGTACACCGCATTCCAAATTATTATGCAAAAGATATTTCTCTGATTTTTCGAAATAGTTGATGCAAATGTGTCACTGTAATTTTCAAGTCATCAACCATTAGAGCATAATTCAAATTTTATTGAACAAACCTCCCAATGATAACTATTTTTTTTCTAAAAATAATTTAAAAAAATACTGTTCCAAAATTATAATTGCACAACAGAGTTTCAAAACATTTTATTGATTGTAAAGAACTGAAAATGGTCATTTGGTGAAACTGCAGCATTAGGAGGTCAATTTACTGAAAGCTATTATAGTCAAAAACATTTTAACACGCCAAGTTGAATGTTAACATAGGACCCCTTCTTTGATATAACATTCAAAATTCTTGCACCCATTGAACTTGTGAGTTTTTGGAGAGTTTCTGCTTGAATTTCTTTGCAAGATATCAGAGTAGCCTCCCACAGCTGCTGTTTTGATGTGAACTGCCTCCCACCATCATAGATCTTTTGCTTGAGGAGGCTCCAAAGGTTCTCAGTGGGGTTGAGATCAGGGGAGGATGGGGCCCACACCATGTGTTTCTCTCCTTTTTTGCCCATAGCAGCCAATGACACAAAGGTATTCTTTACAGCATGAGATGGTGCATTGTCATGCATGAAGGTAATTTTGCTATGGAAGGCATGGTTCTTTTTGTACCATGGAATAAAGTGGTCAGTCAGAAACACTGTATACGTTGCCAAGGTCATTTTCAGACATTTAGGGACATGAAAGGGGCCTGCCTGCTATCTCCCCATGATCCCGTCCCTAAACATGACTCCACCACCTCCTTGCTGACGTTGCAGCCTTGTTGGGACATGGTGGCCATCCACCAACCATCCATTACTCAATCCATCTGGACCATCCAGGGTTGCACGGAACTCATCAGTAAACAAGACTGGTTGAAAATTAGTTTTCATGTATTTCTGGGCCCACTGCAACCATTTCTGCTTGTAAGCACTGGTTAAAGCTGGGTTCACACTATAATGTTTGGAACGACTTTTACTGACATTTTGAAAAACTAGAGAAATCAGTCCAAATGTTGGTGAAATTACGTTCGTGAGCACACACCAACTTTTACAAACTTGTACAAACTTTTATGAACTTTTGCTAGCATTTCCCAGCATTGCATTCAGCATTGTCAAACTTTTGCCCGCTTAGGCTAGCGTATGTGTAGAAGTTGCCAACTTAGGTTAACTTAAGATAACGAATACTCAGCGCAGGTCAGCTGACATCAGCATCAGGCAATGGTGATGTAAAGATCAGCATTTGTGGAAGCTTCCTGCCATCCTGGACCTTCTTTTTTGGGTGGATTCACGCTACAACGTTTGGACCAACTTTTACTTACATTTTGGCAAATGTCTGGCTCTGCTAGCAAAAGTTGACAGAAGTTAATGATAGTTGGTGTTTGTTGGCAAAAGTTGTACTAGTAGAGAATTTTCAGCATGCTGACGTTTGGAAATAAACGTTGGTGAAGTTCCTCTAAGTTATGGAGAGTTCACCTACAGTGGGGCAAAAAAATATTTAGTCAGCCACCAATTGTGCAAGTTCTCCCACTTAAAAGATGAGAGACGTCTCCAATTTTCATCATAGGTATACTTCAACTATGAGAGACAAAATGAGAAAAAAAAAAATCCAGAAAATCACAAAGAAGGATTTTTAATGAATTAATTGGTAAATTCCTCGGTAAAATAAGTATTTGGTCAATAACAAAAGTTCATCTCAATACTTTGTTATATACCCTTTGTTGGCAATGACAGAGGTCAAACGTTTTCTGTAAGTCTTCACAAGGTTTTCACACACTGTTGCTGGTATTTTGGCCCATTCCTCCATGCAGATCTCCTCTAGAACAGTGATGTTTTGGGGCTATCGCTGGGCAACACGGACTTTCAACTCCCTCCAAAAATTTTCTATGGGGTTGAGATCTGGAGACTGGCTAGGCCACTCCAGGACCTTGAAATGCTTCTTACGAAGCCACTCCACACAAAGGGCGCATGCGCACGCAGCGACCTGCAGCTGATGATATAGTGCGTGTGTGTGTGTGTGTGTGTTTTTTTGTACTTTTTTACCTTTTTAGAAAATCTTCTGTGTCGTTTCTGCCCTGGAGCGTTTGTGGAATATATGGCGAAGAGCTCCCTGGCATCCATAACATGGATTTCCTCTCCTATCTCGCGTTGCTGCTATCTGTGCTGTGGCTCTTTGTCTCTGAGGTAAACGCGTTCGGCTCCATGGCGAGCAGAATAGCGGGCAGAATACAATATTCCAGGGACGTGTTGCTGCGCTTTAACACAGCTGGTGCAGAGTCTCTGATTGCGCCCAAATTTCAGCTGCCGGACTTTATTTTGAGAGACGGACACAGCGGTGAAAAGAAAGATGGCAGAAGGAAGCGTGGAAGACGTGGAGGTGTGAAATTGCGCCTTAGGAGACGTCAGTTTGGTAACATTCCTCTTCCTTCGATCATTTTTGGGAATGCACAGTCTGTGAGAAACAAGGTGGAGGAAATTCAAGGCAATGTACGTTACCAGAAGGATTTTAAGAACTGCTGCGTCATGACTTTCACTGAATCTTGGCTTACTGCGCATGATCGAGATGCAGAGCTGTGGATTGACGGCTTTGGAGCCCCACTGCGCTTGGATCGACAGGAAGAGGTAACGGGGAAACGTCAGGGGGGCGGCGTATGTTTATACATTAATAAGCAGTACTGCACATCTGTCACGGTCAGAGAGCGCATCTGTACACCCGATGTGGAACTGCTGTCTGTGTCACTACGCCCCTTTTATTTGCCTCGAGAGTTTCCCCAGCTTTTCATCACAGTTGTGTATATTCATCCGAGGGCAGACGCTGACTCCGCCTCCAGCACCATCTCTGACGTGGTGCAGCGGCTGCAGTCAATCTCTCCAGAGGCGCCAAACTTCATTCTTGGGGATTTTAACCATGTTTCTTTAAAGAAGACACTTAAAAACTTTCATCAGTATGTCTCCTGCCCAACCAGGCGAAAAAAGACATTGGACCTGTGCTATGGATCCATAGAGAGGGCCTATAAATCACTCCCCCTTCCTCCTTTAGGATCATCAGATCACAACTGTGTTCATTTGCTGCCCACATATAAAACTGCTCTCAGAAGAGGCAAAGTGGAGATGAGAGACATTGATGTGTGGACAGAAGATTCAGAGCACAGCCTCCAGGAATGCTTTGACTGTACAGACTGGAAGATGTTCATAATGGCCTGTGGGGATGACTTGGACTCTCTGGCTGAGCTCACATGCTCATACATGGCTTACTGTCAAAATAAGATTGTTCCACGTAAACGTGTCAAAATATACCCCAACAACAAACCATGGGTTACTAAATCAGTTAAATCCTGCTTACAGAGGAAAGCTCTTGCCTTTAAACAGGGGTCTGTTTCTGAACTACAGGTTGCCACCAAGGAGCTGAAGGCTGAAATTTTAAGAGCAAAACAGAATTATAAATCAGAATTGGAAAGCAAGATGGCAGCAAATAAACTTGGTTCGGCCTGGGCCAGTATGAAAACTATTGCAGGCCTTCAGAGCACAGAGCGCAGTAATCGTGTGTTTTTAGATGGTTTTAGTTCAGACACAGAGCTGGCTAATGCTCTTAATTGTTTTTATGGTCGTTTTGACTCCTTTGATTTTAGCACAGAAATCCAAGATTTGAAACAGAAACTCAAAGACAATCAGCACTTTAATATTGAGATGCAGGATGTTGAAAAGGAGTTCCGCGCTGTAAAAGTGAACAAAAGTCAGGGCCCTGATAATATATGTGGGCGCTTGGTAAAGTCCTGTGCACATGAACTGAGTCCTATATTTCATTACATTTTCAATAAGTCCTTACAAACACAACATGTGCCTAAGATCTGGAAAGATGCCGTGGTTGTTCCCGTTCCAAAATCCAGCTGTCCTAAAACGGTAAATGACTTTAGACCAGTTGCTTTGACTTCAATTTTAATGAAAATTTTTGAAAAACTGGTCAGATGTGAGGTCCTAAGGCAGACTGAACATGCATTGGATCCTCTGCAGTTTGCCTATAGGCCTCACAGAGGAGTGGAGGATGCCACTGTCACTCTGTTTGACATGCTTTTTAAACATCTGGATTTTAATGGGACACACGCCAGGCTTTTATTTGTGGACTTTTCTTCTGCCTTTAATACAATCCAACCTCATATTTTAGTTGAAAGGCTCCTGCAACAATTTGATTTAAGCAATAATCTGGTGGGTTGGATTCTGGATTTCTTAACCAACAGGACGCAGAGAGTAAGGGTCAATGGCACATTGTCTGACCTAAAGTGCTCTTCTACTGGCTCCCCTCAGGGGTGTGTGTTGTCACCACTACTCTTCATCCTGTACACAAACATGTGTCGGAGTAGACATGACAACAGACACATTATAAAGTATGCTGATGACTCAGTCATTGTCAGTCTCCTCCAGGATGGTGAGAGTGGCCACGGCCCAGTAGTTGATGACTTTGTTCACTGGTGTGAGGATTCCTACCTGCAGCTGAATACAACAAAAACGAAAGATATGATTATTGACTTTAGGAGGAAAACTCCCAGGCACAAAGTCACCATACTAAAAGGCCAGACCACCGAATGTGTACAATCGTACAAATATCTTGGGACGATTATTGATAGTGGATTGAACTTTGAGGTGAACTGTGAAAGGGTGTGCAAAAAGGGTCAGCAAAATTTGCATTGTTTGAGGAAACTTGCACGCTTCCAAATTGACCGACCCATAATGACTATGTTTTATCGGGCTTTTATTGAATCTGTTTTATCCTTTTCTTTAATGTCATGGTTTGGTCAGATAAAACTGAAACAGAGGAAATCCTTGGATCAGGTAGTCAGATGGTCCAGTCGTTTGCTTGGTGAGTCACAGCTGAGCCTGGCATCCCTGTACGCCAAACAAGTACAGAGGATGGCCGACTCGATTTTAAATGATGACTCCCACCCTTTGCACTGCAACTTTCAGCTTCTTCCCTCCAGACGGAGGTTTGCTGTCCCAAAAAGTAGAACCCAGCGCTACAAAAACAGCTTTGTCCCTGCTGCTGTCAAAGAGTTGAACAAGCTATAAAATTATATTGTACATATTCTATATTTACCTATTTTGTAAGATGTGTGCCTGTGTTTGTGTCTATGTTGAATGTAATTAGTGGCTTGTAAATATGGATGTCACCAACTGCAAAACAAATCTACCTACGGGTACAAATAAAGTAACCTGAACCTGAACCTGAACCTGAACTCCTTCATTGCCCGGGCAGTGTGTTTGGGATCATTGTCATGCTGAAAGACCCAGCCACGTTTCATCTTCAATGCCCTTGCTGATGGAAGGAGGTTTTCACTCAAAATCTCATGATACATGGCCCCATTCATTCTTTCCTTTACACGGATCAGTCGTCCTGGTCCCTTTGCAGAAAAACACCCCCAAAGCATGATGTTTCCACCCCCATGCTTCACAGTAGGTGTGGTGTTCTTTCTCCTCCAAACACGACAAGTTGAGTTTTTACCAAAAAGTTCTATTTTGGTTTCATCTGACCATATGACATTCTCCCAGTCCTCTTCTGGATCATCCAAATGATCTCTAGCAAACTTCAGACGGGCCTGGACATGTACTGGCTTAAGCAGGGGGACACGTCTGGCACTGCAGGATTTGAGTCCCTGGCGGCATAGTGTGTTACTGATGGTAGCCTTTGATAGTTTGGTCCCAGCTCTCTGCAGGTCATTCACTAGGTCCCCCCATGTGGTTCTGGGATTTTTGCTCACCGTTCTCGTGATCATTTTGACCCTACAGGGTGAGATCTTGCGTGGAGCCCCAGATCGAGGGAGATTATCAGTGGTCTTGTATGTCTTCCATTTTCTAATAATTGCTCCCACAGTTGATTTCTTCACACCAAGCTACTTACCTATTGCAGATTCAGTCTTCCCAGCCTGGTGCAGGTCTACAATTTTGTTTCTGGTGTCCTTTGACAGCTCTTTGGTCTTGGCCATCGTGGAGTTTGGAGTCTGACTGTTTGAGGTTGTGGACAGGTGTCTTTTATACTGATAATGAGTTCAAACAGGTGCCATTAATACAGGTAACGAGTGGAGGACAGAGGAGCCTCTTAAAGAAGAAGTTACATGTCTGTGAGAGCCAGAAATCTTGCTTGTTTGTAGGTGACCAAATACTTATTTTACTGAGGAATTTACCAATTAATTCATTAAAAATCATTCAATGTGATTTTCTGGATTTTTTTTCTCATTTTGTCTCTCATAGTTGAGGTATACCTATGATGAAAATTGGAGACCTCTCTCATCTTTTAAGTGGGAGAACTTGTACAATTGGTGGCTGACTAAATACTTTTTTGCCCCACTGTAAGTTAAGCTCCTTTGGTAAACGTTGACTGAAATGCTGGTGAAAACAAATGTTTTTAGATCAAAACTCAGGCCAGACATCATGAAATGAAAGGGAAATGGAGAAAGGGTAATTAAAAAAAGAAAATATATATGTGTAAAAGGAAAACGTACAGTATTTTTTTGGTGAAAACATGGTGTGTATGACATGTTTTTAAACTTTTTTTTTAATCTGTAGGAGATATATCAGACATTTGATTACTTTTGCATTGTTGAATTGTTTATGGATTTGTGGGATTTTTTTGTACACTCTCAGCAGTGGCCGCATTTTGTTGCGGCACTCAGAATTTTAAAAAGTTCAACTTTTCAGACTGCAGCTGAGCTCATCAATGTCAGACCTTTCTAAGCAGCCAATCAGAATTAAGGAAGGGCGGGACATAGGATGCCGGTACAGTCTGTACTCAGACTCCTGCTCTCCATGTCATCATATTTTGCATCCAGAGCTGCTATCAATGCTAAAATACGTTTCCTGTCCATTGTTATTTAGAGACTGCTACTAAAAATGAGTTAAAAGTTTGGCCATAGGAAAAGCGGAATTGCTGAGCTGTGACTGACAAGCTGTTGCAGGGATACAGGGGACAGACTTTTTTTTTTTTTTTTTTTTTTTTCCAGAGCGTAGCACACAAGCGCTGAAAAAAGACATTCAGAGCAGTCAGGTGACAAAAAACGTGTTTGGTGGACACTTAGGCTGCGTGTAATCTCCCAAAAAATGTGACAGCCCAAAAGAAAAAAAAAAGAAAAACATAATTGAGAAATGTACTGTTCTTAATTTTCTGCTCAGTGCGTAATCATTCTCCAGGATTGGTTCACTTCCAGTGTGGGAATCAAACAGCGCTGATGTGGTGTCAAAAAGTAAACGACATTTAACAGGACTTTATGTTATTTTAATGGAGAGAGGTGTAACAGTCAAAATATAATCACCCATCATTTTGTTTATATCATGATTCACTAAATAGTTTTTTATTCCATCCACATTCACATTTTAATTGCAGACTTAGTGTTGGAGTCTATGCATTATTTTATTATTTTTTTAGATGAATGAATGAACTACTGAGTGCGGTGGCGGAGTGGTTAGCACTGCGGTAGCATAGTAACTCACCCTTGGCCGAGGGATCCTGGGTTTGATCCCATCCCCCGACCAACAGTGATCTGTGAGGAGTTTGCATGTTCTCCCTGTGTCTGCGTGGGTTTACTCCGGGATTTCTCAGGTTTCCTCCCATATGCCAAAAAACATGCAAGTTAGGTTAAATGGCATCAAACTGGGGATTCTAAATTGTAATTAGGTATGATTGTGAGAGTGAATGGTTGCCTGTCTCTCTGTGTTGGCCCTGCGATGGACTGGTGATCTGTCCATGGTGTACCCTGCCCCTTGCCCAAAGATGCTGGGATAGGCTCCAGCCCCCCCCCCCCCCCCCCCGCGACCCGAAAAGAATTAAGTGGAAGAAGATAATGGATGGATGAATGAACTTGGGAAAAGGGTATGCAGAAGTAACTACACAGGAATATCAAACGAAAATAAATACTGAAACATATGCCCAAGGGAGATGTGTTCACTCCAGAAACAAAATGGCAGGAAGCCTCTGTTATGTCGTAACTTGTAGACAATGATGAAGCCAGGACTGGAACTGAACACTTATTTATTAGGGAAACTGGACTCTGTACACCCAACGGTACATGCAGCCGCTTGGCAGAGGAAAGGCGGAAGAGACAGTCCCTCTACCAGCAGGCCCTCTTATACCACCGGAGATGGCTGAACCGGAAACCGGGGCCGCCATCCCGTACCATACAAATAAGAGCCCCAACATGAACCACATACATAAATAACAACATAATACCCACCCACCCACCCCCGTAGAAAAATCCAAAACACACACACAATCAGCCCGCCGAATTTGGAACCCAAATCATCCGCTAGACATAAACTAAAATCACCAAAAGGGGCCTATGACATTAACACCAAAAGAACTCAAATTAGGGTGGGTGGGTAGACTGATGTCCTACCCCCCACACGACAAGGCTTGTTATTCTGCCCCCTATACTATTAAACTCCATAACAGAAAAAAAAATGCTGCTGTGTCTCCTACATAACATAGAAAACTGAAATAATCCCCAAACTATTAACACAGAACCAATGAACAATCATAACAACATGCCCATGACTCGGTGAGGATAACCAGTAACCCCCCCCCCCCCCCCCCCCCCCCAGACCTTCACTATCAGTCTACAATTAGTGGCAGTCCACTTCACGGACCACAGCTGGTCGCTTTCTCTTCGGAGCATCTTCTCCTCCGCACCTCAGAGCGCTCCAACCATCTGGAGTCGTGCCCACCCATCTCCTTCGGAGCATGCTTCAACTCATTGGGATGGTGCCACGAGCCATCCGACAACAGCAGGTATTGATCGTACCGCTCACCCATCACCTGCAGCTGACCCTGGTACTGCTCCTTGTCCTGCTTCTGTCTCACCCGCCTGGACCTCACCTCCGCCCGAGCCCGAACCCAGTCTGCGACTCCAAGTGGGGCCTTGCATGGCCTGCGGTGTCTCCGCCTGGCACTCACTCTTCCAGTGCTACCCGGTCCTGCCCCGACAGCTTGTAGATCCACTGCTGACCCTGCCCCTGTGGTTCTGTGTTCACCAGTCTTCCACGGCAGTGCTCCTGGAACATCTGAGACCATCGTTTGGGCCCCGCTCATCACCATAGGTCCTCCCCCAGTGCCTCCCGGTGCCTTGGCAGCTTGGACACTGGCACCAGGGTCCTGTCGCGATGACCCTGAGTGTAACATAGCCTGTCCACTTTCCGGAGTGCCCAGCAACAGTTCATCCCACACCGCATCATCCCCGGACCCTTGGAACTGGTCGGTCCCACAGTCTGCCACCTGACCACTCTTCTCCAGCGCCACTCCTGATGAAGAATCCAAGTCCATAAAATAAGTTGCAGCCCATGATGTTAGAGCCACAGGCCGTCACAATGAACTCCACAGCGGCCATCATCGCCGACTTGTACCGAGCCGCCAACGTGATGATACCCACCGTGGCCCATTGTCCTCCTCCATAGAGACAAAGCGGCGCTGTGAAACTTCCAATCCTGTAGTGAGGAAAACGCTGTCTGACCATAGCCCAATTCAGCACAGAACTCTCTGCCCCCGTGTCAACCAACATTGGCACTGGAACTCCATCCAGAATCACCGTGCCCATCGGTAGTCCGACTACTTTGAAGTCCTGGCGGGTCTCTTATCCAGCTGACTGGTACATCCTCACAAAATGGTGGAGATGGCTGCAATTTCCACAGCGCTTCCTTCTTGCCGCACACTCTCTGGCCTTGTGGCAGTGCTTCGTGGACCCACAACCCATACACTTGGGCTTTTCCGGGGCAGACCTCATTCGTACAGCATTGGCGCTCTCGGCATCATCTTCGACACTCCATCACTGTCCGGGTCCACTACCTATGCGGCCATGGGGGATCTTGAACCTCCCTGCGAAAGGCGCTTGTTTAGCTCCTGAGTTAGTTTATATGCTGCTTCTAGCTGTAGCACTAACTCGACAGGCCTCATCAGCGTTAACTCCCCAAGGAACATGAGGAGCTTGGAGCAGACTGCGGCACAGTTGGTATGTTCCGCCAACTGGTCACGCACAATTTCTTCTTTTAATGGTCCGAATCGGCACTCAACGGCCAACTGCTTTAAGTCCAACACGAACTGCTGGATCAGTTCGCCTACCTGTTGGTGGCGCTGTCTGAACTTAACCCGCCGAACAATGACGTTGTCTGGCGCTCTGAAATGGCGAGCCATTAACTCAACTACTTCTTCATACGTCTCCGCATCTCCAAGCGTGCCCAAAATTCTTTGTCCCTCCATTCCCAGTTTGTGTACTAATAATGCACAAGCTCACAGTTTCTCCATTCGTCCCAGGTCCAGCGCTACCATGTGCATCTGGAAAGCCTCATACCAGTGAGGCCACGGCACAGGCGGTTCCCCCGGGAGCTCCAGGAATGGATGAATTGGTGTTCCACATGCCTCCATGAGTTTACCTCTCATCGCCAAATCTTATGTCGTAACTTGTAGACAATGATGAAGCCCGGAGTGGAACTGAACACTTGTATATTAGTGAAACTGGACTCTGTACACCTGACCGTACATGCAGCCGCTTGGCAGAGGAAAGGCGGACAAGACCATCCCTGTACTAGCAGCCCCTCTTATACCACAGGAGATGGCGGAACTGGAAACCGGGGCCACCATCCTGTACCATACAAATAAGAGCCCTAACATGAACCACATTCATAAAAAATAACTACATAATAGCCTCCACAAACACTGATCTTTATATGAGTGTCACCTGACGCTAATGTCAGCTGACCTGTGCTGAGTATTTCTCTGATTTTTCAAAATGTAAGTAAAAGTCGGTCCAAACGCTATAGAGTGAACCCAGCTTTAACTTAGGTTGACTTGGGTAAACTGTGCATAATTTAGCTCAGCACTCAGGAACTCTTTCAAACTGGAAATACACGTTGGTGAAATTTGTGCTCAAACGTCGGCAAATTTTCAGCATGCTGAAAATTTTCAAAGCACACAAATTTTGCCAGCATTTGCCAACAAACACCAGCAATCATTAACTTTTGCCAGCAGAGCCAGACATTTGCCAAAACGCCAGCAAAAGTCTGTCCAAATGTTGTAGCGTGAATCCACCTTAAGCATGGCTGAATAGTAGATTTATGCAGAACTACAAGCCTCTGGAGGATCCTACACCTTTAGGTTTGTGGGACTCCAGAGGCAGCAGCAGCTTCAAATACCTGTTTGCTGCTTTGTAATGGCATTTTAGCAGCTGCTCTCTTAATCCAATGAATTTATCTGGAATTAACCCTTTAACTGCCCAGATTAAATGGACGGGTCGTGTGCCCCCAGATGCATAGCGCAGCAACTGCACATGTCAACTTATTGACGTCCCCTGGCTATACTGAGAATTTGTACTAATCTCTATTGATCTGACAGTTTAGAAGGTGGCAGACATGTGCCAAAGGAATCATGGCTAACATGGAGTACAGCAAAGAAGAAGAAATCCTCATTATTGTTCTTCCTTTTTCTGCTTTGAGCTCACACACCAATGTGGATGCCACCATGTTTGGTCATCGCTGCCGCGATGATGACTGAAACTTCGTGAAACAGGAAAAACAGCCGCATAATACAAACAAAATTCATGTGGGATAATCATAAGAGTTTGTAGATGTGGTACACGGGTGTAACTAAGTAAACGTGTTACATCGACCACAATGGACGAAAAACTGAGCTACCAGTACCAAGATGGCGGTGCCCATGGGCGGCATAGATTCCCACAGGAATAATGCACCAAACAGAAAAAATAGCTGCGTAATACAAACGAAATCACGTGGGGTAATCATAAAAGTTTGTAGATGTGGTACACGGTGTAAATGGCTGAGCAGACACACAAACATCGACTACGATGGACGAAAACGGACCGGTCATGTGGGTGGGCGAGCCCTCCCCCCCACCCGGCAACAGGTAAGAGGAATATATGTTTTTTTTTACATTTTATTGATTTTCTGGTTCATATACTTTGAAGAATAGATAAAAACATACCCCTGTAGATAAATCAGAATAAAAAAAGGACCTTTCTTTATGTAAATGTGTCCAAAGTCCACTTTTGACTGAGTTATGTAATTTATACAGCTGCCATGACATTATGCAAATTAGATGCGTAAATTTATTCCTATCTGAAACTTTGGATCATATTCTACATCTTTCTAATTGACAGTAAGCCATTATCTCTTGTAACTTTCAAGTTATAGCCTTGGAATTCTGAACTATTTTACTGAGAAAATTTTTTTACCACTCTTGACCATTGGGGGGGGGGGGGGCTTGAGTAGCCTTGCGTTGCCCCAGGCACCACATGGCACCTAGGGCAGTTAAAGAGTTAACCTTCCTCATTATGCCTTTATCTGCACAAACCCATCTGTGCTCTGAATCAGCCACAAATGTCTTCACCGCACAATGATCATGCTTAAGTTTTAGTGAAATATCTAATCTGTTCATACCTTGTGCAAGGCAATGCACTATTATATGCTTTTTGACAGCAGAGAGATCCCTTTTGTTTCCCATATTGCTTGAAACCTGTGGCATGCTTAATAATGTGGAACATCCTTCTTAAGTAGTTTTCCTTTAATTGGGCTCACCTGGCAAACTAATTATGACAGGAGTCTGAGATTGACATCAGTGATCCAAAGAGCCCTAAGACACAATACCATTCATGAGTGTAATTGAAAAAAAAAAAAATCATGTTTGACAGTAAAATCATATTTGCATAATAATTTGGAATGCGGCGTATAAAATGGTTATAGGACCTGAGATCCATGGTCCCTAGTTCCTGAAAAGGTCGGAACTGCAAAAAGTCCCAACAGACAGAAAGGGTTATTAATTGTGCGGGCATGAGCCATTGGTCTCCAGGGGTTTCATTCCTGATGAAAATGTTTGACAGTTTTTAAACTCATTTGAAATTACAAAGAAATTACACAGAAATGATTATGCACTAAACAACTCTAGAGTGGAATATATTGGACCAGCTTGTCACTGGTGTTGTCCTCACACATCACACGTTACTCTCATCACTTTATTTTTCTTCTATATGGTCACAGATTATGCCGTTTTCAGTGCTGCAGCTTCTAGTGAATACATTACAATAGCTGGTGACAGCCAACATAATCTAAGTACTGAAGGTTGCCCAGACTTTCAACATTTGACGCTACAATAATCATCAAACTCAGCTGAACACTTGGACACAGAACCAGGTGAACTCTAGGTTATTTTCCCCACAGATTTACTTTACATGTTTTCATAGCCCCCGGTGCCCACGCTAGCCAGCATTAGCCTGCAGGACGCCAGAAGTGACATGGCTGCACACACTCTGTATGACCTTCTGAACTCCTCTTCATCATCACCTCTGTCTCCCCCCCCCCAGCTGGTGTCACAGATTGGATCTACTTGTGAAAGGGTCTCCAAGAGGACAGTAACGTGCATCACCAGATCAAGGCGTCAGAAGGACAGAAGTGACATCCAGGAAGACTTGTAGTCCGGGGTACCGTTTTGGAGGTGCCATTCTTTACTCGTCACTAACACCAGCCAGAGGCAGCGCACTGACACAGTTCAGACTTCAGCCACTACCAGGCTGGTCAGTGTGAAAGAAGTTATGAAGGGCAGCAGAGAGTGGAGCACGCTGGAATAAATGACTGCCTTCAGAGTAGAGCTTCTCTTGAATCTCAGACCATTGTTTTTACACTGCTGGTCTGCTCAGAGACTTTTGTAATTTGTTCCCCTTGAAACTGCTGACTCACCTGTATAGCAGAGGAGGCATTGTTATGTCTGTAAATAGAGCCAAGGATGAGGCCAGGTGTCAAACTGAACATGTGTTTAATAAAAGGTACATGAGCAAAAGGATGGCAAGAGGATGGCAAAAGGACCGCCCCTCCTGCCTGCAGCCCTTTTATAGTCACAGATGGTGGCATGACCAGAAGGTGGAGCCACAACATATAACCACATAAATAACTATAAAACATTTCCCTCCCCCCTTACAGAAGTCCAAAACACACACACACAATTCAGACCCACCCCAATTTAGGAACCAAATCGTGCACTAACATACAAAAAACATGTACTCAAATTGGTGCTACCTGCGCTTAAATCCTTATTTCACCCCTCGCTGTGCACATTGAGCCTTCATCTAGGGTTGCCGGAGAGGGTGTGTCCCCGTCAGAGGTCGCTGAGGGTCCGGTCCTGCCGGAGGAGGACGCCGCTGCTCCAGCCCCTCCTGCCAAGGTCGTCATGGCTCCCCCCATCGATCGCCTCATCAGACTGGTGCTCCTGTGGGTTGGCCCGCTCACCGTGGGTGCAGCATTGGCCCAGTGGGGTCCACTGCGGGTGCCACAGAGCTCCAGCTGGAGTCCACTGTGGGGACAGCATTGGCCCAGTCGGGGTCCACCGCAGGTGCAGCTGTGTTCCAGACTGGGACCATTGAGGGCATTACCGGTCAGCCAGAGGTCGCCGGGACCATCACTCCTCACCTGGACGCCGTCGTGGTCCCCATCACTTCCCAGCCCGACATCATGAGGATCTCCTCTCTACGGGCTAGTCACCCACCAGTGAGCCTCCCGGTGGGCAGGCTGCCTCCTGCACCACCCACCCGGTGCTGGTGGCTATACAACGCTGGCCGACCGCCAGAGGGACTGAGTTTCCTGGCCAGAGGGCCCGGGGTTTCTGGCAGGCCACAGGACTCCATTCACCAGACTTTCAGATGGGCTTGGGACTCTGGGCGGCCTCCTGAGCCCCAATGCCCGTGGACTTGGGGGGGCTAATTGTGGGCCCTGGGCAGGGTATTGTGTTCCCTCCTTTCCTGTTCCCCCTACCTCCCATCCGGGTTTGTGTTGTCTGTTGCTGTTGCTCCTCTTGGAGGAGGGGGGAGGGGGGAGTCTTCATGATGTAACTTGGGTGTCTGGGAATCCACCCATTAAAGGGGGGGGGGGGGGCTCTGTCAGGAACCGAGCTAGCTTGGTTTTCCCCAGCTCGGTCCTGATCTCTCTGTGGGTCTAAGTGCAATTGTGTATGTATGTTTAGTATGTATTTCAGTGTTTTTCCTTACCCATAGCCACTGCTCTCTGGCCGGCAGCAGTGAGGCAACCCCTTTGGCTCACACTGGTGTGAGCGCTGTCTGACTGTCTGCTGGTCCGGCCACGCCCCCCCTCTCGCTTGACAGCCAGCTGTTGTCTGTTGTCTGTCCTGAAGGTGTCTATGTCCGCACGAGATCAGATGAAAAACTCCTCAACATCGCAAGACTTCGTGCTAAAACCAAAGTCTACGAGGTCCTCATACACGAGCTGCTGTTTGCAGACAATGCTGCTCTAGCATCACACAGTGAGGAGGACCTGCAGCACCTGGTCGACAAACTGTCCCACGCCTGCAAGGACTTTGGGCTCATGATCAGCCTTAAGAAAACCAAAATCATGGCACAAGATGCTGTCTCCTCTCCTGTCATTACCATTGACAACACACAGCTGGAGGTTGTGGACACCTTCACCTACCTAGGATCCATTGTTTCAAACACGCTGTCGCTGGACACCAAGATCAGCTCCAGAATCGCCAAAGCAGTTGCTATCATGGCCAAACTAAACAAGCGTGTGTGGAACAACAATCTTCTGAGTTTGAAGAACAAGTTACTCGTATACCAAACTTGCGTCCTGTCTACTCTCCTGTATGGCAGCAAGTCCTGGACAGCCTATGCCAGGCAGGAGAAACGGTTAAACGGGTTCCACCTCCGCTGTCTTCGGCGCCTTATGCACATCAAGTGGCAGGACAGAGTCCCCAACACCGAGGTCCTTGAGCGCACTGACTTGCCAAGCATCCCTGCATTTCTCAGCCAGAGACAACTCCGGTGGCTCGGCAAAGTGCACCGCATGGAGCCTGACCGTTCGCCGAGGGAAATCCTTTATGGAGAATTGCAGGTGGGCGTCCGCCATGTGGGCCGACCGCTGTTGCATTTTAAAGATGTTTGCAAGCGCAACATGCGGTGTGCGCAGATCAACACCAATAACTGGGAGGTTATTGACAAAGATCGAGCCACCTGGCGCCATAGTGTCAAAGAGGGTGTTCTCAAGATGGAAGAGAACACGAGAGTCCAGAAGGCGATGAAGCATGCGGCGAGGAAAGAAAGTGCAGCATCAGCACGTGCACCATCAATCTTCATCTGCGCCAACTGCTCCAAAGACTGCCACTCAAGGATTGGGTTGTATAGTCATTCCATGCGCTCTCCAACCCTTGACGCGCTAACCATCACCTCTTCGAGATGAGGATGCCAGAGAGACAAGGAGAAATTATCTTGTGAACAGACAAGCCTCCCTTAATCTCTTGTGTTTTCTGTAAGCTGCTTAATTGCTGCAGAAGACTGTAGATGGATGACGGGCAGATTTCTATGGTTGCCCAGAGAGCTCAACAAAATTCAAAAGCCACAACACAACAACAAATGGTGTAACACAAACACATCAGCATTAACAGTAGCATGCTAATGTTAGCATGCTGGCAACAATGCTAATATTAGCATGTTTTTGCATTTGTGTTACAGCTTTTGTTTTGTGCAACGGCTCTTGCATTTTTTTATTTTTTTTTTTAGCTCTCTGGGCCACTTGAAGGTTTCAAATCCAATGCTGTAAAACAACCATGACTGTCAGATCTGCAGAGGTTACTGCAAAACATAATAAGATGTATTGTGGTGGACAACCAGGAGGTCCCACTCTCACCCAGTGACTTGGGGAGTAGGGGGAAGGGGCAGGAGATGTAAATGTAGGTGGCTTGGCGCCCAGGGGAGAGAGATGTGTGAAGATATGCGCCTTGACACCTGGGGTAGGAATTGTGAATGTATGCACTCTTGGTGCCAAGGAGGAGGAGGCAGAAGGTAGAAATGTATACGCCTTGGCACCATGAGTTCAGTCTTGTTGGAGTGAATAAAGTTCTGAACCGGCTGCTCTCATCTTGTCACATCATTCCTCCACACTTGTGACCTAGGACGTGAGAATGCTCATGCTGGAAGACGAAGCAAGCCCCTCTTTGGGAACACCCATGCTAGGGTCCCCCCCCCCCGAGATCCCGGTCTCATTTGCCATGGCGATCAAGCTCCCAGACGTATGGTTTATTGACCCAGCTGCCTGGTTCATCCACGTGGAAGCTCAGTTTGCTGTCCGTGGAATTTCTGCTGACGACACAAGGTACCATTATGTGGTGGCTTCACTGGACCCACGCTCCACTCAGCATACCATGAGCCTGCTCCGAGACACCCCCCCCAACCCCGGGGGAAATACGACGCTCTCAAACAGCTGCTGTTATGGCGTTACACCCTCTCCGACAGACAAAGAGAGCGGAGAAACTCCTCTCCCACTCTGAGTTAGGTGATGGCTCGGCTCTGTAGTTAATGGAAAGCATGCTGGCATTGATGGGTACAGATGACAGATCTTTTCTCTTCGCCCATTTCTTCCTGAGGAAACTGTTGGTTTTGGCATGGACAATTTTGGCCAACTCACCGTGGCTGGTGGCCAGGGACTACCGCGCGCTGGCAGAAGAAGCAGACCGCATTATCCTGGCAAATAGGAATTTCGGCAACCAGGCAGTGAGACTGGCATCTTCGGCGTCCACTGAGATTGAGGAGCCAAAAGTTGTGGTCGGGACAGCCACTCAGAGGCGCTGGAACAGGACGGTGTGTTTCTACCATCAGTGTTTTGGTGCCGACTTGCCGAGTTGTCTCCCGCAGTGTCGTTTCAAGATGCCGGGAATCAGGCCAACCAGTGGTCAGTAGCAGCTAGCAACAGGCAGAAGCTGCTTTTCATTGAGGACACGTGTTCTGGGAGACGGTTTTCGGTTGACTTCATTAAAGTCCGCCAACGGATCCCCTATCAAGACTTTCAGAGAAAGGTCAGTGACTGTGTGTTTGCATGGACACAACTACAAGTGGGATTTTGTGGTAGCTGCCTGCTTGGTTCCTGTCTTAGGGGCTGATTTTCTGTGTGCTTATGGTCTCCTTGTAGATGTTGCTAATAGACGTTTGGTGAATGCTATGTCTTTTTCTTCACTGCGTTGTATGACTCGGGGAGCTGGGCCACTAACACATGCTAATTTTTTAGCCTCAAGGGATGTGTATCAAATTTTGCTTTCCGAGTTTCCCGTGCTCACAGTGCCTACCTTTTCCGCTGCTGTGACCAAGCATGGGGTTGAGCATTTTATCACTACAAAGGGCCCGCAGGGTTTCATGCGCCCGTTCCGCCTGGATGCAGCTCAGCTAGCCATCATGCGGGAGGAATTTGCTCACTTGGAATGTTTTGGGATTGTTAGGTGCTCCAATAGCCCTTGGGCGTCTCCACTGCACATGGTGCCTAAGTCCATTGATTCGTGGTGGCCGTGAGGTGATTTCTGTCACCTGAACAACATCACCAAGCACGACTGCTAGCCCATCCCGCACATTCAAGAATTTTTGGTGCACCTGGCCTGAATGTGCATTTTTTCTAAAGTGGATCTGGTCCGCAGCTACAACCAGGTCCCGGTTCACACCGAAGACGTCTCAAAAACGGCTGTGATAAAACCTTTCGGCCTTTCCAAGTTTCTTTGCATGCCGTTTGGGCTGAAGGGCCAAGCTCAAACTTTTCAGAGGATGATGGCCGCGTTGCTCCGTGACTTGCCATTTGTGTTCATCTACCTAGATGACATTCTGCTGGCTAGCGCATCCAGGGAGGAGCACCTCTTCCATCTGACACAAGTTTTCCATTGGTTGGAAGCACACGGCCTGATAGTTAATCCAGCAAAGTGTCAGTTCGGGCTGCCAGTGACAAATTTCTTGGGCCACCACATCTCATCTAAGGGCGCAATTCAGCTGCCAGATAAAGTACGGGCATTGTCAGATTTGCTGCATCTGCAGACTGTGAGGGCACTGCAGGAATTTTTGGGGATGGTCAGTTTTTACAACTGTTTCCTTCCCCGGGCAGCCCAGCTGCTGCAACCGCTGTATGGTGCACTCAAGAAAAAAAAAAACACGGATAGCATCGACTGGACTCCCAATCGGGTCCAGGACTTTTTCAGGCGCCAAAGCTGCTCTCGCCAATGCGGCTGTGCTTCCCCACCCATCCCCGCTGGCGCAGATCGCGCTTACTACAGACGCGTCTGACATCACAGTAGGAGCAGTGGTGGAACAACACGTCTCTTTGGGCAACCTCTCGCCTTTTTCAGTTGTACTCTGTGTGACAACGAACGTAAGTATAGCACCTTCGACAGGGAGTTGTTGGCCCTGTACCTGGCCACGCGTCACTTCCAGTTTTGGCTCGAAAGTTGCAAATTTACTGCGTTTGTTGACCACAAGCCTCTAACCTACGTGATGTCCAAATTCTCCAAACCGTGGTCGGCACGGCGGCAGCGTCACCTAGCCACAATATCGGAGTTCACTACCAATATTCATCATGTGGCCGGTAAGCTCAACGTTTTGGCCAAATGTTGTCGCGCGCGCTGGTCTCTTCAGTCTATGTGGGTATTGATTTTTCCACCATGGCTGCCGACCAACCGGGGGACGTGGACATTTGCGCACTCCGATCCACGAGTATGGGACTTAAACTGGAGAGCAGGGTGGTACAAGAGGGTTGACCCCCCTTGCTTTGCGATGTCTCCCCTGGTTGTCCCCGCCCGGTGATTCAGTTCTTTTGGCGCTGCCGCATTTTCGAGTCCGTCCACTCTCTCTCACACCCTGGCATATGGGCTTCAGTTAAGCTGGTGGACTCTAAATTCATCTGACGCTGCTTACACAAGGATGTGAAGGAGTGGGCTTTGACGTGTGTAGCGTGCTAATGGGCTAAGGTTCAGAGGCACACCAAGGCCCCCTCATACCTTTCTGGATTCCAAGCAGGAGGTTCAACCATGTCCACGTGGATCTAGTGGGCCCTCTTCTGCCGTCACAGGGTTTCACGCACCTTTTGATGATAGTGGACCACACCACTTGTTAGTCAGAGGCAGTTTCGCTGGCTTTCACCACATCTGCCGACATTGCCTGTGCGTTTTTGTCATCCTGGGTCACACGTTTCAGTTCCCCGTTGGATTCTTACCTCGGACAGGCGCCCCCAGTTCATTTCGGAACTCTGGTCTGCTATGACCAAGAGCCTGGGGGTCAAAGTTCACCATAGCACTGTGTACAACCCGCAGGCTAATGGTTTGTGCAAGAGGTTCCACAGGTTGCTTAAAGCTGCGATCAGAGCCTCCTTGACTGATGCGAATTGGATCGACTGCCTGCCTTGGGTCCTACTGGGGTTGCGCTCTGTGCCCAAAGAGGATTTGGCAGCTTCCCCGGCTGAGCTTGTTTTTTGTCAACTGTTGCGGATCCCGGGTGATTTTTTTCCGGAATGTCCCGCACCCGGCACTGACTTGTCCATGCAGCTTTTTCCTAGAGCAGAGGCCAGTAACATTCTGGGGCCGGTGCACCATTGTTTTTCCCGCACTTTTGTTCTGAAGCGTCTGGAGAACGTCGAGTTTTTATTTCATCAGACATGACGCACACAGAACCCCACTGCGTCTGCCGTACGAATGCCTTTTCAGAGTTTTGCAAATGGAGCAAAACATTTTGTTGGATTTTGGGGGAAGCAGGGATACCATCTGTATAGACAGACTTGAGCCCACTTATGTATTGGCAGATCAGCAGGTGGTGCTGGCTCAGGCTCCCCGGAGTGGACGCCCGCCTGTGGTGGGTTCACAGGTTGGTTTTCCCCCTTCAGAGAGCTGTTTGCCAGGGACAGTCTTTTCCCTCCCTACCTTGACAGAAAGATCCTTTGGTCAGCCCGACTGCTCCACGTTACAGCCATTACGGGTGATTGCTCAAGCCCAAGGTACTGGACAGTTAAGGCCCCTTCTGGGTGTTCGTGGGGGTGCCGTGTGGTGGACCACCAGGAGGTCCCACTCTCACCCAGTAATTTGAGGAGTAGGGGGAAGGGGCAGGAAATGTAAATGTAGGCACCTTGGCGCCCAGGGAGGAGAGATGTGTGAAGATATGTGCCTTGACACCTGGGGCAGGAGGTGTGAATGTATGTGTTCTTGGCGCCAAAGAGGAGGAGGCAGAAGGTATAAATGTATACGCCTTGGGGCCATTAGTTCGGTCTTGTTGTTGGAGTGAATAAAGTTCTGAATCAGCAGCTCTCACATCATTGGTCAACAGTATTTGGTCATTGGTCAACAGCGTAAATGTATACGCCTTGGGGCCATTAGTTCGGTCTTGTTGTTGGAGTGAATAAAGTTCTGAATCAGCAGCTCTCACATCATTGGTCAACAGTATATTATAAAGGAATTATGAATTATGAATTATGAATATTATAAAGGAATTATATACTTATATCCGTAAGTATAGGGAAAAATGGGGAAATCATGGTAAAAAAGAAAAAAACGTAGTAAAAACAGGGAAAATGAGAAACAAAATGCTGAAAGGAAAACAAATGGGGGAAAAAACTAGAGCGCCAAAAAAAGGTGAAAATAGAAGCAGGGAAAGGGAAAGCGGAACAAAAGGTGAAAAGAGAAAACACACTAAAACAGTAAGCATGCATGCTAAAACCAAGGAAAGATGTGGACAAACAAGGGAAAATTGGGGTTAAAAATAGTAAAACACTAAAAATGGGGAAAAAATGTTTTTCCTGACACACACACACACACACACACACACACACACCAGTACTCAGGCTGTGTTATAAATTCCCCAATTTGTCTGATCACTACAAAAAAAACAACAACAACAACAAAAAAAACCCTGTACAAAAACCCAAAGTATAACCTGTATCCTATTCTCAAGCTGCGTTCACACAAAATGTGAAACTAATTTTTCCTGCAGCATGATCACTTATAAAGTCAATGTGAGTTGCCAAGCCTTGTGGAGGGGCAGGGTGGCCTTCATAACTTAAGCAGCGGTTTTGTACCTGTGGTGAAAATCTCAACTGTGTCATGTTTAGGTTCACAAAGTTATCTGGTGGGGTACGCAGCTGGGAAAATGTTACTGCCTCCTCTAGAAATTGCACCTGGATGACAGTTGTTTTCAACAATAAACTGAAGCTGGCCAGTGTCCAGTTTGAGTTGCTTGCCCTCATTAGTACATCGGTAGCGGGAGTTCATGGGTGTAAACAAACTACAGACACTCTGTCTCAGCTGCAGTAAGTGGTGATTTCATTTTCAAGCTAGTTTCATCTCCATTGTTGATACTTTTATTGCGGTGACGGCAGAATCTCAAGGCTGAGTGGCTATTGTGACCATCTGGCTCGGCTGTGAATTTGCATGTACAGTGGAAAGACAGAGTCTACACACCCCTGCCAGGTTTTTGTAATGTAAAATAATGAAACAAAGATAAATCACTTCAAAACTTTTTCCATCATTAATGTGACCTATAACCTGTACAAGCAATGAAAAAAAAAAAAAGCAAAAAACAACTTAATTCTTTTGAGGGGAAAAATAAACTTCCAACAGACTGTTAGCATAAATGTGCACACCGTGTTAAAAATGGGGATGTGGCTGTGTTCAGAAATAACCAATCACATTCAGACTCATGTTAAATGGGAGTCAGTACACACCTGCCGCCATTTAAAGTGTCTCTGATTAACCCCAAATAAAGTTCAGCTGTTCTAATAGGCTTTTCCTGATATTTTTGTAGTTGAATCTTACAGCACAAGCCATGGTCTGCAGAGCTTCCAAAGCATCAGAGGGATTTCATTGTTCAAAGGTATCAGTCAGGGGAAGGGTACAAAAGAATTTCCAAGGCACTGAATATACCATGGAACACAGTGAAGACAGCCATCAAGTAGAGAAAATATGGCACAACAATGACATTACCAGGAACTGGACATCCTTCCAAAACTGAAAAAAAGGAAAAAAAAAACTGATCAGGGAGGCTGCCAAGAGGCAGCCGACAGCAACATTGAAGGAGCTGCAGAAAATTCTGGCAAGTACTGGCTGTTTAGTACATGTGACAACAATCTTCCATCTTCTTCATATGTCTGGGCTATGGGGTAGGGAGGCAAGATGGAAGCCTTATCTTACGAAGAAAAACATCCAAGCCTGGCTACTATTTTTAAAAACACATTTGAAATCTCCCAAACATGTGGGAAAATGTGTTATGGTCTGATGAAACAAAGGTTGAACTTTTTGGCCGTAACTCCAAAAGGTATATTTGGCACAAACGCAACACTGCTCATCATCAAAAGAACACTATACCTACAGAGAAGCATGGTGGTGGCAGCATCATGCTTTGGGGCTGTTTTTCTTCAGCTGGAACTGGGGCCTTAGTCAAGGTGGAGGGAATTATGAACAGTTCCAAATACCAGTCAGTGTTGGCACAAAACCTTCAAGCTTCTGCTAGAAAACTGAAGATGAAGAGGAACTTCATCTTTCAGCACAACAATGACATAAAGCACTTATCCAAATCAACAAAAGAATGGCTTCACCAGAAGAAGATTAAGGTTTTGGAAGGCCCAGCCAAAGTCCAGACCTGAATCTGATCAAACATGTGTGGGGTGATCTGAAGAGGGCTGTGCACAGGAGATGCCCTCGCAATCTGATAGATATGGAGCATTTTTGCAAAGAAGAGTGGGCAAATATTGCCACATCAAGATGTGCCATACTGATAGATGCCTACCCAAAAAGACGTGCTGTAATAAAAGCCAAAGGTGTTGCAACAAAGTATTAGTTTAAGGGTGTGCATATTTATGCAAGCAGGTTATTGTAAATTTTATTTTTCCCCTTAAAAGATCTGAGTTTGTTTTTCAATTGGGTTGTACAGAGTATAGGTCAAATAAATGGAGGAAAAAGTTTGGAAATGATTTATCTTTGTCTCATTTTTTTTGCATCACAGAAACCTGGCATTTGAATAGGAGTGTGTAGACTTTTTATATCCACTGTATTTGCATCTTTACGCTGATTTTATATGTAATCGTGCCACACTAAAAATTCAATTGTGTTTCAGTCCCTCCAGGATTTTGCGGGATGTTTTTATGATTGTTGCTGCCCAAAAAGCCTGAATTCGCGGGAGCTTTTTAAAAAGTTGTGATAAAAGTTTCGATGTTTTGAGAGGTTTTGTTGCACTAAAAGTTGTGAGAAGAATAACAAATTTTAAAGCAGACGTTATGTTTTTTCCAGTTTAGTGCAGTGATATTCTATACAGTGATCCCTCGCTACTTCGCGCCTCACCTTTCGTGCCCTCAGTGCATCGCGGATTTTTCAAAAATATTCATCAAAAATTCAAAATTGAGAAAAAAGTTGCCCGGGCACGAGCAGAAGGCTGGGAGACTACACGGAGAGCCGGCACAACTCAAAATCCACCTCTCTGATTCACTGGCCAGCATCCCCCCCCCCCCCCAAGAGATTTTGTTCTCGTGTTGGCTCGGCTCGGGAATCTTGCAAGCTGATTGGCCGAGACGTCGCTGCTGCCTTTACGCCTCCTCCTGCTGCCTCTATGCCTTCCCATCGAGAGAGAGAGTGAGAGAATGAACGTACGTATTATTTATATTATTTTATGTATATTATGTATATTATTAATATTTTATTTACATGTTTCAAACTATTCTTTAATGTTCTAATGATAACGTATGCATTTATAGGGTTAATATACACTTACTGATATTATATATACGCAAAAAAAATGTATGTAAAAAATGGGGGGGGGGGTGACGCTACTTCGCGGTTTTTCACTTTTCGCGGTCGGTTCTGGACCCCATTAACCGCGATAAGTGAGGGATCACTGTATAACAATACCAGAAAAGCACAGGATTGTCAAAAATTTCCAATTACAGTTTGCCCATGTTCAGACCGGAGTTTCACAGCTTTCAAGCTCATTGACAAGATGTAGTAATGAGTTTACCTCTCAAGCTGTATAAAATGTTCAAACACTGGCAGTAGCGTTAGATTTGCTTGTTTGGTTTTGTGGTTTTATGGCATCTGTCCTCACGCGTGCACAGAGTGCTTTTGGGGCAGGCGGACATTTTTCAACACAAACCCAGTTCTTCGTACAAGCGGACAGGAAGGAAACGTGGTGAGACATCCACCAGCAGGCTGGGGGAGATGGAGGAAGGGACAGTGTTGGAAACCTCGCAGGTGAGTATTTTTTTTTAAATCACACACTCTGTTTTTGCTGATGTGTCCTGTTAAGACTCACTGTAAACGCGGTGCAGTGATGCATTTGATTGGTTAGACAGAGCATTTGAGCACCAGTCAGAGACAAATTTAATTGGTGAAATTGGTGGAAGTTGACGAGGATTTGCCAAAATTGCGGGAAAGTTGCGGTGATTGGATAAAGTTGCAAGGTCGCTCAATAGTTGTGCTGATAGGCTGATTTTGTGTGAATTGATGCCATCGCAACATCGCGAAATCCTGGAGGGACTAGTATTTGTTCTTTACACACCATCAATAAGGATTGTATATGCTGTATATTTATTGATTTGATTACTGATTTATTTATTCAGAACATCAAATATTTACAAGACTTGAACAGTTTTTCAAATTAAAAAAAGATACTTGTGGTCTATATTAATCATATCATATACAGTGGTACCTCTACTTACGAAATTAATTCATTCCGGAAGTATTCTCGTAACGTGAAAATTCCATAAGTAGAGGCGCGTTTTACATGTAAATGCCGTAATCCGTTCCAAGCCCCCCAAAATTCGGGCATAAATCATAAAAACGCATCAAAACATGTAACAAATACATGTTACAATTAGATTACTGCACAATAAACATAAAATGAGAGTTTAAAATGAGAGAAAGAATAATAAAAGAGAATAATAAAAGAGAAAGGAATAATAAAAATTATGTTCATTTACCTTTTAACTGCTATCGTCGTCGTCGTCGTCACCTTTTGCCTTCTTTGGTTCATGTTCTGTCTCATCAGTGGTTTTTGCCTGACGTTTTGTGAAGAAACGATCCAAGGACGTTTGCTTTTGTCGGCTTGTAAGGGCTTCCTTTTGTTTTAATACCGTGCTGATCGTTGATGTATTACAGCCATATTCTTTGGCGAGATCAACCAAACGCATCCCCTTTTCATACCTTTCGATTATCTCCTTCTTTGTTTGTATGGACAAAAAAACTCTCTTCTTCTTTTCTCCTTTTCCACTTATCTCCGTCACTTTCTTGGGGCCCATGCGAATAAATGTTAATTCTGTACTGTACACACACGTAAAACTGCCCGAACACTTCGTGGCCAATGGGATACCAGGAAGATGCTAGGCGATAGCCAATGGCAGAGCAGCTACAGGTATGTTTACGTTCGGTAAACTACGGGAGCTGCGAGGAGCGCATACTTTTTTGCCTTTCGTATCCTGAAATTTCGTTCATAACAAGAGGCAATATTTTCCCATTGAGGCGTGTCGTAACCTGAAAATTCCGTATGTAGAGATGTTCGTAAGTAGAGGTACCACTGTATTTAATCACCAAAAACATGTAGGTTTAGGGCGCTCGCGCACGCAGCGACCAGCAGCCGGTGGCTTGTCACCAGACTGCAAACCAAATCTATCTACGGGTACAAATAAGTAACAAAAAAAAAAAAAAAAAAAAAAAAAAAAAAAAAAAAAATATATATATATATATATATATATATATATATATATATATATATATATATATATATATATATATATTCCATAACCAACATATGTTTAAGCATATGAGAGTGTTTGGTGATTACATATGTAAGGCGACTTCACACCTCAGAACAGGACAAAGAGTCTCAACCGCCAGTGAAGATTAAAGAGCATCCAAGGCACTGTGGTGGAGACCGGATGGGTTGCCCTGATCCCCCAGGGCCAGGCGGAGGAGTACGAAGACAATGGGGGGATTAAGATAATGAGGGATGTCAGCTTTTGATATGCATGTCTTTTGTTATGTGCGAGTATAAGTTCGTAGAGCCGAAGGTGTTCGCTCTCTTACTACTTCTGCTGCTGCACCTAGATGAGACTTGTTAGAGGAGCTGATAATAAACTTTGGTTTATGAATCACATCACCTCGTTATTTCAAGCTCCTCTACAATACTTGCCTTTATTTGCATCTTTACGTTGGCTTTATATGTAATCCTGCCACACTAAAAATTCAATTTGTATTTGGTTTTAACACACTGTAAATAAGGATTGTATATGCTGCATATTTATTGATTTAATTTTTGATTGATTTATTCAAAACATCAAAAATTTAATATGTGTCTTTAACAGCTCTGCAAATTAAAAAAAAAAAATACCTTAAAACTTAAAGACTTGTGTAATTTATAACATTGATCATTTTCAACTGCACAGTGGACCAAAAACATTATTTAGAAAGAATCAGAATACAAAAGTGTTTCTTGAATATCTTTGGATCCCATGCACACACAGTAGGGTAGCAAATAACCAGGAAAACTGGATCATTACCTCCTTTTCCACAGAGGATCTGTTTAGAACAAATCCATCCTAAACTTTTGGAGCTCTCCTGCTAACAGGCAAACAAACAGATGGATTGGGATGAAAACACAACGGCTTCCAAGTCTGCTGGCATGCACGAAACGATGCTGGGTGTGGGTGTTTCAACAAGTTAAACATGTGAGGAGTTCCAAGTTTGAGCAGGAGCATATCATCTTCTTTTTTTTCACCTCAGCAGAACACTAGCCAGAATGATGGCATGCCATCAGCTGTGAGGTTCTCCAGGTTCTGTAGGGCTGTTTCAGTAATGCTCCATGTCACTGACATGATGTGGCAATAAAACCTGAAAAAAACAAGAACAACTCACTGCAATTCATCAGATTTAAGTAGAATTGGTTTGTGGTTGTTTTAATTTACAAAATGTCTCTTTGGCATTCAGCCCAGTAAAATATACTGGAAAAACAACAACAAAACAAACAGTAAATACCAGGAAAAAAGAAAAAAACTGGGTAAGTACAGAAAAAGGGGTAAGTACTGGGGTAAAAAAGAGCATAGTAATTAGTAGAAAAAATAGAAGTACAAGACAAAAGGGAAATGGGGTAATGAAAGCAGGGTAAGCGCATCCTCCTCCCCCACAAAAAAAGAGCTGGCAGCAGAAAAAGCAGGTCAAGTACCAGACAAAAAAGGGTAAGTTAAAAAAAGGGGGGTAAGGTAGGAGGAAAAAATTACTGGAAAAAAATAGAATAGGCTTTATTGTCCTTGTACAGTTGCACAGTACAATGAAATTGTGGGTGCTCCACCAGGCTACTGCGCAATAAAGTAAGAGAGAAGGATTAGATAAAAACACTGCTACATAACACATGATTAAACACATGACTGAAAGAAAAATAGTCCACGATTCTGGAAATATACACAGGTACAGTAGTGGCTTCATGGATGGAACAATGTACATAAGAGTGCGGAGTGCAGAACAAACAGTTGAACTCACGATTGAGTAAAATAGCCAAAGGATTATGGAAAATGTACACAGTAGTGGTTTCATGGAAGGATCAATATACATGAAAGTGCAGAGTACGGAGACAGGTGAGTTATTGTGATAATTTAAAAGGTCCTCAGTTCTGTGTATTTTAGCATTCGGAGGGAGGGGGTGGGGCCTCGGACTGTTAGCAGTTCGGTTGGCTCAGGGGAAGAAACTGTTTGTCAGTCTTGAGGTGTGGAACCTGATTGATCTGAACCGTTGTCTAGAACGAAGCAGGTCAAGCAGGTGGTGGGTGGGTTGTGAGGGCTCTCCTGTGATGGCCTTGACCTTTCTGACAGGAGGATCTGGAGATGTCTTCCAGGGAGGGCAAAGGGCCGCCGAGGATTTTTTGGGCAGTGTTGATGACCCTGAAACACTGCCTTCCTGTTCTTAGCTGTTCAGCTGGCGTACCACACACCCAGACAGTACGTAAGCACGCTCTCCCAGTGTTGCCAACTTGGTGATTTTTTTGTTGTTAAATATGACAACTTTTCAGCCCCCCTCGATGACTTTTTTTGTCGAAAGTGACTATCGACAAATCTAACAACTTTGCCTGGTGTTATCAAAGTCTTTTCTGGTGTTTTGGACACTGACGTGAAAGTGCACGATTGCTCTGCAGTTATCCTCAACAAGCAGTGGGTGGTACCGTGAGGCTCTCCTGTCCTGTTCCCATTCCAAAGCAGCCAATCACAGGCAGTCTCGGTCAGTCTTGGCTAGACCTGCACAAGGTCTAGCCTTGTGCAGCAGCAGTGTTGCAGTTACAATAAAATAAGTAGTTTTTTTTTTTTTTTTTCAGAACTGCAATGTCTGATACCAACTGAATGCTGCAGCAGCAGCAAAGTGCTTTAGCCTTCTTCCCAGCAACAAGTTGAAGCCATGGCAGGACAATAAAGCCTCTGTGACCGCCCCGGCAAGGTTGCTTTGTCTTCTTACCAGCGTCTGTGTCAGTGCTGCCTGACTTTTGTTTTATTTTCCTCCAAGTCCAAACTCATGTTCACTTTTTATGTTTGTTGCGGTGCTCGTACAGTAAAGAAACATGAGCTGAGTGCTGCTGATGTGACTGACTGGCAGTGGCAGACAGGGAGGAGGAGCCAGCCAGCCCAGGAGGTATGAGCTGATCAGGTAAGAGCAAGCTTCAGTTTCTAGTGATGTGTGGGTGTTCACGTAAATCAAAACAATTTTTGAAGGGTGGGGGGGGGGGTGCATGGAAATGCCAAAACTATTGTATATTTGGCCTTTTTAAAAAGTTTGATCGTATATTGTATAGGCCCTAAAACTATCGTATATCTAGCAACACAACAGTGTGCAGCAGTTAGCTCAGCTGCTGTCAGAGAGGAGATCCACACCACTTGGGTCCAGAAAAAAACAATGACCCTGAATTAGGGCCAGACTAGTTACCATCATTTTCTTACACTGCCATTACAGTTTTTTTCTTATTCTTTTTGTTAATTTCAGTTGTTAATGTTCAGTTAAAACTGTCATACAAAAAAAGGTTAAAAATGTTATAGTTATGGCAAAAAATGTTCATGTTTTACTGTGATTTGTTGTAGGCTCCTAAGTGGAGCATAAGGTTAGCAACTAAACCAAACTTAAAAAATAAATAAAGAATAAAAAATGATGATAAAAAAATAAGTAACTCTGCCAGAGTGTCTCTTTTGGGTCACTTTGCTGGTCCCAAGCCTGGATAAAGGAGGAGGGTTGGATGTAGGGCAGTTTCACCCACATAAGTCTTTTGATTAAATTTGATATTCTAACATTTAACGATGCAGGACAAAACTGATTTATGTAATGTGGGTCTAGACAAAGCATTAAAGTCATGAAGTTATTTTAAGAAGTGATGGCCTATTTAAATGGCAAAATTAAAACAAACAAACCAAGAATCAACAGAAGAAAGTTAATTTGCAGTTCTAAACATATTGAGGGTGTTTTTTACCCACTTTTTGTCTCTCCCCTGACAATATTCTTCACTACTACAGCGTCCATTATTACATGCAAATGACCAATTATGCAAATTAGGTGACGCATCATTTATTGACTTTTGTCGACTTTTTGAACAGCCAATAGCTGCTTTCCTTACTCAGGAGTTGGCAAGAATGTGCTCTCTACTGAGCAGCGATAGAAGGCCAGCAGCAGCTTCTGGTCCGGGTTGTTCTTCCTCAGGACATGGAGGAAGTGCAGTCGCTACTTGGCTTTCTTTGCCGGGGCCTTGGTGTTGACAGTTTAGGAGAGGTCAGAGGCGATGTGGCTACCCAGGAACCTGAAGGTGGGGAGGTTAAGTACCATTTAAAAAAAGAAAATTAAGGAAGAATGGAAAAAGTCAGGCTAAGTGCAAGAAAAAATGTACCAAAAAGTGTCAAGAAGCAGAAAAAAACATGCTATCCATCCATCCATCTTCTTCCGCTTAATCCTTTTTGGGTCGCGGTGGGGGGGGGGGGGGCGCTGGAGCCTATCCCAGCATCTTTGAGCGAGAGGCAGGGTACACCCTGGATAGATCGCCAGTCCAACACAGTGAGACAGACAGCCATTCACTCTCACATCCATACCTAAGGACAATTTAGAATCCCCAGTTGATGCCAATTAACCTATCTTGCATGTTTTTTGGCATGTAGGAGGAAACCAGAGAAATCCCGGAGTAAACCCACACAGACATGGGGAGAACATGCAAACTCCACACAGATCACTGTTGGTCGGGGGCTGGGATCGAACCCAGGATCCCCCGGCCAAGGGTGAGTTGCTGTGCTGCTGCAATGCTAACCACTCCACCACCGCGCCACCCATAAAATATTGTAACGTCAGGGCCATGTTAAGGGGGGGCAGGGATTTCCCAGCATGCTTTGCCAGTTGTAAACGTTACTGTGTGTGTATTAAATGTGTTATTACTGAGTTATACTGCTGTGTCATTATAACTGCGTTATAATGACCCAGCAGTGTTTAGCAGGATTAGGGCAAGATGTATCATGTGTGTGTGTAACCATGATTCAAACAGGGGTCTGGGAGAATGACCTCCCCTCCTCTCTGTGCTCAGAACGGAGGTTGGGGGTCGGTGGTGTGTAAATAAAGCCTGTTCATCACAACCATCTTGCTCCTCTTTCTTTGTGTGAATCCCGCAAACGTCACAATATCCAGTAAACATGACCTCTACTTCTGAAAAAAAACAAAACATGCTAATTACAGAAAAAAGACAGCTTAAGTACTGGAAAAACAGGGTGTGTAGTACGATTAGCAGAGAAAAACAGGGCCGCTAATGGGGAAAAAAACCCTGGATAAGTAGTGGGAAATTACTGGATAATTAGCATGTAAAACAGTAAGGAGTAGGAAAAAACTTAGTAGGTAGCAAGAACAAAAACTGAGTAAGTAGCAAGTAAAACAAAAACCCATGGTAAATCGCAGGAAAAAGATGGGTAAGTAATAAATCTTTCTTGCCTGTATTTATATACAGTAGTAATTATATCATATGAAGGTTGAAACATAATACAGCTCCTACTCTAGCACTAAAGTCCGTGTGTCACTGGTCTGGGACTGCTGACAACAAATTACAAACGACATTCATGAGGGAGTTTCCAAAATGTCTTGAAACATTCACGGGGCTTCTGAATTTCCTTGCTCATGTGTCACTGGAATTTTGAATATGTTCCAAAAAATTTATGCGGCAAATTTTCTCTCCAAAATACTTAGAGTTGTTGCAGGTGTCCCTTCTCAGTTTAGTTTCCACGAGTCAGAAAGTGTCAGAAATGTGAGAAATCTTCGAAGGATTGGCGACCTGTGAAACTAACTTGAGACTGATTAAAGACAAAGAAGACAGTCCAAGACATTTCGGGCGTGAGACAAGCGCGAACAGCCCTGGAACAACCATTTTCTATAACTCACGCTGACACAACTGTGACTGACAGTGTCACCATGCCACCAGAGGACAAGAAATAATACATGACAGAATTTACTGAAGGTTGTCTGGGGAAGGTTGGGGTTATCTGAAGTTGAGGGTGGCTATCTTCTCAAGGGAACCCAGCACTAAAAAGTACATGTACTTGAGTAAATGTATCTAGTTACTACCCACCTCTGGGCTTCATGCACATTTTTGGATGCTCCAAATGTCTCTGTAGATAGCTGAGGTTGGTGATCCTTGTGCGGTATTTATAATACATTGTTTAATGTGATATTTTGTCATAGAAACAAAAGGCCTCCTTGGTCCTGAACTCACACACCCTAATTGCTGCACAGCATGCCACTGGCCTCTGGCGGTTTGTCTGTTTGATCAGTCGACTGGCCTGTTTGACCATCAGACCATCAGCACGGCGGCCCGATGAAGCAGAACAGATAAAAGCAGAGTCCCCACAGACGAGCAGAAAAACGCCACTGTCACTGCGATCATTCCAGCAGTGTGAACTTGGCCTCACAACAGCCGCAGCTTGGCCACAGGGGCACCCACGGGAGGGCGGGTGGGGAGTGTTGCGGGGGGGGGGGGGGGGTAGTTCGGAGAGGAAGTTTCTTGTGCCTCAGGAGAAGCCGTTCTAGTACCAGCTGGTGCCCTGGCAGGATCAGATACAGAGGAGAAGCCACACTGACAGAGAAAGACGGAGGGCATCAAACACCCACACGTGCACCCCCCCCCCCCCGCCTCCTCTCTAAGGGCAAACAGTTCAATATGAGCCGTGCCAGAGATAGCAGCGATGGCCGCTATGATGCCAAGCCCAGGGCCCTCCAACCATCTGATATTGGAAAAACATCCAGCTCACACCGAGGAGCAGATTTCATGGAGGAGCTCGGAGGTTGGTTCTGTACAGTGAAGGGTGGGGGGGGGGGTCTGCATTAGGCTGAGCTGGAAAAACTGCAACATTATAGTTTCTACAGAGAGAAACTATCAGAAATCCTCAGGCAGTTTCATTCTCATTATGTGGAAAAGTTAATGTGCTGACATTAAGAAGGAAATAAAAAATACACATAATGGTCATGATTTACAACATGGAAACATGTTTATAGGACTAACACTGTTAGGTATTACAGGTTTGAAGTAATAGTTAATGAAAATGACATTTTCTCAGATCATAATCGCCATAGTAGACTGTGATGTCACTTGGTTGGTTAACTACAGAAGCTTTCCTTAAAAAGCACACATACATCAGCCCACCGTGCAAAGTTCACATTGGGAATACTTCTTGTACTGTTGAGCGGCATTAGGCTGACGTCTAAGCAATGTCTTGCCAATGAGCAAATGGCCTCTATAAGGTGTAGTCCCGATGTAAACTTGCCAATGTTGGCCCAAAGTATGTGGTCGGGCTTTTGAGGAGCCAGGATAATGACGGAGCCATTTGCAGGCTTGGATGAAGGTAAACTGATATTTCATCAGTCCAAAACAAGGCCAACAGAGAAACAAAAACTGTTTAAATAACTATTTACATACACAATTAGGGAGGGGGAAATAATCACTTGGAATATTTTTAAAATAAGACTGCCCTGTCGGAATGCTGATAGATGACCACGTGTTCAATCCAGCCCAGTCTCATCTAAAAAAAAACCCGTACAATTGTATGATTTTTCACTCTAAGAAAACGTGCATAGACACAGAAAAAAAAAACACTTCATGTGCAGTGGATGCGTTGTTTACATCTTTAAGAAACATGTCTGCCACTTTCTCTTTGTCTCTCTGTCTTTCTCTTTAACAATTAAAGGTGACACACAACCAGAACATTTTCCTAACCTTAACCATCAGTGCAGTGAAAAACATAAAAACTGAAAAAAACTGAAGAAAAAAAAACAAACTCACCCACAGCTCTGTGTGTGACGTGAACTTATGACTTGTTGACTGAAACCGCAAGTAACCGCCCACCATCCAAAAAGTGCTGGAAGCTGGGTTAAAAGAGGTGTAGTTTTGCTCATGCGCAGTGAGTACAGTGCGTTCTGTTCGTGCATGCATTTGCACATGTGCAGTGAGTGAAGAACTTCATCCATATGTGCTCCATTTGTAATATGTATCCAGCTACATTTTTTTTGTTTTTGTTTTTGTTTTTATGTATAAATGAACTTTTCTGAGGGGGTGGAAAACATTAATTTAGTACATTTTTTAGTGAGATCGGATTGTCCACTCATGAGTTACTGAAGTTAAACCCCTTCATTCTGTCAGTGTTTGTGTTGTTGGTGGTTCTCTCATAAATGGCACACTCCCGCCTGTTCTCCACACACACATCCATTGCTTTCCTTTAGTTTAAAAGAATCTGCAGGGCGTCGGCGGCTGGAAGCCATCAAGATTCTTCTCTTTCTGTTGATTTCCACAATTTCACAGTTCATGTGAAAGTCATCTAAAAACCAATTAAAACAGGTTCATGCTACATTCCTCCTCATTTCCACAGATCACGGGGAACTGCCGAAAGAATAAAAAGGTAAGATCTAGTAATTACCTCCAAACCGGCCCAAAAATTTCAGATCTATTATGTGATTTCTGCACTGGGCTTATCGTGGCCTTATCAGGCTGCAGGCTGATTACTGAGTAAAGCCCTAGGAGGAGGGAGGAATGAGGGGGAAATATCAGAATGGAGCATTAATAACATAAAAACACTCACATATATACAGGTACCCCAACCTCTGGATAGCACATCTAAGAGTAGAAACTCACACACAGCAAATTTTACAAGAAAAGGATTGCAAATTCACAAATAAAAACCACTGCAAGTGTACAACAAGAAAAGTTATAAATTTATTTGTAAAAAGTCAGAAATTTACATGAAAAAAGAGTTCACATTTATGAATTAACAGCTGAAAAAAATGCATGAAATAGTCACAAATTCATTGGAAAAAAAATTATGTACAGAGGAAAAATGCCTTAAATGTAGAAAACAAAAAGAGAGAATGCAGCAAATTTAGAAGAGAAAAAGTTGCAAATTTTCAAGCTATAAGCTGAAAGTGTGCATGAAAAAGTCAAAAATTTATGAGGCAAAAAAAATGTACATTTCAGACAAAAATACCATAAATGAAAAAAGAAAAATGTCACAAATTTACCAGAAAGGAATTGCAAATTTAAGATTTAAAACAGCTGTAAGTATACATGAAAAATACTATAAATTTATGGACGAAAGACACATATTTGCAAGAGAAAAAGTCATAAATTTATTAATCAAAATCTACTTTTGAATGAAAAATGTAAAAAAAAAAAAAAAATCACAAATTTAGGAGACAAGTAATGAGTTAAGGCTTTTAGTGTGACTGTCGCCAAATTGTGACATAACCCCTAGTGGTCAAGAGTGGTAAATATTTTTTTCATTAAAATAGTTCAGATTTCCAAGGCTATAACTTGAAAGTGGTAAGGGAAAATGGCTTACTGTCAATTAGAAAGATGTAAAATATGATCCAAAGTTTCAGGTAGGAGTAATTTTACACATCTAATTTGCATATTGCCACAGCAGCTATATTGAATTACATAACTAAGTCAGAAGCGGACTTTGGACATATTTACACAGAGAATGGTTCAGTCTTTTGACACCGTTTTTTGTACAGGGGTACGTTTTCATCTTATTTTCAAAGTATATGAACAAGAAATCAGTACAATGTAAAAAAAACAAACAAAGAAATTCGTCACTTACCGGTGGCTAAGGGGGCTGGCTTGCTTCCGTGGTCTGTGCGTTTTCGTCCATCGTGGTCATTATTTTGCATTCTGTCGGTCATTTATGCTCTCTACCACATCTACAAAGTCTTATGATTATCACACATAAATTTTGCTTGCATCCCACAGCTATTTTCCGTGTACAAAGCAGTCTAAGTGACAGTGCACGGCGATGGATGGTGGGCATATTAGCTTTCTGAGCTAAAAGAAGGGAATACAGGAAAAGGAAATAAAGAGTTCTTCTTCTTTGTTGTATTACTTGTCAGCCATGATTCCTCCAATGCGTGTCTGGCACCTTCTGAACTGCCACGTTCAGTACAAGTTGTCAGAATAGCTGGGGAGTACAGGGATATCAGAATTAGTTGACAGGCGCAGCACAGCGCCCTGCCACTAGGAGCACGTGAAATCTCACATTCAAAGGATTTTAAAAGCTGCATATTTTCAATGAGAAAAATCATAAATCTTTAGAAAAACTGCAAAAAAGGCGAAAAATGTTTTTAATGCTAAAAGAGAAATTTTGCAAATTTAGAAGAAAAAAGTCGCAAATTTATGACTTAAAAGCTGAAAATCTGCACGAAAAAAGTTAGAAATTTACAAGAATAAAGGGTGTTAATTTATGAATTAAAAGCAGGAAAAAAAAATATGAAAAAGTCACAGATTTGTAGGGAAAAAAAACAGAAAATTTAACACAAAAAGAGAAACAAAAGAAAAATGTCACAAATTTACAAGAAAGGCACTGCAAATTTAAGATTTAAAATGGCTGAAAGTACAAGAAAAGTTAGATTTATGTACAAAAGTCATAAATTTACAAGATAAAGTGGTACATTTATGAATTAAAATCTATAATTTTGCATGAAAGCGCCACAAATTTGTTAAAAAAATTTATATTTCTAGAGAGATGCTTTAATGATTTAAATGCCAGAAATTCACAAATTTATGAGACAAAATTCATGAGTTAAAAGCTGCATGTTTGCAATGAGAAAATCACAAATCTATTAGAAAAATTGCAAAAAAGGGAAAAAAAAGTCGTAAATGTTAAATAGAAAAATGTCACAGATTTACAAGAAAAGAAGCTGTAACTTTTTGAGTTAAAAGCTTAAAATTTGCATGAAAGAGTCACAGATTTGTTAGCAAAAAATCCCAAATTTAATAGAATAGGATCATCAATAACAAAGTAGCTCACTCCATCCGGAAGAAATCACCCCAAGATTACTCAGATTTTCTGACCTTTGCCCTTGAGCACAGCCTAACTGTAGACCCACCTGAGGATCATTGTGAGTGAGTTTGGTGGCCATCAGGGCAATTCTCTAGGAGGAACAGTGATTCCTCGAAAAGTGGGCAGACGGACAGATGGATGGTAACTCCTTTTGAAAGGAACTAGAAATCCCTTTATTGTAAAAAGAAATTGTTGCTATTTTATAATATAAAACCTGGCATATTGGTGGGAGTGATATCATTACTGTGGATATTTTGCTCTCAGTTTGCCTTAATAATTTCATAGGGCAACACTGACTTTACTGGAGTCTAATTTCTGGTTATTCCAGCCACCTCTGCCTGGCACCGACAGACGGACAGAAAGATGAAAGGACAGGTGGAAGTGCGGGGGAATGAAAAGGGGAGACAACATGAAAGAGAAGAGGTCAAGTGGGAGAGACGGAGTGACAGGTTTTCATCACTGCTCTTTTTTGTGGATTAATGGGCCGTCACCTCTCAGCCCTGATTAGCCTGGTTTATTCTGCTCATTTCCAACTGCTGAGAGGCTTCACGGCTGAGTTGGCTCACATCTGGTGGCCACGAGGAGATAAGGGGGGGCAAAGGAAACCACAGTCTGAGAGGAAGAGATTTGATCATGACAAAAATGAAGGCAACTGTAGCAGCTTCAAAGGACTCTCTTTGGCTTTGAGTGTTGTCTGGAAATCAGGAGTCTGTGGAGTGATCCTCTGTGGGAGCAGCAGTTCTTCTACCTGTAGAACATTCCAGAACAAACAACGCTGCTGATGGAGCCTGTTAGGCTGTGTTTAGCCATTTCTCTGCCCTCAACCAATGGTCTGACAACTGGGAGGGAAAGAGAAATGAGAAAATAATTAAATCGTTAACCTCTATATTGAGCATTATACAAGTTAGTTCTGACCAAGCAATTGGATTGGACAATCAGGATTCCAGGAGTTACTAAATTCCACGATAACTGCACTCCAGTGTTTCACTGGATATGGATCACTCCACTCCACAAGGTGTTCATGTAACCATTAATTACTGTCAGCTCTGTGAGAATTGCAATACTGTGTTGGATACCTCAATTTCCACAGTGAGGTGCTGTTTGAAAAAAATTTCTTTCCTTACCCGAAGTCCCACCCTTTTGAAAAAAACTTCATTGGTTTACAAAGTCTGCTCCTGTAGAAACATCATTAATGTCATGGTCTTGGGCACGGTGGGCACCGTGCCCAATCTTAAGTTTTGTCCTTTTCTGTTTGTTTATCTTGTACAGTTATTGTCATTTGGTATTTGCAGTTATATTTACATTTTGGGATTGTTACCTCCGCCAAGGAGGTTATGTTTTCATCGGCGTTGGTTTGTCTGTCTGTCTGTTTGTTAGCAACATAACTCAAAATGTTATGGACGGATTTTCATGAAATTTTCACGGATTGTCAGAAATGGGGTATCCTACAGATGTTTACATTTTGGTGCTGATCCGGATCACCGTCCAGAAGAAAACCGCCATTATGCAAAATGCGATTTTCGTGAATAACTACTCAACCACTAATCCTATCATTGTCAATCCAATTGCTAGTCATATGTTTTCATGGTCAAGGAATCTGAAAACGTACACACAAACACTGTATGGCGCTTGGCAGAGGTCTGCGCTCTACGAGTGCTTTTCTAGTTTTGTTACTGTTTCATTATGGGTTCCAGTTTGTTTTATTTTGACAGCGCTGTGCAGCTTCCGGCTGTCAAACCGTTCAGCGCTGCACACCTGTCATTCATTCTGTTATTTTCTCCACTCATGCATCCACACCTGTCACCTATTATGCAACGTATAAAAGGGCACAGCAACCGCTCTCTGTTGTCATGTCCTATCACTGCTACCCATTATCAGGAGCTGAACAAGTCACTGAGTGTGTTTGGGCCCCGCTGTCGAGGAGAGAGGAGAGCTCCGTCCAGGTTAGTTTTGCCTCTTTTTTTTTTGTCAAATAAGTTTTATTGACAATCTGATATTGTATATACATTTCATAATAAAAGACATCTTATTTTTTCTATTATTTTTCAAAAATTAAATTAAAAAAAAAAAAAAAAAAACGAAAAGGCTCTAAACACCCTTCACCCCCACCCCACTCTTTTTACTAATAAAACATAATGTATGACAGCTGTTGTGCTGAACAATAATAAGGCAAACAGGAAAAACAGTAAGCTAGTTACATTGCATAGACAATACAGAGGATTTATTAATTAAAAGTTGTTTTTTAGATAACAGGCAAGGGGCAACCAGATCGTATCAAACTGCGACTCTTTATTTTTTAAGAAGAATCTAATTTTTTTTTCCAAATGGAGTGTATCAGCTAATGCCTTAAGCCAAAGCTTAAAGGGAGGAGCTTCCTTCTTTTTCCAGAACATCAGAATCAGTTTTTTAGCTGCAATCAAACTATAAGAGAGGAGTTGGTTTTGTGTTTTCTGTAACGCAGATATATTACACAACATAACAAAAATAATTTTTTTGTAAGTTGTCTGTTTTTTCAACTGATTTAAGACAATTTTGCACCGCTGAATCCGAAAATGACATCTGTTTCTCTCGATCAGGTCAGGTTTTTATGTTAAGTTATAAGCAGCTGTACAGCAGTTGTACAGTTGTACTGTAACTTGAATAGTAGACACTGATAAAGGTAAGTACATGTAAATTGAATGTTGTGTCATCATTGTTCAAAGTTCAGAGAAGTTCAAGAAATAAAAAAGAATTTTGCATCATATAAAGCAAAAATATCCGTACATGTAAACAAAAACGTAAGAAAACATGTGGCCATAGTCCAAAGGTTAACCTGATTTAGCAAAACCAATGTGATTTTTGGATTCAGCACATCAAAATTGTCCTAACTCAGCTAAAGAAACTTAGACAATAAATTTGGTGTTGACCAGTGTTATCGGATACTCCAAATATGATTAAGTGGGGTCTGGTTCAAGTTTAATCTGGAGAATTTTTGATAAGGCATCAGAAATTTTTGTCCAATATCTTGTTAATTTGGGACACAAAACAAAGGAGTGAACAAGGCTCGCCTCTGCTGCTGAGCATTTATCACATTGTGAAGAGACGTCAGGAAAAATGTTGTGCAGCTTGGATTTTTATTCCCTTTTTATTTCCAGCCGTGAGCCCCGCTGTCTTCGGAAGTGCTCCGGCTGGATTCTACCCCTTTGCCCGGCGGTCCCGGCTTCCATCCCCCTGTGACGTTGAGCCCCACTCTCATCCAGCGCTTTATTATTTTGTATTTGTATGTTAGCGTTCCTGTCTGAAACCACAGTGTGCGTTTGGTGTCCTTCAGTAGCCCTTGAAAAGGGCAATTCAAGACAATTAAGCCATTTCATGTCTGCTTAAAAAAATAATAGGCAGTGCTAGAGTCGGATTTGTGGTCTCGATTAACAAACCACAATACCTTTGTGGTGATGAACTCTTTGTTTCATCTGAAAATGCCAAGGAAGGCGAGGGAAGTGTGCCAAAGCCAAATAACTAGCATGCTAACTACTAGCCAGTCTTTACCGGTATGTTTTATAAACGCTTACTTCTGCAGTTGACAATATTTAATTTGCTTGCATGTGTGTGAAATAACAATAGATTTCTTCATGCTGATTGAGATGTTTATCAACAGTTACTGCCTACATTTAGAAAAGACTATTTTTTTCTCAGCTGTGCAAAATAACTGGTTAGACAAACAAATCATAATAGTTTGTCCATTATTACTGTCAGTTAATAAATTGTGCTTGTGGAACTGTCGTATAAAAGGAATATTTTGCTTGAGGTCTTATGGCATCAATGAATTTACAATATTCACTGATACTATACTCCCTCTTGTGAAATATTGCTTAAATAACTGATGAATAAAGCACCAAAGTGATTCAACTGTAGATGCGATGTGCAGCAGAGTCTAGTCAAAAGTTCATTTTGAAAACGCAAATATAATTTAAAGGAGCATCCACAAGGCCATTTTGCTATTGTTGAGGTGGGACAAAAAAGCGGGTTTTGGTGCAGAAAGAAGGAAGCAAGCTCCAAGGGCAAATCCATCAGGGCACTCGTGAATGCCAGTGTTATGTCACTATAAGTATCTCCAAAAGAAATTGTATCCCCTGCTCTCTACGGTGATGCCTGTGTTAAAACCCTTTAACAGATCACACTATGACCTAAAAGATCAGCCAGAACATGGATGGTCTTTGCAGGGTCTTGGAAAAGTCTTCAGGAGCGTATTAAGAACGTCCTGGGATCCTCATTATACCTGATGCAGAATACAGAGAGTTTAGAGCATGCACAGAACTTCTGTAGTGAGGTCATGATAGTGAATGATCACGGTGGCATCGTATCAGGGTCCTGGGTGGAGTGTTGTGGCAGCGGTGGCATCACAAAGTCGCTGGACTGACACACGCACCAATGTGGATTGGTCATCAAGAACTTGAAGTACAACTGACCATGCTAATAAATTTGACAGTGGCTTCATGTTAGTGTGGCATAATGCCAGGGCATGTCTGAAGCATGGTGTGATGATGGGTGTACATGGTAGGATTGTCACGGGAATGTGCTGCTGATGTATATTCTGTGGTGGGGGGCATAGGAGATCATCTCAGGGATGTGGAAAATATCAGGGGAAAAAGAAAAGCAGCATCATGATTGAATTTACACTGAAGGAGGTTTATTCCAATTTTTCAGTGACCCAGCCATGTTCTAAGAGGTCCCGTTGACCTCGAAGAGCATAGCGAGGTTGTCATTCACTTGCTCATTTTATTTTTAAAGCAGCATTGTGTGAACTAGATTTATAGCATATCATCCATGGTTTTAAAGTAGTGCTGTCAATGATAATACAATAATAATGAATAAACTGATCAGCACATTTTAGATTAGATTAGAAAACTTTTTTGTCTGTCATGACAGAAAATTTTCTTTTGCATGACTCAGTACAGAGGCAGACATATATTTTTTAAAAAATGTTTAGCATATTCAACGTGATGTCCGACTAAATATAGAAATACGGGTATTTATAAAAACGCCAAATCAAATCATGAACATAACGTCTTGCTTCCTCCTCCTCAGACTGTTGGACTGCTCCACGTATCTCAGTGCTGTATAATATGAGAGTTGCGACACTCCTTTTTTTTTTTTTTTTTTTGTTACTTATTTGTACCCGTAGGTAGATTTGGTTCGCAGTCTGGTGACAAGCCACCGGCTGCTGGTCGCTGCGTGCGCGAGCGCCCTAAACCTACATGTTTTTGGTATGCGGGAGGAAACCGGAGAAATCCCGGAGTAAACCCATGCAACACGGGGAGAACATGCAAACTCCACACAGCTCACTGTTGGTCGGGGGCTGGGATCGAACCCATGATCTCATGATCCCCGCGATCCCCTGGCCGAGGGTAAACTGTGCTGCCACAGTGCTAAACCACTGCGCCACCATGCAGCCGGTAGACTTCTATAGAAAATGTGAAAGGCGGAAGTCACGTGAGGCAAGGAGCTCCAATAGTTCCAAACAATGGAATTTTCCCCATAGACCAGCATTCATTTCACGGAGTATCTGCTTAATAATCCCCGGTAAGTTAATGAATGGCTGCTGTTTGGGTGTTTTTACCACTTAAGTTAAAATGTAGATTCTGTAGTCTGTGATCTTGTTTTATTTCGTCAGCTTTTTTTTGTTTGTTTGTTTATTTATATGCAGTAAAAGCTCATAAAGAAGAGGATCTTCAGGTCGGGGAATAGGGAGATGCTGAAGTCCGTACAGAGGGAGCTGAGGAGAAAGATCAGAGAAGGCAAGGACAGCTTCAGGAAGAAGATGGAGGACAAGTTGCAACAGAGCGACATCAGCGGGGTCTGGAGAAACCTCAAAACCATCTCTGGGCTCCAGAATACCTCCTCCCAGGCCACGGGGGGCAGGGAGTGGGCGAACAACCTGAATCTGTTTTTCAATAGGTTTGACCAACCGCCCTCCCCCCTGACTGCACAACAACCACTGCTGCCTCTAAAGAAATCAAGTCCTGCTGCCCACTCCCCACTCCACCAACACCCCCCCACCCCCAACACACAGCCCCCCATCCTGACCCTGACCAGGACCCAGGTGAGGACGGAGCTGAGGAAGATCAAGGCGAGGAAGGCGTCGGGACCGGACGGCATCAGCGCAAAGCTCCTCAAGTCCTGTGCAGACCAGCTGTGTGGGATTGTGACGTACATCTTCAACCTGAGCCTGAAGCTGGGGAGGGTACCACAGCTGTGGAAAACATCTTGTGTGGTACCTGTACCAAAAACTTCCCACCCCAAAGACCTGAACAGCTACAGACCGGTGGCCTTGACGTCCCACTTGATGAAGACCTTGGAGAGACTGCTCCTTGCTCACCTCCGCCCCCTGGTGGAACCAGCGATGGATCCACTCCAGTTTGCCTACCAGCATGGCATTGGGGTGGAGGATGCGGTGATCTTCCTCCTTCACCGTTCTCTGTCCCACCTGGAGAAGCCCGGGAATATGGTGAGGATCATGTTCTTTGACTTCTCCAGTGCTTTCAACACCATCCAACCGATGATCCTGAAGGACAAGCTGCTGCGCGCAGGGGTGGACCAGCACCTGTCATCATGGATCCTGGACTACCTCACGAACCGGCCTCAGTTTGTGAGAACCCGGGACTGTGTGTCCGACACGATCATCAGTAGCACGGGGGCCCCCCAGGGAACGGTGCTGGCTCCCTTCCTGTTCACTCTTTATACTGCGGACTTCTCACACAACACAACACACTGCCATCTACAGAAGTTCTCTGATGACTCTGCGATCGTTGGCCTCATCTCCAATGGAGATGAAGCTTAGTTAGTAATTAGACTTTTACTGTTGGATTGGCTTCAGGTGTGCTGGCAATGGAGTAGGTGTGTGCGTTGCTGGCTCCTGCTATATTTTTTTCTTTACTTTTTAAACCCTATTTTGCTGTAAGCTATTAATGTTTTGGACATTTAATACGTGCAGAATCTGTTTTGAGTTGTGAAATATGTCCAAAACAAGAAAGCAGACTGAAAAGGAGGCAGCAGGGAACAATACTAACACCAGCTTAGCTGAGGATGCTAATATCAGCCTTAACCCTGCACTTGTTGCCTTGCTTGAGCAACACAGAATGTCCATAGCTGCTGACTTCAAAGCTTCATTTGAACTTATTAATGGTAAGCTGGACAAAATTCAAGCAGATGTGGCGAACCAGGAGCAACGCATTGGCGACCTTGAAAACAACGCGGAGGACGTCAGCCAGCGCCTAGCGGCGCTTGAAGTTACATGTGAGTCAATGCAGGAGGAGAACAAACTTTTGAAAAACAAACTTTCTGACCTGGAGGGAAGAAGCAGGAGGCTGAATATTCGTCTGGTGGGTCTGCCGGAGTCCTTTGATGTGGGTCCACGGCCATCTGAATTTTTTTCTCGGCTGTTGGTGGACGTCTTTGGCGCACAAACTTTGCCATCTCCCCCAGAGCTGGATAGAGCCCACCGCAGCCTCATGCCCAAGCCGAGTCCGAATGGGAAGCCGCGCGCTGTCATTATTTGTTTCCACCGGTTTCGGACCAAAGACTTGGTGATGAGAGAAGCGCGGAGACACCGTGGGACTTTGGAATATCGTGGGCATAAACTTCAGTTCTACGAGGATTATAACGCCGACGTTCAGAAGCAACAAGCCGAATATAAGGAGGTTATGTCCGAGTTGTACAAGAGAGGTTTTCGTCCTTCTCTTCTTTTCCCCGCCAGGCTCCGGATAACTCTTCCAGACGGCAAAAACCAGTGGCCGGCGTCCGTCTCGGAGGCCACCTGCTTCATGCAAACCATGGAGAGAAACCAGCAATTTTCGCCTTGAACTGGACATTTCTGGGTTGACCAGCTGCCGCGCTGGGCTGCTTGTTACTTCATTGAAGCTGCACTGACTGGACATTGATGCATTTTTAGATGTTTAAAAACAAGGTAAAATTGGCTCCCTATACGTTGTTGTTTACTTAATTCTTTTTTTAATTTTATCTTATTTATTTATTTTTTTTTTTTAGGGTAAAACGTTCATATTATGCAGGATTGAAGCCAGTTGTATGGGAGCATTCTGTTAGGATGAAAATAGAGCAGGAGATGGAGCGGTTGCTGTTTTTTTGCAACCGGCTGGAGTGTTGTTATAGGTTTGGTTGTTGGATTTTTTTATTTTTTTTATTTTTTTTATTTTTATTTATTTTTTTGTTTGTTTGTTTTGTGTTTTTTTTTGTTATGGTTTTATTTACACCCCCCTTACCCCCTCCTTTTTTTTTTTTTTTTGTTTTTTTTACCCGTACCTCACTTTACTCTTCTTTGGGCTACACAACATAATATATAAATTTTACTCTTTGAATGAACAGTAATCTTACTTTGGTAAGCTGGAATGTGAAGGGGTTGAACCATCCAATTAAACGAAAGAGAGTCATGTCACGTCTAAAGCAGTTTAAGCCTGGGGTATTGTTTTTGCAGGAAACCCATTTGCAGGATTCCGACCACTTGCGTTTGTCAAAATGTTGGTCAGGACAATTTTTTCATTCAAATTTTAAAGCTAAGGCCAGGGGCGCTGCTATTCTTATTGATCGAAATATCCCATTTATTCCCTCTAATGTTGTATTAGATAAAAATGGACGATTTGTAATAGTATCAGGTAAACTTGGCGATAAACATGTCACCTTGGCTAATCTGCATGCACCGAATTTTGATGATGTGCACTTTTTTCGCAACCTTTTTTCGCAACTTCTAGATTTAAATACTCATTCTCTAATTCTTGGGGGTGACTTTAATTTGTATATGGATCCGATCTTAGATCGCTCATCTTCAAAACCTGCTAGTCTTAATAAATCTGCAACTTATGTTAAGTCTTTTCTTGAGGAATATAGCCTTACAGATCCTTGGCGTTTTTTACATCCTAACGGCAGGGACTATTCTTTTTTCTCTCACGTACACCATACTTATACCAGAATAGATTATTTTTTTGTTGACAATTTATTAATTAATAACCTTTGCTCTTGCAGTTATGATAGCATCTCGGTTTCTGATCATGCCCCTCTTGTACTTAAAATGATCCTCCATGGATGTGACTCCACGAGAAAGCATTGGAGATTGGATCCATTATTACTTACAGATGAAAAATTGGTTGCGAATATTTCTTCTAAAATTAATTTTTTTTTGAAAGAAAATAAAACTCCTGGTATGCCAAATAAAACGATATGGGAGGCCATGAAGGCATTTCTTAGGGGGGAATTTATTTCATTGGCAGCATTTAAAAGACGATCCTTAATACAGGAACAGAAGGCTATTTTAGATCAAATCCTGGACATTGACAGACAATATGCTCAATCTCCATCACCCGCTCTGTACAAGGAACGTATGACATTACAAACTAAACTTAATTTACTTTCTACTCGACAAATTGAAGGTTGTTTAATAAGGAACAAGAGTGAATTTTATGAACATGGCGAAAAAACCAGTAAACTTCTAGCTAATCAACTACGTGGTATTAGAGCTAAGCAAATTATTACTGGAGTTAGGACAGATAAAGGAGAGGTGACATTTGACCAACAAGTGATTAATGATATTTTCAGGTCATTTTATTCCAAATTATATACCTCAGAATATACAACAAACTTAAAGGATTTGGAAATTTTTTTTGATTCTATTGATATTCCTTCGATTTCTTCAGAATCTCAACAAATTTTAGAAGCTCCCATCACAAAAGAAGAAATTCAGCTGGCAATATCATCCATGCAATCAGGAAAATCTCCAGGACCTGATGGGTTTTCCGCTGATTTTTTCAAAAAATTCTCTGACGACCTCGCCCCTTTCCTTTGTCAAGTTTTTACAGAGTCGCTTGACTCTGGTACACTTCCTCCTTCATGCTATCAGGCCTGTATCACTGTGTTGCTTAAAAAGGATAAGGATCCTGTTGATTGTGCTTCTTACAGGCCTATTTTCTTGTTAAATACCGATGTTAAAATTTTGTCAAAGTTGTTAGCTTCAAGGTTGGAAAAGATTCTTCCTTTTATAATTTCACAGGACCAAACCGGTTTCATTAAAAATCGCCATTCTTTTTTTAACTTGCGGTGGTTGTTTAATATTATTTATACTCCTCACCACAACATACCTGAATGTCTTATTAGTTTGGACGCTGAAAAGGCATTCGATAGGGTTGAGTGGGAGTATTTGTTTTTTACTTTGGAGAGGTTCGGTTTTGGTCCTTCCTTCTGTTCCTGGATTAAACTTCTCTATGCTAGTCCTTTAGCTTCAGTGTTAACTAATTGTCGCTATTCTGACTATTTTAGACTTTACCGTGGTACGAGGCAAGGTTGTCCTTTGAGCCCGTTGCTCTTTGCCTTGGCAGTTGAGCCGTTAGCTATTGCAATCCGTGGGAGCCGGGACTTTCTAGGCATTCGTAGGGGTGGCATTGAGCATAGGGTTTCACTCTATGCTGACGATCTTTTATTATTTCTCTCCAACCCACTTACTTAATTACCCGCTATACTCAACATTTTGGATAGTTTTAGTAGGTTTTCTGGTTATAAAATTAATCTTAATAAGAGTGAACTGTTTCTGATTAATGAAAAGATTCAAGTTCAGGATTTTGAAAATTTTCCTTTCAAGGTTGTTATTGATCATTTTAATTATCTTGGGATATGTGTCACTAAACAATTTAATTACTTGTTTAAAAATAATTTTCTCCCCTTACTTGACCAGTGCAAGCTAATACTTTCCAAATGGTCCCCATTATCCTTGTCTTTAATTGGCAGAATCAATTCTGTAAAAATGATGTTACTTCCAAAGTTTTTATATTTGTTTCAATGTCTCCCCATTTTTATTCCTAAATCCTTTTTTAAGTCTTTGGACTCTCTGATTACCTCATTTATTTGGAATGGTAAACATCCGAGATTGAGGAAAGTTTTTCTTCAAAGACCCAAATCAGTAGGTGGCATGGCTCTGCCTAACTTTCAATATTACTACTGGGCAGCAAATATCAGGTGCATGTTATATTGGAAACATTTTTATCTGGAACCCAAATCACCTATTTGGATCCTTATGGAGTCACATGTGGACAATCAAACCTCCCTACCGGCAATTTTAGGTTCACCACTTCCCCTTGCTTTGTCTACACTGGGTAATAATAAAGTAGTTCGTCAGTCTCTTAGAATTTGGTCTCAATTCAGGAAAAATTTCGGTCTTCAGTTTTTTTTCCATTAGAAGTCCAATTGCCGTAAATCATTTATTTACCCCATCAACTATTGATAGTGCATTTCATATATGGCACAGAAAAGGTTTAAAATCTTTTGCGGATTTATATTTTGATGGTCAATTTGCAAGTTTTTCTCAACTTTCCACCAAATTCGACATCACTTCTACACATTTTTTCCGCTTCCTCCAGGTCAGACATTATGTGCAAACCATGACAAAACAATTCCCTCAAAAACCTTCTGATAATCCTCTAGATGATTTTTTATTAGTTAAACCAACTTCTAAGGGGGTAATGTCAGTTTTATATAATTTAATTTCAAATTTACAATCTTCTTCTCTGGCCGCTATCAAATTGAACTGGGAACAAGATCTTAATTTTACTTTTACTGATGAACTGTGGGACTCTATTCTTGGCCAGGTTCACACTGTATCAATGTGTGCTCGTCACGCTCTTATTCAATTTAAGATTGTACACCGGATGCACCTGTCCAAGTTTAAGTTAGCATGTATTTACTCGGATATAGACCCAACTTGTGAAAAGTGTGGTAGCGCTCCTGGCACTTTGCTTCACATGTATTGGTCCTGCCCTGCATTGATGAATTTTTGGCATTCTGTTTTTATCACTATGTCTGAAGTCCTGCAATATCAAATTAAACCTGATCCATTATGCGCCATTTTTGGTGTGGCTCCAGAACTTGTCTTGCCAAGTTCCAAATTAAAAGTATTCAAATTTTCATTATTATTGGCCAGACGTGCTGTATTACTGAAGTGGAAAGACTCTTCGCCCCCTTCACATTTACAGTGGATAAAAGATATAATGTCCTGTTTGGATTTAGAAAAAATCAGATATACAGTCTGTGGCTCTGAAAACAAATTCTATAAATTATGGCGCCCGTTTCTTGATTTCTTTGAAAGACCCACGATTATAGTTTCTGAGTAGCTCATATCCCCTTTACCCCACCCCCACTTCACACACACAATTTCTCTTTGTATTTTTTTTTTTTTAATTATTGTTTATTTAAAGGTTTTTGTGCTTTGAAGCATTTACATTTGTTGGCTTTAAGTTCTAGTTTTTCACTGTTTGGTTGAAACAAAAATGAAAATTTCTAATACTTTGTATTGTATTGATACTTCAATTAATAATAATAAAAAGACCTTTGAAAGAAAGAGATGAAGCTGAGTACAGAGGGCTTATCCAGGACTTTGTAGACTGGTGCCATCGGAACTGCCTCCAGATCAACGCAAGGAAAACTAAGGAGCTGGTGGTGGACTGCCGCAGGCATGGGCAGCCCCTCACAGCACCAGTAAATATACAGGGAACAGACATCGAGATGGTGACATCCTATAAGTACCTGGGTGTTCATCTGAACAATAAACTAGACTGGTCACACAATACTGACGCACTCTACAAGAAGGGACAGCGCAGGCTGTTCCTGCTGAGGAGACTCAGGTCTTTTGGTGTACAAGGGGCGCTGCTGAAGACATTCTATGACACGGTGGTGGCATCAGCCATCACTTTTGGAGTGGTCTGCTGGGGCAGTGGCATTACAGCAGCCGATAGGAAGAGACTGAACAAACTGATTAAGAAAGCTAGCTCTGTCCTGGGGCAGCGCCTTGATCCAGGTGGAGGAGATAGGAGAGAGAAGGACGGTGGCTAAACTGTCATCTCTGCTGGAGTCCGAGTTCCACCCTATGCAGGACGTACTGAATGCACTGAGGAGCTCATTTAGCAGCAGACTACATCATCCCAGGTGCACAACCGAGAGGTTTCGTAGGTCCTTCCTACCAACGGCTGTCAGACTGTACAACCTAAGCAGGGCTGCTCGCAGAGATAGCAAAAAGACGTAACAAACTAATAGTTTTTAAATGCAAAAGATGCAATAGACTTACACAATGGTCCCCTCCGGCATACAACTAGGAAAATACCGGTCGCTATGGCGGGTGAGAATATGTATGGGCACATAATCATACCATGTAGGATAACTAAGTAGAGGGTTATGCTGTTTCATCCCATCTAGCAACAATGCTCAGCACTGTGTGTGTTTATATATTTACATATTTATTCCATCTAGCTACAATGCTCCGCACTGGGTGTGTTCATATTTATATATCTATATATTTATTCCATCTAGCTACAATGCTCAGCACTGTGTGTGTTTATATACTTACATATTTATTCCACCTAGCTGCAGTGCTCCGTACTGTGGGTGTTTATATATTTACATATTTATTCCATCTAGCTACTATGCTCTGCACTGTGTGTTTATATATTCATATATTTATTCCATCCAGCTACAATGCTCTGCACTGTGTGTCTGTGTGTGTGTATATATATATTTTATAGTAATATGTACATATGTATATTAGCTGCTCTTGCTTGCTTGTTTTTTTTTTTTTTTCTTGCCTTCTGATTGTTGCTCTGAGTGTTGCTATCCCTGTGCTGTTGCAATCCTGGAATTTCCCCGTTGTGGGACTAATAAAGGCTTATCTTATCTTATCTTATCTTATAAACTTGCAAATATTAGCCTGTGCTAGCTCAACTAGCTAGCCAGGTCAGCCCTTATTTCAAAAATCTGTTGTACAGTTATTGGTTGAAGACAAAGTTTCTGGGAGACATTAGAGATGGGTAGTAGCATTACATGATGGGACATGACATTAAAACCTGTGACAGAGCAGATTTGACTTATTATTCTGTTCATGGTAATTGTAGTAGCATTAGCAGCATAACTGCAGGAGGGATCAGGTCAAGTGGACCCCTGACCAAGTTAGCACCCCAAGTGGACCCCAGGATCTAATTTGTATATGTACAAGTACATTTTCAATCCAGTGATTTATAAAGTGATTCATAAGTTCCTGAAGCCTCATTCAGAACATTATAGTCACCAAGAAGTGTAAAAAAATATATACATATATACAGTGTATGTATTAAAAACCCAGAGAAGGTTTTGGCTCAGTTTCTGCTTTCAAAAGGCTTCTCTTTTCCACCGCTGCTGCTCGTCACGGCTGACTGCCCCAGATGAAAATCCACAGAATAGGTATGTGCGACTGTAATGTTCTAAATGAGGCTTTAGAAAATTATGAATCAGTTTGCAAATCACTGGATTGAAAATGTACTTGTACATTGGATCCTGGGGTCCACTTGGGGTGCTTACTTGGTCAGGGGTCCACTTGACCTGTATCCGTTGTAGACAGTACCGCGGCTGCTAGCCCACGTTACTTAAATGACACGCCCACTGTGTCAACAGCTACCCTTCACAGAGGAGGAGATGATGAGGGAACTATATACCACAAGTTTGACCAGTTTATTCTTGAAGGTGACCCATCATTATGGCCTAAGCACCTGACAAAGAGCATTGCTATTTAGTTCAGAGAGGGCCTGTTTAATATTTTTTGTATTTATCCTTACTTTTGTGTGATATATTCTCCCTAGTGTCTACATAGTACAGAGAAGGGAGCACAATGGATGCCTCTGCAAAATGGACCAGTAGCAGACCATGAACAGGACCCTGCTGGCAAATATGGGTATGTGTAAATAGATCTTCCATGTGAACTGCCATTTTTTTAATAATACACAAGAGTCTACATTTATTGCATTTGTTAAGATTTGAGGTTAGTAATCCACTTCAATACAAAAACAGGATGTCACTAGATACAGTGGGGCAAAAAAGTATTTAGTCAGCCACCAACTGTGCAAGTTCTCCCACTTAAAAGATGAGAGAGGTCTCCAATTTTCATCATAGGTATACCTCAACTATGAGAGACAAAATGAGAACAAAAAATCCAGAAAATCACATTGAAGGATTTTTAATGAATTAATTGGTAAATTCCTCAGTAAAATAAGTATTTGGTCACCTACAAACAAGCAAGATTTCTGGGTCTCACAGACCTGTAACTTCTTCTTTAAGAGGCTCCTCTGTCCTCCACTCGTTACCTGTATTAATGGCACCTGTTTGAACTCGTTATCAGTATAAAAGACACCTGTCCACAACCTCAAGCAGTCAGACTCCAAACTCCACTATGGCCAAGACCAAAGAGCTGTCAAAGGACACCAGAAACAAAATTGTAGACCTGCACCACGCTGGGAAGACTGAATCTGCAATAGGTAAGCAGCTTGGTGTGAAGAAATCAACTGTGGGAGCAATTATTAGAAAATAGAAGACATACAAGGCCACTGATAATCTCCCTCGATCTGGGGCTCCACGCAAGATCTTACCCCGTGGGGTCAAAATGATCACGAGAACGGTGAGCAAAAATCCCAGAACCACACGGGCGGACCTAGTGAATGACCTGCAGAGAGCTGGGACCAAAGTAATAAAGGCTACCATCAGTAACACACTACGCCGCCAGGGACTCAAATCCTGCAGTGCCAGACGCGTCCCCCTGCTTAAGCCAGTACATGTCCAGGCCCGTCTGAAGTTTGCTAGAGAGCATTTGGATGATCCAGAAGAGGACTGGGAGAATGTCATATGTTCAGATGAAACCAAAATAGAACTTTTTGGTAAAAACTCAACTTGTCGTGCTTGGAGGAGAAAGAACACCATACCTACTGTGTAGCATGGGGGTGGAAACATCATACTTTGGGGTTGTTTTTCTGCAAAGGGACCAGGACGACTGATCCGCGTGAAGGAAAGAATGAATGGGGCCATGTATCGTGAGATTTTGAGTGAAAACCTCTTTCCACTAGCAAGGGCATTGAAGATGAAACGTGGCTGGGTCTTTCAGCATGACAATGATCCCAAACACACCGCCCGGGCAACGAAGGAGTGGCTTCGTAAGAAGCAGTTCAAGGTCCTGGAGTGGCCTAGCCAGTCTCCAGATCTCACCCCCATAGAAAATCTTTGGAGGGAGTTGAAAGTCTGTGTTGCCCAGCGACAGCCCCAAAACATCACTGCTCTAGAGGAGATCTGCATGGAGGAATGGGCCAAAATACCAGCAAGTGTGTGAAACCCTTGTGAAAACTTACAGAAAACATTTGACCTCTGTCATTGCCAACAAAGGGTATATAACAAAGTATTGGGATGGACTTTTGTTATTGACCAAATACTTAGTTTACCGAGGAATTTACCAATTAATTCATTAAAAATACTTCAATGTGATTTTCTGGATTTTTTTTTTCTTATTTTGTCTCTCATAGTTGAAGTATACCTATGATGAAAACTGGAGACCTCTCTCATCTTTTAAGTGGGAGAACTTGCACAATTGGTGGCTGACTAAATACTTTTTTTACCCCACTGTAATTAAGTTACTTGAGCTGCAAATGTGCAAACTGTTAACTCCCCCCTCCACCACAAACATCATTGCAGTTGGTTTGGAGACATTTTTTGGAAAAACCAGTGCAATTATTCTTTTATTTTTTCCATGTAAATTTTCATCTTCATTCTTCTGAAGGGCATTTTCCTCAAAATTTTATGACTCTCAGTAATCTGCAGTTTTTTCTTGTAACTTTGGCCGTTTTTTGTCATATAGTGTCACTTTGAGCTTCTTTTCTTTTCTGCAGATGTAATTCCGGATATATGAATGATATCATCATTTGAAGACTTCTGAGGACAAAAAGTTTCAGGTAGGATTTCAGTAAGGCCTGTTTGAATCAATGAATGTGAATTTTATTTGATAATGAACATACAATCAAAACAATCAAAAATATGTAGGACACATGAGAACAACCGAAAGGGTGTAGCCTGAAGCTAGGGCTTATATAGCACCTACCCAGCTACAATTTTAAAATCAATAACATAAAAATTTAAGTCATACCCAAAAAATACGAAAGAAAGTGTAGAACAAAGAAAAAGGAGGGCCCCATTTCTATCTTTGCCTTAGGCCCCAATAGACTAAGTCCGCCTCGACTCATACATTTGACAACTTAAGATATACCAACTATACAACAGTAAAATAATAAAATATGCAACATACAAACATATTAATATAATTTAGATTTAGAAAAGAAATGACAACATACTCTAAATTATTGAATTCAGAACTCCATATTTGCCTATCTGTTTAAAACCTTTATGGCAGTAGGGACAAGAGAGTTCTGCCAAAGGCACTTTGTAATGATGTCCTGATGGTTGCAGTGGAAAGGACTAATGCAAAGGATGTCTGGAGTCATCTACAATGAAGTTCGCTCTCCTTTCTACTGCTTGAGTGTGAAGTATTGGCAGTTGACTTTGTGTCTTTCCAATTATTTTACTCACTTGGTTAATGATCCTTGAAAGCTTCAGTTTCCATGGATCGTCACCTTATTGTGGTGGTGGGGGGGGGGGGTTTGCGTGCCCCAGTGATTCCAAGAGCTATGTTGTCCGGGGCAATTTGCCTCTGATAGGGTCTCCCAAGACAAACTGGTCCTGGGTGAAGGGCCAGACTAAGAATGATCCAACAGACTGTCATGATAAATTGTATATCAAGGATTCAGTGTACCCCGCCCGGTATGGGGTTACCGGGGCCCCACCCTGGAGCCAGGCCTGGGGGAGGGGCTCGAAGGCTAGCGTCTGGTGGCCAGGTTTCCACCCATGGGACCCGGCCGGGCTCAGCCCGAAGGAGTTACATGGGTCCGCCCTCCAGTGGGCTCACCACGTGCAGGAGGGATCATGGGGGTCCGGTGCTATGTGGATTAGGTGGCGGTCAAAGGCGGAGACCTTGGCGGACTGATCCCAAGCTTTCTAAACTGGCTTTTGGTATGTGGAATGTCACCTCTCTGGTGGGGAAGGAGCCTGAGCTGGCTAGATATAGTCGGCCTCACCTCAACACACAGCTCCGGTTCCGGAACCAGTCTCCTGGAGAGGGGCTGGAGCTTGGCCTTTTCTGGAGTTGCCCCGGGCGAGAGGCGATGAGCAGAGGTGGGTATTCTTGTATCGCCCCACCTTGCTGCCTCTATATTGGAGTTTTCCCCGGTGGACAAAAGGGTTGCTTCCCTGCGCCTTCGGGTTGGGAAATGGGTCCTGACCATCATTTGTGCCTATGCACCAAATGATGTTTCAGAGTACCCACCCTTTTTGGAGTCTGTGACTGGGGTGCTGGAGGGTGCTCCTCTTGGAGACTCCATTGTCCTACTGGGGGACTTCAATGCGCACATGGGCAACGACAGTGAAACCTGGAGGGGGGTGATCGGGAGGAATGGTCTGCCCGATCTAAACCTGAGTGGTGTTCAGTTATTGGACTTCTGTGCTAACCACAGTCTGTCCATAACGAACACCATGTTCAAGTATAAGGGTGTCCATATGTGCACCTGGCACCAGGACACCCTAGGTCGCAGGTCGATGATCGATTTTGTCATCGTATCATCAGACCTGCGACCGTATGTCTTGGACACCCGAGTAAAGAGAGGTGCAGAGCTGTCAACTGATCACCACCTGGTGGTGAGTTGGATCCGATGGCAGGGGAGGAAGCCATTTAGACCTGGTAGACCCAAACGTATAGTGAGGGTGTGCTGGGAGCGTCTGGCTGAGGCCTCTGTCCGGGAGGTCTTCAACTCCCACCACCGGAAGAACTTTAACCACATTCCGAGGGAGTCTGGAGACATGGAGTCTGAATGGGTCATGTTCTCCACCTCTGTTATTGAAGCGGCGGCCCAGAGCTGCGGCTGCAAGGTGGTCGGTGCATCTCGTGGTGGCAACCCCCGAACCAAGTGGTGGACACCAGTGGTGAGGGGGGCCATAAAGCTGAAGAAGGAGTCCTATCAAGCTTGGTTGGCTTGTGGGACTCCCGAAGCCAAACCGGCAGGCCAAGTGGAGTGCAGCTCGGGTGGTTGCTGAAGCAAAAACCCGGGTTTCGGTCGGCCTCAAAGAGATTCTGGCAAACTGTCCGGCGGCTCAGGAGGGGAAAGCAGCTCCCCGTCCACACTGTGTATGGTGCGGATAGGACACTGTTGACTTCGACTGGGGATATCGTCGGGCGGTGGAAGGAATACTTCGAGGATCTCCTCAATCCCACTGATACGCCTTCCACAGAGGAAGCAGGGTTTGGGGATGAGGGGGATGACTCGCCTATCACAGGGGCTGAGGTCGCCAAGGTGGTTAAAAATCTCCTTGGTGGCCGGGCCCCGGGGGTGGACGAGATTCGCCCTGAGTACCTCAAGGCCCTGGATGTTGTTGGGTTGTCATGGTTGACACGCCTCTGCAACATTGCGTGGAGGTCGGGGGCAGTGCCTTTGGCATGGCAAACCGGGGTGGTGGTTCCTCTCTTCAAAAAAGGGGACCGGAGGGTGTGCTCCAACTTTAGAGGGATCACACTCCTCAGCCTCCCTGGGAAGGTCTATGCCAAGGTACTGGAGAGGACAGTCCGGCCGTTGGTCGAACCTCGGATTCAGGAGGAGCAATGTGGTTTTCGTCCTGGCCGTGGCACATCGGACCAGCTCTTTACCCTCTCGAGAATTCTCAAGGGTTCGTGGGAGTTTGTCCAACCAGTTTACATGTGTATTGTGGACTTGGAGAAAGCATTTGATCGCGTCCTTCATGGATTTTTGTGGGGGGTGCTTCGGGAGTATGGGGTATCGGGCTTGTTGTTACGAGCTATTTGGTCTCTGTACGACCATTGTGAGAGTTTGGTTCGTATTGCCAACACTCGGTCGGAGTCATTCCCAGTGACAGTTGGAGTCCGCCAGGGCTGCCCTTTGTCACCGATCCTGTTCATAATTTTTATGGACAGGATTTCTCGGCGCAGCCAGGGAATGGAGGGTGTCATGCTTGGTGACCACAGGATCTCATCTCTCTTGTTTGCAGATGATGTTGTCCTGCTGGCTTCATCCAGCAATGACCTACAGCTCTTGCTGGGACGGTTTTCCGCTGAGTGTGAAGCGGCTGGGATGAGAATCAGCACCTCCAAGTCCGAGTCCATGGTCCTCAGCCGGAAAAAGGTGGATTGTCCTCTCCGGGTTGGGGACAGGCTCCTGCCCCAAGTGGATGAGTTTAAGTATCTTGGGGTCTTGTTCACGAGTGAGGGGAAAATGGAGCGAGAGATTGACAGACGGATTGGAGCAGCATCTGCAGTGATGCGGACGTTGTACCGGTCTGTTGTGGTGAAGAGGGAGCTTAGTTCTAAGGCAAAGCTGTCGATTTACCAGTCAATCTACGTTCCTACTCTCACCTATGGTCACGAGCTTTGGGTAATGACCGAAAGAATGAGATCGCGGATACAAGCGGCTGAAATGAGCTTTCTCCGTAGGATTGCTGGACTCACCCTCAGAGATAGGGTGAGGAGCTCAGTCATCCGGGACAGGATCAGAGTAGAACCGCTGCTCCTCCACATTGAAAGGAGTCAGTTGAGGTGGTATGGGCATCTGATTAGGATGCCTCCTGGACGCCTCCCACTTGAGGTGTTTCAGGCACGTCCCACTGGGAGGAGACCCCAGGGCAGACCCAGGACTCGGTGGAGAGACTATGTCTCCCAGCTGGTCTGGGAACGCCTTGGTATCCCTTCTGAAGAGCTGGAGCAGGTGGCTGGGGAGAGGGAAGTCTGGGCTTCTCTGCTTGAACTGCTGCCTCTGCAACCCAGACCTCCGGAAAAGCGGTAGAAGATGGATGGATGGATGGATGTAAAGCTTCAGTTTGTCCCTCACTGTAGTGACACTAAAGCTACGGTCACAAATACCCTTACAAATGGCTGTGAACACTGTACCAACAACTTTTGGACCACTTTGCATGGCCTTCTTAAGGCAGCCGTAGCAGAATCCAGCATTCATAGACAGTTCGTAAGTTGGTGGCTAGGTCGATGTCTTGTCCAAGATTTCTATGAATACCTATTAAAACTCCTCATCATAGGGTGGCTATATGAATGCCTTTGGAATAATGTAAGAAATACAGCCTTAAGTATGGCTCAAAAACACCTTAACTTGTTCATGAGAACATCTTACAGTGGTTGTAGGAAATGTTAATTTGTACAGCATGTGTAAGGCAATAGTGAGGCGCTCGTAAGGCAGGAGTACATCATTTGTGCGATATTTGTACCGAATACCATAAGATCTTCCTACCAACAACTTGAGAGTGCCGTGAGTTGCACAAAAATTTTAATAAGATGGCAGTAAGTATGCCGTAGGAAGAGCCAAAGGAACCCTTGCAAAGAACATGAAAACACTATGGCCTTCATATGGCAGAAAGTACCTCATTTCTCAACAATGCCTCAAGCTGCTCTTGCGAATTGAATGACAGCCGTAAAACTATGCCCCAATTCATGAATGTCTGTTAACTCCAGAATTTGTAGGAATTGGGAGATTCTTTCAAACCCATCGTTTGTAAGAATCTATGTGACCATTGCTTAAACCTGGATATAATGTTATGAGTACAAATTCAATTAGTGATTTATATACAACTGTTAAAATGTCCTTCCTGAAATCGAAACTTCTAAGCTCCCTCAGCAAAAACAGATGCTATTGGGTCTTCTTGAACACTTGTATGTTGAGAGAAGGACAGAAAGCTGTCAGTCTCTATACCGCCTGAAGTCCTCCACCTGCTCCACAGTCTGACCATTCAGCCAGCACTGCAGTTCAGGAAATCAGAAATCAATACAGCCCACTGCAGAGAGCAACTGGGAAAAAAAGCCTCTGTAAGCCGAAATTGACAAAGAAAAGGACATTTTGAAAAGTTAATTCATCTTGATATTTACATTATAAGAGACAGAAGTATGCAATCGAAATACAATTAATCGGGAGTTAACTATGGACATTAGTGGCGGAGCAGAAGATCGATTTGGTGTTAAATTGCAATGCTTAGCACTCACAATGATGCACCGATCCCTAAACACAGGTATCAATCTTTTAAAATGTTAATGTTGCAAACTCAAGTATTAATTAACCAAATGAGTTTTCAGTTCACTACATAGTGCAAAGTAAGCATGCATCTTGTGAGATCTTCAGCCTAATGAGGAAGCGGATGGAGAAAGGACACCAGAGGAAGAACTGAGAAATGGACCGAAAAAGATAACTCAAATGTCAGGCCTTTTTTAAAATTTTATAACAAAGATGGAAGAAAAGATCTTAAGTAGTATAAGCAGAGGACAGCTAAGCTAAAACACTCCAGCACAAGTGGCACCAACCCCAACAGTTGTCAAACTGTGAACACCCCCTCTGCAGCAAAGCCACCTCCAAACTCATAGTGAGCCGAGAAGACAACACAGTCCACCACATATGTTGCCACTGAAAACCAGCAGCTGCAGTGAGTTGAAAACTTGTTTGAAACTGTCATGGGCTGGGGGTGGATGTCTCCAATCTTGCCCATGATCTTTGGCTGTAGGTCCTGATTGTTGCTAATTATTTCCAGCTGGCAGGTTATTAGAGCCTCTGAGCCTGGCTCTCTGCGAGTCTATGACCACGTCTCCTCCTCTCCCTCCTCCCTCTCTCTCGGCCAGGCGCTCACCAGCTGATTCCCATCACCTGGATGTTTCTCACTTACACATACACACACATGCACGCACTCAAGCACACTCTCACATACATGCACATACACACACAGTCACTTTTATATACTGACACGCACCCATGCACGGACTTCCGCCACATACCTGTTTCCACTTGCCGCTCATTAGTCTACGGGGGTATTTATGTGCGGCAGTGGGAACACTCGGCGTGTCGGCATCAGTCAACAGTTGATGTCCAGGCTCACTATTGTCGGTTTCCCTTCCTTTGGACTGAGATGGTGTCGATGTTTCCAGAGCCTGTTCCACTCCGACATTCATGTAAGTCTTCCTCATTGTTAACTACTGCCCTTCCTGTCCGCTCCAGTCCTGCCTGGGAACGCATGGGGCATTTCTCCTCCAACCAACAGAGTTTGCAGCCGGTCATCTCACCATTATTACTCATCCTTAATTGTATTTCAATGGACACTTTGTATGTCATTTTCCTTTTGTTTAATAAACACGTTCACTTCACTTGCACTTTGGGTTTGCATCAACTCATTTGTGTGTGCGCAATTAAGCAGCTGCACTGTATATGCATTCTATGTTTTTTTCTCATATATCATACTGTTTGACAGTCTGGGCTCAAGCAGCCCCTTCTACAATAAGACATATACAGGCCACTTTATTAGGTACACCTGTCCAACTGCTCGTTAACACTTAATTTCTAATCAGCCAATCACATGGCGGCAACTCAGTGCATTTAGGCATGTAGACATGGTCAAGACAATCTCCTGCAGTTCAAACCGAGCATCAGTATGGGGAAGAAAGGTGATTTGAGTGACTTTGAACGTGGCATGGTTGTTGGTGCCAGAAGGGCTGGTCTGAGTATTTCAGAAACTGCTGATCTACTGGGATTTTCACGCACAACCATCTCTAGGGTTTACAGAGAATGGTCCGAAAAAGAAAAAAATATCCAGTGAGCGGCAGTTCTGTGGGCGGAAATGCCTTGTTGATGCCAGAGGTCAGAGGAGAATGGCCAGACTGGTTCGAGCTGATAGAAAGGCAACAGTGACTCAAATAACCACCCGTTACAACCAAGGTAGGCAGAAGAGCATCTCTGAATGCACAGTACGTCGAACTTTGAGGCAGATGGGCTACAGCAGCAGAAGACCACGCCGGGTGCCACTCCTTTCAGCTAAGAACAGGAAACTGAGGCTACAATTTGCACAAGCTCATCGAAATTGGACAATAGAAGATTGGAAAAACGTTGCCTAGTCTGATGAGTCTCGATTTCTGCTGCGACATTCGGATGGTAGGGTCAGAATTTGGCGTCAACAACATGAAAGCATGGATCCATCCTGCCTTGTATCAATGGTTCAGGCTGGTGGTGGTGGTGTAATGGTGTGGGGAATATTTTCTTGGCACTCTTTGGGCCCCTTGGTACCAATTGAGCATCGTTGCAACGCTACACCCTACCTGAGTATTGTTGCTGACCATGTCCATCCCTTTATGACCACAATGTACCCAACTTCTGATGGCTACTTTCAGCAGGATAATGCGCCATGTCATAAAGCTGGAATCATCTCAGACTGGTTTCTTGAACATGACAATGAGTTCACTGTACTCAAATGGCCTCCACAGTCACCAGATCTCAATCCAATAGAGCATCTTTGGGATGTGGTGGAACGGGAGATTCGCATCATGGATGTGCAGCCGACAAATCTGCGCCAACTGTGTGATGCCATCATGTCAATATGGACCAAACTCTCTGAGGAATGCTTCCAGCACCTTGTTGAATCTATGCCACGAAGAATTGAGGCAGTTCTGAAGGCAAAAGGGGGTCCAACCCGTTACTAGCATGGTGTACCTAATAAAGTGGCCGGTGAGTGTAGGTTCATTATATAATCAAACTGTAAAAATCTTGGACAAAAAGCCCATTAGGTGGCATCACTGTTATATTTTAAAAAAACACAACCTATTGAGTTTTGAGAGTTTCATTGACCTCTGCTTTCTGAAATTAATTTTCAAATGTTTCCATAAATCAGCGCCTGAGCCACTTGCTGGTTTCATCCAAAGACAGGACAGCAGCAGAGCCACCAGGAGTTCTGTAAACAATAACTGTAAAATATTCCACCGCAGAACCACATTTGGACAAACAGCTTTCTCTATAAAGGGCAGTCACATCTGGAACACAATGCCAAATGAAATTAAAATAATAACGGACTTTAAAACATTCACTAAAAAGGTTAAAAACTGGCTGAAAAATAAACAAGAATGTACCCATGTATGAAATGATTGTCTGCAAGGTGAGTGTGAATGAAGGGAAGGAATGAACGTGTTTGTTTATAGTTAGTGACGAAGGGAGGGAGGCCTGAAATAGGCAAATGTGAGTCAGGTTGTTATATTGTGTATTTATAATCTTTATAATCTTTATAATATTTATAATTGTGTATTTATAATGTATTTATAATCTTTTTTGCATTGATGTACGTGGTTATTATTTATTCTGTTTTCCTTTTTTCTTTTCCTTATCCTTTTTTCTTTTTACTTGTTTCTCCTTTCTAAAGCCCATCCAGGGACAAGAGTTGCAAATTAGCTAATAGCTATACACTCTTTGTGCAACACATCAGACTGATTGTCATTTGATTAATTGTCTATGTTTATTGCACTGTCCCTGTCAAATAAACAAATAATCTAATCTAATCTCCTCCAAATATGACAAAAACAGATATTGACAGTTGTATTTTGGGGACACAATTTTGATCTTGAATAAGGGGAGGAAAAATATGGTGTCACAACACTTAAGGAACTACAGTATTGTGATTTTATTGCAGTGTGACCCAGCTGTCGTGATAGTATTGTATAGTGAGGAAATCAGGAAGCAATGCAGGACACCACTGACAGCAACCTTAGAAAAAAGTCTCCATGAGCCAAAAAGGACAAAGAAATGCTACAGCTTTCATTGTGTGACCAATTCCATGAATAACCTTCACTAAACCTGCATTTATAACATACAGTACAGTAAACTGTTAAGATGCTAACCCCAAAGACAGCCTTTTTCCTGTCGTTGAACCTCCACCATGTTAGTAGTGTGCAGGTCAACTGAGGACATAAATCTTTGTCAGAAACTGCTGTAGCAACAACTGCAGCTCTATCCACAGAGATTAAAGTTTCAACTCAGACCACGTACATTTTCTAATTACTGAGGAGGAAGAAATGACTTCAGAGATCCTCCAGAGCAGAGACGTTTACATTAACACAGCATTCACACGCTACATGAGGACAAGTGTGCTGACACGGAAAGATTCACACACTGATGCATTATTTTTGCTTAATTAATTAGACTCATTTGCATAACTGTTATGGTTAATACATCATTGTGGCTGTAGGGGGACAGTGGACGTTTTCCTGGGGTTTTTATTTCCTATCTATTTAACATCTCTGCATTACTGCCTGGTTTGACTCCCAGCATACATTCTGCTTCTCAGAAATGTGGAATGGTGCACAGAGACATTCATTTGGATAGACTCAGTGGGTTCTTATTAACATATTTACACCATCAAACATCAGTGCCTGACCTCACAGATGTACATCTGGAAGAATGGTCAAAAATTCCCATAAATACACTCCTAAACCTTGTGGAAAGCCTTCCCCTGAGAGTTGAAGCTGTTATAGCTGCAAAGGGCGGCTTTCCAAAAGGTGTAGGAGTGTGGATGCAGTACGTTGTGGATGCAGTGCGGACAGAGCCACAGTGCCCCCATCCCTACCAGCTCCATTTGTGTTTTGAAGCAGCACAGATAAGAACATGGTACTTATCTTAACTGCAAGATCACACAAGAATTATATAAAATAACGCAAGAGCTTGAGAAAGACCCGAGAGAGATCAAGGAGGACCGATTGCGATCATGTGATAACAACAAGGAAGTGTGGTGTCCCGGCTCTCCACCTGGATTTTTGTGCTCTAGTATGCATGTAGCCCATTAATTTTAATTTTGTGAAGTGTTTGTATGTTATGTCTGAGTTTTTACCTTCTCTGACACAGTGGTGGAGGAGTAGACCTAATAACGGCTGATCCTTAAATAGTGTTTAATGAACAAACAGTTATTAAATACAATAGATTCCAGGGCTTTTACTTGTGTACCGGATACAGCATCCATCAAATAGACTCCTTGCATATTTTTTTAGTAATCCAAATCCGACGAGCTGGATTCATTCTGCAGTGCTCTGGACCAGGTGGGGAGTAGAACACTAATTAGAATGGGAACTATTTGCGAAGACCAGATCGCAGCCATAATGAATCACGTCCAGAGTCAGTGAAAATCCTGGGTGAGACAAGCATATGCCAGGTCAGGCACTGATGTAGGACATACCATACATGTCTTTATGGACTTTGCTTTGTTCACTAGAACTCAGTCATTTAGATGGGTGTCCCAGTACTTTTGTCAATATAGTGTATCTTACTCCCAGTGGTCAAGTTGATTTTGTTAACTTATGTGTGCAGCATCCATAGGTATGTCATCAAGATGTCAACAGTATATATGTTACTGTAACTTATCTAATTGTATTGTCAGAAAATGAAGATAATTATTGTTTCTAGTAGCAATTTTCAACTGATTTTAAACCAAAACTCTCAACTTAGCATCTTTCTGACCCAATTATGAGTTGAGTGTCAGTTACCATGGTGATGTACCTGTCATGGCTGCCAATTTGTCACACCTGTGCGTACACCTGCCTGTCATCATCCTCTGGCTATTTATACCATCAGGTTCAGTGCTCTGTGCGGAGTCATCTGTTTCCTTCTCCAGAAACCTGCTACGCCAAATCGCCGAGCTTCCTGGCCTCGCTGTGCCTTTCCATGTCAGCTTCCTAGCTTCCTCCATACCTGTCCGGGCCTGCACCTCCCAGACTTCTCAGCAATCAAGTAAGCTCCCATCGTACCTTCTCACCTTGTCCATTGCCCCTGTGCACAGGCGGAAATCTGTGGCGGCGGACCCCTTCTCCCTGGCAGCGGACTCACCTGCTTCCCACACCGGTGTTCAGCTCTCTGGCTGCCCTGCGGGCACTATCTTCCTGGCAGTAGCTTCTGTGCTAACCTGGGAGTCTCTCTATCACCTCTGACAGTAAGCATTCAACTATCTGGTGCTCATCTGGCTTGTACTGCATCTAACACTACCTCTGTCTCTTCCTAGGGTTGCCAGGTCATATGGTACTCTGCTTGCCCCAGCTGACTCACCTGCTCACATTACACACACTCAATCACACATACACTCACCCACTCACGTCCACTATATTCAATAAAAGGTTAACTGTATCAGTCTTGAGTCGTGTCTGCTCTGTGGGTCACTAAAACCATGTCAGTACCTGAATAAACAGAGAGCCAGCTTCGTCATTACTCAAAACTCGGAAGTCTCAACTTATCTCACTAAGGGTAGTATCTCACGGTATGGCAAACGCTGATGGACATGGCAATTTTTTTGGTTGATGACTTTTATGACGAATGTTGGTAAAAATTAAACTAGTATCTCATAGAGTGGAGAATGCTAAGGAACAGTCATAAACACTGCACTTTTTGAGTTTCATCAGCGTTGGTAAAAGGCTGCAAAAAAGGTTGTCGTAAAGGGTCTGAAATAGTTGTTAGTGTTCACTACTAGGCAAACCAAAAAGAATTTTAGTGATGTGTTTAAACCATTTACAAACATTTTACACCCATTTGCAAAGACTTACAAATATTTTGCAACTCTTTGCAGAAAAATAAATTTGACAAGAAAAAACGTCAACCATAAAAACTGTTGGTGAATATCTGATAATATTTGATGCTTTTAAGCTGTTCTACAGTGATGATATAATGCTGATAACTGTAAATGATCTGTTAGTACAGACAGGAGCTAATGTTAAGTAGGATAAGTATCAAATCTGGGGTTCATAGGGAATTCAGCACTTTGTAATGCTATTATCAACCTCAGTGATGAAACATAAATGAAGTAAGAGGTTCACACACCCAAGAGATCTCCAAATGGTCCAACTGTCACTCTGAATTATTGACTGAAGCTACCGAAGAAGGATTAAAATGGAATTCCACATGCTGTAATTTCACACCTGATCACTGAATAGTTGATGTGTTGCTCAGCCAGCATGTCCATGTGGGCCTCACCATAGGTTAAATTCTGATCTGTCTTATGGGTCCCACATGGGCTTGTCCATGGTTTCCATATTGGTCCCATCTGTGTTTGCCCACATGGACTTTTACCTGTGGTACAGGTAAGCAGGTAATACTGCTAAAGTATTTTCTACTTCAGTTTTTCTGAATACATTAAGCCTTTATTTCAGCACTAGCAGAAGTAATGCTTTCCTGGGTTGTACCTTGATTGCATCGTCAAACAGAATGTGTGGCAGCACCAGTCAGTGACAGTAAATATCAGCTGCAGTTTTAACAATAAAGTTTTAATCCCTCCATAAACCTTCCTGGATAACCATCCCATCCACAGCAGACCTGTGAATTAAATCAGCATAAATGGGGTCTGGCACAGCGACAGCAGGTAAAGGTGCATATTGATGGTTTCAGATAGAAAATGCATCACATTGTTACACATATAATTTTCCTGAGGGAGACTGATGATAAAAGATGGTGCAGAGTCTCTCTTTCTCTGTGTGTGTTTGTGCTTCCTGTGTGGTGATGAATAACATTTTTCAAACACTGTATGGTGACAGAAATTCTCAGTGGAATTCCCTGTGTCATATTAGCTAGCTAGTGTTGATTAATGTGAGTCGGTATGATGGAGTGGAAGGCAAACATTGGCCATTCTGTCACTGGAGCTGTGTTCAGTGCTTCCTGCTGCCGCCCAACACCTCTAATTATAAATTTATTAGGTCTACATCTTGGAACTGGACCATGAGAGAATGTGGGGGTCATTATTTTGCCCTTGGACATGGACTACGGAATTACTGTTATTTATCTGAGCAAAGTGAACATATCTGATGCCACACCAATATTGGTCTTAACCCATTGAGGTTATGATCCCAATACAACAACACCATGTAAACGGCAGCATCCATCCATCCATCCATCATTATGATTTTTTTTTATTGTCTGTTCATTCTGTCTCCTGTAATCATAAATGAAATTACACTCAATACTTTTCCCATGAGACAGCAAAGATCCAACCCTAGCCTTGAACACTGCTGACTCAGCGTTCTTAAAACAATGCTTATCCATTTGGTCTATTGTATTAAAACTCTCTGCTCTGTTCTGAGAGTTAGAATCTTCTCGTGGCATTCACCTGCGTGTGGGACACAACATTGTCCCTTCTTTGCCAAGATGTAAATAAATGTCCACAAAAGGAATCTTTTATTCTGCACCTTTATTTATTTACTAGATCAACAGGGGACATTTATTAACATAAAGAAAATCCTAGAGAGCACACAATACATAAAGTCTAGTGAGACACTTGTTGAAGTATAGTTATCATGATGCCTAATTGACCAATGAATTTACTTAGTTAAAACTGTCACATACGGTGGGACAAATGTTTGAATTGTTGCTTTTATGAAGTTTAATAGCTGACATTACTGTTCTCCTGCAGTCTAACTGTAGTTTTGTTTCATTTTCTATCTGAGTTTGTTTCCCCCATAGACTCATATCTCAGATTTTGAAAAAAAGTACAAGGTAGGCTACATATTTATTTCCACTTATGAAATAACTGCCTAACAGCATGTAATAGAAAAAAAAATCACAGATAAAATAAAAGTTAACCTGTGAGGAAGCTTTAATTGTTCTTTCAACAACAATCAGCTAATCAGGTTGTTTTTTTTTGTTTTTTTTTCTTTCTGTCGGGTTGTTGATGTAACTGATGTGGGGGAAGATAAGATAAGATAAGATAAGATAAGATAAGATAAGCCTTTATTAGTCCCACAACGGGGAAATTCCAGGATTGCAACAGCACAGGGATAGCAACACTCAGAGCAACAATCAGAAGGCAAGAAAAAAACAAGCAAGCAAGAGCAGCTAATATACATATGTACGTATTACTATAAAATATATATATATACACACACACACAGACACACAGTGCAGAGCATTGTAGCTGGATGGAATAAATATATGAATATATGAACACACAGTGCAGAGCATTGTAGCTAGATGGAATAAATATGTAAATATATAAACACCCACAGTATGGAGCATTGCAGCTAGGTGGAATAAATATGCAAGTATATAAACACACACAGTGCGGAGCAATGTAGCTAGATGGAATAATATGTAGATATATAAATATATAAACACACCCAGTGCTGAGCATTGTAGCTAGATGGAATAAATATGTAAATATATAAACACACACAGTGCAGAGCATTGTTGCTAGATGGAATGAAACAGCATAACCGTCTACTTAGTTATCCTACATGGTATGATTATGTGCCCATACATATTCTCACCCTCCATAGCGACCGGTATGTTCCTAGTTGTATGCCGGAGGGGACCATTGTGTAAGTCTATTGCATCTTTTGCATTCAAAAAACTATTAGTTTGTTACGTCTTTTTGCTATCTCTGCGAGCAGCCCTGCTTAGGTTGTACAGTCTGACAGCCGTTGGTAGGAAGGACCTACGAAACCTCTCGGTTGTGCACCTGGGATGATGTAGTCTGCTGCTAAATGAGCTCCTCAGTGCATTCAGTATGTCCTGCATAGGGTGGAACTCGGACTCCAGCAGAGATGACAGTTTAGCCACCGTCCTTCTCTCTCCTATCTCCTCCATCGGATCAAGGCGCTGCCCCAGGACAGAGCTAGCTTTCTTAATCAGTTTGTTCAGTCTCTTCCTATCGGCTGCAGTAATGCCACTGCCCCAGCAGACCACTCCAAAAGTGATGGCTGATGCCACCACCGTGTCATAGAATGACTTCAGCAGCGCCCCTTGTACACCAAAAGACCTGAGTCTCCTCAGCAGGAACAGCCTGCGCTGTCCCTTCTTGTAGAGTGCATCAGTATTGTGTGACCAGTCTAGTTTATTGTTCAGATGAATACCCAGGTACTTATAGGATGTCACCATCTCGATGTCTGTTCCCTGTATATTTACTGGTACTGTGAGGGGCTGCCCATGCCTGCGGCAGTCCACCACCAGCTCCTTAGTTTTCCTCGCGTTGATCTGGAGGCAGTTCCGATGGCACCAGTCCACGAAGTCCTGGATAAGCCCTCTGTACTCAGCTTCATCTCCATTGGAGATGAGGCCAACGATCGCAGAGTCATCAGAGAACTTCTGTAGATGGCAGTGTGTTGTGTTGTGTGAGAAGTCCGCAGTATAAAGAATGAACAGGAAGGGAGCCAGCACCGTTCCCTGGGGGGCCCCCGTGCTACCGTGGAAGCTCAAGGTTTCTAAATGTCTACTTGCCCCGATCATCTGATCACTGGGTTTGTGTATCCATGGAAACCACTGGAGCTGGCTTCATGCCTAAAAGTGAGTGGCTGACAAAAATTGATCTCCAGGTGCTATATTGCATTTATGGGATTATATTAGCCATTATATAGATATTTCAACAAGTAAACAGTACTGAGTGAGGTATGATATGATATATTTAACACTTATGATGTTTTCTGAACCAGAAAAAAAAACTTCATATAGGATTAAAAGCAATTAAAATAATGCAGTCTCAAGGTTACATGGAAAAATACATGGATTTATTGAATGTATATAGTGTAGCATCAACTTCTCCTCAGGCTAATTCAGGAAATCACTCTTCTTCATTGTAAAGAAACTTTCACTCAACTCTGGCCAAAGAATTGCTGTGTTTCTTCATCATCAGGACCCTAGTGTAAACAATTTCCTTTTTGTAGAGAAATCTGATAAGGACTTGCTTTTAAAGGATTAAGTGGACTATAAAACTTCTGGAGTCAACCCCCAACCAGACAGTTCATGCTGATAGCATCCATTCATACCAGGAACTGAAACTCCTAAAAAGTCATAAACTTCCAAATTTCACTCCTTAACCTGTCGGGTTATGCTGATAAACTCTTGGAGCCTTTCCAGAACGTCCATAAAACTCTCTGGGTTGCCCCCTCTTCACATACCAAGACCAAAAAATTGTCTACAGCTCAACAGTACCTCCTAGTGGACATCTATGGAATGTGTTTCATTACTTGTGCAATCTGGAACTTTGCTGTTTCTGACTGAACATTAACACTTTTTATAGTTTACATTCCACAGGATAACTCTGGACACTATGAAGATAATCACCGTTTATGATGGACAATAATGGTTTGCAATAATTAATTAATCCTTGATTTAAATGTCTTAGGAATTTTTTTTTTCATGAATGTTATTCAAATGAATGTTAATCTTATTAGTAATAGTATAAATGCATAGTCGCTGAATATTAGCCTTGAGTCACTTGATTTAATTAGATTTTATATTGAGTGTAGTGATATGTGATTTATAATTATGATCAGGTGTAAAGATTATTTAATTTGTATTAATGTATCGGGACCTGAGATTTACTCTGGGTCCACACACAGAAAAAAAGTTTATAGTAAACACTCGTCGTGGCACCAGCTCACCTCTTTGGTGAACACTTTAGTCATTAATTTCACTTTATACCCATTTAATCACTCAATAAATTAATAAATAATCAGTCTCAAAATATTAGTGAATTTGATACTGGGGCTTGGAAACCAGACTCAGAATGGAAAAAATTTCCAACAACTTCTCTCATTTTCACATATTTATTAAATGAAATGATGATTAAAGGACATTGAAATGATTTGCATTAACCATTACATTAAACTTGTAACTGAGGATAAAGTAACAATGTGACCATTTGCAGAGCCAGGTGAAGATGTAAGCTGAATTTAGATCAGTTTGAAGTTGACAGATTATGAAAAGCACCGCAAATTTATGGGGGAAATTAAACTAATTATATAGAGAATTCTGAATTACTCTTAAGAAAATGAAAATGGAATTTTAATAAGAAAATTCATATTATTTTTCTTTTAATTTTGTATCTGATCAGATGCTGAATTATTCTCAAATCTCAGACATTTTTATTCACTTTCAGCAGATGGAACAGAATACAGCTCACGTGAATCCTTGCGTGGTGGTTTTTTCAGCGGCTTCTCCTGAAGCTTTAGTTGTAGATGATGCCTAAAACCAGAATATCTTGCCAGCAGATATTCGGACAAGGTACGGCAGCTTCCAAAGTCCACAGTCACAAGATAAAATTTTGACTGCGATAATAGTTGGAGCTTAGGTCAAGCGTAATGGCGAGGTTGGTTTCTTCAGTGGTGCGTAATGGCGAGCTGCATTGAGGTGTACATGGATCAGTGGCTTCTTCCAAGGGAATTTGAGAATAATTACAAAATCTGATCCCAATAGCAAAATTAAAAGATTTTTCCAACTTTGTGGAGTTGAAATTAGCTTCTAGTATGGAAATGGTCAGTCCTTGAAAAACACACGGTGGATTTAAAAAAAGTTTAACAATATAAAAAGTAAGAAAAACAGAAATGTCTGTGAAGCATGGAGTTTCACTCCATATCAAGATTTGGGCTAAGGAAAGAAAGAATTAATTCCCAGACATTTAAAGAAAAACATTAAAATACACAGAAGTTTACACACACACACAATATTCCATGTTCTCTGCTCTGAAGTGCTCTGGTCTGCAGTCTGTAGTGCTCTGAAACTTTTAGTGAGAAGTGGAAAAAAAAAAAGCTCTGAAGGAGGGCGTCTCCCCTCTTTTTTTCTATGGAAAACTTTCGTGGGCTTCCGGGGATTGACAGAAGCCCAAGCCAATAGTTTTCCTTCGGAGGTGGGTTTTATGAACTTTAGTCCAATGAACAAACAGGCTTTTGTCTGTAACAACCAATAATATTGAGAGAGCTGTTGCTAAGCAGAGACTGGCGGCGACCAGTCACATGACTTGAGGGATGTTTTGGCAACCTGATACACACATCTTAATACTGAAGATTCATCTATACACTTACTGTATGTATAAAATGTAACCTACTTTTGTGATTCATGCAACTTTATAACTAGTGCTTTTGAATTAACATGCAAGAATAAGCATTCATTTAAACATTTTAACATGCACATATTTAAAATCGAGGATTAATATATTCTTTCAAACCCACTGATTGTCCACAGAATATCAAAGTCCCACCGAAGCAGTGATCTTCAACAATTGGTGTCCTTAGAATTGTCCTGAGAAATGAAACTTGAAGAAAGAGTTATTTTCAGTTAATCAGTGAAGTTAAAAGTGAGCGTCTACTCCAGAGATGTCCACCAGGGGTAGTGTCAAGCTGTGGCCAATCCTAGGCCTTAGAAGATGCCTTTAAAGTTTTATGGCATGCCTGTTGAATATAAACCTGTCTTAGCTGAGGAAGTCCCCAAGTTATTTATGATGTGAGTTAATCCATTAGAAGGCATTCCTTAGACTTGTTTGACAAAGGAATGTTGGTTCAGCTGTGGTCCCGGGATGAAAAAGCAGTTCTTGACTGTCCTTTCCCTGGGTGAAACAATGTCTTTAAGATGAAGAATAATTTTATTGATGAGCCAAAGCAAGATGATGCTACATGAGTATAAAATGAATTTCATGGTAACTGAATGAATGTTTGCTGAAACTTGTGTGTCATCTAACATTGTAACCACCAATCACCAGGCTGCCTCCCTGCTAGATTACTCCCTTTAAATTGATTGGTTGTTCAGACAAAGAACTGTTCCCTCACTGGACAAAAGCCCTTTCAAACTCCTCTTTATGGAAGATAATTGGTCTGTCTTGCTGCCAGTCCTATGTTTATGACCCAGCAGCACACTTCAGTTAAATGCCAACAGAGCTGCCCCGGCAGCTCAATTTTTGTCTATAGTTTTCTGTGAGTCTAAGTTTCTGTGAGTTCTGTAGGTTCTGTGTGTCTGAACCTTGTCAAGTCCTGTGATAGTTTCTTAAATCACCTTTTGATAAGCTTTTGCCTGTTTTTCTGGCAACTGAGGGGAAACCATCCTTTTTTCTGTGAGCTTGCCTTTAAATGAGGGTCAAACTCTCAACTTTTTTTTCATCCTCGCCTCAGAAGCCATTCTAATCCTATTTAAACATTTTTCCTGGACTTTTTGACTTCTCCTGCCATTAAAGTGGACTTTTAATTTCCCTGCCTTTAAAGTGAACTGATTTTTGGACCTGCTTTCCCTGCCTCACCCACGTATGACAACATTAAGAAACCAGGAGTTGGAGGGTGAAACTGACTAAACACATTTTCCTTCAGCCTTTGGGGTTGTCCTGTGTGCTGGGGTCATCCTAAATTTCAGACTGGTTGCCAAAAGACGTCACGTCTGCTCCTGGAACCCCGTTCATCCTGCTGCTGGCTAAGAACCGCATGCTCCTGAATCCCTCAGCCGAGTCTACGCATCTCACAGCTGTGAACGACCTGAAAGACGACTTCCCCATCGCTTCGCCGTTGGAATTCGGTCGACCACCGCTGAATATCTGGAGCTACTGCTGTTCGTAAGTGAGACTCCCACTTTCCTATCTGTCGGGTTTAAACGAGATGTCCTAAATATCAATTATAATTGAACATAACCAAAATTTCATGGTACAATTAGTCCCTCAGTCGTAGGACAAGCTTTAAACTGAAGGAAAATTCTTATTATTCTTCTTCTTAAGTAACATCCATTCATTTTTGGAGATTAATTCAGAAGTTCCTTTTCAGATAATCAGCTGTAAATTTTCCCCATAAAATTGCATTCTGATTTTTTAGTTACCTCAGCCTTCCGTTGCATTACTAGGCCATGAGCAACTCCCTCAAAATGTGGCTAGAAAATGATTTTCGTGGCACCCAACTGGGAACTACGGGATCTTTGATGATTTCTATGTAAAAAAGCCTGCTGAATCCGAAAATCGATGTTCCCACTGTCAAAGATGTGGATAGCTATGTCAAATTTGCATAAATCCAAGATGGCTGCCACGACTAACCAAGGGAATGAATGGCCTAACATTTCAACCAATCTACCTAGAAACACATTTGAGGCCTCTTTTTCGGATAATGTTGAGCCGAGGAATCGATTTCTGAGGTCTACTGTGTGATTGAGGGTCAAAGAACCACACTAATTTGCATAAATCCAAGATGGCTGCCATGGATGGACTAACTTTTTAGCCATTCTACCTAGAATCACGTTGGAGACGTCCTTTTCGGCTAATGTTAACCCGAGGAATCGATTTCCGAGGTCATTAGTGTGACTGAGGGTCAAAGAACCCCGCTAATTTGCATAAATCCAAGATGGCCACCATGGGTGTGGCTGGACTATATTTTGAACCACTCTACCTATAATCACGTTTGAGACGTCTTTTTCGAATAATGTTGACCCGAGGAATCGATTTCTGAGGTCAGATATGTGATTGAGGGCTCCACTAATTTTCATAAATCCAAGATGGCTGCCATAAATGACCTAACTTTTTTATCAGTACAACTAGAATCACATTTGAGACATCATTTTCCGATAATGTTATGCCCAGGAATCGATTTCTGAGGTCACTTTTGTGATTGCATCAGTTTTACAGTGACACGATTTGTCCGTGGCCCTTCGCTGAGCATTTCCTTCTTGCAGATGATGCAGATGTTTGGCAACACATTGCTTGACCTTGCAGATGCTTGGCTGATGGTTGCTGCAGCATGGTGAGATCGCAGTCGCTTTTTAGGAGATGGTGTTGGGGGACTAAGTTCTGGTCCGCTTTGCTCCTAAGGCTCAGGAATGTGGGCTTCGGCCAGTCGTTTTTTACGAGCTTCAGCACGTTCCACTCTTGTTTTGTCCGTAAAATGGCTATAGCACACACGATGGTAGCCAAATGTTGGATCAAGGTTGTTTAGATCTGAAAACATATTACATGGACCATAGGGTATTATAACATTAGGCTTACCTTGTACCCATATAGATATAAAACATATATGGATTGCACATAATTTTCACATTAACAGTGAGCATATAATAGAGACCTTGTGCAACCTAGTCACTGCTCAATGTAAACTTGCAAAATGGCAAGCACAGACCGTGTGCCCATATTTATTGAGAGCATAAAGTATACAGGCGACTGCTGCTGCCATGAGTTTAACCTTTCTTGGGTGACACATCACAAACATATGAGCTTTCCTTAACAGGCCATTTTCCATCCGCCTAAGGCTTGATAGTATGGGTGTGACTATGTGCAAACTATATAAATGTATGCCCAAACTTGTTCCTCCCTCACCTACTAGTACACTGCACCCCTTGGGCTTGGGCTGAGAAGTACATCCAACCCTCAGACTCAGAGTTAAGCTCACTGGGATTGCTACCCTTTTCCCATTTGAGCTACTTTGTGGTAGTGGTATATTTTGACTATAATTCAGGCCCAGGGTGGGTTCTGGGGATAGATGCATCATCAGAGTGAGTCAATCTGCATCATCTAGATCTATACTAGGACTATGTTACCTGGCACCCAGAGTCCCTTGGTTATTAGCCTCCAAACCCCCAGATCGGCCTACTCGGAGTCTTAGACCAGGACTAGGTCACCCTGTGAGCGGTTGACAAAGGTTTTAGACATCTAGGGTTCCATTTTAGTTCATATTTAGAGTTACAAATGATCGGAGCCAAACGACTCCAGGGCACACGCAGTACAACCATAAACAATGACTGCCACTCACCTTTCTCGAACAAGTCGCGACGTTATTCTGCTACTTTCTGTTGGGGTCCGTCAAGTACAAGCCATTTTTGGGCACACTCATGTACTTTTGCCCACGATGCTTCAGTAAAACGAGTGATACTGCCCGAAAACTTATTGGAAATGTGAATAACACAGGAGAGACTTTCAGCGCATGCTACCCCTGTGGGCGCTGCCATTTTGTTGTCACATGACCAAAGGGACGATGCTGATTGGTTAAAACGTCCCGGACTGGGTCATGTTTAAGGTAGCCAGACAATTATTACTGACTGACTTCAATCGCATTTTTCATACAGCTATCCACACCTTTGGAAGTGGGAACATCGATATTTTGTCTTACAATAATGTAATCTTAATTTAGAAACACTAAAATTTTAGTTCCCCGTTGGGTGCAACGAAACTGAACGAAAAGTGGCAGCTGCTCACGGCCTATACAGTTGAAATATAAAATCTGGTTTCCTCTTGGTTCCACAAAGATTTAACTATAGATTTTATGCTCAGTAATCCATAAACAGCTGATGTGATATTTTACATCTGTTGATCAATCATTTGGATGTAATGTCATTTAACCTGAATGAGTTTCATTTAATAAACCTGTAAACAAGAGAAGTTGAAGTGTTTTCCTTTGCATATATGCTTTCCTGGTCACGGCAGTAAAGGACTCACTAATTTTTGAGACTGATTCATTAATTGAAAGTACAGAAATTAATTAAAAACTTGTTGTTTTGGAACTGGTGCCCTTATTTACGAGCGCTTTTCTTTCTTATTTAGTGAGTGTCGGGGTGACTGTTCAACTCTGTCCCCCATGCACACCTACTTCTAAATGAAATAAATAATTCCTGTACCTTATTACACTATATTTTATTAAATATTGCTACAATAGTCGCTCACAAAAGTGAGTAAACCCCTTACATTTTTGTAAACATTTTATTATATCTTTTCATGGGACAACACTGAAGAAATGACACTTTGATACAATGTAAAGTAGTCAGTGTACAGCTTGTATAACAGTGTAAATTTGCTGTCCCCTCAAAATAACTCAACACACAGCCATTAATGTCTAAACCACAGGCAACAAAAGTGAGTACACCCCTTAGTGAAAATGTCCAAATTGTGCCCAAATTGTCAATATTTTGTTTGGCCACCATTATTTTCCAGCACTGCCTTAACTCTCTTGGGCATGGAGTTGACGAGAGCTTCACAGGTTGCCACTGGAATCCTCTTCCACTCCTCCATGATGACATCACGGAGCTGGTGGATGTTTGAGAGCTTGTGCTCCTCCACCTTCTGTTTGAGGATGCCCCACAGATGCTCACTAAGGTTTAGGTGTGGAGACATGCTTGGCCGGTCCATCACCTTTATCCTCAGTTTCTTTATTTAGGCAGTGATTGTCTTGGAGGTGTGTTTGGGGTGGTTATCATGGTGGGATTCTGCCCTGTGGCCAGTCTCCAAAAGGAGGGGATCATGCTCTGCTTCAGTATGTCACAGTACATGTTGGCATTAATGGTTCCCTCAATGAGCTGTAGCTCCCCCGTGCCGGCAGCGCTCATGCACCCCCAAACCATGACACTCGCACCACCATGACTGACTGTAGGCAAGGCACACTTGTCTTTGTATTCCTCACCTGGTTGCCACCACACACGCTTGACATCATCTGAACCAAATAAGTTTATCTTGGTCTCATCAGACCACAGGACATGGTTCCAGTAATCCGTGTCCTTAGTCTGCTTGTCTTCAGCAAACTGTGGGCTTTCTTGTGCATCATCTTTAAAAGGGGCTTCCTTCTTGGATGACAGCCATGCAGACCAATTTGATGCAGTGTGCGGCGTATGGTCTGAGTACTGACAGGTTGACCCCCCACCCCTTCAACCTCTACAGCAATGCTGGCAGCACTTATACATCTATTTTCAAAAGACAACCTCTGGATATGATGCTGAGCACATGCACTCAACTTCTTTGATCAACCATGGCGAGGCCTGTTCTAAGTGGAACTTGTCCTGTTAAACTGCTGTATGGTCTTGGCCACCGTGCTGCAGTTCAGTTTCAGGGTGTTGGCAATCTTCTTATAGCCTAAGCCAGGGGTTCTTAACCTTTTTGACCTCGGGGCCCAAATTTTCTAATTAAAAGTAGCCCATGTCCCATTTAAATATTAACATTGTATTGGTAACACTGGTCAACACCAAATTTATTGTCTTAAGTTTTTTTAGCTGATTTAGGACAGTTTTGATGTGCTGAATCCAAAAATTACATTGGTTTTGTTTAATCAAGTAAACTTTATGAATTATGGTCACATGTTGTTTTGTATGTTTTTGTTTACATGTACGGGTATTTTCGCTTTATATGATGAAAAATTCTTTTTTATGTCTTGAAATTCTCTGAATTTTGAACAATGATGACGTAACATTCAATTTACATGTACTTGCCTTTATATAAAGGTAAGTACAGTACATGCACAGTACTAAGTAAGTACTAAGTAAGTACAGGTTTTTAGCACCTGATCGAGAGAAATGGATGTCATTTTCAGATTCAGCGGTTCAAAATAGTCTTAAATCAGTTGAAAAAACACAGACAACTTACAAAAAAATTATTTTTGTAACCCTGTGTAATTGATCTCACGACTAGTTTGATTTGTATTCTATGACTAAATCAAATCCACTTACAGCTTAACAAGTTAAAACCTTGTCATAAAAGGCATGATACAATGTGATCATCCCATTTATTTATTATCCATATGCAGTGTTGGAAGTAACGCATTACACATTACTGTAATGCCACTACTTTTGCAGTAATGTGCTGTGTACCAAAATTACTGTTTAAAAATTCAGTAATAAGATAAGATAAGATAAGCCTTTATTAGTCCCACAATGGGGAAATTCCAGGATTGCAACAGCACAGGGATAGCAACACTCAGAGCAACAATCAGAAGGCAAGAAAAAACAACAACAAAAAAAGCAAGAGCAGCTAATATACATATGTACATATTACTATATATATATATATATATATATATATATATAGACAGACACACAGTGCAGAGCATTGTAGCTGGATGAAATAAATATATGAGTATATAAACACACAGTGCGGAGCATTGTAGCTAGATGGAATAAATATGTAGATATATAAAAACACCCACAGTACAGAGCATTGCAGCTAAGTGGAATAAATATGTAAATATATAAACACACACAGTGCAGAGCACTGTTGCTAGATGGGATGAAACAGCACAACCGTCTACTTAGTTATCCTACATGGTATGATTATATGCCCATACATATTCTCACCCTCCATAGCGACCGGTATTTTCCTAGTTGTATACCGGAGGGGACCCTTGTGTAAGTCTATTGCATCTTTTGCATTCAAAACTATTATTACTAGTAGTACTATTATTAATGCGTTAGTTACTGAAATTTGATCAGATGCGTTACTGCCATTTCTTGTTTTATTAATATGGAAAGATATTTTAGCGCAATCATGCAACTTGCAGTTGCTAGACGCCCTCCTCATCAGCTGCTAACTGGGGATGAATACACAGTTTTGGTGGCTATTGGTGGGACAACTGCCATTCCCAGCGCCACCAGTGGCCTCAAGCCACTGGAGGTTTTCATGTCAAAGGCAAAGGCAAGCAAATAAATAAGCAAATAAATATAAACTGACCCTACCGTAACTGATGCAGCCATCACACAGTCTCTTCCACGGGTCCGTTTCCTGTCCTGCCCCAGTTTACATCATAACCCTTCTCACTTCCGCCTCCAAAGAGAGCAGACGCCTCTCTCTTCTCTCTTGCTCCCGACTCATTTCCTCCTCCCCAAACTAACTGGATCCCAGCTTGCTGTCGTCTGTCTGCGTCTTACTGCTGATTATCGAAAGAAAGAAATTATGGAATTAATAAGCTGGGCTTTGAACGCAATTGACACTATCTTTTCAACGAGGAAAAGTGCCCCGGGGGAGGTTGTTTGCCCAGCAGGAAAGGCTCCAGCGGGCTATTTACGGGAGACAAGTAATTGGAAGCTCTTGTGCCTGACTAATCTTTTTATCGAAGATGTAGAAGATTTGTACGTCTTCGTAGTAATGGTGATTGGGATCGTTCTGATTGGATCTGGGATTGTCCTGGTGTACCGCAAATTGTTGAAGATGGATACAACCTATCAAAATGCTGGCCAGGCGAGGTTCATCCATCAAATTGAAAAAATGGAGAAGACCCTGATAGCGACAAATGGAGAACTGTCTCGGAAGGTGGATTACATCATGATTACGCTTAGGTCTATCCACGATGGACTCAACTCCCAGCAATGAAGGATTAAGTACTGAATCTGTAAGAGAATATAAAGTTTTTCTCTGTGTTCAGTACCATTCGGCTTTAATCCGGCTCCCTCACAAAAATCCTCCTGATCATCTGCAGTCTTTGTTTTTCAAAACATTGAGCACATGGCCTTGGACAGGCAGCTGCATGGCCAAGGACAAAAAACTGCCAGCAGTTAGACACAACATCTCTTGCCAAAGAGTCCTTGTTGTTCTTAACTGATACAACACTCACACTTCAACATTACAAACATACTGATCCACACAACTGATGATAAAGATGACTCACACACTGCTCTCTCTGTGTCTTGTGAACTTTTGGTCTGCTGATTGTGCATTGAGGGCTTTTTTTCCCTTTGTAATCATAATATTGATCATATGTGACCACTATTCTGAAATCAATGATTTTTTTGCTCCTTCCTATTGTATTATTCTTACGCCACCTGTACCCTCCTGTTGGCAGGCGCGTTTCAGATGCCGCCGCGTCACCGGAAATGCAGGTTCATTTTCTGTGTCAAGTCAAATCCCTCGTATGTTATCAGAATCTGTTAATGTACTTGGCAATAAATCTTTTCTGAGTCTGAGTCTGAGTCTGAGTCTAACCCTGTGGGAAGAAATGCCGTGGCGGTGGCGACTTCTCATATCAAGCCCTGAACACTTGTTGTCCGAGTGGTGAGTAGCCCCTAACAGCTCCTACCTCTGTGGTTAAACATGAGTATTTTTTTGAGCAAGAAGCTTGCATTTAATGTCCGCATTAAATACATGTAAAGTTTTCTTACGCACAGAGAAGAAGTGGCTGTGATTTGTTGCAGTAAAGAACAGCTTCTTCTAAGCAATGACCTTTCATTTATCTTTTCTTTCTTTTTTTCTTTGTTACTTATTTGTACCCGTAGGTAGATTTGGTTTGCAGTCTGGTGACAAGCCACCGGCTGCCGGTCGCTGCGTGCGCGAGCGCCCTAAACCTACATGTTTTTGGTATGCGGGAGGAAACCGGAGAAATCCCGGAGTAAACCCACGCAACACGGGGAGAACATGCAAACTCCACACAGCTCACTGTTGGTCGGGGGCTGGGATCGAACCCACGATCTCATGATCCACGCGGTCCCCTGGCCGAGGGTAAACTGTGCTGCCACAGTGCTAAACCACTGCGCCACCGTGCAGCCCGGTCTGTGCTTATCTGTGCTTTCTATTTTATTTTATCTCATTCATTTACATGCTGTTGTGATATGCAACTATTTCATGGATGTAAATCCTCAAAATATACATTTTTATTGGGCTGGTCCAGGGATGTCAAACATATGTCTCGTGGGCCAAAAACGGCCCACCAGGGGGTCCAAAATTTTCTCTTTGAATTCACAGCTTTATTTCTAGTAAATCTCTGACTTTCTACTGATTACAATAGTTTGTGTAAATCTGAGACATTTTTTTCTCTGTGAGATGAGACTTTTTTCTCATCAGTTTTTTTTTTCTTTTTTCTGATGAAAACAAGGGGTCCTTGATCTTGTTGTGTGTGCATGATTTAAGTATGCATTTAAAAGTAACGTGGAAGTTACTTTTCCAAGTAACCAGTTACTTTAGTCATACAGTAACTCAAAAGTAACTTGGTTACTTTTGAAAAGAAGTAACTAGTAACTGTAACTAGTTACTATTTTTTAGTAACTTGCCCAAAACTGCCCGTATGTAAACCTGCACATACAACAAGATGCCAATCATCAATTCACGGAACAAATCAAGCTGCTACAAGAATAGGAATTAAATAAAGTGTAAATAAAGTTTAAATAAAGTGCAAATGAAAAAAAAAATATAGCCTTTTAATCTGTGAATGAATTTGATTCATTTTTCATTCATTCATTTTTGCCTGGCAGAACAATAATATTCACAACAGTCAAAGCTACAACTTCCTTTTTATATTCACCTCTTCCACACAGGCTGTAACAATTCATGAAAGATATCAAGCTGCTACAAGAACAAATTTAAAGGCTTAAGTAAAGCTTATTAACACAAAAAAGATTAAAATACATTAATAATGGAAGTTTCAAATTAAATAAACTTTAATTAAATTTTAAATAAAGTGCAAATGAAAATATAGCTTTATAACCTGTGAATGAATTTGATTATTTTTTTTTTCATTCATTCATTTTTGCATGGCATGCTATATGTCTGAGGCAATGTCCATGATACCGTGACTCACCGTATTGTTTTAGAGTGGCATGGTCAGCAGTCTCTCCAATTATCTCATGGCACATATCTACAGCGGCATGCAGCTGCTCTGCTATGGTGAATGCCTACTCTGTGCCACGCGTCTGGCTACCAGGTAGCTGGCTTTCAAAGTTCTTTTCTCTTGAAAGATTCCACCTGCTTTCCCACAAGCGCTGAATGCTTCGAAGCGGCGCTTTAATTTTGAAGGCATTTAATTTTTTTCCCGACCCAAAACCCAAGTCCTTCAGGTGGCCGACTAATGTGGTGGAGCCACCAGAACCTGAGGGAAAGGCGAAGAGGCAGCCTCCATACTCGGGGACATCGGTGGCCAATCCAAAGAACAGAGGCCCCCCTGCCGTTCGAGGCTTGGAGTCGGGGGATCATAGCACCTGCGATGGTCCCGATCTGGGACGTGGCTGCACCCGTGATGGTCCTGGTCTGGGACGTGGCTGCACCCGCGATGGTCCTGGTCTGGGACGTGGCTGCACCCGCGATGGTCCCAGTCTGGGATGTGGCTGCACCGGCGGTGGACTCCAGCTAGAGCTCTGCTGCACCAGCAGTGGACTCCAGCTGGGGCTCTGCTGCACCTGCGGTGGGCTCCGGTTAAAGCACCGTTGCACCTGCAGTGACCCACATCGGAAGCCTCATTGCTCCCACAGTGGCCTCCCCAGCGAGGGAGATGATGCTCCTCACGTCCTCAGGAGTTGGACCCCGATCCTCGGTTGCCTCCAACAGCTCTCCGGTGACCCTGGCCAGAGCCTCCGAGCCCGAAGGGAGAAAAAGAGAAACCGGGCCAGGGTCACCGGCAGTGGTGGAGCCTGTTGTGGTCCCGAGGGCTACTGTGAGCTGCCCCAGCTCCACCTCACCATGAGTCGGGCAGTGTGACATTAATATTGAAATTCTTGATATAATGGAGCACACTTGCCTGAACTCTGGCTCCACCACCGTCCAGGACTCCGGCGATTTTGGGTGCGCGGGTTCCTCTGGTCCGTCGGGTGCCTCATCCCTGTCTTCCTCTTCCAAGAAGGCTGGACCCGCCTCGTCGTCAATGGATGGCCCAGGTGGTGGCTGCTCCTCTCCGGCGACCCTAGGATGGAGTTTGAAAAGAATAGGAGAGGGAGAGCAATTAGGGTCGCTGGCAGCGGCAGAGCCCGGCGAGGGAGGCCCAGATGCGGCTGGGGGCCACACCCGACTCCCCTTCCCAAAAGCCAGGCAAGATCCCTCCACCATCAACAAATGACCTACAGGAGAGACTACTTGCCTGTGCTTAAGCTCGAGCACTGTCCAGGACTCTGACAATGATGCCCCGGGTCCCATCGGCTGGAGGTCCGGTCTGGGGGATGACTCCACTGCGGTGGCCCCCGCAGCGGGTGTGATAATGGTAGCAGGAGTGGAACTCTCATGTGCAATCCTCCATGCCTCTAGTTCCTCCAGCGTAGCAGCTGTGGACGACTCCTTCACTGGCCCATGCGCTGGACCCTCCTGGTCCTCTGGCTCCTCCTCCCCTGAGCGACCTGGATCCGGGACTGATGGGCTCATGGGGGCACATAGAAAAGGGTCATTGAGACCAGGCACGAGAGTACTGTATGCCACTGGGGCAGAGAACTCGGGACTGCACACCCCGAATAACCAAGACACTTCAGCACAAACATCTATTGTTTTAAAAAAAAAAAAGTTAGCAAAATTACAGATCAGTGACCACTGTGTCAGAAGAGAAGATTTAACAATGTTTTTTTTTGGGGGGGCTATAAGATTTAAAAATTAATAGGAAGTGTAGAGGCTCTTGCTTTGAATGACTTCAGCAGACCTGTGCCCACAGGACATCACTAGTGTCTCACACTGCTCTGGTTTGGGGGACAGGATTATATGAAGACTGTCAATGGGAAATCAGATCAACACTGCAGCTGGAGTTACTTGCCAGTTCACTGCTGAACAGGGCAAGGACCTGTCTCAGCACACAGTGTCTCACTGTTTAAGACAATTTGGACTCAACGCTCATTCTGCAGTGACTTAACCTCTCACCAGCAGAAAGAATAAAAAAGCTAGACTTGCCTTTGCTGAGGACCATGTTGTGTGGACAGAGGAGCACTGGTCCAGAGTGCCCTTCAGTGATGAGAGTAAGTTCAATTTATTTAGGTCTAATGGGAAACAATATGGCAGCTCGGTGGAGTAGTGGGTAGCACAGTGGAAGCACTGCAAGAAGGTCATGGGTTCGATCTCTGACCATCGTGAGTTCGATCCCACCCCCTGACCATCGGTGACCCTTTTCTGTGGAGTTTTCATGTTCTCCCCATGTCTGCGTGGGTTTTTCTCTGGGTACTCCAGTTTCCTCCCACAGGCCAGGAACATGTATGATAGGTTAATTGGCATCAACTGGGGATTCTAAATTGTCCTTAGGTGTGAGAGTGAATGGTTGTTTGTCTCTGGGTTGGCCCTGCGATGGACTGGTGATCTGTCCAGGGTGTACCCTACCTCTCACCCAAAGATGTTGGGATAGGCTCCAGCCCCTCGTGACCCGAAAAGGATTAAGTGGTAGAAGATGGATGGATGGGAAAAGATATGTTTGGCGTCAAACTGGGGAAAGACTGAGCCCAAAGTATGTGAAGAAGTCAGTTAGATTTGGAGAAGGAAGTGTCATAGTTTGGGTGATGTTTTCTGCAGCAGGAGTGGGGCCTCTTATACAGCCATATGACAGGGTAAATGCAAATGTTTATGTGAACCTCCTTGAGCAACATGCAATTCCTTCACTGCAACTGTCTCCCAATCAGCCCGCAGTTTTAATGCAAGACAAGCCTCCCTGTCACTCTGCAAAATGGGTTAAACAGTTCCTTGAATTTAACATTGAAACAATGAAATGGCCAGCCCAGAACCCAGATTTAAACCAAATAGAGAATATCTGGAAAATCCTTGGCAACAAAGTGATGGCTAAGAAACCCACTACAGTTACTGAACTGTGGAAGAGACTGCAGGAAGAATGGACCAAGATCACTGATCACTGCAGAGTAAGCTTTGAGTCTAAATTGTCTTAAACAGTGAGACACTGTGTGCTGAGACAGATCCTTGCCCTGTTCCGCAGTGAACTGGCGAGGAATTCCAGCTGCAGTGTTGAACCGATTTCCTATTGAGAGTCTTCGTATAATCCTGTCCCCCAATCAAGAGCCATGTGAGAAACTAGTGATATCCTGTGGGTGCAGATATGCTGAAGTCATTCAAAGCAAGGGCCTCTACACTTCCTATTAATGTTTGAATCTTATAGCTAACTAACTAACTAACTAACCTGCACTTATATAGCGCTTTTCTAGTCACAAAGACCACTCAAAGCGCTTTCATTAATACTAACCCTCTATTCTAAGGGCCTATAGGAAACAGATATCTAGGGACAATTTAGAACAGCCAATTAACCTAACATGCATGTTTTTGGCATGTGGGAGGAAACCGGAGAAATCCCGGAGTAAACCCACGCAACACGGGGAGAACATGCAAACTCCACACAGATCACTGTTGGTCGGGGGCTGGGATCGAACCCACGATCCCACGATCCCCACAATACCCCGGCCAAGGGTAAACTGTGCTGCCGCAGTGCTAACCACTGCGCCACCGTGCAGCCCAGCTCTAAAAAAGCATTGTTTAAATCTTCTCTTTTGACACAGTGGACACTGTTGTCTAATTTTGCTGGCTTTTTTTTTTTTTTTCAAAACAGATGTTTGTGTTGAAGTGCTTTAGTTAATTAAAAAAAAAAAAATCTAGTACATCAGGGGTATAGCCACAGCTGATATTCTGTCAAATTTTGAACAATGAAGAATAACTTATGTTAGAATAAATAATTAATACATTCTTCTCTAGTTTTGATCTCCACTGTAGATATCCTATAAATATATCATCTATGCATCAACAATGTGTCATGACTGATTAGATAATTGATCCCACGTGCAAGATGCAGCAACAGAAAGACAATCACACAGTAATACATTTTTGAGAATGTTTATTGAATTGCAAAACTCCACACAGCTACAGAATAGTCACTAGCCAGAGGAAGGAGCCTGTTGAGAGAAGACGAGAGCTGTAGGGGGATGAATGGAGTAACGGATAATGGGTGAGCCAAATTACCACTTACGTAGGCCTGCAGGACTCCAGCGGGGAATAGACGAACCAGCAGGGTAGGGAATGAGCTGGTGGTGCCTGACCGGGTGGAGGTTACTGTAGGCAGGGATGGTGTGGCAGGAGAGCACGCGCAGTCGCAGAGACACAACCGCACAATGGCAGCAACCTGAACGAGGGAATAAAGCACATACGTTAATAATTTCTTTACCCAGTGTTTATGACTTGCTGTCTTTGTGGCAGTTTACCCAGACGAGCCAATGTTGAATCACCGAAGGATGCTTCCTTAAGTACACTGGCTGATGAGAGGGCGCAGGTGTGTCCTTTCCCTCAGGTGTTCTGATGAGCCGGGGAGAGATGAACGGGAAGGAGGGGGCGCGCTCTCGCTGCCCATGACAGGGCCCCCCCTTCGAGAAGTGCCTCCTGCCGGTCCATACAGTTTATTGGGATGGGCACGATGATAGGACCGGAGCATCTATTTGTCCAGGATCCAGGACGAGGGGACCCAGGAAGGTTCCTTTGGGCCGTAACCCTCCCAAACAACCAAATACTAAAGCCCCCGGCCCCGACGGCGAACATCCATGATCCGGCGGACCGTATGGGCAGGGTGACTGTCGATAATCCGGGGAGAAGGAGGCGGCTTTGGGGGGGAGCAGAGAGGACTGACCGAGAGAGGCTTAATATGTGATACGTGGAAAGTTGGGTTCACCCATAGAGTAGGTGGTAGCTTCAGCCAAACCGATGCATCATTGACGATCCTGGAGATAGGGAAGGGCCCCAGGAAGCAAGGAGACAGCTTCTTTGATGTTGTCTTCAAGGGGACCTGGCTGGTCGCCAACCAAACCTGCTGCCCCACGGTGTACTTAGGGGCAGGCACCTGTCGTCTGTCCGCTGAAGTGCGGTTGTGCTTGGCAGAGCAGGTGAGGGCGGCACGCGTGGCTCTCCAAAGGCGTTGGCAGCGGCGAGCATGAACCTCTACGGATGGAATCGCGACCTCTCTCTCGGCCATTGGAAGCAAGGGGGGGGTGTATCCCATAGATGCCTCAAACGGTGTGAGCCCGGTTGCTGTTGAAACAGCCGAGTTCATAGCGTACTCCACCCAGGTCAGGTGCCTGCTCCAGGAGGATGGGTGTTTGGCTGCTACACACCACAGGGTGGCTTCAAAGGACTGGTTGGTGCGCTCTGCCTGCCTGTTGCTCTGGGGGTGATTACCGGAGGAAAGGCTCACCATCGTTCCCAGGGTGCGTCAGAAGGCCCTCCAAACCTGTGAGGTGAACTGCGGCCCATGGTCAGACACAATGTCCATCGGTATCCCATGGAGGCGGATTACATGGTCAGTCAGGAGGTCAGCCATCTCCAAGGCAGAGGGGAGTTTGGGGATAGCCACCAAATGCACAGCCTTGGAGAAACGGTCTACAATGGTCAAGATAACTGTTTTACCACGGGAGGGGGGAAGACCAGTTATGAAGTCCACTGCGATGTGAGACCATGGGCGACCAGGGATGGGAAGGGGATGGAGAAGTCCAGCCAGGGGAGAAGTGTCGGACTTGCCCCGGACGCAGGTCTGGAAGGCCCATACATACTCCCGCACATCCCGCCGCAGTGTGGGCCACCAGAACACCCGCTGAACCAGGTCCGTGGTGCGGGTGATCCCAGGATGGCAAGCAAAGCGGCTGGTGTGACCCCACTGGATGAAATCACTGCGGAAGGCAACGGGGACGTACAGGCAGTTCTGGGGACACCCTGCTGGCACAGGCTCCCAAGACTGGGCCTGACGGACCCTCCGCTCAATATTCCACATAAGGGCACCGAGGACACAAGTAGAGGGAGGAATGGTTTGGGTGCGGGAAGGGGGTGCTATCTCCTTGGAATCAAACTGGTGTGATAGTGCGTCCGGCTTGGTGTTCCGAGCGCCATGGCGGTAAGTGAAGGTAAAATTTAAGCGCTGGAAAAACAAAGCCCAGTGAGCTTGCCTGCCGTTAAGTCAGCGGGCCGACTGCAAGTAGCCAAGGTTCTTATGGTCCGTCCACATGACAATGGGGTGAATAGCCCCCTCAAACCAATGTCTCCACTCCTCCAGCAGAAATTTAATGGCAAGCAGCTCTCTGTCCCCAATGTCGTAATTCCTCTAAGCCGATGAGAGAAATACGCTCACGGGTGAAGCTTCTGATCGGAGGATGCACGCTGTGAAAGGACAGCGCCCACCCCTGAATCAGATGCGTCCACCTCAAAGACAAACTGGAGCTGTGTGTCAACCTGTGCCAAGATTGGTGTGTCAGTGAACAGGCCCTTTAATTTAGAAAAGGCCTTCTCCGCTGCCTCGGTCCACCGAAAGGGGACCTTAACAGAAGTCAGCTGCGTTAAGGGCAGTGCTACCCCACTATAGTTCTTGATGAACTGGCTATAAAAGTTTGTGAACCCGAGGAAGCGTTGAAGCTCCCTGCGGGACTGGGGTGTCGGCCAATCAAGCACTGCCCTCACCTTGGCCGGGTTGGCAATCAGTCTCCCTCAGCCACTATGAAGCCCAAGAAGGTGGTAGATGTTGTGGAGAACTCAAACTTCTCAGCCTTAACATAGAGCTGGTTCTCCAAGAGTCATTGTAAGACTGCTCTGACATGGACCTCATGTTCCTCTGGTGAGCGGGGTAAAATCAAAATGTCATCAAAATAGACGAACACAAATTGATAGAGCATATCGCTGAGGATGTCATTAATTAACCATTGGAAGACAGCGGGGGCGTTGGTTAGCCCAAACGGCATCACCAAATACTCAAATTGCCCCAGGTGGGTTTTAAACACTGTCTTCCACTCGTCCCCCTCACAAATATGAATTAGATTGTACGCGTTGCGTAAGTCCAATTTAGTGAACACCCGTGAACACTGAAGGAGCTCAAACGTGGAATTCATCAAGGGCAGAGGGAATTTGCCCTTAACAGTTATAGCGTTGAGCTCACGGAAGTCAATGCATGGGTCCAGCAAGCCATCCTTCTTGCTGACAAAGAAGAACCTGGCCCCGATTGGAGCCAAAGATGGCCGAATAAGGCCGGCGTTCAGCGATTCTTTGACAAACTTCTCCATTGCCTCTCTCTCCGGCCCAGAGATGCTGTAGAGCTGGCTGGACGGCAGCTTCGCCCCCGGGATGAGGTCCACAGCAGTCATAAGAGCGGTGAGGCAGAAGTGACAGCGCTCTTGACTTGCTGAAGACCTCCCCCAAATCGTGATAAGCCCGGGGGACGAGGCTGAGGTCCAGCAGCTCGACCGGAGGGAGAGAGGCAGGGAGAGAAAGAGCACATTTGGCTGAACTTAAACAATTGGCCAAACAGACCGGGCTCCAGGAGGAGATTGATTTACACCCCCAGTTAATAATGGGGCTGTGCCTCTGGAGCCACGGATATCCTAAAAACATTGGGGATGATGAATTAGGAAGAATTAGGAACATGAGTTCCTCCAGATGATTACCGGACAAGAGGATGACGACCGGCCTCGTGCTTTCGGTGACTACTGCAACCTCGCAGCCGGATATGGTGGCAATACATTGATGAAGGGGCAGTTTAAGAGTGGGAATACCCAGGTCCCGAACGAGCCGGGCCGACACAAAATTGCCCTCTGTCCCTGAATCAATTAACGTCAAGACCCTCCTCTCAAACCCCAGCAATTGCACGAGGGCCGGAATAGAGAAATTGCTGGGGGGAGTTAACTTGGTCCCGCCTGCCAGACCCCCCATGGTTACTGATGGGCCGCATCTTTTGGCCGCTGGGGGCATTCGTCCCGACTGTGCTCCGGGGATACACAGTACAAGCATATGCCAGTTCTCCTCCTTCGCCGGCACTCAGCCTTGGTTAGATGAACCCGGCTGAGGTCCATCGGCTCGGGAGGAGATCCGGCCCCCCCAATGTCTGTCCGCATAGCGGGCACCCGCTTGGCGGGTGGGGAGAGGAGGCCTGTCGCTCCTTCTCGTGCTCACGATAATAATCAATGAGACCATCGAGCATGTCGGGAACGGCATAAACCGCCAGGTTGTCATGGAGGTGAGCGTTTAACCCGTAGAGGAACACACTGCGTAACGCAACTTCATTCCACTCCGAGTCCGCCGCTTCGACCCGAAACTCCACAGAGAACTCGGCCACAGACCGGGCCTTCTGGTGGAGAGTCATAAGGCAGCTCATTATGTTCCTCTGACTCGGTGTGGTCAAATGCGTGACAAAAAGCGGCCACAAATTGGTCAAACATGTAACTACAGCCCTCCGGGCTGTCAGCTGTGGCCCGAGCCCAACTAAGGGCTGGGTCTCACAACAGTAGGGTAAAGAATTGGATTTTTGTGACATCCCCCGGGTACTCCTGCCGACCTGCTCCAAATACATCTGTACCTGATGAAGGAACTCCTTACACTTCCCCACCTCCCCCGCATATGGGGCAGGTGTGGGAACGGAGGTGGTACGGCGCATCGGTGGTTGAACAAGGGGAGCAGGCTGAGGAGGAGGAGCTAGAGGAGCCACCAGGGCCAAATGTTGCGTGATGGTGTCCAATTGCCGTATCATCGTTTGCAGCTGCTGGCCCATCATGGTAACTTGTTGCTCGGTTGCCTCTAAGCAATCCAGAGCTCACTGCCCTGCGGTTGCACCTACTGAGCCGATGCTAAGGCTGGCTTGTTCTGTCATGACTGATTAGATAATTCATCCCACGTGCAAAATGCAGCAACAGAAAGACAATCACACAATAATACACGTTTGAGAATGTTTATTGAATTGCAAAACTCCACACAACTACAGAACAGTCACTCGCCAGAGGAAGGAGCCTGTGGAGAGAAGACGAGAGCTGTAGAGGGAGGAATGGAATAAGGGATAATGGGCAAGCCAAATTACCACTTAGGTAGGCTCCGAGGGAGCACCGGCAGGACTCCAGCGGGGAATAGACGAACCAGCAGGGTAGGGAATGAGCTGGTGGTGCCTGGCTGGGTGAAGGTTACTGTAGGCAGGCATGGTGTGGCAGGAGAGCGTGCGCAGTCCCAGAGACACACCCGCACAATGGCAGCAAACTGAACGAGGGAATAAAGCACACAAGTTAATAATTTCTTTACCCAGTGTTTATGACTTGCTGTCTTTGTGGCAGTTTACCCAGACGAGCCAGCACTGAATCATGGATGCTTCCTTAAGTACACTGGCTGATGAGAGGGCGCCGGTGTGTCCTCTCCCCCAGGTGTTATGATGAGCCAGGGAGAGATGAACGGGAAGGATGGGGCGTTCTCTCACTGCTCATGACACAATGGACAATTACATTGTAGCTTCTAAACAGCAGTGAGGGTTTTGCACATAAATATTGGAATCAGTTACAATCTCTTAAATGCTATACATAGTAGGGGTGTAATGGTACACCTAAAATCAGGGTTCGGTACATACCTTGGTTTTAAGGTCACGGTTCGGTTAATTTTCGGTACAGTAAAGAAAGAAAATGCAAAGCATAAAACTGCTTATCTTTTGTATAAGTGAGAACAGCTTTACTGACAAAAACACTGCAAGCTGCAAATTATCCAATAAAAAATATTCTCAAACAAAATTAAAATTATACAATAAATAAATTATCTTTTTAGGAAATGAACGATGCAGACAAGTGCAACAATAGAAATTTGAACAGCCTATTATAAAAAGTTCCCCAACCTAATAAAACAATGACCCATGTGTCAGAGTGTGGGTTGGGCCCCATGCCCTCATCCTAATTTATTGTGTGTTTACTTTTTCCAGGGCTTGGGTCCCAACCATCGTTTTTGGATTTTTTGCGTTAATTATTTGCTAGTTTCTTGATTTTTCTCTTAGTCCTCTGATTATTATTATTATTATTATTATTATTATTATTATTATTATTATTATTATTATTATTATTATTATTATTATTATTATTATGTGGGATTTAGTCTGGTCATTACTTGAATAATGATTGTCATGGTCTTGTCTCCCCTGATCCTCTGCTCATGTTCTGTATCTCCGTCTGTTTGTGATTGTGTGTGTGTGTAACCCCACCAATCCTGTCATCTCTGTTTGCCTAATGTGTCAGCTGTCAGTCATTATTGGTTTCCATTGTTCATGATTGTGTCCACCTGTTCAGTATTGTCTTGATTGCCCCCTTGATTATTTTTTGGTTTCCTTTTCTGTTCGTTTTGGGTTCTTTAGTCAAAGTCGGCATGATTACATGCTTCAGTCTTGTCTTTGTCATACTGCTTGAACAACACACTTCTGTCTTGTTTCCTGTCATGCCTTAGTCTTGTCATAGTCCAGTCTGTTTGCCTTAGACTGTTGCAGCTTCCGAGCTGTGTGTTATTTTCTGTTAAGCCCTCGAGCTGTGTCAGGGTGTCCAGCTCTCAATAAAATTGTAAAACTTACACTCAGCGATTGGGTCCATTCTCTACACAGCTGTGACAGAAAGAATCTGACAGTATGGACCCAGTGGACCGTGAGGTTTTTTTTTTTTTTTTTTTTTTCTAATGGGTTTCGACCAGGATAAAGTTTGGGTTTCTTCCCGCATCGAGGCCTTAGTCGAGGTTGCCTATGCCACCACTATGCTGGAGAAAGCCCACATATTCCTTGGAGGCGCCTCTAAGGTGATCAAGGATTTTCCCACACTGCAGCATTATCCCCAGCTCACCGAACTCCTGTGTTTGGTCCCGTCCCTGCAATGGATGTTCTGTGCGCCAGAGGAGATGTTGCCGACGGCCGGGGAGGAGCAAAAGGAGCAGAAGTGTTGGCGAGCCACCAGGAGATGCCGCTCGCGCTTCTGTCGGCGAGGACAGAAGCCCGGTCCTTGTTCTCCTGTGGAGGCATCCCAGATCTCCATTTCCTCCTCCCTTGATGCAGCATCACACCACCGTGCAATGGCTCCGCATCAGGTGAACCCAGTCATATCCGGGAGGGAACGTTTGACTCTTCAGCAGCAGCAGAGCAGGAACAGAGGCAAGTACTTTTTTCATTTTTTAACACCATTAAATGAAAGGTCTTGTCCTGTTTCTGACGAGGGGGCTCAGTGTCAGCCACCTTCCACCACTGAGTTCTCTACACCCATCTCTGTTGTCATTTCTGCTGCCACTTCCATCCATCCATCCTCACCTACTTCTCCGGTTTCCTATTATTTTTTTGTGAGGAACTGGTCGTACTAGGAGGCAACCTGCTGGCCTGGGATAAGCCGGCTGCCCCTGTTGCTGCGCCTGGACTGCATAAGGATTATCCAGTGCCAGCTCTACATTGCTTTCCACCTCAAGTATGTGCTCCACACCGCTCCCCAGCACCTACAGCTCCACTGCCTGCTCCATGTCGCTCCCTAGCTCCAGTACCTGCATCGCATCACTCCCTAGTTCCTATACCCGCTCCAGTACAAGCTCCAGCTGCTCTAAAGGTGCATACAACAGCTCCATCCGTCCCTGAGGCGCGCACAACAATTCACGCTGTCCTCGAGGTACACACAACGGCTCTCGCTGTCCCCGAGGTGCACGCCGCAGCTCCAGTTGTTCCTGAGGAGCATGTTCCTTCTCAGCGTGTCATCACCCCTGCCTCATCTGTCACCACGCCTGCTGGTTGGATTGCCGCAGCAGAGTTAATGGTGTCCTCGTCAACGGCAGAGCAAGAGCTCAGGCAAGTCCTCTTCTTTGTATTTTAACATCAGTTTTAGAGACATCTTGCCTAGCTGTTACTGGGGGTCCCAGTTGCAGCTACCATCTGCTTCTGGGCTTCCTCCACCAAGCTCCATTGATGCCTGTTGTAGTGACCCAGGTGTTGTGTTTTCCTCCCTATCTGAGGTGGCTGTTTTGATGATGGATTCCCAGATGTCAGGACTTGAGGACCTTCAGCCCTTATCATCTGGTTTTACCAATGGTTGGCTCACCTCAGCTGCTCCAGAGGCCGAGCAGTTTCCATCATGTGTCCCTGTGGCCGGAGAACCTCCATCATTTGTCCTTGAGGCTAGCGCACACCTATCATCTTCTACTATGGTTAGCGCCTCAGTCATTAGTTTTAGAGCAAGAGGCTCTCATGTTGTTTTCACCAAAGTTTAAAGCTCCTGTGTCATCTCCTGAATTTAAAGTTTTCATGTTGTCATTTCCTGAGTTTATGGGTTCTTTGTTATAAGCTCCTCAGTGTAAAGTTTTCATGTCATTTCCCCCTGAGTATGATATGCCTGTGTTATTTTCAGATCAAAAGGCTTGTGTGTTTTCTTCCATCTGGTGGCCCATGGACTTTGGTAGGCTACCTGACACGCCGTGTTCACCCTTCTGGTGGTCCTTGAACAGTGGTAGACCACCCGACTCGCACTGTGCTATGGTATGGGGTCACATGGACTTGGATAGGCCCCCTGACCCACCTTGCTCTCCAGTCCGGTGGTCCTGGGACTCTTGAAGACCACCTGACCTGTCTTTGTGTTGAACTTTGGGGTCATGGACTTCATTTCCTATGGTTATGTTTGATTTTGGACTCTGTTGGGGGTAAGAGTTTGTTTTAGCTTCCAAGCTGTGTGTTATTTTCTCTTAAGCCCTCGAGCTGTGTCTGGGTGACCAGCTCTCAATAAAATTGTAAAACTTACGTCCAGTGATTGGGCACAGTCTCTACCCCAACCGTGACACCATGAATCATGAGTTGGAAACTTGAACTTGACAGTTTAATCAAAGTTTTTGTAGCAACACATTTAAATAACAGACATTAAAGTTTGGTCTTTTAACCCAAAAACTAAAGAAATAACAATAGAATAGAACTGATTAGAATAGAACAGAACAGAATAGGCTTTATTGTCACTGTACAGCACAATAAAATTGTGGGTGCTCCACCAGGTTACTGCGCAATAAAATGAGAAAAATTTGAAATAAAACAGTTACAGAACACACGATTAACCACACGACTGAAATAAAAATAAAAGTAAAAATAATAAATAGCCCATTGGTATATACACAGGTATGGTAGTGAAGTCGTGGGTGGAACTATGTATAAAAGAGTGCTGAGTGCAGGACCCATAATTGAGTAAAATGGCCCATAGATTATGGAAAATATGTATAGTAGAGATTTCACGAATGGTCAGTATACTCTACATGAAAATGAGGAGTGCAACGACAGTTGAGTTATAGTAATTATTAAAAGGTCCTCAGTTCTGTGCATGTGAGTGATCAGAGGAAGGGGGGGGGGGGGGCTCCGACTGTTTGCAGTTCGGATGGCCCAGGGGAAGAAACTGTTTGTCAGTCTGGAGGTGTGGGACCTGATCCATCTGAACCATCATCCAGAGCGAAGCAGGTCAAACAGGTGGTGGGCGGGATGTGAGGGGTCTCCTATGAGGGCCTTGATCCTTCTGCCACAGGAGGATCTAGAGATGTCTTCCAGGGAGGGCAGAGGGCTGCCGATAATTTTTGGCCGGTGTTGATGACCCTCTGTGCAGCCTTCCTGTTCTCGGCCGTGGAGCCGGATTACCACATACCCAGACAGTAGGTGAGCACGCTCTCCAACGAGTAGCAATAGAAGGCCAGCAGCAGCTTCTGGTCCAAGTTGCGCTTCCTCAGGACACAAAGGAAGTACAGCCACTGCTGGGCTTTCTTCACCAGGGCCTTGGTGTTGACAGTCCAGGAGAGGTCACAGGAGACCTCTCCTGGACCGTCAACACCAAGGCCCCTAATAAAAAATAAAACTCAGATATTAGCTTCTGCTGCACCAGACAGGGCTGCTGTAACTCTACTGTTCAAAACACACTGGAGTAATGGTATTCAACTCCATTAAAGTCAAAAAGAAAATAACAAACTAGTCCATCTTGTTTGAAACTTTTCTTAGTCTAGAAGTTTAACAATTTAATAATTAGTCTTCAGAATGACAATTAAAAGAACTTTTTCCAGTCCAAAATAACAATTTACAATTGCCTTAAGTTACAGTACAGGAATGAAAGTCCTCACTACACACACAGCAAAATATTTTTTTTTAATCCTTTATTAGTCCCACAATGGGGAAATTACGGGGCATCGACATGAATGAATGAGGAAGCCACTGGTGCAGTGCCCAACCCTTTCACCATTCACACACACATTCACACCTGGGACCACTTTAGAGTCTCCAATTAACTTAACTTGCATGTTTTTTGGGGGGTTTTTTTGGCATGTGGGAGAAAACCGGAGAAATCCCGGAGTAAACCAATGCAAACACAGAGAGAACATGCAAACTCCACACAGATCACTGTTGGTCAGGGGCTGGGATCGAACCCAGGACCCTAGGCCAAGGGTGAGTTGCTGTGCTGCCATAGTGCTAACCACTCCGCCGCCCATATTTAAGCTGTTTTAATTTATTTGTGATTATTATGGTTATTTTTTAAATTATATTACAAATGCTATTCTAATTTACCGAACTGCACTAATAAACAGAATGAGGGCTTATTACTGCTACAATCATAGAGAAGATGAAAAAAGTAAGCTACTCATGTACTTCACTTATTTACTGGCAGTGAACACATTACCAGCATCAGTGAAACAGCTCAACTGTCAGCAAACATCATTCAAGAGAGAATTTTATCCAAAAGGTAATGTGAGCACATGCTAATAATTTAAACAGTTCTCTAAAGCTGAGACAGTCGCTCATTGAAAAAAAGAAGCGTTAACTTTACTCACTAAAAACTCACTTACCGGTGTTGTGTTTAGAAGTAGCCTAATTTTAGTCATTCTTCACTGGGGCTGAACGCTGCAGAAGTCCGCTGACAGGCGGCCAGAGACGGGGAAACTGAGGGGAGGAAGGGGCGTGATATGACATTTACACTTTCTGTCCGTCACTCAATATAGTCAGTGTCATACCTCGGTACACATCTGAACAGTAACGTGGGTGGCATACTGAAAAATCCGAATACAAACACAAGTACTGTTTTCACCCCAATACATAGTTATCCAAACTGCAAACACTTTGGCCATTACTGTAATTTTTCAGATACGATTAAACCCCAAACATTTGCAGATACATTGTAGATGAACTGAGACCAGGTAGCGCAGCTTTAACAAGCAGGCAGTGACCACGTTTTAGCACCTGATGTGCCTAAAAATGATTGCCTGCCAAAAATTGATCACGCCGCCGTCAATCATTTTTTGGCAACCCATCACTTTTTGGCACAACACCGGTGTGAGTTGTGGGGCACACAGATCAGTGACATTCCGGGTGCCTCTCTGGGCATTGATGACTCCCGTTTGTCCAGGAATGACCTCGAGATGATCGTTACCCACGTGTGAATGCACACAAGCATAGGGGTAGGGCTGGCAGTGAAGAGGTGAACTGGAAAACATACTTAACCCTTGTCAATGATGAGCTTTGGATGAATAATGAAATGTCAAAAAAAAAAAAAATCTGAATGCAGGGTGACTCCCTTGGACAAAGAAAGCAGCATTTTTTATTATTTTTTTTTTTTTTTTTATCAGCAGCAGTGAGTTTGACTGTTGATTTTTTTTTTTTTTTTTTTTTAGGAATCTTGGACAGATGCCTGAACCAAGACTAGCAGATTATTCTGATTATTTCCTTCTTCTAAGGGAGCCTATTACATATTTGTAAATAATCACCGAATATAAAACTCTGCGCTGCTTTTCTTTACAAGGTGCAAAACAGACGGAATGAGCTTCCAAAAAACTTGTGAAAGTCAGAGCAGACAGATTGAAAAAGATGCTTATGGGGAGTAATGAGGTTCCAATTTGCTGAAGAATGGCTGGTCTGATAAGAAGAAAAAGAATCACGACTCGCGAGATGGAGAAAGTCACGATTAAGGAGTGAGACAGAAGGAGAGATTTAGAGACGGAGTATTTGGAGCATCTGTTGTTGAAGCTGATGACAATGCCTCATTATTGTAGTCATTAGAGAAGCACAGAATGATGGAGGAAAAGACGGTGAGCCAAAGAAAAGGCAGCGTAATAAAGGAATAGAGTGGGGGGGGGATAAAACAGATTCCCTCCCTTGGCTGGTGAGCGTAGAGTTCACCAGCCTTTTTATTTCCCCAACAGAATACAGTTTACCTTTTTATAAAGAAAAGATAAAACTTTATTAAACCCCCGGGGAAGCAGGTTTTCTTTCTTCAACCGGTTATGGGCTTCAAGAGGGAAACGTGAGCATAAAATATGAGCCCTGAACTAAATATAAAGAAGGCAATAAAAACAAACAGCAGCAGCATAGCAGACAAACACTAAAAGAAGAGTAGAGAGACAATTATAGGGTGTAAAAATATATGGTAAGGTTATGTTAGCACACGTGTGATCTATAGAAATACTGGTGTGTTTGTGGCAAAAGAGCCAAGATATGAGTCTATGGGGGGAAACAAGATCGGGTAGAAAAATGAAACAAAACTAGAGTTAGACTGCAGGAAAACAGGAATGTCAACTACAATGCTTCGTAGCAGCAACAATTCGAACATTAGTTCCACCGTGTAAGACAGTTAGTTCTGACTGAGTGATGTCAATGGTCAATTTGGCGTCATGATAACCATACTTAAACAAGTGTATCACTAAACTACATGCATTATGTGCTGTTGTGGATTTTCTTTATATTAGTAAATATCCCTTGTGTTATCATGGGGGTTGTTATGTCTGGAAAACGTGGAAGAACCAACAGAGAGTGGAGTTTGCTGGGAACACAAACTTTATTGCATAAACTTTTGTTATGGTGGTACAGAATATAGGCGGTCAGGAGCCCGGACCAGAGAGAGCTGAAAAAGAGGCTATAAAATGGCCATCCCTCACGTTTATATGTTTGGAGTGATGACGTCACTGAGCAGCTGCGTCTTCACGCCGGCACTGACCAAACTTGTGGTTTCAAAACACCACATTCACCTCTCTTCCTTCTAGAAGAGCAAAACAATACATATAGCCGAATTGACCCTCCCCAATTTGGTACAGTGAAACTCCCAAATTAGCTAGGGCCAGCAGGTAGACTGCTGCATGGCCCAGCACGGTTGAGTGGTTTATTGTGCCACTATTTGCTGGCAGCCGCACCCCTAGCTAAATGGTCCTTCTTTTTATTGAGGAAGGTAATTCAGTTCAAGTGGACCTGAGGCGAACCTGTGGTGGACGCCCCCCAGGCTGCAGCGGACCTGGGCACCATCCCGCTGGAGCTACAGCTCACTCGTCAGCAATGTCTCAGCTAGGATCCCACGCTAGCTGGGTCTGCTTCAATGCTACATCTTGATCCGTGGCAGCAGCTCTTACCTGTGGGGCGGTAGTGGCTCAGGCAGTAGAGCAGGTTGTCCAATAACCGGATGGTTGGCAGTTTGAATCCCGCTCTCCCCAGATATCCTGCCATTGTGTCCCTGGGCAAGACACTTTACCTCCAATTGCTCCTGGTGAGTCTGGACAGCGTCATGTTGGGCAGCTATGCCGCCATCAGTGTGTGAATATGTGTGTGAATGGGTGGATAGCAGGATCTGTGAAGTGCTTTGGTCATCTAGAGATGAGAATAAAAACACTATATAAGTGAATGCCATTTACCATTTACCTTCCAGAGATGGCTGGCTTACCATCTCGATCCATCAGCCATAAGTACGGCAGCTTGTCTCAGTTATGCCACGATTTTCATGGGTGTCAGTGGTGGTGACGATGTTGAAGCCGAATGTGGGTCCGGGCGTTTGGATCTGCGGACCCAAACCCAGTCCATCACTGTGAGTGGCACTCTGTTTGGCTGCACTCGGCATTGTAGTTGTGATGGTGTGGCTCTCACGTCTGCTGTGGGGCATCCATCAGGTTGTGGTGGTTCTGCTGAGTCCTGTTGAGTCATGGACTCTTCATCCTGCAGCTCAGCAGTGGCTCCTGGAGGCTGTTGCTAGTCGTGGATTTGGAAGGCATCTGGTGGCTCTACTGCGTTTTGTTGGGTCATGGACTCTTCATCCTGCAGCTCAGTGGTGGCTCCTGGAGGCTGATGCCAGGTGTGGATTCGGAAGGCGTCCGGTCTCTTCTCCCACTCTCCTGGGAAGTTTGGTAGTAGCAATGTTTTGCTGTTGCCATTGGTAGAACCTGCGCCAGGTTGTTGTGTCCCGGGGTTCCCGGTAGATGCAGGCTCCCTCTCCTGCAGCTCTGCTGCGGCTCCCTGAGGCTTATGCTTGGCGAGGGTCTGAAGCGAGTCTGCTCTGTGCTCTCTCCCCGTGCTGTGTTTGCTCTCTGTGCTGTGTTCTCTCTCTGCGCTGTGTTCAGTCTTTGTGTTGTGTTCTTCGGCTAGCATGTGATGGATTAGCTCATCTTCTAAGGGCCCGAAGGAGCACATGCTCGCTAAGACTCAGAGCTCCATGGCATAACGTTGAGTTGACTCACCCGGACGCTGTCAGCGCTGGTAAAATACATGTCTTCGGACTCTTTGTGAACTCTCCAAATTTAACATCCAAGAAATCATGGGAGGGCTCAGAGGCAGGCAGCTTAAAAACATCAATTATGGTCTAAATGATCAATTTCTGCAGGAAATCATGGAAAGGAGAAGGAAGCTTTTTCCCATTAGGAAACAAAAAATCCAAGAAGGTAAACAAGCTATCGTCTCTGTGGATAGATTGTTTATAGATGGCAAGCTGTTTATGGATGAAACCATAACCCCCTGATTATTCTAGAGTCTCCTTTGTTTCCTTAACTACATGTGGAAAAAGAGTGTGATTGTGTGCAGGTCTCTTATTCAATCTTGCTTAATTTGTTAACATTTGTCTAATGTTTTTTTTTTCTTGCTGAGGTTGTTGTTTGCTTGTTTGTCTATTATAGCTAATTTTGTTGAAGTTGTTAGGTTGTTGTTGTATGTTATCTGTATTTTTTCACCATTTACTAACCTTTGTATGTTCGTACATCTGGTTTATAGGAAATAACCTTAAGTACATGCACCCCATTTGCTTGCATTTGCAAGCGCACACACCCAAGCACACATACGTATTTTATGCACAGCATACATACACACACACACATACATACATTACAGACATATAATCACATAGGGACATTTAGTTAGCCTTTAGCACAAAGCCAGTTAGTGAAAACATGTCCACATTAAAGTTTGTCACGTGGAACATACGTGGAATTGATAACAGGGAGAAGACGGTAAAAGTTTTTAATTGACTGAAGGATCTAAAGGCAGACTTTGTCTTATTACAGGAAACATGCTTCTAAGTCATCTGTAGATGCGCTCATCTCCCCAGAATTTCCCCACACGTACTCAGCCTGCTTTAATTCCAAACAAAGGGGGTAGCTATATTGGTAAACAGAAGAATACACTTTGTTGTGAATAATACCATAGCAGATCCAGAAGGTAGATTTAAAATAAAAATATGAGTTCAAAATTTGGATGTCTGTATTGCAAGAGTTAATAGCCAAAATGTTGAAGACCCATCCTATTTTCACACTTTCTTCACTTCTCTTTCTGAGCACTTGGACACTACACTCATAATAGGAGGAGATTTCAACTTGATATTAAACCCTGCAATCTACAGGCTCAGTACATCAGGGAATTATCAAAAATGGCAGGCTACTGACACTCTCAAACAATACATGAATGATTTTGGTCTTTGCGATGAATAGCGTTCTCTTCACCCAACTCTTGGGGAATACACTTTTTTCATCAGTTCATAGTTCACATTCACGGTTAGACTTCTTCTTAGGCAGTAACTCTGTTGTGAGGGACATAACAGACACTGAAATTTGTTCAAATCAAGATATTAGTGATCACCATCCACTGTCTCTTATACCCGTAAATAGAAAAGCTATAAGGAAAACTAGGAGATGGAAATTTAATACATCACTACTAAAAGACAAAGACTACTTTGTCTATAAAGCGTGGGAATCATATCTGGAATATAATGATGTGCCAGGAATATCCCTGTGTGTTCTTTGGGAAGCAGCAAAAGCGGTCACGGGAGGTAAAATAATCTCTTCCTCTTCGTATAAGAATAAAAAAGAGAAAGCATTGGTACTGGAGTTAGAAAATTAAATCACTGGAGATGACCTGTGCCGTTGCTCCACAGGAACAGGCATTTAACAATCTGAGAAAATTAAAGGTGGTATAAAAAGAAATTACAAACAAAAGGGCACGGTTTCTAATACAAAGACTGCATCTTGAGAAGTTTGAACACAGTAATAAATCGAGGAGATATCTTTCTAACCAGCTTAGATTGAATAAAGAAAAAAACAACTATTCCCCTATTAAGGATACGACTGGAAATATTACCCATGAGCCTGAAGAAATAAATAACTCCTTCAGAAAGTTTTATGAACTTCTACTCATCTCAGATTAACCCATCTGTCTCAGGGATAAATACATTTCTGGACAATGTTATCTTACCACGATTAAATAATGAACAGATTGCAGCTCTGGATGCACCTCTTCTGGTGTCCAAAATCCAGGAGTCACTTAAGCATATCCCAAACAACAAAGCTCCAGGACCAGATGGCTTTCCAATATAATTTTATAAAGAATTTTGGCCTGTGATGGCACCTACTTTCTTTAAAATGGTGAACTAAATTAAAGAAGTTAATGTAATCCCTCCAAATATGAACATGGCTAGTATTATCCTGCTCCTAAAACCTGAAAAAGAACATACAGTATGCTTCCATCCAGATACCATCCAATCTCACTTATGAATGCCGATCTTAAAATAATTTGCAAAGCTTCCACCAAACGACTGGAAAGGATAGTTCCATTAATTATACACCTAGATTGAACAGGTTTCATTAAGGGTAGGCACTCGGCAAATAATACACGCAGTTTATTTAATTTAACCCCTTGCACTCTGGTCAATTTCCCTAAAAACGCCTAAAAATAACGTACCCAAAGTAAATCAAAAGCTGTTCTTCAACCCTTTGCAGCATCTTCATGGGGTTGGTCTCAATTAAAAGAAAACACTTTGAATTTTTTGGCAAAACAGTCATAATCTCTCTAAGAGCTCCTGCCACTGAGTAACAGTCATCTAAACATACTGAACTTGAAGAAAATAAACTTCACCTGGGTGTTTTTTTGGATACAAATGCTTGCAAATAACACACAGCTGTTAGATCCGGGCTGGAAAATGCAACAGAAATGTCGAACCAAGTGTTTTCCAGCTGAGGTCAAAATTTTGTAACAATACCACAAAAAATGAATATATTACACAGCTTTTTTGTCAGGTTGTTCCCAGGCATTTTTGAACTGTGCCAAATTGTGCCAAATGGCACAGTTTGGAAAAACATCTATAACTTTGGAATAATTCAATATAGAAGCTTGATCTTGGGCTCTAATGAAAGGTGACACTCAGGGCTGTGTGTGTGTGTGGGGGGGGGGGTTGTTTATTCATTCATGAATGAACAAACAAGCCCCCACACACAAAGAAGCATGCCATGTAAAAAATGTGTGGCTTTTTTTTTACAAGAAAAAATAACCTACAGTGCAATAAAAATTATACTAAAATATCTGTAATGTAGAGGATAACAACTCCCCCCCCCCCACTACAGAGGACGGACATCGTCCATCGCCACATGACGGACCGCGGGGACCGTGCGCCGCGGTCTACTACGCACAGTTGTACTAAAATATCTGCAATATATCTGCAATCCGCTACAGAGGAGTAGCCGGGGCGGGGGGGGGGGGGGGACCGTTCACAGTCCGGACGCGGCGCATGGTCCTGTGCGCCGCTGTCCGTCATGTAGCAATGACGCACAGTTGTAATTTACCGATTGGTCAAAAGTCATTTTGATTACAATTTTCAGGGATAAAGAATAATTTAGCTTATAACACTTACCTGTCCACAACAGCAGTGTCGCTGGCGAACATCTCTTCCTCATTGTCAGACGAACATGACGCTGGTCCGCTTGTTACTACTCGTGGTTCTGGTCACGCGACCCGGTCAAACCATGATTCCATTTTTGTGGTTTTGCGCTTCCATGATTGCGGTTTTGGCGAATGATTTTTCAAAACAAATAAGAACAGTAGTAAGAAAAAAAAAACCTGGCGAACGCGTGTGTCATCCAGCGGCTTACACAAAACAGATTTTACGCACGGGACACACGCTTTCAATCGTCGAACTTCTCTGCTTCAATTGGCTCGCTGTATTCGCAGCCGTTGGTAGGCGGGTCCTTCTTGCTAGGTTTTCAGTCATTGGTTCTTCAAGGTTTCAAAAACCCAATTCAAGGCTCTTAATAGTCAAATGAGAGGTCAATCAAATCTAAACCAATCAAAGCACTCCTTTGGCTTTCTGTTCGCGGCTCTGTCTGTAGTGGAAGAACGGAAATGCAGCTTTTTTTTTTCAGTGCGCTCTGAGACGCACAGTGTGCGTCCTAGTGCGCACGAGTGTGCGCTAGGACGCAGAGACGTGACCGCCCGCGGTATCCCGGAGTGCAAGAGGTTAATAAACTAACTCTAAGGTTAATAACTTGGAAACTACAATTTTATCTTTGGATGCAGAAAAAGCCTTTGACCGTGTTAATTGGAAATTTCTTTTTATGGTGTTAAACAAGTTTGGGTTTGGTTGATCTTTCAAAACTGGATTAAAACACTATATAGCTGTCCAATTGCATCTGTCTGAACAAATGATCAAACTTCTCGAAGCATTAATCTCCAGAGTGGTACAAGGCAGGGTTGTCCACTCTCTCCCACACTTTTTACCATCTTTATTGAACATTTAGCAGCAGCCCTATGACAAAATGTTGATATCAGAGGTATTCAAACTGGAGAAAAAGAACAGAAGATACATCTTTATGCTGATGATGTATTGATTTTCCTTGAAAACTCACAAAGATCTCTTCTTCAGACAGTGGCGCTCATTGATAAAACTTTCACCATTATCAGACTACTCTACTAACTGGGATAAATCAACAGTTTTACCTATAAATTGCAATTTTTCAAAACATATCCATTATTCCATCACAATCAGGTAATATTAAAAACTTAGGAATTGATATTTCCCACAGGCTCTCAGAGTTATTGCGACTAAATCACATTCCCCTTTTAAAAACAATACAAGATGACCTTACGCGTTGGAGGACACTACCTATATTACTAATGGGATGAGTTGCAACTGTTAAAAGGATGGTCCTTCCTAAAATCAACTATTTATTCTCAATGATCCTACCCAACCATCTATGGCCAGGTTAAAGTCTCTAGACTTAAATATAAGTATTTTTTTTTTTTTCATGGAAGGATAAACCATCACAAATCAGTTTAAAAACTTCACAAAGCAAGAGTGGGGGGGGTTGAGAGTTACCTTTTTTTTTTAATTACTTCTTAGCCAATAGACTGCAGTTTTGTTTTTTGTTTTGTTTTTTGTTTTTTTTCTAAATGGACAAAATCAACCCCACTAGCACACCCATGGTTAGATGCTGAACAGGCTCTCTGTGGGTCGCTAAATATCTCTGACTTATCTTTTATGAGTCCCTGTATTAAATGCCATGACTGTTTTAAAAGCATTAATATCAGCTCCTCTCTTACACCCTGGTGGAAATTTTTAAAAATAACGGGGTCTTTACTTGTCCCTTGTAAACTAACGCCCATTTGGAATAATCCTGATATCCTGCAACAAAAGAAGACATTAACCTTTCCACTGTGGCATGAGAAGGGAATAAAAAAGTTAAAGCATCTTATTCGAGGTGGAAATTTTATCCAATTTCAGGAACTAGTGTCACAGTACAACATCAGTGATAAAAAGTTTCCTGAATGCCAACAGCTTAAATCTATAATAAAAGATTCAATCTTAATCAGACAGATTTAGAGGTACCAGTTAAGGTGGCAGAGTTTCTAAATCTTCGTTCCCCTAAACTGATATTGAAAATACACATACTATTATCAAAACTGGATGAGTCAGTATCTCTTCCAAAATCAAAATGGGAGACAGACTTATCGATCAATAAGGATGAAAGCTTCTGGACACAAATGTGTTTAAACACTTTTAAGATGACTAAAAACTCTAATTTACAACTCATACAGTACAAAGTTCAACATAGAACTCATTACACAGGACAAAGGATGTTCAAAATGGGCCTGGGTCACACAAATATCTGCTCCTACTGCACCAGCAACATCCCGGATAGTTATATGCATACTATGTGGTCCTTTGCACCGGTCCAAAAGTTCTAGTAGAAGACATGTGAGGACTTGTCGGCATGGCTTGGATATCGTATTCCATCCTCACCCACACCTTGCATATTAGGTGATTTAAGTGAAATAAATATAGAGGCAAGGATGTTGCACATGGTTCTCATTGTCTTATGCATCACAAAGAAAACTATCCTCATGAATTGGAAATCAAGAAATAATTTACGCATGACCCACTATAATAACCTACTATCAGACTATATTAGCCTGGAGAAAATGTCTGCCTCCTCAAATAACCAATTGGCTGAATTCAATCTCTCTGGTCCCCGCTTATTAATTCTATAACATGAGGGGTGGCAAGCGGTGGTTCACTCTTATTGACGCCTCTGGTGGCTGGCTGCACCTTGACCATGAGGGGTTTTTGTAACCTACTGGAGCCAGTGTTCGCGGGGCCTGTTCCGGGGTGGCTGTGTGTCTGGATAGGGGGAATTGGTGGGGGGGGGGGCTGCGGGGTGGGCCAGGTCGTGGCCCCGGGCCAGCTGGCCTTGCCTCCCAGGTGGGACTGGGTCTGGCCCTGGGCCCTTGGTGCTGGGGGAGGGGGGGAGCGTTCCCCCTTTGGGTCCGGGTTGGGTGTGTGCTGGTGGTGCGGGCCAGCCCCAGCGCGTCCTTGCGTGGCGAGGTCGTGCCCTCCCCGGGGCCCTGGCGATGCTCTGGGATGGGTGCCTGTGTCCTGCGGGGGGGTCGCCCTCCCCATCCTCCAGGGCCTGCAGGTGTGGGTGTGCATGTGTGTGTGTGGGTGTGTATGTGTTTGAGTATGTGTGCGCATGCAGGTGCGTGTGAATGGGTGCATGTGTGTGTGTTGGTGTAGATGTGGGTGCGTGCGCATGTGGGTTGTGTGTTGGCATGTGAGGCTGTGTGTGGGTGTAGGTGGGAATGTGTGATGGTTAGTGCGTGCACATGTGGGGGTCAGGGGTGGATGATGTGTGTGTGTGTGGGGGGGGACCTCGTTGGGTGGTGGGGTGGGGTGGAACAGCTAATGGCCTGGGAGTTGGCGAGTCAGGGCCTGCTTGTCCCAGCCACCCTGCCGTTGTGTCACGGAGTGGGCCGCTTTGTTGCATTGCCCCTAGTGTCTTTGGCGCTGGATGTGTGTGGGTGCTTGGGGGGCCCGTTGGGGCGGGTTGGCAGCCGTGTTGCCGTCGGGTTGCTACGGGGTGGCTGTGGCTGTGGGGCGGCCTGCTGCTGTCGGTGTGTCTGGGGTGGGTGATTGGTGAGCTTGCGGTCCATGCTTGGGGGTGTCGCTTTTCATGTTGGGCGCTGTAAGGGTCTGGCCCATTGTTCACTATTGAGACTATTGTTGCTGTGCATGTTCATGTGTGCAAGATGAGTGGGGAAGGGTTTGGCTGCTCTATCATGTTTGTGGTGCTGGTGAGTCCTGGGCTGCTTGGCCTGGCAGCCCTTGCCCTGGCTTGGTATTTGGGGGCAGTGGGTGGCCTCCTGAACCAGTTTGCGAGCTGCGGGGGGGACAGGATCCCTTTTGGACAGCCTTCCTCCCAGTCTTATCTCCCCCCCATCCCCCCGATTCTGGGTGGAACATACATCTTCTTGAATACACTAAGGGTTTTGGGGCGGTGGTGTGCCACACTGTGTTGGTGAAGAGGATACCTCTGCAGTGGGGCTGCCCTCACCTCAATTCTAATTGCATTTTAGACACTGAGGGCTTGGGGGGATGGGGGCCCTGCTGCCTACCGCAGTGGCTTGTGGTGCTCCACCCACCATCCCCCCAATTTTAACTGCACTATGGTAGTTCACACACCTGCACAAAATCACATCATACAACTGACACACACCTGTCATGATTTGTGCAAGGGGGAGGGGGTGGGGTCTTCCCCCACCCCTTTTGCCCTCCATCTGCCAGGGGTGTGGGGGCCCAGCGGGGGGCCTGGGAGCCGTCATGTTGTCAAAATCCCTGGGTGCTGCCGAATGAATAGATACGAGTAAGGAAGTGAGAGAGGGATTGAACAAGAGAGTAAGTGAGAGTGAGGGAGTGATGAGTGGGGATGGTGATGGTGGGTTGGTTTTGTGTGGCACTTTGCATGTTGGGTGGAGCACCTGCAGTGGTCTACTGAGCAGTCGCTTAGGTGGGCGCTGGGGGTTGGAATTTGCTTCTGTGGCCGTGGCCGCCCTTGGTTGGTGGGGGGCTAGCTTCTTGCCTGCGTCGTCAGTCTCCCCTGCCGCTGGTGCATGTTCAGGCTCTCAGCATCTGCATCGCGATCGTCCTGAGTAATTAGGGTGAATGAGGGTGAGTGAGTGTGTGGGGGAGAGCACAAATGGATGTAAGTAGGTCGGGGTGTGAATGAGAGTGTGTGTGTATGGGTAAATGTGAGTGTGGGTGACCCTGAGGGCAAGTGGGAGTGAGATTGAGTGGGTACAGGAGTGAGAGAGTATGGGTGGATCCGGGAGTGCGAGTGTGGGACTGTGTGGGGGAGTGGGTAAGTGAGAGTGAGTGAGTGCATGTAGGTGCGTATGAGAGCATGAGGGTGTGAATGTGTGGGAATGGATGTATCTGCTAGGTGGGAGGTGCTGGATTGAGGAGGTAGTGCCTCTCAGCTACATGGGCTCCCCTGGACGGGGGGACTTCTTTGGGTGTGGGGTCCCCAGGGTGTGTGGCGGTGGCGTTGGGGGGCGGGCCTGCTGTGTTGGCCCCCTGCTGCCCTGCCAGTGCCTGGGGTCCTGGAACGCGAGTCCCGTGACTGGCGTTGGCCCTGCTGGGGGGGTGGAGAGTTGGTGTGACCGGGGGTGTGGGCCACCTGGCGGCCTGGCCTCCCTCGGCCATCCCTCATGGGGAAGATGGCTTTTTCCTGGGGCTTGTTGACCTTGGATCTTTGTGCCGTGTGGGGGTTGGTGGCGCCGCCTTGCCTGCTCGGGGTTCATGGGAGGGGGTAGTTGCTGCGACCGACCACCCTCTTCGTATGTTTCCTGACAAACCACACACATGCACACTCTTATTTTGTGCGTGCTCTCATATGCACGCACACGGATGCACACGCACTAATGTCTCCCCTTTAACAAGTGCGGCTATCCGACTCATGTTGAGACCTCTTCGGTGGAAGAAGCAGTATGTCTTCTGTTTGTTTTAGTTGTTGGTTTGTCTTTTTTGTCTGTTCCTCTCCTATTTCTTTCCCCCTCCTCACACTTCCATTCCCCATCCTGTCGGGTCCTTCATGGGTAGAATAATTGAAATAACGTATTAAAAGTTATTACAGGAGGAGTTTACAACAACATACAGTTGTTGTTCATCCATCGTTCTCAACGATGACAAAGGACATCACAGGGAAGAGGACTGGGTGTGGTGTGTCCAGCTGTGGCTGATCAGTCCAATGCGGTCATGGAAGGATCTGCCACAGGTCGGGCACAGGTGGTCTGCGTGGGCAGAAGATACAGGGGTGGCTCTAGACTAGCTCATGTTTTTTGTGGGCCTTGGCAATCCTGTTTAGCTCAAAGTAGGCAGAACCTTTGCTGGTATGGCTACACCAGTCTGGTCGGTCTAGCACTAGGTTCTCCCAGGTGTCAGAACTGATTTCAAAGCTGTTCAAGGAGGCCTTAACAGTGTCTTTGTAGTGCTTCTTCTGACCACCTTGTGAGTGGTTGCTCTCTGCTAGTTCATCATAGAACAGTCTCTTTGGTAGATGTGAATCAGGCATACAAACAAGGTGACCAGCCCACTTTATCTGGGCTCTCTTGAGCAGGGTGTGGATGCTAGGCAGCTCAGCTTGGGAGAGGACCTCTGTGTCAGGGATTTTGTCCTGCCAGGTGATCTTCAGGAGCTTTCTGAGGCAGTTCAGGTGGAAGCGGTTTAGCTCTCTGGCATGGTGCTTGTAGACTTTCAAGGTCTTGCAAGGCATACAGTAGGGAAAGCAGCACAACTGCCTTGTACACCTTCAGTTTTGTGGTAAGCCTGATGCCTCTCCTTTCCCACACTGTTGCACGTAGCCGTCTGAATGCGGAGCTTGCCTTGTCAATGCACGAATCAACCTCATTGTCGATGTTGACAGACCTGGAGAGTGTGCTGCCAAGGTACGTGAACTTGTCAACAGCCTTGAGGGTCTCCCCGTTGACAGTGATGGCTGGTTCCACTTAAGTCTCCTGTGGTGTAGGTTGGTGCAGGACCTCGGTTTTCTTTGTACTGATTGTGAGCTCAAAGTTTTCACAAGCAGTGGAGAAGCGGTTCATGCTCTACTGCATCTGGGCCTCTGTAGTGGTATTGAGTGTGCAGTCATCTGCGAACAGGAAGTCGCCCACTGAGTCCCCTTCCACCTTGGTTTTGGTTTGGAGCCTCCGCAGGTTGAAGAGCCTGCCATCCATCCTGTACCTGATCCTGATGGTGCTTTCTTCATCATTGCAGAAGGCATCAGACAGCATGGCTGAACATCATGCTGAAAAGTGTGTGCACAAGTACACAGCCCTGCTTGACCCTGTTGGTGACTGGGAAAGCTTCGGAAGAGTATCCATCGTCCAGTACTCGAGCAAGCATGCCAACATGGAACTGGTGCACCATGCTGATGAACTTGTCTGGGCAGCCGAACTTTGCCATGATCTTCCAAAGCCCCTCACGACTGACTTATCAATAGCCTTGGTCAGATGTACAAATGTTGTGTAGAGGCCCCTGTTCTGCTCTTGACACTTCTCCTGAAGTTGGCGTGCGGCGAAGATCATGTCAGCAGTTCCATGACCCTCTCTGAAGCCACATTGGCTCTCCGGCAGGTGACCACCTTTCATGTACTGAATGAGGCAGTTGAGAAGGACTCTTGCGAGGATCTTGCCAGCAATGCTGAGGAGAGAGATCCCCTGGTGGTTGTCGCAGGACTGCATGTTTCCTTTTCTCTTGTAGAGATGGAAAATCGAGGCGTCCTTGAGCTCCTGGGGGAGAACTTCCTGCTGCCACATGGTCTGAAAGAGCAAGGTGAGTTTCCATATTAGAACTGGTCCTCCTGCCTTGTAGATTTCAGCTGGGATGGAGTCAGAGCCTGGTGCTTTGCTGTTTGAAAGGAGTTTGATTGCTTTTTGGACTTCTGATCCTGTTGGAGGTTCTGCCAGAGATGTGTTCACCTCTATTTGGGGCATGCGAGTGATGGCTTCTGCACTGATGGACGAAGATCTGTTAGGACACTGCTGAAATATTCTGCCCATCTTTTCAGGATTGCTTTCTTGTTGGTGAGGAGAGTGGACCCATCAGCACTGAGCAGTGGTGATGTTCCAGAAGACTGAGTCCCGTAGATGGTCTTAACCTTCTGAGTGTGTGAATTTGCCTGCCCCTAGTGGCAGAGCGCGGCGCTACACTTGTCATTTCACTCTGACATCGCCGGCTGCGTTGGGGATTTGTACTGATTTGTACTGATCTGCCAGTTTAAGAAGGTGGCAGACATCTGTTGGAGGACTCAATTGATGACACGTAATACACAAAAGAAGAAGAACTCCTCATTTCCTTTTCCTGTATTCCCTTCTTTTATCTCAGAAAGCTAATATGGCCACGATCGGTCATCGTCACCGTCACTTAGATGGCTTGGTACACCGAAAGTAGCCAGGGGACACAAGCGAAATATATGTGGGATAATCATAAGACTTTGTAGATGTAGTAGAGAGCGTAAATGACCGACAGGACACAAAATAATGACCACGATGGATGAAAACGCAGCGACCACAGCAGCGAGCGAGTCACGTTAGCCACCGATAAGTGATTTTTTTTCTGTTTTTTTTAATAATATACTGATTTCTTGTTCATACAGATGTGGACAAAATTGTTGGTACCCCTCTGTTAATGAAAGAAAAACCCACAATGGTCACAGAAATAACTTGAATCTGCAAAAAGTGGTAATAAATAAAAATTCTATGAAAATTAACCAATGAAAATCAGACAATGCTTTTGAATTGTGGTTCAACAGAATTATTTTAAAAAACAAACTCATGAAATAGGCCTGGACAAAAATGATGGTACCCTTAACTTAATATTTTGTTGCACAACCTTTTGAGGCAATCACTGCAATCAAATGATTTCTGTAACTGTCAGTGAGACTTCTGCACCTCTCAGCAGGTATTTTCACCCACTCCTCATGAGCAAACTGCTCCAGTTGTCTCAGGTTTGAAGGGTGCCTTCTCCAGACAGCATGTTTCAGCTCCTTCCACAGATGTTCAATAGGATTTAGATCAGGGCTCATAGAAGGCCACTTTAGAATAGTCCAATGTTTTGCTCTTAGCCATTCTTGGGTATTTTTAGCTGTGTGTTTTGGGTCATTATCCTGTTGCAAGACCCATGACCTGCGACTGAGACCAAGCTGTCTGACACCAGGCAGCACATTTCTCTCTAGAATACCTTGATAGTCTTGAGATTTCATTGTACCCTGCACAGATTCAAGACACCCTGTGCCAGATGCAGCAAAGCAGCCCCAGAACATAACAGAACCTCCTCCATGTTTCACAGTAGGGACAGTGTTCTTTTCTTGGTATGCTTCATTTTTGCGTCTGTGAACATAGAGCTGATGTGCCTTGCCAAAAAGTTCCAGTTTTGTCTCGTCTGTCCATAGGACATTCTCCCAGAAGCTTTGTGGCTTGTCAACATGCAGTTTGGCAAATTCCAGTCTGGCTTTTTTAAGATTTGTTTTCAACAGTGGTGTCCTCCTTGGTCATCTCCCATGAAGTCCACTTTGGCTCAAACAACGATGGATGGTGCGATCTGACACTGATGTACCTTGACCTTGGAGTTCACCATGAATGTGTTTAGAGGTTGTTCTGGGCTCTTTTGTTACCATTCGTATTATCCCTCTCCTCCTGCGGCCACGTCTAGGGAGGTTTGCTACAGTCCCGTGGATCTTAAATTTCTGAATAATATGTGCAACTGTAGTCACAGAAACATCAAGCTGCTTGGAGATGGTCTTATAGCCTTTACCTTTAACATGCTTGTCTATAATTTTCTTTCTAATCTCCTGAGACAACTCTCTCCTTTGGTTCCTCTGGTCCATGTTCAGTGTGGTACACACCATGTCAATAAACAGCACAGTGACTACTTGTCACCCTTTAAATAGGCCGACTGACTGATTACAAGTTTGTAGACACCTGTGATGTTAATTAGAGGACACATTTTGGTTGAACATGTCCCTATGGTCACATTATTTTCAATCTTTTCTAGGGTACCATCATTTTTGTCCAGGCAGGTTTAATGAGTTTGTTTTTTAAAATAATTCTGTTGAACCACAATTCAAAAGCATTGTCTGATTTTCATTGGTTAATTTTCATAGAATTTTTATTTATTACCACTTTTGTCAGATTCAAGTTATTTCTGTGACCATTGTGGGTTTTTCTTTCATTAACAGAGGGGTACCAACAATTTTGTTCACGTCTGTATACTTTGAAGATAAGATGATGAGGTACCTCTGTACAAAAAAACAGTGTCAAAAGACTGAACCATTCTTTGTGTAAATATGTCCAAAGTCTAGTTTTGACTGAATTATGGAATTTAAAGAGCTGCCGCGACATTATGCAAATTAGATGCATAAATTTATCTTTATCTGAAATATTAGATCATATTTTACATCTTTCCAACTGACAGTAAGTCATTATCTCTGACCACTTTCAAGTTATAGCCTTGGAAATCTGAACTATTTTATTGACAAACATATTTACTACTCTTGACCACTAGGGGTTATGTCGCAATTCGGCGACAGTCACACTCCGAGAGATAAGGGCATCGTAGAAGCGTTTGCAGTTGTTGCTGTCAGCGTACTACTGTATTTCATCTGCCTTTTAGTTGAGCAAGAAGTTCTGCAAATTTCTGAGCTTTACCTGCACCTTTTCTTTGATGGAGTTGAAGGTTGCCTTACTTAGAGGCAGATCTGCTGTCTTGCTGATACACTCTGTGGGCTTCACGCTTCTTGTCAAGCAGCTTTTGGATGTCCTCATCGTTTTCATCAAACCAGTCTTGGTGTTTGTGTGTGTTCTGGCCCAGATAAGTGAGTGAGGTGTCATACACCATGTCTCTGAAAGCTGCCCAGTCTTCTTCTGCTCCATACACCCCGAGGTTGAGCTGACAAAGCTTGCTGTCCAGGGCCTCACTGAGGTTCTGTCGCACAGAGTGCTGTTCCAGCTTGTTGAAATTGAGTCGCTTGTTTGCCTTTTTCCCCTGTGGATGCCATTTGGGCTGGATGTGCATGTTGAACTTTGAAAGAATGAGTCTGATCTATCCATCAGTCTGCGCCACACATTGCCTTCATCACTCTATTGTCCTCCCTTTTTCTCCTTCTCACAATGATGTAATTGATAAGATGCCAGTGCTTGCTGAGTCGATGCATCCAGCAGGTCTTGTTGTGATTTGGCAAGCGGTAGAGGGTATTGGTGATCAGTAGGTCATGAGTGGCGCATGTCGTCAACAGGAGAAGACCGTTGCTGTTGTATTTCCAACTCCATTTCTCCCAATGACTCACTCCCATGTCTGGTAGTCTGTACCAACTCTAGCATTAAAGTCTCCAAGAACAATGAGTTTGTCCTCCTTCGGTAAGCCTTCAATGAGAGTCTCTAAATCCTCGTAAAAACTTGTTTTTGATCTCATCTGGGTTCGTCATGGTGGGGGCATATGCACTCATGAATGTGGTATGGCGTTTTCATTGGAGGGGGAGCCACAGGGTCATGAGGCAGTCATTGGTTCCTTTGGGGAGGTTGATAAACTTGCTGATCAGATTGGCTCTGATCGCAAAACCAACTCTTGCTTCATGGCATTCTTCACTCCCTCGGCTGCTCCAGAAAAAGTTGTAGCCGGCTTTGACTTCTGTCAGCTGATCTTTGTCCGCAAACCTGGTCTTGCTCAGAGATGCGATGTGGATGTTGTACCTGCCGAGTTCTCTTGTGGCACGGATGTGGCAGGGAGTACGGGCGTTGATGGATTATAAGTCTAGGCAGGGGGTCGACGATGATTACGCTTTGCTTCCAGACAGGCTCAATAACTTCTTTGCATGTTTTGAAGCATCAAACTTGACAATCAGAGGGAGAGCTAGCCCATCTTCACCATCTGTGGGGCCAGCTATCACCATCAACACAGCAGACACACGGAGGACCCTAATCAGGGTTAACCCACGTAAAGCTGCAGGTCCGGACAATATCCCGGGACGTGTGCTCCGAGTCTGCACGAGTGAGTTGGCGGATGTCCTGACTGACATATATAACATTTCCCTGAGTCAGGCCATCGTCCCTAGATGCTTTAAGACCTCTATCATAGTACCGGTGGCAAAGAAAGCGGTTGTGTCCTGTCTGAATGACTATCGACCTGTCGCACTGACACCAATTCTGATGAAGTGTTTTGAACGGCTTGTTAAACCACAGATCACAGCCTGCCTCCCTGCATCACATGACCCGCTCCAGTTCACGTATCATTCAAATTGCTCCACAGAGGACGCTATAGTCACCACCCTGCACTCTGTCATTACCCACCTGGATCAGAAAGACACCTATGTCAGACTCCTGTACATTGATTTCAGTTCAGCATTTAACACCATTATTCCCCAGAGACTGATGGAGAAATTACTCCTTCTCGGTCTGAACACCGCCACATGTCTCTGGATCCTGGATTTCCTGACCGAGAGAGCTCAGTCTGTCTGGGTTGGAAACAACATCTCCAACTCCATCACGCTGAGCACTGGATCCCCTCAAGGCTGTGTACTCAGCCCACTGTTGTTTACACTTTTAACACATGACTGTGTATCCAGACACGAGGGGAACCAGATTATTAAGTTTGCGGATGACACCACAGTGGTAGGACTTAGTCAGAGAGATGAGGAATAAATGTACAGGGAAGAAGTTAAAGACCTGGAGGGCTGGTGCAGGGAGAACAGTCTGGTGCTCAACGTGGACAAAACAAAGGAGATGATTATCGACTTCCGGCAGTCACGGCCTGAACATGTCCCTCTCTGCATCAGTGGCTGTTCGGTGGAGAGAGTGGAGAACATCAAGTTCCTCGGAGTGCAGATCTTGCAGGACCTGACCTGGAGCAAGAATTCCTTGGGGATCAGGAAGCGGGCCCAGCAGAGACTGCACTTCTTGAGGAAACTCAAACAGGCCTCTCTCCCCATCTGCATCCTCAGAACCGTCTACAGAGGTGTGGTGGAGAGTGTTCTGATGTACTGCATTGCAACATGGTACTCCAGTTGCAGTATGTCAGACAAAAAAGCTCTGCAGAGGATAGTTAAGGGAGCTGAGAAGGTAATTGGAGTTTCCCTCCCCTCTATTCAAGAACTTTTTCAGAGCCGTTGTAGGAGCAGAGCACTGAACCTTGTTAAGGACCACTCTCACCCTCTGCACAAACACTTTGAACTCCTGCCATCTGGCAAACGATTCCGGAGCATCAGAGGCAGAACCACCAGACTGATCAACAGCTTCCTTCCACAAGCTGTTAGGATGCTGAACAGTTGATCCGGAATCCTTTACACATATTACTGCACTTTATGGACATTATGTATATTATATGTATATTATAGTTTTAGTCAGTTTCAAGTATTTATTTCTCTTAGCTACTTAGATTCACTTAGCCATTTTAATTGTTTTATATATACATAGGCAGTTACTATCATTTTAACTGCAACTGTAATAAGTTAACATTACTGCAATATCCAAATGTGTCTCAGGGATGTGTGAATGGCTGTCGGGGTGGGGGGTGTGAGTGTGTTTTTAAATTATGTTCTTTTTACAATACGGATGCCTAGAGAAATGCAATTTCATCTTGCTTGCACTACAGTCGTATGCATAGCATCATGACAATAAAGAATGATTGATTGATTGATTGATTGATTGATTGATTGATTGATTGATTGATTGATTGATTGATTGATTGATTGATTGATTGTGACAAGTGCTGTCTGTCTCTCAGGTCTGTCAGCTTTGGAGCTGTCCATAAGCACTGGCACATTCTGAGTGCCAATGGTGAGTGATGTCACCTTAGTTGATTTCTTCTGAGAATTCCGACCGCTAGGGTGGGATCCCCGCCAGCCGCGGTTTGCTGGCCAGGGTGTAGCGAAGCAGGCTATGTTTAGGGAACCTTTTCTAGCCCATTTCTCAGGCCATGGAGGTGAGCAGAGCAAATCCTAAAGAGGGCTGCTTAGACACCCTGGGGGCCACCGAACTCCACTGCTGCTTCGGTCCAGTAGACAGCAACCCTATGCCCTGGGCCACCTGTGTGTGGCATTGTGGCTACAGGTTCCAGTGTATCTGCACCTGCTTCTTCATCACTTGCCCATCGCCACAGGACTCGGGGGGAGGGGGGGGAGAAGGAAATGGGGGGGGGGGGTGTTATGTCTTGACTTGCATGTGAATTTTATTTAAGTGAGGGAGAATTGTGCAGGGTTGTCAGTCTCACTCTCTTGTCCCAGCTTATCTGGATCCAGTGGCAAGACATAGTCAAGACAGCTGGAGATAGGTTAGGATGCAGTGGATGGCCAGCAGTGTCCTACGTGTCTCACTGTGCCCTCGCTGTGCTCCACAATGCTTTGCTTGGTCTGCCATCCTGCCCGTTGACCCAGTCTGGTGGTTTCCTCCGCGCAGTCTGCCAGGTCCTGTCTACACATGCGTAGGTAGACAAGCCCTACCTCACCGAGGATTTGAAACCCGTCAGCTAACCTCACCTGGTTTCACCCGGCAGTCGAAGCGGTTTACCGGGGTGTGACTGCTGTTGCATGCAAACAGTTACTTGGAGCCACAGGTGAGAGTTGAGTGCCAAATGAGAACCAAAGTGGACCGACCACCCGGAGGTGTGACTGTTGCCCTGTCAGAGGTACTATCCCTTCCGTACTGTATAAAGCTCCTTTTGGCAAAGTAAATCTTTTTTGGCACAATAATGGTAGTAGATTTCAGTTCTGGTCACCTAGCTGCCTGACAGGACAAGGGGAAAAAAAATACATGTCTCCGGGCCATCACGATCTCTTGAACATCGAAGTGCTTGGTTAGTAAAGCAGCACACTCATTGTAGTCATCGTAGGCGTCCGCGTGTCCAAACATTCGGAAGATATGCTGTCCCTCGATGGCAAGGCAGTGGAGTAGCACGCCCTTTAGCTTAGCATCGCTAATGTGTCTCAGGCCGTCTGCAGTGATGAACGCTGCAAATGGTCCATAATACCAGTGGGACCAAGGGATAGGTGGACTCACCAGGCTCACTGAGGAATGACGGCACCTAAGTGACTGGGTTCTTCAGCCGCAGTTTTGCCTGGGTCATCCTCGTCGCCCTTTGTTATATCTGGAAACTATGGAAGGACGAACAGAGAGTGGAGTTTGCTGGAAACACAAACTTTATTACCTAAACTCTTGCTATGGTGGTACAGAATATAGGCAGTTGGGAGGCCGGGCCAGAGAGAGCCGAAAAAGACGCTGTAAAATGGCTGTCCCTCAAATTTATATGTTCGGAGTGATGACGTCACTGAGCGGCTGTGTCATCAAGCCAACACTAACCAAGCTTGTGGTTTCAAAACCCCACAGGGGTATGTGACCTAAAAGCAGACTCAGGAGAAAGCAATAATATATATGAACAATGATCTTTATTACAAGGATTGTGCAGGTAAATGTGCAAAATGGAGATGTGAGTGTGGTAACCCTAAAGGTGCATTCAGTTCAAATGTGAATGGGTGAATTTTTCGCGTAGTGTGATTACATTATAACTCAATGTAAACTTGCGAATAGACAATGAATTCACCATCTGAGTGAGATGCAGACAGGCAAAGTTGCCTGTATAACTTCTGCAGCAGTTTTCAACCTACTGTGGAAATCCCCAAAATAACGTCATGCTTTATAGTAGTAGTAGATTAGTTTATTTGACAGGGACAGTGCAATAAACATAGACAATTAATCAAAGACAATCAATCTGATGTGTTGCACATAGAGTGTATAGCTATTAGCTAATTTGCAACTCTTGTCCCTGGATGGGCTTTAGAAAAAAGGGGGGCAAACAGTGGGGCAAAAACGTATTTAGTAAGCCACCAATTGTGCAGGTTCTTCCAGTTAAAAGATAAGAGAGGTCTCCAGTTTTCATCATAGGTATACCTCAACTATGAGAGACAAAATGAGAAAAAAAAAATCCAGAAAATCACATTGTCTGATTTTTAAATAATTTATTTGCAAATTATGGTGAAAAATAAGTATTTGGTCACCTACAAACAAGCAAGATTTCTTGCTCTCACAGACCTGTAACTTCTTCTTTAAGAGGCTCCTCTGTCCTCCGCTCGTTACCTGTATTAATGGCACCCGTTTGAACTCATTATCAGTATAAAAGACACCTGTCCACAACCTCAAACAGTCAGACTCCAAACTCCACTATGGCCAAGACCAAAGAGCTGTCAAATGACACCAGAAACAAAATTGTAGACCTGCACCAGGCTGGGAAGATTAAATCTGCAATAGGTAAGCAGCTTGGTGTGAAGAAATCAACTGTGGGAGCAATTTTTAGAAAATGGAAGACATACAAGACCACTGATAATCTCCCTCGATCTGGGGCTCCACGCAAAATCTCACCCCGTGGGGTCAAAATGATCATGAGAACGGTGAGCAAAAATCCCAGAACCACACGGGGGGACCTAGTGAATGACCTGCAGAGAGCTGGGACCAAAGTAACAAAGGCTACCATCAGTAACACACTACGCTGCCAGGGACTCAAATCCTGCAGTGCCAGACGTGTCCCCCTGCTTAAGCCAGTACATGTCCAGGCCCGTCTGAAGTTTGCTAGAGAGCATTTGGATGATCCAGAAGAGGATTGGGAGAATGTCATATGGTCAGATGAAACCAAAATAGAACTTTTTGGTAAAAACTTAACTTGTCGTGTTTGGAGGAGAAAGAACACCATACCTACTGTGAAGCATGGGGGTGGAAACATTGTGCTTTGGGGCTGTTTTTCTGCAAAGGGACAAGGACGACTGATCCATGTAAAGGAAAGAATGAATGGGGCCATGTATCGTGAGATTTTGAGTGAAAACCTCCTTCCATCAGCAAGGGCATTGAAGATGAAACGTGGCTGGGTCTTTCAGCATGACAATGATCCCAAACATACTGCCCGGGCAACGAAGGAGTGGCTTCATAAAAAGCATTTCAAGGTCCTGGAGTGGCCTAGCCAGTCTCCAGATCTCAACCCTATAGAAAATCTTTGAAGGGAGTTGAAAGTCCGTGTTGCCCAGCGACAGCCCCAAAACATCACTGCTCTAGAGGAGATCTGCATGGAGGAATGGGCCAAAATACCAGCAACAGTGTGTGAAAACCTTGTGAAGACTTACAGAAAATGTTTGACCTCTGTCATTGCCAACAAAGGGTATATAACACAGTATTGAGATGAACTTTTGTTATTGACCAAATACTTATTTTTCACCATAATTTGCAAATAAATTCTTTAAAAATCAGACAATGTGATTTTCTGTCTCTCATAGTTGAGGTATACCTATGATGAAAATTGGAGACCTCTCTCATCTTTTAGGTGGGAGAACTTGCACAATTGGTGGCTGACTAAACACTTTTTTACCCCACTGTATATATCCCGGTCCTCCTGTTTCCAGGTGAGTGGCAGTCTAATTTTCAAACTAGTTTACTCTCCAATGGCGATACTTTTACTCCGGTGATGGCAGAATCCCAAAGCTAGCATATTCCGTCAGACATGAACGTGCAAATGCACAAATTCACGTGTACTGGCCTCTTTCCATTGACTTGGTATGGATTTGCACCACCTGTTCGCATTTGGTCTGAATGCACCTTAAGGGAGAAGAGCAGATGGAATGGTTATTTTAAGTGAAGCAGTTTAGCGGGTTTGTAAAAGTTTATTTGTTTTGCTTACGCTTCAGCAGGGGTGAGCAGCTGAGAGCAGAGGAAGGTCCTCCATGCTGGTGAAACAGGTTGCCAGGGAGAAGCATGCTGAGGTGCTGCGGGGAAGTCACCACGGGATGCCGTGGACAGACTGGCCAGGCCTGCGTGCTGGGGAGTGAGAGTGAAGAGCAGAAGGGATAACGGTGGTAAGTCGACTTATGTGGGGAATTCAGGAAGTGTACTGTCCAAGATATTGCAAGAGGCTAATTCCAGTATCCAGAAGCAGGCTGGTGTCGAGGCACGTTAGGCATTAACTCAGGCAGTCAGGCAATTCCAAATGGGCAGCCCGTCTCAGTGTCTAGAGCAAGAAAAAGTCACAAAACATGGCAAAGCAGAATGAAATCAAGCTCAGATCAATTCACACTGTGTGTAGGTCAATATCACCAGGCAGAGTGAAGGGAGAGTGTCTTATTTAAAGGCCTCCATTGATTAACCACAGGTGATGACAAAGCTGCAAGGAATGAGTCTAATGAGAGGGAGAGAGAGGCAGGGAGACACAGACCATGAGACCTTGTTGATCTAAAGTGAAGCATCAAAGATGCCTTTTCTGGGTATTTAATTACATCCTGATAAAGAAGGGAAAATGTCATGTCCCGCATACAGGCGAGTGCCATGGGGAGATTCCAAAGTCTCAGAACAGAGCAGAGATTTTTAATACAGGAGACCAAACAGATAAACATTGCTTTGAGAATGCTGAGTCAGCAGTGTTCAAGGATGGGGCTGGATCCTCGCCGCCTCATGGGAAAAGTGCTGAGTGTAATTTTATTTATGATTACGAGAGACAGAATGAATGGACAATAATAAAAAAAAATCCATAACAACACCTCTATTTCCAGAGTTGGGAGCTGTTTGAAAAGAGACAGACTTCACATACCCATAAACTGTGTTCCCCTGTTCTGGCTTCATGCTAGTAGTTAGCCTAGTGTGCAATTAATTTAGGTTAAAACCTGAGGGTGTACAGAAGCTCCTAAAACCTAACACCGTAATGCATAGTGCTCACTCATTTTTTCATCTAAAAAAAGCTAATAAGAAGGAAACGAAGAGACCACAAAGAAAAAAGTGGAGCTGCTTAAATAAGAGTTTGATTGCTCCCCTCCTCTTTGTTTCCTCTCATCTTCATCAACAGTGGAATGAAATATCTGCCCATGGCTGTATGGACTGGATGACAATAAACTTGGCTTTCTTTAAGCTTCCGCAGGGAGTGTTCACAGTCCAGCCCTTCACCGAGGAACAATTTGGGAGACTTTAACAGGGGCAACTGACCACTAGCAAATTAGCTCCTGGGGTCATTAGGGCATTCACCCCCTCCCCCTTCCCACCCCCAACCCACCACCACCACGATGAGGTGAGCTTCTCATCTCTGGTAACATGAAAAAAAGAAATAAAAGGAATGCATCCGTAAGTGACAACATAACGGACACATTGAAGTTAAATGAGAATGTTGCAACACGCTGAATGTTAATTCTCTGTTCATGAGCATCATCACCTCTGCGTCTGTGTTTTCATCGCTTGTGTATAAGCTACAGACCTGCGTGCTCAGACGTGAATGGTGGCGAGCAGTGGAGTGAGAAACAGCCTTCCAGTCTGAGTGATAAGACGACCTGAGCCAGCCTGTCTCTACCGCCATGCAGACCTGGAAAAAAAAAAACAGCCCAGAATCAATATGTCAGCTCTCTGGCCCTCACCATAATGGCTCCCAGGAGAGTGATAAGAAGCTTTGTGTTTCCCAATTGGGAGGGAGGGGGGGTTGAGAGAAAGGAGGAAATGTTTATGTGTGAAGTAGCGTCACTGAATCCCCCCCCCCCCACACACACACACCTCCACCCATACCACCTCCAGACATCTGTCCTTTCCCAGAGGGCTGGCTCCAGACTCGAGGTACGAGACAGACGTGCAAATGGGTGATGGGAGGGTGGGAATCAAACCAGGCAGGTGAGTGAAGGATGAGCCAGATTTACTGGACAACAAAATGGGGTGGATGTGTTAAAATGACACCATTCTGTCACATACACCTTTATTTTTGTCATTTAGATGTTCGGCATTAAACGGAACGAACTACAGATACCCCCCCCACCCGCTGAGTCCCTGTGAGATACATGTGACAGCTCATCAAATAATAAAAAGGAGAAGATTATAGATGGAGATGAATAGAAAACCGGTGATACAAGACAGACTGAAGTTGTGTTCCTTTTTGTCGAGCTGTTCAGGACTACCTCTAAGGGTGCATTCACACGGTCACTGGTTGGTCCGGACTAAAGGACCAAAGTGTGTATTCCGTGGATAGTTCGGTTTGTTTGGCGCCTCCTGAATGCGCCTAGAACTCTGGTGCAGCACCAAACAAGCGAACTCTGGTCCCCCTGAAAACGGGGGGGGGGGGGGCTCAGTTCACTTGCAAACACAGTCTGGTGCGCTCCACTTGCTGTGTGAATGCAAACGGAGTATCCAGCGGACCAAAGGGCAGACGTGCCCCTCTGCGTTTGTGTAACCACAGCAACACACAGTGAGAAGAGAAAGTGGCGTTTACTGTAAAGGTGCCTTCACATCAAACGCAAATGGGTGAATTTTTCACGCAGCACGATGACATTATAACTCAATGTAAATACATGAAAAGACATTAATTCACCATCTGGGTGAGATGCAGACAGACGAAGCTCCCACTCACCTGAAAAAGTTGTCCCTGTCATTGATGTGTGTTTCCTGGCAGCACGTCCGTGGTAGAAATCCGTGGGTAAATAAATCCAACATCTCGAGTCAGCTGAAGAGCTCCTGGTTCACAGCCTCCATTTTGGGTAGGAAATAACAATAAAGTCAACTGCACAGATCCAAGAAATACTTTCACCGGAGAAAACCGAGGAGAAAAGTTTAAAAAAATGTCTCTTGGACTTGGATCGGTGAGGAGGAGATGCAGGCTCTGATAGATATTTGGTCTGAGAACCAGGTTTCTCAGCTGTTTGTGGCTACACACAAGAATACCGATGTTTTTAAAATGTTTAGCGACATGATGGCGGGACGGGGGTTTATACAGACAGCAGAGCTTTTTATTTTTATTAGTTTGTGGCACATAAACACCTTACTGAAGGGAACGGTGTTATGCTGAGAATTGCTCGCTTGCAGAGAATTGCATCCCGTCATCGAATAAACATAATTTAAAGATAAGTTACAAGCAGTAAGAACAATTTTTACTTCTAAAAATGCACAAATGGTTACAAGCCTGGTTGTAGTGTTAAATTTTATAGTTTTGGTGCATGGGATGCAATTCTTGGCAAGTGAGCAATTCTCAGCAAAACACCTGTCCTGGCCAATCGATGAGCCGGATTTCTCTTCTTCACTGAGATTTTTTCTTCCTGGTCAGTGGTGGCTTCAGCTACAGCGCCACAAACGAGCAGCTGTTGTAACTGCGTGGCATTGTCCAAGCAGTTTGGTCCGCTTGAGTGAAGTGCTGTGTGAATGCAAACCGAACCAAACAAAGGTGGGAAAATTCTTGCCATTCCCCGCCAAGTCGAACCGAGACCCCCGGACTATCCTGGTGTGAATGTAGCCCAAGAGAAGATTTACAGGCAGTAGGTGATTTGAAGGGGGAGGGGAGGGGGTTTGCTATCCCACTTCTGAGCAAAATGACCCCAAACCACCCCCCTTGTTAATCTGCCATCCCCCCATCTTCATTCATAGGCATAAATTATGAAGGGACATTTTTTTTCCTAAAACTTTGCAGCATTTTTCTTTTAAACTTGCAACCTTTTTCTAAAAAATATTGAATATTTTTTTCTTGTACATACTGTATGAAAGTGATCTTGCAAATTTGTAATTTTTTCATCATAAATTTATAATATTTCTCTTGCAAAATTTCAACAATTTTCTTATAAATGTGCAACTATATAACCTATAAATTTTCTTGTAAATTTGCATTTTTTTCTTAAATGTGCAACTTTTCCTCAAAAATATGCAACTTTTTTCTATAAATTTGCAACTTTTTCCCTTAAAATTTTCAGCTTTTTTATAATAAATTTTCAGCTTTTTTTCATATAAATGTGTATTTTTTTCCTTGTAAATTTGCATTTTGTCCTCATAGATTTGCAACTTTTCCTCAAGAATGTGGAACTTTTTTCTTCGAAATTTGCAGATTTTTTCTAAAAAAAACTGCAACTCTTTTCCTATAAGTTTGCAATTTTTTCCTTATCATTTTCTCATCAAATTGTCAAAAATTTGCAATATTTTTCCTGTGAATTTGCAACTTTTTTCCAGTAAATTTGAAAACTTTTAAATGTAGATTTGAAACTTTTTTTGCAAATTTGAAACTTTTTTCCCTCATAAATTTGCTGCTATTTTCTGATAAATTTGTGTCAAATTTTCTTGTAAATTTGCAACATACAGTGGTGTGAAAAAGTGTTTGCCCCCTTCCTAATTATTCATTTTTTTGTATGTTTGTCACACTTAAATGTCTCAGATCATCAAACAAATTTAATCATGAGACAAAGATAACACAAGTAAACACAAAATGCAGTTTTTAAATGAAGGTGTTTATTATTAAGGAAAAAAATCCAAACCTTCATGGCACTGTGTGAAAAAGTAATTGACCCCTAAACCTAATAACTGATTGGACCACCCTTAGCAGCAACAACTGCAATCAAGTGTTTGAGATAACTGGCATTAAATCTTTTACAGCACTGTGGAGGAATTTTGGCCCACTCATCTTTGCAGAATAGAGAATGGGCATGTGATGTCACCCAATGGAAAAACCACAAGGAATTGTGGGAAAAGTGTTCAGCCTGTCTGTGCGTAGTAGTGAACAATGAGTGTGGCTTGGTTGTGTGTCCACCAAATGTGTTTTTTCTACTGTTTTTGACTTTTTCCTGTTCATTTTCTATGTAGCATTTAATGCACTCAGTGCCCTCAGCGCAAAAATGCTCTCAGCAGTCAGCACTGTCTTCATGGTGCTGAAAGCTGAAAAAAATTCAACATTTGGAGCACTGCACTGCTCATCAGCTGCACACCTCTCTCGCCAGCCAATCACAATCAGCTTAAAAGTACACCATGATCAAAATTTAACAGCCAAAGCTTGGAGGGATGTGTATTTTTTTACCAGTTTGATGTGATTTATTCGAGTGAATGGAGTGCTTCAGAGCAAAATGTGAAATCCCCGGCATGCTTCAAGTGACAGGTCAAGCGGTTGCCAAGATACCGGGCAGAGTGCTGTTTTTAAGATGCACATGAAAAGCCTCAGGAAAACAGGTTGAGAGCATTTTTTTTATTTTCCCTCTGAACACGCAGCCTTATTAAAAGGACACTGAATATGGTATTCAAACATAGGAAATGTAAATATACATATAAAATGTCATACAAAATCCAGGATGACACAAGAAAGTGAAAACACTTATTTCCATTGTGGTCCTTTCAATCACATTGTTATTCCTCCAAATACCACGCAACGTTAGAATGGGGAAGTCTTGCTGTGATATCAAATGCAACAACTCCTCTCACGATTGGCGTGGAAAAAGATCAATAACGGCATACAATTTTTTTTTTTAACTTCCCGACTTGGAAGAAAAGTGGAGAGAATTGCGTCTCTGAGCTAACAAAGAGGCGTGGAATGGAATGGATTGCATTGGTGAGAAGGAAACATATCAGCTTCCAAAATATTCCTGCACACATGGTTGTGTGTTCACGGTATTTTCACCAAGGTAAGTTGTGATTTAAAAAATATTTAGAAGTGCAGGAATACATCCCCTCTCCAGAGCAGCTGTCTTGCACATCGTCCCTTTTGCTGCACCTCAGCCACAGCTCTGTCATCTCTCAATAATGTGTAAAAACACAGGACAAAATTAAATAATTTCCCCACATCATCTCTGCTATTCCCAATTTCTCTTGCTAATCTGGAGCATTTTTTTTTTTTTTAATGGGACCTTTTCGTGTTGCTGATTTTCTTTCCATTTATTCTTGAAATTGGGATTACTTGTTGCCTTCATTATGCGTGGATTTAATATCAGCTGGGGACTTAAGTCCATAGAATGTTTGGCATAGTTAAATTAAGCAGATTCTCCTCTTTAAGGTGACAATAAAAATGTCACTGTCCTGATTTAGGATGATTTTATAGCGGCTAATTATACTGGTAATTTTTTTCAGTGTGCCTATGTGATCAGCTGATTAGATCCACTTCCTGCGGTGTTCCGATATTTTGGTATATTTATCAGAACAACACTGGACAGATGATGTTACAGACTGCAGAAAAAGTTCAAAATTTTTATCTTGCAGCTTGAAAATGCTCAGACACATCCCCGACAGTTCCAATTATACATACAAGTATGTGTGTTTAGCTGTGTGTGTGTGTGTGTGTGTGTGTGTGTGTGTGTGTGTGTGTGTGTGTGTGTGTATGCTGCAAGCAGCAGCAGAGTTCTGTACGCTGCAAATATGCCATTATGTGGTAGCTGTACGTTAGAAACCTATTTAATAAGTTACACATGGTTTCAAAGACCATTACTCATATGTTAAAAATAATTTTTTAGGTACGCTAGACATTAATCTTGACGCATTTTGACTTTGTAGAAACAAAGACTGCTTACATTTGTGTTAAACAACGGTTTTCTGGTCGTTCACCCAAAATATTTGAGGCGGCTGGACCCATCCATTGGTTAATTGAAGATGAGCCTCTAACGATTTATCGTTTTTAAATTGCTCAAGGGTTTATGTGCTCACTCCACAAACCAGGAAGGCAAACACATCTGACAGCGTGACTCCAGGCAGCTGATTGAGATCCGTGGTCCATTTCTTGTGCTCATATCGATCAATCCCATTTATTTCTTAAATTTTTTAGAGGTAGCACTCCTATGCTTCATTATTCAGCTTCTCTGAATAAGGAATTTGAATTTTCTGTTTTCTCTGTTCCATTGCACATGTCTGTTCATCTTAGCAGCTGCCTAGAATACAGGTAAACAAAGAAGCCGGACAACGACGATGGAGACAACGGCCCAGAATACAGCGCGGCATGACTTAAATGCCCATTCTCCATTGTTGTAATTCAGCCACACTGGAGGGTTTTTGAGCATGAACTGCCTTTTTAAGGTCATGCCACAGCATCTCAATCAGATTCAGGTCAGGACGTTGACTAGGCCAAAGTTCATCCATCCATCCATCTTCTTCTGCTTAATCCTTTTCGGGTCGCGGGGGAACTGGAGGCTATTCCAGCATCATTGGGCAAGAGGCAGGGTATACCCAGGACAGATCGCCAGTCCATCACTCCAAGGTTTTAATTTTGCTTTTCTTAAGCCATTCAGATGTGGACTTGCTGGTGTGTTTTAGATCATTGTCCTGCTGCAGAACCCAAGTGTGCTTCAGCGTGAGGTCACGAACAGATGGCTGGACATTGTCCTTCAGGATTTTTTGGTAGACAGCAGAATTCATGGTTCCATTTACCACAAAAATTCTTCCAGGTCCTGAAACAGCAAAACAACCCCAGACATCACACTACTATCACCATATTTTACTATTGGTATGATGTTCCTTTTCTGAAATGCTGTGTTACTTTTACGCCGGATGTAATGGGGCACACACCTTCTAAAAAGTTCAACTTTTGTCTCATCAGGCCACAGAGTATTTTCCCAATAGTCTTGGGGATCATCAAGATGTCTTCTGGCAAAACTGAGATGAGCCTTTATGTCCTTTTTGCTCAGCAGTGGTTTTTGTCTTGGAACTCTTTCTTATGGTGGAGTCATGAACACTGACGTTAACTGAGGCAAGTTCTGCAGATCTTTGGATGTTGCTGTGGGGTCTTTTGTGACCTCTTGGATGAGTCATCGCTGTGCTGTTGGGGTAATTTTGGTCAGCTGGCCACTCCTGGGAAGGTTCACCACTGTTCCATGTTTTTGCCATTTGTGGATAATGGCTCTCACTGTGGTTTGCTGGAGTTCCATAGCTTTAGAAATGGCTTTATAACCTTTTCAAGACTGATAGATGTCATTTACTTTGTTTCTCGTTTGTTCCTGAATTTCTTTGAATCGCAGCATGATGTCTAACTTTTGAGGATCTTTTGGTGTACTTCATTTTGTCAGGCAGGCCCTATTTAAGTGATTTCTTGATTGAGAACATGTGTGGCAGTAATCCGGCCTGAATGTGGCTCGAAAAATTAAACTCGGCTTTCCAAAGATGCGATAAACCACAGTTAATTAATTTATGTTTTAACGGGGGGGGGGGGTAATTTTTTTTCACACAGGGCCGTGTAGGTTTGAATTTTTTTTTTTAATCCTTAATAATAAATACCTCATTTAAAAACTGCATTTTGTGTTTACTTGTGTTTTCTTTGTCTAATATTAAAATTTGTTTGATGATCTGAAACATTAGTGTGACAAACATGCAAAAAAAAAAGAGAAATCAGGATGGGGGCAAACACTTTTTCACACCACTGTATGTACATATGCCCAACAGCACAGACGCGTCGGACCAACATTGGCAAGTTTACATCGGGAATACATCTTATAGAGGTCGTTTGCTCATTGGAAAGAGCATTAGGCCGATCTCTAGCCAATGTGCCCCCCTCCAAAACAATCTTCCATTGAGCCACCACAGAGTCAGAAACTGTCCATAATCATATTCTCAGTTATGACAACTACAAGATTATTTAAGTACGGCCCTTCGACAAGGAGCTGTGCAGTGCTGAGGTATGCATGATGAGACCAAAGAAATGCTTTGGTGTGTTTACCAAACCAAACACCGATGACCAAAGAAACACTGGCTCGACCATGTCAAAGAAGATATGCGGCAAGTACGTGCTGCCCCCAAACACCCCCTCAGCTGAAACAAGTGGTGATTTTCCTGCTTGATATCTGGTTTTGTTGTAGTCTGCTTATGAAACAGGTTTGATAATGGTAAGGATTCAAAATGTTAATCTACATATTGCAGCCTACGCTGACATGTTTTAATTAATTTTGATTATATATATATTTTTTTTTTTCCTGAAAGAAATCATGAGGCTTTTGTGAGCAGAGTGAGCAGGTGACCATGAGGCTGAATGCAGGTCATCTGTCGTTCTTTTTTCCTCATGTTGTCAGTCTGCAGAAGATTCTCCAGAAACAATCAGGCTCGTTAATAAGCTGCTCCGCTCCAGATACAGCAGAGACAAGCTGGCAGCTGTAATCTCTGCTGTTCTGATCTGTTACTGTGACAACAAACGTCCTGAAAATGATGCAGAAATGTTTCCACCATCCAAAACTGGAGTGTTCCCATTTTAGCTTTAGCACATTTTTGACAGATTCATGGAGCTAATTGCATGTGTGAATGCAGCTACGGGCTAAAGTGACAAATCGCTGGATCTCTCAACACCCCTAATTTTTTTTTTTTTTTTTTTTTTTTAACAAGACACACCAACAATATTTAACTGTAACTTAGGTTTGTTAATTTATCCCTCTGACAGGGAGGGTATGTTTACACTGCTGTCCAGCTGTCTGTATGTTATTAAGATTCCCCCTGAACTACTGACCTGATTTTAAGTAGATCTGGAAGAAAATATGGTGTGTAAAACCATACTATCTATTAGCGGAACATTTCCACTGGATTGGCACTTTTAGAGAACACAAAACAATCATCTCATCATGATTTATCACCAGTAGGACTAGACTTACTCTCTACTGTAAAAGGCACCCTTTGGGACAGTCATGCAGAGACGTTCTTTAAGATGTAATGAATTTTCCTCTAAAGGGGCACTTCATCATGTTTCATCACTAGTAGCAGTACCCTAAACAGTTGCAACCTACTGTTTTTTTCTCTACTGGAAAGGGCACCCTTTGGGACAGTCATGGAGATTCCTTCTTTAGAATGTAGGGATTTTTCCACTAGATGGACACTTCATCATTTGATGAACACCAAAATGTACACTTCATCATGCTTTCTTTTTCGGAGCAATGTCCTAAACAGTTCTCAAACCCATTTTCTTTAATGGAAAGGGCACCCTTTTGTGCAATCTTTTAGGGACTATATTTTGAGTTTTCCACCGGAGGGACACGTCATCATTTGATCAACACAAGATTGGGAACTTCATCATGTTTTTGCACGCTTTTATCACAACTCTTTTGAATTACTGTCATATACTTTTTTGGGATCAATCAGGCTTCTATTGCTCGTTTTCAACTGGTACAAAATGCTGCCACCCGCCTTTTAGCAAAAGCCCACAGGCACGAGCACATTTCACCATTTATTGCCCTCTGTGTTCCCCTGAGTCCTCTCTCATTGTCTTCTGTGTCACCGTCTGTCTGGTCCTGAGGCATTGTGTGTATATGTTCACCTATTGTTCCAGCTCCTCATGTTTTCCGTATGCATAGCCACTACCCTCTCTGTATTACTCTTGTATTGTTGTCCTGTTTGACGTGCATCCCCTGTCTGTGTTTGTGTGCATAGCTCCGCCCATCCTGTGCTCCTCACCTGCAGCCACTTCCCTGCTTTCCCTGATTGTTTCTCCAGCTGTCTCTCATGTGTAAATATTATGTTTAGTATATATGTGAGTTTTCAGTGTCTGTCTGGTGTGATGTTGTCATCTAATATTCCCTACCGATAACTCAGTATCCCTAGTTTCCATCCACCTTCTTCTGCTTAATCCTTTTCGGGTCGCGGGGGGGCTGGAGCCTATCCCAGCATCTTTGGGCGAGAGGCAGGGTACACCCTGGACAGATCGCCAGTCCCTAGTTTCCCTGTAAGTTATTTTGCCAGTCAAAGCCTTAGTTGTTTTTTTTCAGCCCTTGAGCTGTTAATTTGTTTCCCTTTATTTTTCTGTTTAATAACTCATGTTACACCTGAGTTCTGCATGCTCTTTGAGTTCATTCCCGTGCCTACTGAAGGTAGACATTACACCTAATTATGCACATCATCGTGTTTTCTTTGGGGTAGCAGTACCTTAAAGAGTTATGGAACCCATTATTTTAATGGAAAGGGAACCTTTTAGGGCAGTCTTATAGGGACTATATTATGCAGTCTCCACTGGAAGGGCACTTCATCACAAAATGAACACCTAATTGGGCACTTTATCATGTTTTCTCACTAGTAGCAGTACCCTAAACAGTTCTGCAACCCATTTTCCCTACTGGAACGGGTACCCTCTGAGACAGTCATATAGGTACATTCTGTAGGGGAGCTTGAAATAAAGAAGCAAAGTGATTTTATAAATCAGGTTTTATTGCCGGCTTCCAATCCCCAACATGTCTCATCTCAATGCAGAAGCAGAAAAGAGACTGAGCACAGTCAGACCTTCATACTTATACATCACATAACAAAAGACATTGCATAACAAAAGCCGACATCACACATCCGTGTTATCTCCATCTATTGTCCTCTCTCTCCTCCACCTGACCCTGGGGGGTCAGGAAGTCCATCCAGGTCTCCACCACTGAGTCTCCGTCTGCTCGTTGATCTTCGCCGGTGGTCGAGACCTATTGTCCTGCTCTGAGACGTGAGGTCATTCCACATATGCAATCTCTAAACATTCCTCTTGTGTCTATACATATGTAGGTATGGATATATGAATAATATAAGCCACAGCCCCCCCCCCCAAATGTCTAAGAAAAGGACAATAAAATTAAGTTCACAGCTTAAGGTAACATCCATGACATATTATACCGTTATTCACATCAACAGGAAAAAGGAAAAATATCTTCAGCAGCCATGCCACCCTTCAAGCTATACAGCATGTTCATGTTAAAAATTCAGTTGTAACAACAACAGTATAGTCTATGTCATATGTCAGCCCTAACTCTGCAACGGCAAAATTCGACAGCATAGCTTACAACCCCTTGTCAATTTTACATCAGTCTATGTGTCGTCTGGGTTTCAATCTTCTCCCAAATCTGCTGTAGGCCCGCTTGGGCGTCCTGGCGGGGCCGTCCTGTAAGGAATCTGCAGCTTGGGGAGGAGAGTGGTTATTTGGTCCCTGCGGGGGGGTTGAGGTGTGTCTCTTGGGGGGTCTACCCCGTCGAGGTGCTCTCGCCACCCGTGCAGGTTCGTCGCTCAACATGAAAGCAGGCTTAAGTCTGTCAATGCTGACTGTTTCTTTTCTGTCCCTTAAATCAAGCACAAAATGCTTATCACCAGGTTCCAGCACTCTATATGGTCCATCATATGGTGGGCAGAGGGTTGGTTTTAAAGCTTCGTGCCTAACAAAAACGAACTCGGCGTTTTTCAAAGCTTGGGGAACAAAAACCCGCAGAAAAGAGTGATGTACGGGACCGGGGAGCGTGTCCGGTCCCATGCTGCTTAGGGGCCTCAGGGCTGGGAGGCGTCCGGGCTCTGGATGTTCTGGTAAGAACTCAGCCGGGAGCCTGAGAGGTTGTGCGAAAACTAATTCTGCCGGGGAGGCGTCTAGATCCTCCTTAGGCGCAGAACGCAACCCTAATAAAACCCAGGGAAGTTTATTTACCCATTCTGTATCCGTCAGTGAGGCCCTGAGGGCGGCCTTTAAAGACCTATGAAAACGCTTGCATAACCCGTTAGCCTGAGGGTGATACGCGGTGGTGCGATGGATTGTCGCCCCTAAGCTGCTGGCCATGGCTGACCATAGCTCTGAGACAAATTGAGGCCCCCTATCGGACGTGATGTCCGATGGGACGCCGAAACACGCCACCCAGGTTGTTAAAAAAACGCGAGCGACTTCCGCGGCTGTGGTTGACGCCAGCGGGACCGCTTCTGGCCAGCGTGTGATCCGGTCTATCATTGTTAAAAGGTGTGTGAACCCCTGAGACGACGGCAGCGGGCCCACGAGGTCGACGTGCATGTGGTCAAACCTCCTAGCCGGGATTCGGAAGGGTTCTAGAGGAGCTTTCGTGTGTTTGTGAATTTTGGCGCGTTGGCAAGACATGCAAGTCCTCGCTCACTCCTTTACATTTTTATGCAGGCCTGGCCAAACAAACTTCTCCGCGACCATTTTCACCGAGGCGCGCACCCCTGGGTGCGCGAGTGAGTGCACCGAGTCAAAAACGCGGTGGCGCCACGCGGCTGGGACTACCGGGCGAGGTCGACCGGTTGACACGTCGCAGATTAGGGGGGGGGCACACCGTCACGCAAACCCCTTTCCTCCAGCCTTAACCCTGTTGGTCCAGACTGGAGCGCGCGCACGTCCGCGTCACTGCTTTGTTCCGCTGCCATGGCCACGTAATCTATCCCTACTTGAATTGGGGCCGCGTACGCGTCCGCGTTGGCCATGAGCTCTGCAGCTGCGGTAGTATAATCTGCTTCCTCGTGCCCTGACGATGTCACAGTGCGGGAGAGGCAATCTGCCATCACATTAAGTTTGCCTGCCACGTGTCGAATATCTGTGGTAAACTCTGAAATTGCGGCCAGCTGTCTTTGTTGCCTGCCCGACCACGGTTCCAAAATTTTAGCCATCGCAAAAGTGAGTTGTTTGTGGTCTACAAAAGCCGTGAAACGCTGCCCTTCCAGCCAGAACTGGAAATGGCGGATGGATAAATGAAGCGCTAGCAGCTCTCTGTCGAAAGTGCTGTATTTGCGCTCGGTTTGGTTTAAGGATTTGCTAAAAAATGCTAGCGGTTGCCAGGTTCCACCGACATGTTGTTCCACAACTGCTCCTATGGCCAGGTCTGAAGCATCTGTGGTCAGCGCTATGCGGGCCGAGGGATCGGGGTGGACCAACAATGCGGCATCCGCTAGTGCTCTTTTTACTTCCGCGAAGGCGCATTCCCGCTCCGGGGTCCATTCGACCGCGTTGGAGGGTTTTTGTTTTCTGAGCGCGGCATATAGGGGCTGCATGAGTTGAGCTGCACGAGGGAGGAAACGGTTGTAAAAATTTACCATTCCTAAAAATTCCTGTAGCGATCTGATCGTTTGTGGTCGGGGGAAATATGCTACCGCGCGCACTTTGTCCGGCAATGGAACTGCCCCTTATGGTGAAACACTGTGTCCTAAAAAATCAATTTGTGACACGCCGAATCGGCATTTGGCTGGGTTAATTATTAACCCGTGCTCTTCTAGCCTCTGAAAAACTGTAGTGAGGTGTTGTTCGTGTTCTTCCTCCGACGTGCTGGCTACCAGAATATCGTCGAGGTAGACGAACACGAAGGGGAGGTCGCGTAATACTGCGTCCATCATATGCTGAAAAGTTTGAGCAGCACCTTTGAGGCCAAACGGCATTCGCAAAAATTCAAAAAGACCAAAAGGGGTTATTACAGCCGTTTTAAGGACGTCTTCAGGTCAAACCGGAACTTGGTGGTAGCCGCGGACCAGGTCTATTTTAGAAAAAATGCGCGCACCCGCCAGATGTAGTGAAAAATCCTGAATGTGAGGGATTGGGTTGCGGTCATGTGCTGTTGCATTGTTTAATCTGCGGTAATCACTGCAGGGTCTCCAGGAACCGTCGGTTTTCGGGACCATATGTAGTGGCGATGCCCAAGGGCTTTTCGAGCGCTGAATAATGCCCAGTTTTTCCAGGCTGGAAAACTCGTCGCATGCTATGGCGAGCTCGGTTGCGTCTAAGCGCCGAGCTTTAGCGAAAACAGGTGGGCCTGTTGTGGGGATGAAGTGTTCCACCCCATGTTTCGCTACTGTTGCCGAAAATTTGGGAACTGTGAGTGCTGGAAATTGGGTGAGGAGTTGGTCAAACTTACCTCCTGCTGTGGCGACGCTGGCCTGCACGGGTGGTGGGGACACTCGAGCTGAACAGGGGATAGAAGAAAATGACAATTGCAAGATCGACTAACAACCCATGTGCACATAAGAAATCCGCACCCAACAAGTTGAAACTCACCGCCGCTATAATAAAGGTCCACCTATAGTTGCGGCCGTGAATGAACAGAGGCAGGTTCCTTTCACCAAAAGTGTCGATGATCGAGCCGTTAGCTGCCATCGCTCCGTTTCCACGGGGTCCTGTTGACCAGTCTGCATAGGACGGGGTGATGAAGCTCACCTGAGCTCCGGTGTTGATGAGGAACTGTCTCCCGGAGCATCCGTCAGTCACGTAGAGCAGCTTGTTTGTCTCGCCGAGAGCCGTAGCTGCTAACGGTTCCCGGCTTTGCAGTTTCCCGAGCTCTTGAAACTGCAGGGGGGCACGCATTTGTATGCCCTCTCGGCAAAACGTTGATGGTAGTAGCAGAGGTCATCCCGTTTGCTGCGCCTTGGTCGCGTCGCTGCCATGGTGGGCGGGTTCTGCTCCGTCGCCCGTGATTCTCCGATGCTCTGGGCTTCCACGCCGAGATCTGCCGATGCTGCTGTGGCCATCTGCTCGCCGCAGGAGTTGATGAGCTGCTGCGCTTCTCGGGCAAGCGCGCGGAAGTCCTGCTGGGTCTTACACTGCATGTTGGCCAGGATCCCTCTCATGTGCGTCGGCAGAATGCTGAGGAAGATGTGTTGAAAGAGGAAGTTGTCGTTGTCTGCCTCTCTCAGCTGCAGCATGTCCTCCATGAGGGCCATCGGTCTGAGCCCCCCTTGGCCGTAAATCGCCAGTATCCTCCCGGCCCTGTCCTCGGCCGAGGGGACGAAACTGTCGATGAGGGTTGCCTTCAGTTCCTTGTATTTGTCTTTGGCGGGCGGCTGTTGTATCACGCTCCGCGCGCATCGTGCTGTGGCGGCATCGAGTCTGGCGACGATGTGGTAAAATTTGGTCTCGTCAGCCGTCACCCCCGCGAGTGCAAACTGAGCCTCCGCCTGCTGGAACCACGAGTTTGGGTCATTTTGCCAGAACTCTGGGAGTTTGATGGCGATGGCGCTTGCTTGGGCCGCCTCTGATGAGTCTGCAGCGCGAGAACGCCTTTCCTCCATTCTCACGACAGGGTTGGGGACGGCGCTTGGTTGTGCCGTCTCCGACGATTCTTCTGTGGGGGAACGTCTTCCATCCGTTCCCCTATCTGTGTTGGCGACGGCGCTTGTTTTGGTCGCCTCTGACAAGCCTGTAGCGGGAGAACGTCTTTGGTCCATTCTCACGTCTGGTCACCAATGTAGGGGAGCTTGAAATAAGGAAGCGAAGTGATTTTATAAATCAGGTTTTATTGTCGGCTTCCAATCCCCAACATGTCTCATCTCAACGCAGAAGCAGAAAAGAGACTGAGCGCAGTCAGACCTTCATACTTATACATCACATAACAAAAGACATTGCATAACAAAAGCCGACATCACACATCCGTGTTATCTCCATCTATTGTCCTCTCTCTCCTCCACCTGACCCTGGGGGGTCAGGAAGTCCATCCAGGTCTCCACCGCTGAGTCTCCGTCTGCTCGTTGATCTTCGCCGGTGGTCGAGACCTATTGTCCTGCTCTGAGACGTGAGGTCATTCCACATATGCAATCTCTAAACATTCCTCTTGTGTCTATACATATGTAGGTATGGATATATGAATAATATAAGCCACACATTCTTTAAAATCTTGGTATTTTTCTACTGGAGGGAAACGTCATTAGAGAAACACCTAATTATAGTTTGTCATAATTTCTTATGAGTAGCAGCGCCCTAAACACTTTTGGAACCTGTGCACCCTTGTGGACAGTCTTGTTTGGACAGGTTTTAAAGGTTTCCACTGTCGGAGCACTACACTATTGGAGGAAACACCTAACCGGGCACTTTGTCATGTTTTCTCACCCTTATGTGCAAGTTATGCACCCGCATCGACACGACGCAGAGTCAACATAGTAGGGATGACACAGCAGCTACATGGGTTCCTATTGCGTCACCTGTCATGCCCCTATCCAGAGAAGGAGAGGTGCACGTCAGTGACACAGGCCGTAAGAGCTGTGATTGGTCCAGTTTGTCTCCTGAACATTTCCTGGTTCTCGCTGCTGCTCCGCTCTGTCTGTTCATGGAAGCAAAACTTTCAAAGCGAGTCGGTTAAACAAGAGACCAAATTTAAAAGAATATTGAGAAAGTAAGCACATACAGAGCATTTTGAGGCTCGTCATAACCCCAGTAATTACACAGATTGTCCGCTTTGTCGCCTCCTTCACATTTCCTGGTTCTCGTCGCTGCTCCGCTCTTACTGTTCACGGCAACACAACTTACAAGGCCACTCGGTTAAACAACAGTCCATTCATTCATTCATCTTCTTCCGCTTAATCCTTTTTTCGGCTCGCGGGGGGGCTGGAGCCTATCCCAGCATCTTTGGGCGAGAGGCAGGGTACACCCTGAACAGATCGCCAGTCCATCGCAGGGCCAACACAGAGAGACAGACAACCATTCACTCTCACAGTCACACCTAAGGACAATTTAGAATCCCCAGTTTTGATGCCAATTAACCTAACTAATTCAAAAAATATTGAGCTACTAAACACATACAGGACATTTTGTGGCTCGTCATAACCCCAGTAATTACACAGATTGTCAAAACGGCAGAGGTGGTGGTCACATGCACTGTTTTCTCCAATGTCTCTTTTTCTCTGTGCAATGATCATATTAAAAGTTGCTTTTTCTTAACATTTTTTAGCTCCTACTCCGTCACAATCTGCTCTTGTCTGTTGCTATTTCATAAACAAAAACACATGATGAACACAAATCACTACACACATCGGCTGAAACTTGTTTTGGTGACGAAACAAAGCATTTCACCAAACACAGAAGAAACAATTGCCGATCACTGCGTCTGAGACGGACGTCGGCAATGGCATCAACGTGATGCAGGTGCATGAATCCTGCTTTAACAGCTCTTTGTAACATTTTCTCCATTGGAAAGGGCACCTTTTGGCACAGTCATATAGAAACGGCATAATAGCACAATTTCCATTACAACAGCATGCATGGGGCATTCTGATTGATACATCAGATTTTCTCCCACTTAAAAGAACAAAAGGTCATGATTCAGGGCACACAATCATTTTCCCCACCTGAAAGGCAGGCAATAGGAAACTTTCTCTTGTTTTCCCCACTCCAGAGGGCACCTTAGTTACCACCTTGTGCCCCAAATCTTACATTAGCCACAAATCCCTTCGCTGATGCTGAGGATGATCAAAATACAGGCCGAGTCATCACTGTGTACTGTTCCAAGATACTTTTTGACATTTTAAAGAGCAAACAAAGCTTCCATCAGGTATTGTGAGCTGTAGCGGAGCGACAGAGATGCTGAAGTGTTCGGGAGTCACCGACATCGCTTTAGGCGAAGAAGTTCAGCTTGATCACAGCAGAAAGGACGTCTCTACTGTCACTCCCTGAGTGGTTCCCCATGACAGCGAACAGAGGTATGATCCTGACACGGCGGAAAAACAGAGGCAACATCAGTCTAACATGTTACGTGGAGATCAGGCCTCAACACTTATGCCAGAGAAGTCATCAGTCAATCTCCCAAACTTTTTTTTATGTCTATTTTTGGTGAAAACTAGACAAAATTTACAGGATCTTTTCTGCAAATATCTGTACAGAATTTGACATCTCTTAAGAAACTGAAAAGCAGTTTTTAGAAAATTTCATCATTATGATTATCCTACAAAACCATCTGTCACATTAAGGATATTAATTTCCAGTTTTTCAATTACTTTTTAATTTCCTTTAACCATTTCAGAGCATGTTTTTATGATGTTTCAATAGAAATCCATTTCATGACTAAATCTCTGTGGTAAGCTTATCATATTTTTTTTTCTATTACAGTAATTTATTGCCACAGCAGCAGTGTAGGCGTCAACATTTCCAGCGCTGGATTCAGTATCTCACTTTAAAATAAAAACTGGATTACCTGGGATAATCCAATCGGCCCAGCGGCCGGAGCTTTGGTGGAGCTCTGAGGAAGTAAGGTGAATTTAGTAAACGTGTAATCACGAGGAGAAGCTGGCATACATGGAAGATCAGCGAAGCAATCCTCAGCTCTAAGATCACAAAAAGGCGGCTGAGGTGGTGCAATGACGGGGCTCTTAAAGCCTGATTTATACGTCCATGTCAAAAATGACACCATAGCTCTGGAGTAACCTTGAACCCAACACCATATCTACGACATTACCTGATGAGCACCTAAACAGAAATGGTACTACACTTTGTGGCAATGAAGACTGCAACTGCTGCCTTAGATTAAGTGAAGGATTTTCCAAATATGACCATTTAAAGTGGGGAAAATAAGTACTGAACACATCAACCTTTTTCTCATTAAACATATTTCTTGATGAAGCCATTGACCTGATATTTTCACCAGATATCAGTAACAACCCAAGTACAGTGATCCCTCGCTACTTCGCGCTTCACCTTTCGCGCCCTCAGTGCATCGCGGATTTTTCAAAAATATTCATCAAAAATTCAAAATTGAGAAAAAATGGGCGGGCGCTAGCAGAAGGCAGGGAGACTACATTAGAACATCAGGTATCAACACGGAGAGCCCGTACAACTCAAAATCCACCTCTCTGACCGCCGCTCCACTCCTCTCCGCCCACCTCTTCACCGCTCGGGAATCTCGCAAGCTGATTGGCCGAGACGTTTTACCCAGCTTCTCTCCCTGCCGAGCGCCCATACCCAGCGAAGGAAGACCGCATTCATTGTTCGCTGTTCTCTTGTGCCTTTTTGTGCAAAATAGTCTTCCCGTTGAGCCACTACGCCGCCTCCTGCAGCTTCTCCAGCTCTATCGGAAGCTGCCCTCGACGATCCTGCGCCTCTAGCACCTGACGATGAGGCGTCACCTGAGGAGCAGTAAAGCTCTCATTAACCTGTGCAGTAAATCATCTTCATCTTGAGTTACATATCTTGTTATAAGAATAACAGTTCTAAAAACATATTTATGTACACTTTATTTACATCTACGTATGTATGTACACTTACACACACACACACACGTATCATATGAGAGAGAGAGTGAGAGAATGAACGTACGTATTATTTATGGGTGACGTCATTAGGGGTGACGCTACTTCGCGGTTTTTCACTTTTCGCGGTCGGTTCTGGAACCCATTAACCGCGATAAGTGAGGGATCACTGTAATCCATACATACAAAGAAATCAAGGCAACTGTGGTCACAAAGCAAGTTATATTTAATTTTAAAAAAATGGAATGACATAGGGAATAAGTATTGAACACGCTTGGTGAAATTCTTTTAATATTTAGTAGAAAAGACTTTGTTGGTAATAACAGCTTCCAACACGGAGCTTCTAATGGAGTGGTGGTTTAGAGGTAGAGCATCTGCAACACAATCAGGCGGTTGTGGGTTCAAGGCCGGGTCATACCAAAGACCATATAAAAATGGTACTTTCCACCTTCTAGCTTGGTGCTCAGCATAATAGAATGGGGAAAGTAAAGTAAATTCACAGCACTACCAGAGGACTGACCTCCCACTGTAGCTTTCACTACTTACAGTAGCTGTGTTTCAGAGAAACAGAGATAGGCACTGCCCCTATACACCACATGGTGTTCCACATGCTGTGGAAGGGGAATTAACTAACATGAAGAAAAAGGGATGCAAAAATGCAAAGAAATTAGCTGAAATCCATCAGAATTTAGGAAGCCATCCCATCCCCCATCAGTACAAATTAATTTCAGCTGGTCAGGTCCTGACTGAAAGCCTTTAAAAAGGTCTGTGAATATCAGATTGTTACACCACAAAGAACTCATGATGGGTAAAAGCAAAGAGCTCTCTCTAGACCTTTGCAACCATATTGCAACCATATATTTATATATTTACATATTTATTCCATCTAGCTACAATGCTCAGCACTGGGTGTGTTTATATTTATATATCTACTGTATATATTTATTCCATCTAGCTACAATGCTCTGCACTATGTTTTTTATATATCTACATATTATTCCATCTAGCTACATTGCTCCGCACTGTGTGTTTATATACTTGCATATTTATTCCACCTAGCTGCAATGCTCCGTACTGTGGGTGTTTATATATTTACATATTTATTCCATCCAGCTACAATGCTCTGCACTGTGTGTCTGTGTGTGTGTGTGTATATATATATTTTATAGTAATATGTACATATGTATATTAGCTGCTCTTGCTTGCTTGTTTTTTTCTTGCCTTCTGATTGTTGCTCTGAGTGTTGCTATCCCTGTGCTGTTGCAATCCTGGAATTTCCCCGTTGTGGGACTAATAAAGGCTTATCTTATCTTATCTTATCTTATATTATTGCAAAATATAATGATGGCATTGGTTGCAGGTGCATTTCAAAACTGCTGAATGTTCCAGTGAGCACTGTTGGAGCCATCATTCGGAAGTGGAAGGGACATCATTTTACCACAAACCAGCCATGACAAGGAGCTCCTTTCAAGATTTCTGGCAGAGGAGTCAAAACAATTATCTCAAGAGTTATCCAAGAGCCAAAGATCACTTGTGGAGAGCTCCAGAAAGATCTGGACTTAGCAGGTACTGCTGTTTCAAAGAAAACAATAAGTAATGCACTCAACCAACATGGGCTCTATGCCCACTCACCTCACAAAACTCCCTTGCTGAAGAAAAAGCATATTGAAGCTCGTTTAAACTTTGCTGCACAACATCTGGGAAAGTAGGTAAAATTCTGGGAGAATATAGTTTGGTCAAATGAGACCAGAATGGAACTTTTTGGATGCCACAACACACAGCATGTTTGGAGGAGAAATGGCACTGCACATCAGCCCAAAAACATCATATCAACAGTGAAGTTTGTAGGTGGGAGCATCATGGTGTGGGGGTGTTTCTCAGCACAAGGTAAAGGCAGACTTCATAATTTGAAGGAAAGATGAATGGACAAATGTACAGATACCCTTTATCCACTGGCTGGTTCTGGTTCTTAACTGGAGCCAGAGCCTGACTTGTCACCAGTTCTTTGCTTTTTGACCACCTAAGCACTGGCTCCAGCCTCTCAAAATTGGTGCAAAGCTTTGCTCCAACTCCTTGCTGGGCCAGAGCTGCGCACCACTTGACGTTGGTTACGTCCACTACCCATCCACTGGTCCACTGGGCAGTGGATGTAATCAGTGGTCTCTTACCCCTTTTTTTGGTGGAAAAGGGGTAAGAGACATCCTTGATAAGAACCTGTTGCCATCTGCCAAGATGCTGAAGATCAAACGAGGGTGGACATTTCAGCAAGACAGTGATCCCAAGCACACAGCCAAGGAAACTCTCAACTGGCTCCAGAGAAGAAAAATAAAGCTACTAGAATGAGCCAGTTAGTCACCTGACCTGAATCCAATTGAAAATCTATAGAGCAAACTGAAGATCAGAGTTCATAAAAGACACCCATGGAACTTTCAAGATTTTAAGAGAGATTGTGTGGAAGAATGAGCAAAAATCACTGCTGAGCAATGCCCGTGCCTAATTTCTCCATACCAGAGGGGTCTGGAAGCTGTTATTACCAATTAAGGCTTTTCTAGTAAATATTAAATGAATTTCACCAAGTTTGTTCAACACTTATTCCCTGTGTCATTCCACTTTATTAAATAGAAATTGTTTTGAGAACATTGTTGAACATTGTTTTGAGAAATCAAGGTAGCTGCCTTGATTTCTTTGTATGTATAGATTATTTGGGTTGTTACTGATATCTGGTGAAAAATGTCAGGTCAATGGCTCCATCAGAAGTTCAATACTTATTTTCCACGCTGTATTCATTTGTCCTGACTCCATTACAAAGATTGTTGAATGGTGGCGGATGATGGGGATGATTCACAAATAACAAATTCATCAGCTGGTTTCAATCAAATCAAAGAACATAGGATTCAAAAGCTGGAACAGTGAGAACATGTTAACTCCACACAGAAGTCCTGTGCCAGCAAAACCACCAAATCCCTCTAATTGTGAGGAGATTGACAGCAGTCTTCTCAATTCCATTACTTGTAACCATGTTTGGATCCAGTTATCTAACACGAAGCCTTCTCCTTACCTTCTTATGCCACTGTGGCCCTCTCTGATTTGGAATTCTTAATGCACACAACAAATAGTCAGACCCAATGTGAAGTCACACATAAAAAATGTATAAAAAGGTGCACTACGCCCCCTTTCACCCACAGCTGTGAATTATTGAAGAAACGTCTACAGTGGTTGCGAACATCAGAGCTCCTGAGGCTGTTTCGTCACCTGTGTGGGACAGATGTGAGCTGGTAATTAAGGTTTAACTGGATCAAACAAACAAGTGTGCAGCTTTACTCGGCAGCTTCACAGTCCAAACATCTAGACTGGAATTAAATAAAAGTCAAAAGAGGAGACATGATCTTTCCTTTAATTTAATAGAAGCATCCGGGACCGTCTCCCTGATCGTTTCCTGTTGCTCGGTGATATGACAGTTCAGAGTTTTGCTGAAATTGTAACTTTTTAAAATAAATCTGCTCAGGTTTTGGGTGAAACACCCATGGTGGAGCTGCTCACTTCCCTCAAGCTTGTCACTCTTATTTCTGCTGTGCAGCTAAGAATAAGTTGCTGCTTCTAAACTTTTGAACCTAACAGGAGATGTTCCAGACTGCCTGAGAACATAATTACTTTAGGACTCCTGTGAGGAACTGCACACAGTGATGAGGCAGATCCTCGGCAGAATGTCTCATTTGTGGATGAGCAGCAGGCATCAGTCCTGAAAACTGGAGAATTGGGATGGTGAGGAACCTTTTCGTTTAACAGGCAAAGACCCAAAAACCTTGAACCTCAAATGAACCTACATTTACTCCATAACTCCTCACTGTCCACAATATTTGACTGACTCATGAAAATAAGAAGAAACCTGGTTTTAATCCTGTCTTTCCCTGTCATTTTACTGTTTTTCCCCTAGTTTCTTTCACTGATGTTTATACACATTTCCCTCCCAGCACAAATTTGTTTGAAACAACATTGAAAAGACAGCTTTGCCAAACTTCTAAAAAACCTCCAGATTTGGTTGAAAATTTAAAAATGAAAGACACCTTTTTCAGGTCGTTGAAAAGACATCATATACAGTATAGGTATCTCTTCATGTTCTAAATTTGGTTGAAAATGAGGATGAAACGACATCCCTGTATCATCTAAATTTTGCTGAAAAATGGCAGATGAAAACACATCTTTTTAAGGTAATTAAATAACGTCATTAGGCAGTAACCAACATTCAGTCATCTGATCCTTTTGGGTTGCGTGTACAGGGTGCACCTATACAAACATCATCCAGCACAACACCTGGTATGTCCTGGTAACCAAGGGAAACCCTGCTTAGTTTTCAAGGTCAGATAGACCAGTGCTGACTGGGAACACCTGAAGCCCAAGGCAGGAATATCAATAAAAATGGTAAATGGTGTTCACTTATGCAGCGCTTTTCTTCTCATCTAGTATGATCAAAGCGCTTTACAGATCCTGCAGTCCACTCATTCACACACACATTCACACACTGATGGCGGCAGAGCTGCCATACACACAGGCGCTAACCAATAAGAAGGCAATAAGAGGACAACAGATAAATTTGTAAAACATACGAGGGGGGCTGAAAAGTTCATATTGGTCAAGTTCATAGTTGTCAAATTTGACCAAATGTGGTTTATTTTTCAACATAGTCTCCCTTTTGGTCCATACACTTCTTCCATTGGTGTTGCAGCTCTTGGATCCCTGCGGTTGAAAAATAAACCACATTTGGTCAAATTTGACCACTATGAACTTTTCAGCCCCCACCCCACCTTGTACTTTATTCCAACAACGCTTTTGAGTGTATATCACAAGCACCAGTTTCAGATCATTCCAGATATTTAACAAGCATTATGCCAAATGTGACACTTTTAGGTAATGGAGCCAGAAGCAGACACTGCCAAGTTTGTATGGTGATCCAACAATGAGTTTATTTACAAGGTGAGAGTGACATGATCTGAGAGGAACTGGCAACCCCTGTGGAGACAGGAGAGAAGAGAAAAATGGTGAGTATGGAGGGGTTGCACATGATATTAGTGGTCAAGTGCCACATTGTTTTTCTGCCATTTTGGATGGCAAATAGCGTGCACCCTGTGTTGAGAATAATAATAATTCCACTAGCACGTACTTAGTCCGACTCGCCACGGTGTTGTTCGTTTTCCGACAGATGGCGAGAAGAAACACAAGAAAAGAGTTTAGAGATTTTAGGATGCCATGGAGCAGTGGAAGACGTGAGGATACGAACTAGATCACATATGAAGGTAAGCTAATGATTGCTAATACTAGTTAGCACTAATAAGTCCCCCGTACTACATTGTACGGGGGACTTATTAGTCCTACATTGTAGTACTACATTGTAATCAAGTTATCGCTATAAGGTACTAAAATATGTATGCTGTGTGTGTTAGTTAGCTCATTGTCTGCATACAAAAGACAACAGTGTTGTTTGTTCAAGTGAGCTTTCTACCACCTGGATAAATAATGGCAGAGATGCATCATATCACATCACTCACCATCCTCTATCACTGTTTTCAACAGTGATGATGCCGTGGTTGGGTCTACGCCACTCTGCCTCCCATCTGCCTCTGCCGTGGCCGTGAATTCATTTCAGGTCGCTCTGTCCAGCTCCCTCTGGATTCCTTTAATTAGCTACCAAGCACAGAAAGTCTGCACCTTGTCGGTGGATCACAGTGTTGATTTGTGTATAGCAATTTATCTCGTTGATTACACTCATTCACGCTTGCTGTTGGTGATTTGACTGTTCGTTGCTGTCCAAATGCCGCAGTAAACAAAAGACACGTGACCCGTGTGATGTCAGTGCAACCTCTCTATACAGCTGAACAGCTGCAGGCAATATTAGGATTGTTTCTCTTACAGATGGAGATGAAGACCACACAGTGAGAATCTTTTCAGGTTGTTGCTCTTCCACCTCTTGGGTTGTGCAGAGGTGAAAAAAGTAGGGAAGGTGATCTGAACAAGGTAGGTGTTTGCTCCAGCCGGGGACTTGGAGGAGAGTTAGAGTTAATCAAATATTTCTCCACACTTACTTGAAGATCAGAATGATGCAAGTTTAGTAAACAGGTTTGCCTGCCACCAACTGAACTAAGTGGAAGGTCCTGGGAACAGGGTAGGTATTTAAGAAGAGAATTAAGTTGAGAAGAAATGTTTTCCTTACACAGGACCAACGTTAGTGATCTTACACTCGGCACAACCTACTCGTCCCTGATTCGAGCAATATGAAATCAAAGTGTTGTGAGCTGTGTAGTGAGTACTGTTCCAGCACGCCCACAGTCGCGTGACTGTAGGGAGCGAAGCCTTGTGATGTCGGTCACATCACGTGACTCAAGGGCTGGCGGGAAGTTTGAGAGGCTTGGGCATTTCAGTGGTACGTCAAGGACTTAAAAAGGGTCTGATTCACTGCTCAAACTGTGGATTTTTTGAGAGGAGCAGATTTGTTGTCATTGTATTTGCTATTTGAATATAAGTCAGGGAGAGTATTTCACTAGTTAGAATTAGGTTCAGTAACACTTAACAAAAACACATTACATTTACTAAATATTACACAGATACACACACTCATTCATGCAAACACGCTAGAAGATAGATAGATAGATAGATAGATAGATAGATAGATAGATAGATAGATAGATAGATAGATAGATAGATAGATAGATAGATAGAACTGGTTCTTTATCCGTAAATGCTGATGTAAATCAGTTGACTCTCTCTGCTTTTTTTGACCTGAGAAACATTGCCAAACTGAGAGGCATGGTGTCCATGGCTGAGTTGGAAATAGTTAGTTATTCTTCTTGTTTAGACTATTGTAATTTACTTTTAATGATCTTAACAAAACGTCCTTAACTCGGCATGAGATGGTTCAAAATGCTGCTGCAAGGCTTTAAACTAAAGTTAACAAGAGATCTCACATCACCCCCATTTTATCTATATAATATATATATATATATATATATATATATATATATATATATATATATATATATATATATATATATATATATATATATCGCTCGCCCACGTGACTGGTCCATTTTCGTCCATCGTGGTCGATGTTTTGCATTTGCTCGGTCAATTACACCCTCTTCCAAATCTACAAACTTATGATTATCCCACATGAATTTTATTTGTATTACACGGCTATTTTTCCTGTTTGAAGCATTTTTCCTGTGAGAATCCATGCCGATCATGGCGCTGCCATTTTGGTTCTGGGAGCTCAGTTTTTCGTCCTTCGTGGTCAATGTTTTGCATTTGCTCGGTCAATTACGCCCACTTCCACATGTACAAACTCTTCTGATTATCCGACATGAATTTCATTTGTATTACGCTGCTATTTTTCCCGTATCATGCAGTTTCAGTCACAATCGCGGCAGACATGACTGAACAAGGCGGCGTCCACATTGGCGCTATCAGCTCAAAGCGGAAAAGGGAGAAGAATAATGAGGATTTCTTCTTCTTTGCTGTATTTCATGTTAGCCATGAATCCTCCAGTGTGTGTCTGCCACCTTCTGAACTGTCAGATAAATACAGATCAGCATAAATTCTCAGTATAGCCGGGGGACGTCAATAAGTTGACCGGTGCAGTTGCTGCCCTGTGTCACCAGGGGCGCGTGACCCATCCATACAATATGGACAGTTAAAGAGTTAATGAAAAGAGGTATATCATTTCTCTTCAATTCAATAGCTCCAATCAGAGTTATGAAGTAGTTTTAAACCTGAGACAAATTCTGACATACTTTAAGGTGATAGACATCACATTACTCAGCACATGAAACAAAGGAATCTTGCTCACGTGACCTTTGCGTTTGCTTTCAGCTGGATTGTTAGCCGAAGCTTTATTTGACAATACTGGAAATTCTATCTGCCAGCAGACAATTTCTTCCCAGAGGCAAACAGTCAGGAGCTGAGATCCCGTGACAATGATGAGAGGCTGCTGGCCACTGAAGCAGTATGTCATGTGGACAACATGAGAGGGTTTTTTCAGCAACTATTCCGGGTCCAAATAAATTGATGTGATAGTTCAGTCTGATCAAAGTCACAGAATCAGAATCAGAATCAGAATCAGAATCAGCTTTATTGGCCAAGTATGCACAACACATACAAGGAATTTGACTTTGGCTAAAAACTTGCTCTCGTTGTTCAGGTGGAGGATTTAAATAAGGATTCAATGACAACAGAGTATAAGATAAGATAAGATAAGCCTTTATTAGTCCCACAACGGGGAAATTCCAGGATTGCAACAGCACAGGGATAGCAACACTCAGAGCAACAATCAGAAGGCAAGAAAAAAAAACAAGCAAGCAAGAGCAGCTAATATACATATGTACATATTACTATAAAATATATATATACACACACACAGACACACAGTGCAGAGCATTGTAGCTGGATGGAATAAATATATGAATATATGAACACACAGTGCAGAGCATTGTAGCTAGATGGAATAAATATGTAAATATATAAACACCCACAGTACGGAGCATTGCAGCTAGGTGGAATAAATATGCAAGTATATAAACACACACAGTGCGGAGCAATGTAGCTAGATGGAATAATATGTAGATATATAAATCACAGTGCGGAGCATTGTAGCTAGATGGAATAAATATGTAAATATATAAACACACACAGTGCAGAGCATTGTTGCTAGGTGGGATGAAACAGCATAACCGTCTACTTAGTTATCCTACATGGTATGATTATGTGCCCATACATATTCTCACCCTCCATAGCGACCGGTATGTTCCTAGTTGTATGCCGGAGGGGACCATTGTGTAAGTCTATTGCATCTTTTGCATTCAAAAAAAAACTATTAGTTTGTTACGTCTTTTTGCTATCTCTGCGAGCAGCCCTGCTTAGGTTGTACAGTCTGACAGCCGTTGGTAGGAAGGACCTACGAAACCACTCGGTTGTGCACCTGGGATGATGTAGTCTGCTGCTAAATGAGCTCCTCAGTGCATCCAGTATGTCCTGCATAGGGTGGAACTCGGACTCCAGCAGAGATGGCAGTTTAGCCACCGTCCTTCTCTCTCCTATCTCCTCCACCGGATCAAGGCGCTGCCCCAGGACAGAGCTAGCTTTCTTAATCAGTTTGTTCAGTCTCTTCCTATCGGCTGCAGTAATGCCACTGCCCCAGCAGACCACTCCAAAAGTGATGGCTGATGCCACCACCGTGTCATAGAATGACTTCAGCAGTGCCCCTTGTACACCAAAAGACCTGAGTCTCCTCAGCAGGAACAGCCTGCGCTGTCCCTTCTTGTAGAGTGCGTCAGTATTGTGTGACCAGTCTAGTTTATTGTTCAGATGAATACCCAGGTACTTATAGGATGTCACCATCTCGATGTCTGTTCCCTGTATATTTACTGGTGCTGTGAGGGGCTGCCCATGCCTGCGGCAGTCCACCACCAGCTCCTTAGTTTTCCTCGCGTTGATCTGGAGGCAGTTCCGATGGCACCAGTCCACAAAGTCCTGGATAAGCCCTCTGTACTCAGCTTCATCTCCGTTGGAGATGAGACCAACGATCGCAGAGTCATCAGAGAACTTCTGTAGATGGCAATGTGTTGTGTTGTGTGAGAAGTTCGCAGTATAAAGAGTGAACAGGAAGGGAGCCAGCACCGTTCCCTGGGGGGCCCCCGTGCTACTGATGATCGTGTCGGAAACACAGTCCCGGGTTCTCACAAACTGAGGCCGGTTCGTGAGGTAGTCCAGGATCCATGATGACAGGTGCTGGTCCACCCCTGCGCGCAGCAGCTTGTCCTTCAGGATCATCGGTTGGATGGTGTTGAAAGCACTGGAGAAGTCAAAGAACATGATCCTCACCATATTCCCGGGCTTCTCCAGGTGGGACAGAGAACGGTGAAGGAGGAAGATCACCGCATCCTCCACCCCAATGCCATGCTGGTAGGCGAACTGGAGTGGATCCATCGCTGGTTCCACCAGGGGGCGGAGATGAGCAAGGAGCAGTCTCTCCAGGGTCTTCATCAAGTGGGACGTCAAGGCCACCGGTCTGTAGCTGTTCAGGTCTTTGGGGTGGGAAGTTTTTGGTACAGGTACCACACAAGATGTTTTCCACAGCTGTGGTACCCTCCCCAGTTTCAGGCTCATGTTGAAGATATACGTCACAATCCCACACAGCTGGTCTGCACAGGACTTGAGGAGCTTTGCGCTGATGCCGTCCGGTCCCGACGCCTTCCTCGCCTTGATCTTCCTCAGCTCCGTCCTCACCTGGGTCTTGGTCAGGGTCAGGATGGGGGGCTGTGTGTTGGGAGTGGGGGGGGGGTGTCGGTGGAGTGGGGAGTGGGCAGCAGGACTTGATTTCTTAGAGGCAGCAGTGGTTGTTGTGCAGACGGGGGGAGGGCGGTTGGTCAAATCTATTGAAAAACAGATTCAGGTTGTTCGCCCACTCCCTGCCCCCCGTGGCCTGGGGGGAGGTATTCTGGAGCCCCGAGATGGTTTTGAGGTTTCTCCAGACCCCGCTGATGTCACTCTGTTGCAGCTTGTCCTCCATCTTCTTCCTGAAGCTGTCCTTGCCTTCTCTGACCTTTCTCCTCAGCTCCCTCTGTACGGACTTCAGCATCTCCCTGTTCCCCGACCTGAAGATCCTCTTCTTCTCTCTCAGAAGTGTTTTTATCTCAGGGTTGATCCAGGGTTTGTTGTTTGAGTGACGCCGTATGGTCTTGGTGGGAACGGATTTGTCCACACAGAAGCTGAGGTAGCCCGTGAAGGTGTGAATGAGGCCATCGATGTCCTCACCATGTGGATCGCAGAGCTGCTTCCAGGCAGTGGCTTCAAAACAGTCCTTTAGAGTGTCCATTGTCTCCTCAGACCATAACTCCACAGTGTGCATGGCCGGAGGTTGTCTGTGCACTAGGGGTTTGTACACCGGCCGGAGATGAACCAAGTTGTGATCCGATCTCCCAAGTGGGGGGAGTTGTGATGAGGTGTACGCCTCCTTAGTGTTTGCGTAGAATAAATCCAGTGTTTTATTGTCTCTAGTGTGGCATGTGACATACTGGGTGAAAGTGGGCAGAATGGGAGACAGTGAAACGTGGTTGAAATCGCCTGAGATGAGGAGAAGAGCATCTGGGTGTTCTGTCTGCAGCCTGCTGGTTACTGAATGGAACGGTATGGTATGTACAGTAAATTACAGTCTGTCCACGTTTCTATAAAAGGATGCAAATATATACAGGAATATATGCAGTTATTTACTCAGACTAACTACACTTTGCAGAAATATATGAAAAAATATACAGTCACACAGTATTTCAATGTGAACTCAGATTCAGTGATATAATGTGAATGAAGTAAAAAGCAGTGTGAGAGTTATGTGCAATGTAATAATGGATGAAAAGTCATGAGTACAGCAACAGGTAGGACTAGGTGAATGTTAGGAGTTCATCAGAGTGATGGCTTGAGGAAAGAAACTGTTCCTGTGACGGGTGGTTTTGACCTTCAGTGATCTGTAACGACGACCAGAAGATAGAAGTTCAAACAGTTTGTGGCCGGGGTGTGATGGGTCAGCACAGATGTTTCCCGCCCGTTTCCTGGTTATGGACCGATATAAGTTCTCAATGGAGGGTAGGTCGGTACCAATGATCCTCTCCGCAGACTTAATGATCCGCTGCAGTCTGGTCTTGTCCTGTTTAGTGGCAGATCCAAACCAGACAGTGATGGAAAAGCAGAGGACAGATTGGATGATGGCGGTGTAGAAGACAACCAGCAGCTCCTGAGGCAAATCAAACTTCTTGAGCTGACGCAGAAAAAACAACCTCTGCTGGGTCTTTTTCCGGACAGTGTCTATATGGGAGGACCACTCTAGGTTCCGGGAGATTGTGGTACCCAGAAACTTGAAGGAGTCCACAGTGGACACTGTGCTGTTGAGGATGGTGAGTGGGGGGAATGAAGGGGGGTGTCGCCTGAAATCCACAGTCATCTCCACCGTTTTGGCTGGGTTAAGTTCAAGATGGTTCTGGCTGCACCAGAGGATCAGCTGCTCCATCTCCCGCCTGTATGCAGACTCATCATCATCCCGGATCAAACCGATGACTGTGGTGTCGTCCGCAAACTTCAGGAGCTTCACCGAAGGGTCCTCTGAGGTGCAGTCATTGGAGTAGAGGGAGAAGAGCAGTGGGGAAAGGACACATCCTTGGGGGGCGCCAGTACTAATTTTTCGGGAGCTGGATGTAAATCTCCCTAGCTTCACCTGTTGCCACCTGTCAGTCAGAAAGCTGGAGATCCACTGGCAGGTGGAGGGGGGCACCTTGAGCTGGAGGAGTTTCTGATGAAGAATGCCTGGGATGATGGTGTTGAACGCTGAGCTGAAGTCGACAAACAGGATCCTGGCGTACGTCCCTGGGGAGTCGAGGTGTTGCAGGATGTAGTGTAGTCCCATATTCACTGCATCATCCACTGACCTGTTTTACCGGTTGGCAAACTGCAGTGGGTCCATCAGGGGGCCTGTGATGACCTTCAGGTGGTTCAGCACCAATCTCTCCAAGGATTTCATGACCACAGAGGTCAGGGCAACAGGTCTGTAGTCGTTTAATCCTGTAACAGAGGGTTTCTTGGGAACTGGAATGATGATGGAGCGTTTGAACCAGGAAGGCACTTCACGCAGCTCCAGTGATCTGTTAAAGATCCGGGTGAAGATGGGGGCCAACTCGTTGGAGCAGACTCTCAGGCAGGACGGAGACACACCATCAGGTCTTGCAGCCTTCTTGATCTTTTGTCTCTGAAAGACCCGGCGCACCTCCTCTTCACAGATCGTTAGTGCTGGTGGGAGGTCAGAGTGGAGGAGGGATGGAGTTCCTGGGGCTGCAGATAATCCTTTTGTGTGGGTGGGAGGTGAGAACTGTAGGTTCTTTTCAAACCTGCAGTAAAAGCTGTTTAGGTCATTAGCCAGCTGGAGGTTTTCCACAGGGTGGGGGGATGGTCTCCTGTAGTTGGTGATATTCTGCAGGCCTCTCCAGACAGAAGCAGAGTTGTTGGCTGAGAAGTTTTTTTTGTAACTTCACACTGTAGCTCCTCTTAGCAAGCCTGATCTCCTTCGTCAGCATGTTTCTGGCCCGCTTGTACAGAGTCCAGTCACCAGTCCTGTAGGCCTCCTCCTTGGTCTGACGTAGCTGCTTCAGTTTAGGAATGAACCAGGGTTTATTGTTGTTGTATGCACAGAAGGTCTTGGTCTGCACACACATGTCCTCGCAGAAACAGATGTATGACGTCACAGTGTCAGTGAGTTCATTTAGGTTAATGGCTGCAGCTTCAAAAACACTCCAATCTGTACAGTCAAAGCAGGCTTGTAACTCCAGCTTTGATTCCTCAGTCCATTTCTTCACAGTCCTTACAACAGACTTGGAAGTTTTAGTTTCTGTCTGTATTTTGGAATAAGATGGAGCAGACAGTGGTCAGAAAAACCCAGAGCTGCACGGGGGACGGCATGATAGGCGTTTCTTAAAACTGTAACAGTGGTCAAGTGTATTTGTGTCCCTGGTGGGACATTTAATATGCTGTCTGTATTTAGGAAGCTCATTTGTGAGATTAGCTCTATTGAAATCACCCAGAATGATAAGCAGAGAGTCTGGATGTTTTTCCTCCACGTCTGCTATCTGGTCAGCGAGGTGCTGCAGTGCCTCCGTTGTACAAGCAGCAGGCAGGATATAAATTCCGACCAGAATAAACGAGGAGAACTCTCGCGGTGAATAAAAGGGTTTACAGCTTATGAACAGTGACTCTAGGTTAGGGCTACAAAACTTCTTCAATACTGGGACATCAGTACACCAACCTTCGTTTATGTAGAAGCAGATTCCACCACCTTTAGTCTTTCCAGAGAATTCTCGGCTGCGATCAGCGCGAAACAGCTGGAATCCGTCCAGGCGCACCGCGCTGTCCGGGATGTGTTCACTCAGCCAGGACTCCGTGAAACAAAGGGCGCCAGATCTGCTAAAATCCCGGTTTTTGTGAGTCAGGAGCAGCAGTTCATCCATTTTGTTCGCCAAAGAGCGGATATTTGCCAGATGGATCGATGGGAGCGGCCCATATTGGCCTCATATATTGGCCTCACCTCCCAGCCAGCCAGCCCCCCTTTGTCAAAAGTAAGTGAGAAATTTCTTTTTTTTTTTAATATACTGATTTCTTGTTCATATACTTTGAAGATAAGATGATGAGGTACCTCTTTACAAAGAACGGTGTGAAAAGACTGAATCATTTTTTGTGTATATATGTCCAAAGTCCAGTTTTGACTGAGTTATAGAATTTAAAGAGGTGCCATGACATTATGCAAATTAGATGTGTAAATGTATTCCGATCTGAAACTTTGGATCATATTTTACATCTTTCTTATTGACAGTGAGCCATTATCTCTTGCAACTTTCAAGTTATAGCCTTGGAAAGCTGAACCATTTTATTGACAAAAACATATTTACCACTCTTTACCACTAGGGGTTATGTTGCAATTCAGTGACATACACACTCAAAAGGTTAAAATACGGTGAGTTAAGGAAAATCTATAGAAAAAGAGTAACATAATAAAATAGGCAAAAAAAAAAACTTTTGAGAACACGGAGATTCACTCCATTGAAAAGAGAAGTTGGCACTCATAACAGAAGAAAAGGTATTTTTCCCAAACATTTAAAAGAAAGAGAGAATTCAATGCAGGACACACAGACAATTTTTTCAAACTTAGACAAACTTATAGAAAGAACAACTGCCTGAACTAGGGTGTTCCTCACTTAAACTGAGTAGTTTTTTCAGGAGAAAAACTTTACTGACATGAAAGGGAACCAATTATCTCCCATCGGGGGAGGTTTGAATGAACTCTGGTCCAATAAGAAAGCAGTCCTTTGTCTGTAACCGACCAATAGAATGAAAAGGGACATTGTCCAGCAGAGACTGTCTGGGGATTTGCTGGCACCAGTCAGATGACTTGAGTAAGCTTTTCAAATAGGCTGAAACACATCTTGATTAAAATCAAAGTGCACTTTATTAAGCTAAACTAACTTCAGTGATTCATGACTAATTTTCACTCTTGCTACATTAAATATACACTTTCATTAACTTGTCCTTCTATAATTAACATGCATTAGAATAAGGTTCGTTTAAGCATTTTCAAACATCCGATACATTTAAACCAATGATTAATCAAAACATTTCAAACCAGAATGGTATGTCAGAGTCCCACTTGATTTTCCAGGGCGTCCTGAAAAAGGAAATCTTCTGAAAATAGAGTTTTTGTTAAAAGGAAGTCATTCCATATAGTAACCACAGTTCAGCTTGCAGAGGCAACAGCAAACATATTCCGGAGTTGTCCACAAGGGGGTACTGTTGAGCTGCGGATAATTCCTAGAGACCTGTGGAATGTGGTCAATGTATCTGGAAGGTTTCAAACAGTTCTTGAACCATAAAACTGCCTGGTTGGGGAGGAAGTTCTGGGATTTATGATTGCAGACTAATCTGTTCCTGGCACGAAATGGGATCCTTTTCGTCCCTTTTACCATGGAATGTGTTTTCAAACTGTGGTTCTTAGGAAAAAAAAACCCAAAAAGCAAAAACAATTCTTGACCAGACTTTTGGGTGAAATAATTCCTTCCAAGTGAAGAGTGATTTTATAGATTGGAGCCAAAGGGGTTGACGCTACACCTACCGCTCAGAGAAGAAGACCCACTCTGTTACTGGGCAACACAAAACCAGATATCCAAACCTTTATAAGATGGCAAAAAGTATTTCCACATGTCAGCAACATCAGTGGCATGTGAGTGGGTCTTCTCCAAAGCTGGAGAGGTAGTACGCCACAAGAGGAGTGGAATGAAACCACACACTGTTGAAATGCTTCTTTTTGGAATAAAAATCTTTAAACACTCTCCATTTAATAACACTCCCTAGTTGCAGAAGCACCAGCAAGTTCCCTGATGTTCCATAACGTAGATTTTCCTATCTCCCTCTACATACAGTACTACTACATAGTATTACTACTGCACACACACACACACACACACACACACACACACACACACATATACCTGTATATGTGTATATATATATATATATGCTGCTCAACAAAATAAAGGGAACACTTTGAAAACACATCAGATTTTAATGGAAAAAAAATAAGCTGGATATCAAAATTGTGGCAGGCTAGTCCAGCTTACCCAGATTATAGGAACACTTTTTAATCTGAGTAAACTGGACTAGCTTACACACACACACACACACACACACACACACACACACACATATATATATACTGTATATTTCACCTGAACAATAAACTGAACTGATCACGAAACACTAGCGCGCTCTACAATAAGGGGCAGCACAGGCTTTCCTCCTGAGGAGACTCAGGTCTTTTGGAGTGTGGGTGGTACTCCTGAAGACCTTCCATGATTCTGTGGTGGCATCAGCCTTTATGTATGCAGTGGTCTGCTGGGACAGTGGTATCACGGCAGCTGACGGGAAGAGACTGAACAGGCTGATCAAAAAGCCAGCTCTGTTCTGGGGCGACGCCTCGACCCAGTGGAGGAGATAAGAGAGAGGAGGATGGTGGCTAAGCTGTCATCTCTGCTGGAGTCCAAGTCCCACCTCATGCGGGGCATGCTGAACGCACTGAGGAGCTCATTTAGTGGTAGGCTGTGCCATCCTAAGTGCTCAAGGAAGAGATTCTGCAGGTCCTTTCTACCTGCAGCTGTCAGACTGTATAATCTAAACACTACCCATACAGATCATATTGAACATCACAGCTCTGCACAATAGAGATTGAATTTAAATGACAGATATCAGATTATGACAGAATTTTTACAAGCCCGTCTGAGAAAATGACAGCTAACAAAAAAGTACAGTGCAGCCTCTGATATAGAGTGTTGAGGAATTGTCAGGTTTTCCACTCAGATGCAATTCTGACAATCAGTCAGCAGATGGCACTCTTTATTAAATGCTTCATAATACTGTGTCATTCATGAAGCAATTATCTCAGAGTTGTTTATTGCATCATGAGGCTTCAGTTTCACCATCACTAACCAATGTTGGAGAAGTGGAGGAAAAGGCACAGGTAGTGATGGGTCCGGCAACACCGATGCGTCGGCGCATGCGTTGAGCTCATAGAGCGAAACCCAGTTTCGGTGCGCGTCGGTGCGTCTCGCTTTAAGAAAGTCACGTGACCGATACAGTCCCTGTATTGGTCACGTGACGCTAGGGCGTCGAAACACTGACGCGCCCGCGTTTATAAGGAAGTGCATCTGTCAACGGGGATGCATTTGCCCAAAGGCTCGTATGTGTTGCGGACGGTCCTTGTACAAATTTATCACGAATTATGGAGCACGAGCAGCAGCATCAAGGCAAAAGAAAGGTTTCCACCATGTGGGACCATTTTGATCTGATATCGGAAAATAAGGTATTTCCAAAAAATATAGTATTTTTAAAATACTATTTTCTTTGTTTTAATTTCCTTGTTGTTTCATCCTGTTCCTCTCAGAGTTTCCACTTGATTTATCTGAATTCAAATTCATTTGAAAGTGACTCTTAGTTTACTCTTCATATTTTCTGCAGGCTAAATGTCGCATTTGTTCGACAGAGTTGTCATATTTCAACAAGAGCACCTCCTCAATGCTGAGGCATTATAGGGCCAGCAGGCATGAACATGAAGTCCCGGATACACCCAGGATAGACGCAGGTATACAGCCCTACTACTACTTACTCACAGTTGCTTTATTGATAATTAATTCCTATTTATTTTTGACTTCATTTTTAACCATCAAGCTTCCAGTAAGCAGGTGCTGGATGAAGCTGTACTCAATTTCATCGTGAAGGACTGCCAGCCCCTCAGCATTGTGGGGAGTGAAGGGTTCAGGGAACTAGTTGTTCAGGCCCTTCAGCCCTCATATGTTTTGCCAACCAGAAAGGTTTGTGGAAATTATCTAAAGTAGTAGTTGATATATCCAATTTATTTAATCTTTAATTTAAATATATGGATTTGCTTTTGGTTTGACTTGGTGTAATTTTCAGACCATCAAACAAATGCTGGCAAAAAAGTACGAGGAGGAACGGAAACGAGTGAAAAAGGAAGTACTGCAAGCTGTGGCAGTGAGTATAACAGCTGACATGTGGACATCTGTGAACATGGAGGCTTACTTGGCTCTTACCTGTCACTACATTAATGACAATTTGCAGTTGTGTACGTCTGTGTTGGGTGTGCAGTACTTTCCACAAAGTCACACTGCTGACAATTTGGCCCAAGTCAAAAGGGGCATGATGGAGGACTGGGCCATAACCAATAAAGTAAAGTGTCTTGTGACCGACGCAGCGCCAAACATGATTGCATCCACTCGACAGCTTCAAATTTGGCACTCAATTTGCATTGCACATAGTCTAAATTTATTAGTTAGTAAATCATGTGATCAGATCCTCACACTTACACCCATCAGACGCAAAGCTAGGCACATTGTGACATACTTCAGATCAAGCACTACAGCCAAAGAGAAGCTCGCTCAAGTGCAGCAACAGATGGGACGACCAACCCTGAAACTTATCAATGAGGTGCCAACACACTGGAACAGCACATATGAAATGTTGTCAAGGCTACATGATGAGAGGGAACCAGTGTGGGCATCTCTGGCCTCTCTAAAAAGCGATTTGACTCCACTTACAGCTGATGAGTATACCATCATAGAAGAAACACTTCTTGTGCTTGCTCCTTTCCATCAAGCTACAGTGGAGTTGTCTGAAGAGAGGCGAGTGTCAGGGTCAAAGGTCATCCCGATGATGAAAATTCTCTCTTACACTAGAGCGTAATGCTTCAACCTTGCACACACAGGCAGCCATACACCTACAAGAACACCTGAAGCGTCGAGTCACAGACACTGCTTCCAACCTGGAGTCATTAAGTGTGTTGACCCTAGCCACACTTCTAGATCCCAGATTTAAATCCCTCGGGTTCCACAGTTCCTCCAAGTGCAATGACGCCATCAGTAGACTGCGGGCAGAATGTGCGTCTGTAATCGGACGCACAAATGAGCCCCAGCCGGGACCGTCTTCACAACAGCTGTCTGCACCCACTTCAGCCATGTTATTCAGCATAATTTGTTGTTTGGAAATCATGCACTAAAATGCCAATTTGTTGTTGTGTTTTTTTTTTTTTTTTTTTTTTTAAAGATAACCTTTGGCAACCTTTGGACATCGAAGTGGGCAGGCAGACCAAAAACGCCACAGCTGATGCCATCCAGGAGGTGCAGAGGTACCTGGCAGAGGGCAATATTGCCAGGTCCCAGGATCCTCTGAGATACTGGGACAATCAAAAGGCCAACTATCCCAACCTCTTCCAGCTGGCGTTAGGATTTCTCTGCACTCCAGCCTCATCTGTGCCATGTGAGCGCGTATTTTCAACAGCTGGAGAAGTTGTGTCCAAAAAGTGCAACCGCCTGAATTTTAAAACTTTGGAAAAACTTTTTTTTTTTTTCCACAATATCTTTATTGAACCTTTTTTTTTAAACAAACATGATACAAACAATCAAACACTAACACTAAAGTACTACAAAAAAAAAATGCACTAAAAAACACCAACAAAATCAAATCTTCAACAATGCTCCTCTGTTTAGTCTAGACAATCCAACACATAAGTATACATATTACGGATGAGCAGCTCCGTGGATTTCTGGTAGCGACAGATCTCTCTGAGCCACGGTACCAGGCCTGTAACGGTGATACAAATTTGACTATCTAAAAATATCAATAATATCAATGATATTTGAAATTAAAATGAAGATATGAAATAATACAATATAAAATACAATGACTTAAATTATATACTGGTCCAAAAAATAAAGGGAACACTAAATAACACATCCTAGATTTGAATGAATGAAATATTATTAAAATACTTTGTTCTTTACATAGTTGAATGTGCTGACAACAAAATCACACAACAGCATGTGAAACTGATTGTCAGTGTTGCTTCCTAAGTGGACAGTTTTATTTTTTTTTTAGCAGTATATTATTGTATATGCTAGGTCATCAAATCAGTTCTTGCTGTCAGGAAACTTACTAAAAAGCGACTACAGTATTTTGGGGGAGTCGATATTGACAAATCAAATTTTATTATCCCCAAATCAAAAAATGAGGAGTTTGAACATTACTTAGAGAATCAAAATTGGGAGCAGCTCATGTCAACACGTGAAGTAGATGATTGTTGTAATTTTATAACTGCAACAATCACAAAGTCTATAGAAAAATTTTCAAAGCAAATTAAAAGTAGACAACAGAAGATTAGCCTACCATGGTTAAATAATGAAATAAGAAAACTTATAAAGAGGCGAGACTATGCACTGAAAACATCTCTAACCTCCAAACTACAAAATGATCACCTTGTGTACAAAAGTTTAAGAAATAAAGTGGTACATGAGCTGCGAAAATCAAAAATATCTTATTACAATAAACTGATAGATCATGCAAAGGGTAACAACAGTTCCCTATGGAGGCATTTAAATAACTTAACTAATAAAAAAAACGATCAGAAGGGGGTAAAGGAACTTAGAATCAATGGCAAGACCGTCAGTGACAAGGCTACTTTGGCAAATGAATTTAATTCACACTTTGTGGGCTCTGTGGAAGACTTAACAAAAAATTTTGTGCTGCCAAATGTGCTCAACAACACAAATTCCATACTTCCAACAGATACTTTTCACATCGATGAGGTAAATGAGAAGTTAATTGCTGGTATTGTTAAAACACTGTCATACTCAAAAACTAATGATATCTACAATATGAGCACCTCCTTTCTCAAAATGCACAGCAAAATATTAATCAAACCACTGACTCATCTCATTAATCTCTCCATTAGGTCTTGTACATTTCCATCTGGCTGGAAAAAAGCTGTCGTCATACCAGTTCATAAATCAGGCAGTAAAGACGATATATGCAATTACCGCCCAATCTCTATCTTACCAGTCCTATCTAAGGTTCTTGAAAAAGTTGTAGCTACACAGCTGATAGACTACTTACAAGACAGTCAACTTCTTCATCCACATCAATTTGGTTTTAGACCAGGATACTCAACAGAAACAGCAAATTGTTGCCTTATTGAAAACGTCAAACAGTCCTTGGACAGGGGTAATGTGGTAGGAGCTGTTTTTCTAGATCTCAAAAAGGCTTTCGATACTGTAAACCACAGTTTGCTTTTATCCAAAATGGTATCTTTTAACTTCTCCCCAAATACATTAGAATGGTTTGCATCTTATCTCCAGAATAGAGAACAGTGTGTAAAAGTTCACCAGGATAAATCCTCATTTTTAAACAACCGCATGGGTATCCCACAAGGGTCCATTCTTGGTCCTTTACTTTTCAGCATTTTTATTAATGACTTGCCGTTACACTGCTCAGCTGCAACATGCCAACTTTATGCAGATGATGCAGTTATTTACACAGATGCCAAGACTCCAGCACAGGCTGCAGATGTACTGTCTACAAGTATGGTTGATGTCCAAGAGTGGCTCCTCAAGAACCATCTATTGCTGAACCTTCAGAAAACAGTCTCAATGTGCTTTTCAATCAAAAAATGTAACCTGCAACATTTTAAAGTTAATATACATGATCATGACATCAGTTTAGCTACAGAATTCAAATACCTTGGCATTGTACTAGATCCTCAACTCAAATTTAATCTTCATATAAAGAAAATTTCAAAAACAGTAAAAAAAAATCTGAACTGCTTTAAATTAATTAGATATTACATACCTTACGAAGCAGCTGCACTGTATATGCATTCTATGGTTTTTTCTCATATATCATACTGTTTGACAGTCTGGGCTCAAGCAGCCCCTTCCACAATAAGACATATAGGTTCATTATATAATCAAACCCTAAAAATCTTGGACAAAAAGCCCATTAGGTGGCATCACTGTAATGTTTTAAAAAAATACAACCTATTGAGTTTTGAGAGCTTCATTGACCTCTGTCTTCTGAAATTAACGTTCAAATGTTTCCATAAATCAGCACCCGAGCCACTTGCTGGTTTCGTCCAAAGACAGGACAGCAGCAGAGCCACCAGGAGTTCTGTTAACAATAACTGTAAAATATTCCACCGCAGAACCACATTTGGACAAACAGCTTTCTCTATAAAGGGCAGTCACATCTGGAACACAATGCCAAATGAAATTAAAATAATAACGGACATAATAATAACGGACGGGCATTTAAAATGTTAAAAACTGGCTGAAAAATAAACAAGAATGTACTCATGTATGAATTAATTGTCTGCAAAGTGAGAGTGAATGAAGGGAAGGAATAAATGTGTTTGTTTATAGTGAGTGACGGAGGGAGGAAGGCCTGAAATAGGCAAATGTGAGTTATGTTATATGTGTTAAATGTGAGTCAGGCTGTTATATTTGTGTATTTATAATATTTATGTTAAATGTGAGTCAGGCTGTTATATTTGTGTATTTATAATATTTATAATATTTATAATTGTGTATTTATAATTTTTCTGCATTGATGTATGTGGTTATTGTGTATATTTTTTATCTTGATTCTTTTTTCTAAAGCCCATCCAGGGACAAGAGTTGCAAATTAGCTAATAGCTATACACTCTATGTGCAACACATCAGATTGATTGTCTTTGATTAATTGTCTATGTTTATTGCACTGTCCCTGTCAAATAAACTAATCTACTACTACAGTGTCAGTTGAGTCTGTCAACTAGGTTGCCTGTAGGGATTTTTAAGGTCCAGCAGGTGTCAGTATTCAGCGACACAGTATCAACACAGTATCAATACAGTTTTGCAATGTGTCGAAACGCCTCATGACGCCTCATGGACCCATCACTAGGCACAGGAGCAAGCCCAGGTTGGCACACACGGCAGAAGGTAGATTCCTTTCTGGCAAACAGAGTCCAAAGAGTTCAAACTGATCTTTATAGCAGCAGGTAGAGGCAGGTGGTAATCAGCACGCCAGGTCTTGATTAGCAATCAACAGAGACGGTAGAGGAGAGAGAGTGTCCACCAATCTTGGAATACTACAAAATGTCGAACTCAAAAAAAAAAGCTTTTAAAAAATATGCATTTTTATAAAGCACTTTTAACAAAGAGTCCCAGTGGTTGTAAAAGTGTATTTGACATTTGATAGTCACACCCCAACCACCATCACCAAATGCCCAAAATTATTTTTAAGATATATTTGGGCCAAATCCTGTGAACTAAACAGCTCAATTACTGGAATATTTCTTTGGTTAATATGGTGAGGCACAGCCCAATTTTCAATAACTGTTTTCCGGTTAAATATGGTCTATACTAGATGGACTAAACACAGCCCAATTTTCAACGTCTATTCTGGGATAAATATGGTCCATAGAAGACTCGCTAAACACAATCCAAATTTCAACATCTGTTTTTGGGTTAAATATGGTTCGTAATAGATGGACAAAACATAGCCCACTATTCAACATCTATCTGGGGCTAAATTAAGGCTTGGACCGGCAGACCTGATTTAGCCCAGAATGCTTTTTTTTTTTTGTTTGTTTGGTTTTCCGTTTTTAATCAAGATTACAACATTTATTCATTCATCTTCAACCACTCCATTTAACTTTGCAGGGGGCTGAAGCCTATCAGCGTCTTAAAGTGAGAGGCAGGGTACACCCTGGACAGATCGCCGGTTCATCGCAGGGCCAACACAGAGAGATAGACAACCATTCACTCTCATGCTCATACCTAAGGACAATTTAGAATTGATGCCAGTTAACCTAACCTGCATGTTTTTGGCCTGTGGAAGGAAACAGGAGTACCTGGAGCAAACCAACACAGACATGGTGAGAACATGCAAACTCCACACAGAAGGGTCACCGACAGTCGGGTAGGATTGAACTCATGATCGTCTTGCTGTGCTGCCACGGTGCTAACCACTGCTCCACCAAGTTGCCTCAAGAATACAATATGCCTCTATTTTTTTTACATTTTCTGTTTTTTCCCTGTTTCCTTTTAATTTTCTCTCTGTTTTTACCATGTTCTTCCACATATTTCCAGTTTTCCTGTTTCTCCCCAATCATTTTCACTTTTTTAACTCAGTTTCTGTTATGACCCGAGCGCTGGGTTCTGTCCGCGCTCGGGCTACGCACAGCTCGCTGCCAGCCTTGACAGCTGTGGGTTGTATTCTGGCCTCACCGGGCTCTTATTGTGAAGGCGCTCGATGGGGCTTCCGCCTGTCAAGGTTGGTCAGCTGTCTGTCATCACTGCTCGTTAGTGTTCACCTTTATAAGGCGGGCACTGACGGCAGTTAGATTGCAGGAGTATCGTCTAAACCTCGTCATGTCAGGTTCGTGTGTATATTCTAGTGCTTATGCTTGCTCTTGTCATGTCATGTCTTAGATCGTAAGTGGCTGGGGTTAGCCTTACCGTCCCATGCTCTATGTTTAGTGTATCTTCGTCACAGTCTATCATAGTCTTGTGTTACGTCTTGTGTCTTGTTAATAAATTACCATCATTGCAAAACTCATCGGTGGACTCTTGGCGTCTTATGGTGATCTGCGAGGGTCACCGCATGACAGTTTCCACACTAATTTTATTATGTTGTCCACCCCCTTTTTTAATCCAGTTTTTCCATTTGTCTTTTCCCCTTGCCTTGTCATGTTCCCTTTTCTTGTTTTTTACCCAGATGTCTATGCTGTTTTATCTGTTTTTTCCTCATTTAAACCCCTTTTTAACCCTGCTTTTCATGTTTTTTTACTTTTATTTTACCCTGCTTTCCCTCCTATGTTAACAGTTTTCCCATTTTACCCATTTTTCCAGTATACTGATTTTCACCCCAGCATTTCTTGCATTTTTTTCTTGTTTTTACTCATATTGCACCGTATTTTCCCTATTGCTTCGCTTGCAGTGGCTCGGGAGGTAGAGTAGGTTGTCCAAGAACCGCATGGTTGGTGGTTCGAATCCCGCTCTCCCTGGATATCCTGCCGTTGTGTCCCTGGACAAGACACTTCACCCCCAATTGCTCCTGGTGGGTCTGGAAGCGCCATGTTGGGCAGCATGCCGCCATCAGTGTGTGAATGTGCGTGTGAATGGGTGGATTGCAGGATCTGTAAAGTGCTTTGGTCATCAAGAGATGAGAATATATAAGTGTATAAGCACTATATAAGTGAATACCATTTTCCTGATTGTACTTTAATCTTACTGTGTTCCCATCATTTTTGCCAACATTTTCCTTGTTTTTTTTACCTAGGTGTCCCTTTATTTTCCTGTTTTTTCCCTTTTGTCTCCAGATTTTCAGTTTTTACCAAGTTTTTCTCATTTTCTACAGTTTTCCCCTTTTCTGCCTGATTTTTACATATCCCCTTTACCCATTTTTCCCTCTTTGCCCTGTTTCCAGCATATTGCAGTTTTTCCCATGTTTTTTCCATTACTTACCCTGTTTTTGGCAATTTTTCTTCATTTTCTAATTTGTTTTACCCCGTTGTCCCCCCCCCAATTGCTACATATCCCTGTACAGATGAGAGTTTCCTTTGCTGTGTGTTTGAGATCATTGTCTTGCTGAAGATTCTAGATTCAAAGGCTTTATTATCATGTGCACAGTTAAGAAATGCTGCATTTCTTGAGCAATGAAATTCTTACTTTGCTCTCCGAACGAATGCCAAGATAAAAGGTACAGAAACAACAATTCTAATAAGGTCATGACACACTAACACAGTAACTCAATCCTAATACTAATGGATAATACTAACACACACACCAACACACAGTTAGGCAGCGAGGACTCCTTAAGCACACCTTGATACTAAAACTAATGAGCACTAATAACACACACCAGGCAGTTTGGGCAGTTAAAACAGTCAGACAAGAGGAATGAAACTGAAAATTCACTGGATGACTAAAGTGACAGTGGTATATTGATATCAGAGACGATGTGAACCTGAGATGGCATGAACCTATGTACAGTGTGCCAATGAGCATTGTGCAACGAGCAGCGTATAATTATAAATTATTATCAAATTTTTGTCTCATTTTCCCATTTCTCTCTGATTTTCAGTCCAGTTTTTCATTTTTTCCCCATTTCTTGCAATTTTTTATTTTTTTCTCAAGATTTTCCTGTTTTTCTCATTTTCCCTTTCTATTTTTTTTACTCTTTTTCTCAGCATTTGCCTGTTTTTTCATGTTTTCCTCTGTGTTTTTCCATTATTTCCCTGTTTTCTCAAGCTCCCCTGTAATTGTCAGGTTTATCAAAGTAAAGCACTACAACAGAATCTTACTCTTCCTGCGGCCTTGCTGCCATTTGGTGCAGCAGAACCGAAGCATTAGCTCCATGTCTACACTGTAAAATATAAATGTAACCTCAAATCAGATGTTCTTTGACCCTATGTCACCGCGCTCCTCTTCACATCCTTTATTATCACCCGTCATGTCAGCGGTGGCCCCTGCTCTGCCCCCTGCCCCCCCCCCAACCGGGTAAAATAACATAAAACAAGTCAACGGCAATGACAGGTGACACCGCGAATGAAAGTCACTGGCTCCAGCAGCTGCTGCGGCGCTCGGCAGAGGTGAAGGAACCAAAGGAAGAGAGGTTTTACTTGGAGGGGGAGTGGAGGCAGGTGGGGAGAAAGGGAGTGGAGGTGGAGATATGAAGTGAAGTGAAGTGGTGGTGGTGGTGGAGCAGTGTCACCCCCGGGGCTTGGAGCCTCTAATTGAGTGTGGGGGGCTAACTTGGGCTCTTATATGTTGGAAGTGACAGGTGTAGATTTGTATTTCACGCTGGGGGAAGGTTCTGCCGCCTGCCCTTCTTAACCCCGACACATGGCTCAATGTGAAGCCCAATTTTAGATGTTCTGGAGGATTTCAACCGGAATTCGACGGCGGTGAAGAAAATGGACATGGTCAGCCTGCTGGATGAGGGAACAGAAAATGTCCAGCACTGCTCAATAAAGGAAACCAGCCTGGGCATTTTGGATAAAATGATGTCTAGCTGGTAGAAATGAGTCCTTTTGTGTGGAGGAAATGGATTAAAACTCCACCAGTAGAGCTCCGGTGTGCCAGAACGCCTGCTTGAGATAACAGGTTTAGTTGAGGCTAAAATATCCATCAGGATCCTTCTCTCACTAAATCACAGCGACAGTAAGTGGGCCCACTTCCATGATTGGGACTCAATCCACATCCATGTTTTGACCTCAGTCCACACTGTCATGTCACAGTTCATCTGACTTTTGGTGCAACACTCATAAATTTGTGACTTTTTTCATATAGACAAGATAACCAACATAGAAGTGTTGAAATGAGCTGGTCTGCCATCAGTGGAGGACCTGCTAATACAGACGAACCTGAGATGGCTTGATATGCTGAGAGGATGGGCCACCAGCGTCTCCCTCGGCAGTTACTCTACTCACAGTTATGTGAGGGCAAATGCAATCAGGGCAGACCAAGGCTCAGATTTAGAGACACTGTAAAAAGAAACTTGAAGAAGCTGGATATAGACAGGAGTTCCTGGCAGCGGAAGGCTAAGAACAGAGCTGCGTGGACGAATCTGATCAGACCTAAATGAAACAGTCATTGTCGCCCACGACAGACTGCTGTGATGGAACGCTCATAGGAGCAGAATTACTAAAGCAGTGCAAATTAGCGAGTGCGCAAATTAGAAAGCCTCAGGGAGTGGCCAACTTTTGGCAGTGATCTACTATCAAAATGCAAAATTATGAACACAGACACAGTCACTTCATTTCAATAGTGCCCACCCATTCACCAAGAGTACAGCAAAATTGTGCACAGGCACACCTGAGGAAGTGAGTCATCAACACAGGCACAGCCAGTTCGGTGGAGCATAATATATTCTTTTTAAAGCTTTTGATTAAGCACAAACTCCAGTAAAATAGTTTATATTTGTTTGTCATATGCAAAAGTTTTGATTTTCATTTCGCATGGCCGACTCTTTTGTTTAATATGTACTGTATAAATTAAGGACTACTCATGAATAAATTGATTATTGACCAACATGTTTATTTTATTAACACAAGAACCATCAAGATGGTCTGATGGAGACTCTGGGGTTTTATTATGTGAATAACTTTGTTTTAACAAAATCTAAAGGTCTCCCAGTCCATGACTTTTAATAAATACTGTATTTATGAATCTCCCCGTGTGCTTTTCCACAGCGCACGGCGAAGGGTGAAATAATAAGGATTTACGTGCTGGGTTCACCACACACATTTATTAACGTAAAGTCACACCATTCCAAAAAGGGTGAAGACATAGGAAAATGCAAAAATAACTTACAGTGAACGTTCGAGGGCCAGCATCGCCCAGCGAACGCATGAGAAGAGACGTGTAGCCAGCGTTCCACAGCCGGTATCGCGGTGGGAGCGCAAGAGAACCACGGCGATGTGGAGTGGCTACATGTCGTGGCATACAGCTGAATAAGGTAGCCTCCAGACAATGCAGCAGACAACCTGAACAGTTTGTTGAAGACCCAGCAATGCATGACTGGCACCAGCTGCTTAAGTACATGCATTGCTGGTCATGGTGAAATTGGCAGCACCTGGGCGAAGAGCAGGAAGATGGCACACGGGAAGGGGGACAGCTGGTGATGATGAGAGAGGGGGCGTGGCCGGACCGGCGAGCCTTCAGTAGTGCTCACAGAAAGTACAGTAGGTCACAGCGGCTGTCTAACAGCTGCCAGTCAGACAGTGGCTATGGGTAAGGAAGGCAGACTGAAATACATAATATACTGTCATGCGGTGGCCCTCGCGAGCCACCATAAGACGCTACAACGTCACCAGAGAGTTGTGTGAGAGTTTTTATTTACGGTGAAAAAAGTGACAACACAAGCTGCTGAGGCAATGACACATATAAGTCTACCCACATCGGGAGGCGTAAGGCTAAACAGCTCTCATACAGGTCCACAGGAGGAGACGGTCAAAACACAGACAGACAAGGTTGGTGGAGTAATGATAACACAGCTGCTGGGGCAGTGACACACACAGGTCTGCTCACACCGGGAGGCGTAAGGCTAAAGAGCTCACTTACAGGTCCACAGGAAGCAACGGTCAAACCACAGACAGACAGGACAGTAACAGTCCAAAGCATGCGTAGCTCCAAAGAAGAGAGACTGACACTGCTGCAGGGATGCGGCCACTAGCGTGGGTTTAAGAAGTCCACCACTAACGACCGCAAACTCAGAACAGCTGTTCAGGACTTGACAGCTGAGCGGAAGCCTCCCCGAGCACTGTCACAATAAGAGCTCGGAGAGCCAGAATAACAACGCCGCTGTCAAGCCCTGACAGGAATAGCCCGAGCACGATGACATAGTGCTCGGGTCATAACATATACACATACACAGTGACACTAACCCCACAGGGAGGTCAGGACCGAGCCGGGGGAAACCAAGCCAGTTCGGCTCCTGACAGTATGTGTGTTTTATCTTTTCTGAAGTCTGGAACATAATAAAATTAAACACACACAATTTCACTTATTCCTCGAACAACCACAGCAGAGACTGTGGTTGTCACTGAGTTACTATGATGTTGCAATGTAGGGGGATGTAATTGATCTGTAATTTTTATTTTGTCCCCTCCAAGTAGGAAGGGCTGTACTATTTTATGGATACAAATTCATTGTTTAGGAAAGGTTTTTAATTTTATTTATTTTATTTTTTTTTACCTTTATTTTACCAGGTAAAATATTTGAGAGCAGTGCTCACCAGGGATGTCCTGGCGTGTCATCGTGTGTACTTAATGTTGGCTTTTACTCTTGTTCTTAATCCTATTTGTGTTGAGATTTTGCCCCAAGATGTAAAGTGCATTATAAATGAAATTATTATTATTATTATTATTATTATTATTATTATTATTATTATTATTATTATTATCAATAGGCTATATATCAACAAATGAAATTTTAAAAAATCTTCTGCCGGCTGATGTCAAGTTCAGCAGAACACCGATCTCTATGAGATTGTTTCTGCTCAAATTAATCTGTTCTGTCATGCCAAATCAAGTTACCCGCAGGGAGAAGCTTCTCTCTCTCTGGCCACGTGCCCTCGGTTCTCGTCGGTGTCTTGGTACTGGCAATCGCTGTCATCAGGCTGAGATGAATTAAGACAAGCTTTTTTTGGATGATAAATCCTGGCACATTTACCAGGAGACTGACAACCGCAAACCTTAGTAAATCACCTTGCGCCAGTCATTTAATTACTCCCCTCCCTCAAATTTGCATTGACATGACAACTCCCACAAGTACATAAGCAATGAGGCCAGGCGCAAAATTAACATACAGTCATGTGAAAAAAAAATTAGGACATCCTGTATAAGCCTTTGTGTGTTTTTTAAACATATTTGGACATATGGATATTTAATACCAGTGTTAAAAGTACTGGGAGATTCATGCAATACAACTACACAATTAAAAATGAATTCAAAACTTTTTGTTTTCAAATTTTCTGTAAAATGTAATTCTAAACAAATAGTGAGGAATAAATTAGGACATCCGCCATCTTTTTTAGGACACCCCCACATTCATTCCCACTTAAAATGGCTAAAATAAATGTAAAAAAAATACAAATAAAAACAAGGTTTGACAGACATGTGAACACTTCTTAATAAAGAAGTGAATATTTAAAGGGGTGTCCAAATTTTTTCACGACTGTAGTCCATGCCTTTCTACTGCTAACTTTGTCCTGCGCCCTTTAGTAAATCTCAGCAGTAGTTTTTAACTCCAAAACAGGGTTTTGCAATGGTGCAGCACATTAGTAAATCTGCCCCTTAATTTTCTACCATATTTGCAAATTTTAATAATTTGAAAATATGTAAACAATAAATGTTTGAGACACTTCAAACTTTTTTAAAATTATAAATCTGGAATCTTTTTCTTGTGAACTTCATAAATGTAATTGACAAAATCAGGGTAAAAACTTTATTATATGTGGAAAAGTGTCTTTTTTTGTGTATATTCCATATATTATTTTGTCAGTGATTTGTGACTTTTTCCTACTCAAACTGCAACTTTTTTCTTGTCAGTCTGCAGCTTCTTATCTTTAATTTGTAGCTTTTTCACAATTTGCAACTTTTTTCATATCAATTTGAAACTTTTTTCATGTAAATTTGAATCTTTATGTAATTTTTAAACTTTTTCTCATTAATTTCCAGCTTTTTCTCATTAATTTGCAACATTTGCAGATAAATGTGTAGCATTTTTCCACATTTTTCTCATGTATATTTGCAGCTAAGTTTCAAAACGTTCACATGGATGCTGGTTAAATTTTTATTCTATGTAATGGTTATTTTTGTCAGGGTGACCTTTGGTAGACAGGAATGATGGACTCATGATGCAGGCAGAACTCCAATGAAACATGATTTATTAAGGAGGGAACAAAGACAGCACGGGGACTGCGAACAAAATAAGAACCCACTAGGACAAGCACACTCATGGGAAAAAAAAGCTATGGGGAAAACCGGAGGGAAAACCAACGATGACGCCACAACAAATAGAAAATAAGGCTAACATATATAGGGAACTGAGAATTAACTCTTTGAGTGTGTCTGTCGCCGAATTGTGACAAAACCCCTAGTTGTCAAAAGTGGTAAATTTTTTTGTCAATAAAATAGTTCAGATTTCCAAGGCTATAACTTGAAAGTGGTAAGAGATAATGGCCTACTGTCAATTAGAAAGATGTAAAATACGATCCAAAGTTTAGGATAGGAATAAATTTATGCATCTAATTTGCATAATGTCACGGCACCTCTTTAAATTTCATAATTCAGTCAAAACTGGACTTTGGACATATTTACACAAAAAAATGGTTCAGTCTTTTGACACTGTTTTTTGTACAGAGGTACCTCATCATCTTATCTTCAAAGTATATGAACAAGAAATCAGTACAATATTAAAAAAAAACAGAAGTTCCTCACTTACCGGCGGCTAAGGGGACACGCTCGCTGCTGTGGTCGCTGTGTTTTCACCCATCATGGTCGTTATTTTGCGTTCTGTCGGTCATTTATGCCCGCTACCACATCTACAAAATCTTATGATTATCCCACATAAAATTTGCTTGTATCCCGCGGCTATTTTCCACATACAAAGTCCAACTAAGTGACGGTGCACAATGATGGACGGCAGCCATATTAGCTTTCTGGGCTAAAATGCTAAAAACGGGAAAAGGAAATGAGGAGTTCTTCTTCTTTGGTGTATTACGTGTCATACATTGACTCCTCCAATGGATGTCTGCCACCTTCTGAAACTGGCAGATCAGTACAAATCAGTACAAATCCTCAATGGAGCCAATCATGTCAGAGTGAAATGACAGGTGCAGCGCCGTGCTCTGCCACTAGGCATGCAAAATCTCACACTCAAAAGGTTAACAAACACAGGACAGCAGGGAAACTAATCACAGACTGAATGTAACATGATTTTAGTGTTCAGACTCAGAAGCAGACGATAGACGTGGTTAAAAGATTAACAGTGATTTTATTATGTGAAAGGTGATGATGACGAGGGGAGAGTCTGACAAAATAAGACTGACATACAGTAATGTGAAAAAGTGTTTGCCCCCTTCCTGATTTTTCATTTTTTTGTATTTTGTCACACTTAAACGTTTCAGGTCATCAAACATATTTAAATATTAGACAAAGATAACTCAAGTAACCACAAAAAGGCAGTTTTTAAATGAAGGTATTTATCATTAACGGAAGCAAAAATCCATACCTACATGGCCCTGTGTGAAAAAGTGATTGTCCCCTAAACCTAATAACTGATTGGGTAACCCTTAGAAGCAACAACTGCAATCAAACATTTGTGTTAACTTGCAGTGAGTTTTACAGTGCTGTGGAGGAATTTTGGCCCACTCATCTTTGCAGAATTAGTGTAATTCTCCCACACAGGAGGGTTTTTGAGCATGAACCGACTTTTTAAGGTCATGCCACAGCATCTCATTTGGATTCAGGTCAGGACTTTGACTAGGCCACTCCAAAGTCCTCATTTTGTTTTTCTTAAGCAATTCAGACGTGGACTTGCTTGTGTGTTTTGGATCATTGTCCTGCTGCAGAACCCAAGTGCGCTTCAGCTTGAGGTCATGAACAGATGGTCGGACATTCTCCTTTAGGATTTTTTGGTAAACAGCAGAATTCATGGTTCCATTTACTACAACAAGTCTTCCAGGTCCTGAAGCAGCAAAACATCCCCAGCCCATCACACTACGATCACCATATTTTACTCTTGGTATGATGTTCCTTTTCTGAAATGCTGTGTTACTTTTACGCCGGATGTAATGGGACACACACCTTCCAAAAATTTACTTTTGTCTCATTAGTCCACAGAGTATTTTACTAAAAGTCTTGGGGATCATCAAGATGTTTTCTGGCAAAACTGAGACTAGCCTTTATGTTCTTTTTAATCAGCAGTGGTTGTTGTTTTGGAACTCTGCCATGCAGGCCCTTTTTGCCCAGTCTCTTTCTTATGGTGGAGTCATGAACACTGACCTTAACTGAGGCAAGTGAGACCTGCAGTTCTTTGGATGATGTTGTGGTGTCTTTTGTGACCTCTTGGATGAGTTGTCGCTATGCTCTTAGGGTAATTTTTGTCGTCTGGCCACTCCTGGGAAGGTTCACCACTGTTCCCTGTTTTCACCATTTGTGGATAATGGCTCTCACTGTGATTCGCTGAAGTCCCAAAGCTTGAGAAATGGCTTTACAGTGATCCCTCAATTATCGCGGTTAATGGGTTCCAGAACCGACCGCGAAAAGTGAAAAACCGCGAAGTAGCGTCACCCCTAATGACGTCACCCATAAATAATACGTACGTTCATTCTCTCACTCTCTCTCTCATATGATACGTGTGTGTGTGTGTGTAAGTGTACATGCATACGTAGATGTAAATAAAGTGTACAGAAATATGTTTTTAGAACTCTTTTATTCTTATAACAAGATACGTAACTCAAGATGAAGATGATTTACTGCACAGGTTAATGAGAGCTTTACTGCTCCTCAGGTGCTAGAGGCGCAGGATCGTCGAGGGAAGCTGCAGGAGGCGGCGTAGTGGCTCGACGGGAAGACTATTTCGCACAAAATGGCACAAGAGAACAGCAAAAAGTTCCACGCGGCGAGACTAAGCAACACGAGCGATAAAGAGCAATGAATGCGGTCTTCCTTCGCTGGGTGGGCGCTCGGCAGGGAGAGAAGCTGGGTAAAACGTCTCGGCCAATCAGCTTGTGAGATTCCCGAGCCGAGCCAACACGAGAACAGCGAACAGAGAGGTGGATTTTGAGTTGTGCGGCTCTCCGTGTTGATACCTGATGTTCTAATGTAGTCTACCTGCCTTCTGCTAGCGCACGCCCATTATTTCTCAATTTTGAATTTTTGATGAATATTTTTGAAAAATTCGCGATGCACTGAGGGCGCAAAAGGTGAAGCGCGAAGTAGCGAGGGATCACTGTATAACCTTTTCCTGACTGATAGATCTCAATTGCTTTATTTCTCATTTGTTCCTTAATTTCTTTGGATCGCAGCATGATATCTAGCTTTTGAGGATCTTTTGGTCTGCTTCACTTTGTCAGGCAGGTCCTATTTAAGTGATTTCTTGAGTTAGAACAGGTGTGGCAGTAATCACGCCTGGGTGTGGCTGGAGAAATTGAACTAAGCTTTCCAAAAATGTAATAAACCACAGTTAATTTATGTTTTAACCCTTTGAGTGTGAGAATTTGAGTGCCCCCAGTGGCAGACCACGGCACTGCCCCTGCCTTCTCACTCTGACTTTGTCAAAAGTAAGTGAGAATGTTTTTTTGTTTTTTTTTTAATGTTGTGGAAGATGTGAAAATGACGAGGCAGCATTCTTTCTCAGAGTCAGCTTTATTCACATCTCCATCATTTCAAAGCAGAAAAAAGAGAGAGTATGAAACAGTAACTGTCATCCTTAAATATCAGGGACTTCACACCTCATAGATTACATGTCGCACAGACCACCTTGCATAATAAAGACAGTCACAATGCATTTCACCACCTGGCATAATAAAGGCAGTCACAATGCATTTCCCTCCATGATATCACTTCCACTGTTTCCCACGCATCCTTTAATCGACCCCCCACAGTCTCCAGCCTTGCATAACAAGGCTAAGCTTCCTGCCTTTGTTCTGACCTGAAATGCGAGTCACAGAACCGGTCCAACAGGTCCATTGAGTGTTCACCACACAAGCCCCCCCAGCATTTTAGAAAAACAGAACAACAAGAAAATAACCACATGCATGCCGTGATAGCATCAATACACATCAGTCCACATGCTGGATAGGCTTCAGCCTCCTGCCGAATCTGCTGTAGCTGGGGTTCACAGTCTCTGCGGCGCTGTCCCGCTGGGGATTTGCTGTCTGGGGGTGGAAACCCTTTGTCAGTCTCTGTGGGTGTTCTGGGGAAACATTACTTTGGGAAACATTACTGTGTGAAACCCTCCGTGGTGGTCTACCTCGCCGCGGGGCCTTTGCCAACAGCACTTCCTCCTCTGCCACCACAAAAGTGGGTTTAAGTCTGTCTATGCCAATTTTCTCTTCCCTACCCCCCAAATCTAGCAAAAACTGCTTGTCCCCTGTTTCTAGCACTCAGAATGGTCCGTCATAAGGCGGTCGCAGTGGGGTTCGATGCGCATCGTGTCTAACAAAAACAAACTCTGCGTTCTTCAAAGTTTTAGGCACAAAAACGTGCGGAAAACTGTGGTGCGTGGGGCCGGGCAGCATGCTTGATTCTATGTTACTCCGCAACAGCTGAGACGGGGAGTCGTTTGGCGCAGGGTTATCTGGGAGAAACTCCCCAGGCAGCCGGAGTGGCTGCGCAAACACGAGCTCCGCTGGGGAGGCTTCTAGATCCTCTTTAGGTGCAGAACGCAACCCCAATAACACCCATGGTAACTTGTCAACCCAATTTCTATCCATCAGTGACGCTCTGAGAGCCGCTTTCAATGACCTATAAAAACGTTCGCATAACCCGTTAGCCTGCGGATTGTACGTGGTTGTGCGGTGAATTGTGACACCCAGGCTGCGGGCCATTGTCGACCAAAGCTCGGAAACAAATTGAGGGCCTCTGTCGGACGTAATGTCCGACGGAACGCCGAAGCGCGCCACCCAAGCTGTTAAAAACGCACGTGCCACTTCCTCGGCCGTGGTTGATGCCAGCGGGACCACTTCAGGCCAGCGCGTGGTGCGGTCCACCATTGTCAGAAGATGTGTGCACCCCTGTGACAGCGGGAGGGGTCCAACGAGGTCCACATGAACGTGATTGAACCTCTTGGCCGGAATGTGAAACAGTTCCAAAGGAGCTCTCATGTGCCTGTGTACTTTAGCTCATTGACACGCCATGCAGGCTGCTGCCCACTCTTTGACCTGTTTGCGGAGGCTCAGCAAAACAAATTTCTCTCCCACCATTTTGACCGACGCGCGCACTCCAGGGTGTGCCAAAGAATGAACCGAGTCAAAAACGCGGCGGCGCCACGCGGCCGGTACCACTGGACGCGGCCGTCCAGTGGAGACATCGCAGATTGGGGGGGCATACCGTCTTGCAGCACCCTGCTCTCCAGCCTTAACCCTGTTGGTCCAGACTGGAGCGCGCGCACATCCACGTCATTAACCTGCTCTGCGGCCATGGCTGCATAATCTAACCCTACGCTGACTGCGCCGCCACAGCGCGCGAGAGGCAATCTGCCACTACATTGAGTTTACCCGCCACATGCTGAATATCAGTGGTAAACTCTGATATCACAGCCAGCTGTCTCTGCTGCTGGCCTGACCATGGTTCCGAGACCTTGGCCATCGCGAATGTTAGTGGTTTATGATCAACGAACGCGGTGAAAGCGCGTCCTTCCAGCCAGAACTGAAAGTGGCGGATAGCCAAATGGGGAGCGAGCAGCTCCCTGTCGAATGTGCTGTATTTACGTTCGCTATCGCGCAAGGTCCTGCTGAAAAATGCGAGGGGCTGCCAAACCCTGGCTACATGTTGCTCCACGACCGCCCCTATGGCCACATCTGACGCGTCAGTGGTGAGCGCTATGCTGGCCGTTGGGTCTGGGTGTGCCAACAACGCAGCCTTTGCCAAGGCTGCTTTAACCTCCGAGAACGCTTGGTCCCGCTTCGGGGACCACTCGATCTTATCCGCGGGTTTCTTTTTTTTGAGCGCGGCATACAGCGGCTGCATGAGTTGCGCCGTGCGGGGGAGAAAACGGTTATAAAAATTCACCATTCCCAAAAACTCCTGCAACGCCCTGACTGTCTGCGGCCGGGGAAAATCTGCCACAGCGCGCACTTTGTCAGGCAGCGGAACTGCTCCTTCGGGGGAGACACGGTGTCCTAAAAAATCGATCTGCGCCATCCCGAACTGACACTTCGCTGGGTTGATTATTAACCCGTGATCTCCCAACCTTCGGAAAACTGTGGCCAGGTGTTTTTCATGTTCGTCTTCGGACGCGCTGGCTACTAAAATATCGTCCAGGTAGATGAACACGAAAGGGAGATCGCAAAGCACCGCGTCCATCATGTGTTGGAACGTCTGAGCAGCCCCTTTAAGTCCGAATGGCATGCGTAAAAACTCGAATAAACCAAACGGAGTTATTACCGCTGTTTTGGGTATGTCCTCAGCGTGCACTGGGACTTGGTGGTAACCGCGGACCAAGTCTATTTTTGAAAAAATGCGCACCCCTGCCAAATGAACCAAGAAATCTTGGATATGTGGGATTGGGTAGCGGTCGTGCGCTGTAGCGTTGTTTAACCTGCGAAAATCCCCGCAAGGGTGCCATGATCCGTCAGCTTTCGGGACCATATGTAGGGGGGAAGCCCACGGACTGTTTGAACGTCTGATAATGCCCAACCTCTCCAGGTTGGCGAACTCCTCGCGCGCTATGGCCAGCTTAACTGTGTCCAAGCGCCAAGCTTTTGCAAAAATGGGCGGTCCGGTAGTGGTAATAAAATGCTCCACCCCGTGCTTAGCAACTGTTGCCGAAAATGTGGGAACCATGAGTGCTGGGAACTGAGTGAGCAGTGTGTGGAACTTACCACCTGCTGTTGTGACGTTGGCTTGTGCTGTAGGCGGGGCCACTCGCGCTGCACAGGGGACAGAATCAAAAGAAAATGCATTAACCAGGCGCCTGTTAGTGAGATCAACCAACAACCCATGTGAGCACAAAAAATCAGCCCCCAGCATATTGAAATTTACTGTTGCTACAACAAAAGTCCACTCATATGCATGGTCGTGTAGAGACAGAAGCAGAGTCTTCTCACCAAAGGTCTTAATCTCCGAGCCATTCGCCTCTGTCACCAGGGGACCTCCGGAACCCGCCAGTCTGTCCGCATAGGAAGGAGTAATGAAACTCAACTGGGAGCCTGTGTCGACGAGGAACTGCCTCCCGGAGCGTGCGTCCGACAAGTAGAGCAGCTTGTTCTCTTCCCCGAGGGCCGTGGCTGCTACCGACCCCCGGTCTTGGCGTTTCCCGAACGCCCAAACTGGCACGGCGGTACACACTTGCGTGCCCTCTCTGCGAAGCGGCAATGGTAGAAACAAAAGACATCCGGTCCACGCTCCCTGGCCCTTGCCGCCGCCGTTGTCGGTGAGTCTGGCACCGCTGTCTCTGGCCTCCTGTCATCTGTGGTTGTCGCGCCGAGTTCTGCTGCAGCGGCCGTGGCTGCGCGCCGCTTGGTGGCGTTGACAATCCGCTGCGCCTCTCGGCCCAGCGCACGGTAGTCCCGTAGGGCCAACAGTGGCGAACTGCCCAGAGCCGCTCTCGCTGCTGACGGTAGGGTCCTGAGGAAGAGGTGGGTGAAAATGAAGTGATCATCGTCAGAGTCTTTCAACCTCAACAACTTCTCCATCAGGCTCGCGGGCATGTCGTTTTCCCCCTCTGTCAGCGCCAGGAGCCTCTCTGCTCGCTCCTCCACCGAGGGGGTGAATTGCTGGATGAGTGCAGCCTTCAACGCGTTGTATTTGTCGCTCTCCGGTGGCTGGTCGATCAGGCTCTCCATATGCTGGGCCGTGTTGTTGTCCAGCTTTGCGACTACGTGGTAGAATTTTGTGACATCTACCGATATCCTCCGGAGGTTGAACTGCGCCTCAACTGCGTTGAACCAGGAGCGCGGATTGTTCTGCCAGAAGTCCGGTAGCTGGACTGTAGCGGCGTTCGCTTGGCTGGGGGCTCCTGATGTGGCTGGCCCGGGGGAATTTCTTTCTTCCATGATACGTCTCAGGGTCACCAGTGTGGAAGATGTGAAAATGACGAGGCAGCGTTCTTTCTCAGAGTCAGCTTTATTCACATCTCCATCATTTCAAAGCAGAAAAAAGAGAGAGTATGAAACAGTAACTCTCGTCCTTAAATATCAGGGACTTCACACCTCATAGATCACATGTCCCACAGACCACCTTACATAATAAAGACAGTCACAATGCATTTCACCACCTGGCGTAATAAAGACAGTCACAATGCATTTCCCTCCATATCACTTCCACTGTTCCCCACGCATCCTTTAATCGACCCCCCACAGTCTCCAGCCTTGCATAACAAGGTTAAGCTTCCTGCCTTTGTTCTGACCTGAAATGCAAGTCACAGAACCGGTCCAACAGGTCCATTGAGTGTTCACCACAATGTACTGATTTCTTGTTCATATACTTTGAAGATAAGATGATGAGGTACCTCTGTACAAAAAGCGGTGTCAAAAGACTGAACCATTTTTTTGTGTAAATACATCCAAAGTCCAGTGTTGACTGAGTTATGGAATTTAAAGAGGTGCCATGACATTATGCAAATTAGATGCATAAATGTATTCCTATCTGAAACTTTGAATCATATTTTCCATCTTTCTAATTGACAGTAAGCCATTATCTTTTACCACTTTCAAGTTATAGCTTTGGAAATCTGAACTATTTTATTGACAAAAAATATTTATCACTCTTGACCACTAGGGGGTATGTCGCAGTTTGGTACCATACACATTTAAAGGGTTAACAGGGTGGACAATCATTTTTTCACAGGGCCATATAGGTTTGGATTTTTTTTTTACCCTTAAAAATAAACACCTTCATTTAAAAACTGCATTTTGTGTTTACTTGTGTTATCTTTGTCTAATATTTGAATTTGTCTGATGATCTGAAACATTTAAGTGTGACAAACATACAATAAAATGAGAAATCAGGACGGGGGCAAACACTTTTTTCACACCACTGTATGAACTAAAGACAGACAAGGAATGAAAACAGAACATTACTAAATAACCAAGGAGTAAGGAACACAACTGACTGATAATAGCAATAACAAGTCCAAAACTAACAAAGATCATGACAGTACCCCATCCTCAAAGGCGGATTACAAATGCCACCAAGACACAAACAAGGGACAACCCAAACTGGGTGGGTAGAGGGAGACATAGGATGGGCACGAAGAAACCAACACAAACCAAGCAAAATGAAAAACAGTTCATCGAGCGGTCGACCGGCATCCATGGACCACCACTCAGGAAAGAACAGCAAGTCGGGGGGGCGCCCAGTGTCCATGGGCCCCCAAACCAGAGACCACGATGCATCGGGTGGGAAGGGGTGACCAAAGTCTTTGGTAAACAATGTGTGTTTATTTTGGATACAATTTTCTATGATTTTGATATTAACTTGTTTCTTAAATTATATTTGTCACCTACAAAGGATTCCGATGAGCATCTCTCTTCAAGAACTCTCATTAATTTCTGCATGATTCATTAAGAATTATATGTAATCTCTCCAAATCAAATGAATTAAATATAGTAGGTCAACACCTTCTAATTTAGTGCCTTTACTAGCAAGCCATTGTGGTGCATGTGTAGGATGTTGGACTCTAGTGCTGAAGGCTGCGGGTTTGAGTCTTTGTTTAATGCAATTTCACAGTGTCATCAGTATTACGTTTTTGTCAGCTTCAACTATGGACCTTGAGTTAATGGTGAAAAAGGCCCATGGCCATTTTTAACTGCAGCATTATATATATATATATATATATATATATATATACGTATGTGTGTGTGTGTGTGTGTGTACTGTATACACACACACACACACACACACACACAAAACTACAGACACATTGCAGAACACACAATGAGAAACTGAGACTGTCTGCTACAGATTGATCTTTTTTCATGTTCACTCCATGGTTCTTTTTCAGTGTGTTTCTATTTATATACGTATATTTCCAGCTGTTAAAAATTACTCGCCTGCATCCTCTGTGCCCTGTGAGAGAGTATTCTCAAAAGCTGTTGACATAACTGTACAATGACAATAAAGCCTATTCTTCTATTCTTCTAATAAAAATAAAATCCCCTTATTCCAATGACAACTGATTATTTCATAATAAAAATGGATAAGTAACACAAGCACATTCACTGTAGTCACCCCAGTTTAATCATTTCTTTTTTCCCTTATGATCATTGATGTTTCTTAAAGGACAGCACATTTATTGAAATGAAAAAAACACACATCAAAACAATATTGCCCTTGTAAAAATCTGCATGTTGTGTACTTTTTGTCTAGCAGACGGCTTAGAAGAGCAAATGAAGTTTCACATGTGGCTTCATCCATATAAACCAATTTGATGAAAAGCTTCAAGGCTTCAAGAAAGCCTCATCTGGCCATCGCTAAATACTAATGCTACTGTTTACAATATTAAACTAGAAAAGCACTCGGAGAGCGCAGACCTCCGCCAAGCACCACAGTTTCCCCATACAGTCTTCAGATTCCTTGACCATGAAAACATATGACAAGCAGTGGTTCAGTAGTTATTCACGAAAATGGCATTTTCCGTAATGGCAGCCACAGTTCCCCCCATACAGTGTTTGTGTGTACGTTTTCAGATTCCTTGACCATGAAAACATATGACAAGCAATTGGATTGACAATGATAGGGTTAGTGGTTCAGTAGTTATTCACGAAAATGGCATTTTCCGTAATGGCGGTTTAGCGCCACAGTTCCCCCCATACAGTGTTTGTGTGTACGTTTTCAGATTCCTTGACCATGAAAACATATGACTAGCAATTGGGTTGACAATGATAGGATTAGTGGTTCAGTAGTTATTCACGAAAATGTCATTTTCCGTAATGGCGGCCACAGTTCCCCCCATACAGTGTTTGTGTGTACGTTTTCAGATTCCTTGACCATGAAAACATATGACAAGCAATTGGATTGACAATGATAAGATTAGTGGTTCAGTAGTTATTGACGAAAATGGCATTTTCCGTAATGGCGGTTTAGCGCCACAGTTCCCCCCATACAGTGTTTGTGTGCATGTTTTCAGATTCCTTGACCATGAAAACATATGACTAGCAATTGGATTCACAACAATTGGATTGACAATGATAGGATTAGTGGTTTAGTAGTTATTCACGAAAATGGCATTTTGCGTAATGGCAGTTTTCTTGTGGACAGTGATCCAGATCACCACCAAAATCTAATCATCTGTAGGATACCCCATTTCTGACAATCTGTGAAAATTTCATGAAAATCCGTCCATAACTTTTTGAGTTATCTTGCTAACAAACAGACAAACAAACAGACAAACAAACAGACAAACAGACAAACAGACAAACCAACGCCGATGATCACATAACCTCCCCCTTTGGCGGAGGTGAAAATGATCCCTGATTTACACTGAAGGAGTCTTTTATGCAGGTCCGGAGGAGGACAGGATTTCTTCCAGGAAGACTCCAAGGCAAACCTTTCCCATGTGCCTCTGTTACTATCCCTTCTCGTCCATCACTAAAAATATGCAACAAGTCTTTTTTTTATGGATGCCAGATCCAGCACACTCTGAAATGTAATGGTATTTACTGTATTTATTAACTGTCTTTAAAAATACATTTATCCCGTGTCTTGCTGCTCAGCGGGTGCTGGGGGGGGGGGGGGTCAGTTACCTGCTGTTTGTAGGATGTTTTTACGGTTAGAACCAGTTTTTTGAGCATGTTCAAAACAAGAGGAACTACCGGTGTCTTGCCAAAAAGTGATGGGCCACCAGAAACTGATCAGGGAAACTGAGGGGGCCTCGCTCGGCTAAAGCCATTTCTCTTCTGATTCTGAGGCTGAGGGCTGCTTTTGAGCAAAGCAGACATAACATTTGGTCAGTGCAATTAGTAAAGGTATGTCTGTGAATATTTAATGGGGTGAGGGATTAGTCATAATTTTAGTCCCATGAGTTTTGTGTTAGAAAAATCAGATGTGACATTTGTCCTGCAGCTTTTAATGTTTTTTTCCTTCTATGTTAAGAAAAGTGTGCTGAAATTAACAAAATCCATGTATAATGATGTAGAATCAATAAAGCTTTTCTTTCCCATTAATACTAGTGTTTGTGCAATATTTACCTCTTATAATTATATATTGTAAGTAGAATCCATAAAATGTATGCTTCATCTGACAAAAATTCATTAAAGCTCCCAATTTGGATTCAGTTTTATCTGCCAAAAATTACTTGATTTGGTTCTTCAAGGTTGCATTGTGAAGATTATAATATAACATGTTCTGTCCAACTTGTACATAGTCTCAAAGGGCTGTTATAGCTTATTAATGTTATTTCACCTGCTAAAAATTGATTAAAGGTCTGTTGATTGAAACAGTTTGCATTCTTTAAAAATAACTTGTTTTGGTTGTGTAGGGTTAAATTATGAATATAATGCTATAACTTGCTCTGTCACACTTGTAAAAGGACAATAATTCTTTATTTGGCCTGCCAAAAACTGGATAGATAGATAGATAGATAGATAGATAGATAGATAGATAGATAGATAGATAGATAGATAGAGTGGGGGAAAAAAGTATTTAGTCAGCCACCAATTGTGCAAGTTCTCCCACTTAAAAGATGAGAGAGGTCTCCAATTTTCATCATAGGTATACTTCAACTCTGAGAGACAAAATGAGAAAAAAAAAATCCAGAAAATCACATTGAAGGATTTTTAATGAATTAATTTGTAAATTCTTCGGTAAAATAAGTATTTGGTCAATAACAAAAGTTCATCTCAATACTTTGTTATATACCCTTTGTTGGCAATGACAGAGGTCAAATGTTTTCTCTAAGCTTTCACAAGGTTTTCACACACTGTTGCTGGTATTTTGGCCCATTCCTCCATTCAGATCTCCTCTAGAGCAGTGATGTTTTGGAGCTGTCGCTGGGCAACACAGACTTTCAACTCCCTCCAAAGATTTTCTATGGAGTTGAGATCTGGAGACTGGCTAGGCCACTCCAGGACCTTGAAATGCTTCTTACGAAGCCACTCCTTCGTTGTGAAAGGGTTAATGTATAGTTAGTGCCAGAATAATAATTCTGTAAGTGATCTCCCATTATGCTCTACACATATTCCATACAAATTCTGTTTGCATGCTTATGAACAATTATGTTATGTTATATGTTCCTGAGATAATAGAAATGAGACAAAAGTATAGAGCTCTCTCCCTTTTTTCTCACTTTTAAGTCAGGTCTCTTCACATTAGTTACACACCCAAAAACAGCATTCTCACACACTCTTTTGATAGCACATTTAAACTGGCCAATCAGAAGGTCGCGTATAAGCCCCTCCTATTGTAGTAGATCGTCCCACCTGAGAGAATAACTGTAACGTGCACCCGGAAGTCGGGGTTCAGTCTGACCAGCTCCAGAGGGAGCTGCGTCACGCTGCATCCAGCGCTGCTTGCTTTACATGTGACTTCTAAATAAATGTACCATCCTTTAAATTGAAGAAATCTCCGGTTTGTTCTTGGACCTTTCAATCAAAGAATCGGGTATTTTTCTAACAATTGGTGCCGGTGACCCGGATTGAATCACGTATTCCGAGACGAGCCTGAAAAAACTACATCGGAAGGACCCTTTTTAGTTGACTGTGGCGACGCCTGAATGAAACAAAAAGGTAAGCAGAAAGCCTTTTTACGCAAATTTCTGCAGTTTGGCCATTCTAAATTTACAGTCGTCTGATTAAGGGGTATATCCGATCTCGAAATTTATCATTTGGTTGGGAGTCACATGTAAAGTTTAAATAATAGTTTGAAAAGTTAAAGGGAGTGCACGTGTTCTATTTTCAGTCTGAGATAGAACGGCCGCGGTCAATGGACATGTATGACGGGTGCATGGTCCGCCAAATTTTGAAACGTTTTGGATTCAGTCTGAGCCAAAATGACGAGACTTAGGATGCCAGGGTGACTAATAATCACCCAGGTTCGTCTCCCAAATGAAAAGAGCCAGGTTTTAGCAATCTGATGCCGGGGGGAGCCATGGAAGTGTTCGACCCGATGCCACTCTGGGAGTGAGGCCGCGGTCATTTAATTTGCTAAACACAAGACACCGCTTGTTCTCGTAGCCGAAAAGAGGCCACGGGAGAAAGTGTCCGCTGTGATTAGAGTTAATCACGGTACCGCTTGTGCATTGGGGGATCTGCCGAGACCTCAGTGAAAGTACCCTCTGTTTGACAAAAGATTAAATGGATCGGCGAGATTGTGGGTTGCAGTCTGTACCCAGAATTGATAAGACAATAGGAGGCAACGGCCGTGCCTGTCTTCCAAATTGAAATCCAGGGTTAGCCTGATTTCGGTTGCAGCAGTGAGTTTATATAAAGATACTCTTAATACGTTATAAGAACCTCAGACTACATCATGAGTGAGTAACGTAGCAAGCAGCCGCAAGAATCTTTTTTCCACCTTTAGTGAGGGTCTGCTCATAAGTATAAAAAATAACTAAGGTACTCTTAATACGTTAAAGAATCTCAGACTACAGCATGAGTGAGTAACGTAACAAGCAGCCGCAAGAATCTTTTTTCCAGTTTTAGTGAGGGTCTGCTCATAAGTATAAAATAATAGCTTACAGAATTGCATAAGATTCTTTTATTCCAACAATAGTGAATGCATTCATAAGTATAGAACTGATTTCTGTAAAATTTTGTGTCCTTAGGGGATAAACGTGTGGGTTGGGAAATACCAGGAGCTGAGAATATTTAGTAAAATTTTTTCCCACAATGATTTAACTAATGGCGGGCTCCGGACCGCATGGTCAGAACAAAGGAATGGACCCACAACCGAGTGGAGGTGAAATTGGTAAAACAGGTTACTGAGGATTATTTGAGGTAACAGCATTAAAATGAAGCGCTAAATTAAAGTTGTAAAGCTGTGGTAGTGTGTGTATAGCTGGGATTAAGGAGGCAGTGCTCCATTTTTCTTAAACTTAAAAAAAAAAAAAAAAAAAAAGCACATGGTTTGTGAACAATAGGCTCAGGGGCCATTTTGCACGTGTCCCACTTACTGCGCATGCGAGGGCGCCATTTTGAATCACCTTCAAGCTGTGGCACAGTGCCTCCATCGTGTGGCCAAATATAGGAAGTGCACTATTTCACGAAATTACTGCCAACAAAACTTAAAACCTTAAGAATAAATCTGGAACTTTATCTCTCTGGTTGAAAGGAAGGCTTTAAAAATTCCATGCATGGTGAAAAAACAAAAGACCTCAGGGGCCTGCTAAAATGCAGGTTTGCCCATAATGAGGCAAAGCATACCCGTTCGGCTTGGAGAGATGAAAGGTTCAATTTTAAATTAGGCAGAAGGAGGTTTACAATAAAACTGGAGAATAAGGAGATTTATTCCTCAACAAAACTAGGAAATCCTAGGTGGACACTATATAAAGGTGAGAGAATTTAAATGAAAAATTGCAGGTTGGTATAGATAAGTAAATATATAAATGAATTAAAATTATAAATACAAAAATAATTAAATGAACACAACAAACGAAAATATGAATGAATAAAATAAATAGGAGTTTTTGTTGTGGAGATGAGAGTGGGCAGAATATGGAAAAGGAAATTTGTTTTTGAAGAAAATTGAAAACTGATGAAATGTTAAAGTTTTGTGCAGGACGCAAGAAAAAAAAATATGGAGAAACGATTGGAGGAAAGAAAAACGTAAGAATAAGAGACTTATGCTGCAACGTGGGAGTCGTCAGCAAGTCTTAGACCAACTGCTGGGTCGAGAGGAAGAGCTGAGGACCCCAAGACGAAAGATGATGACGAGGAAGACCATTCTGCCATCACAGATTATTTGTAAACACAGTGTGCTAATGATAATACATAAATCATACATAGCTCACCACACGGATGTAGGGGTGTGAGACTTATAGGGTTCTTGCGTTATTTATCTCCATCATGCTAATTACGGTAAGGTAATCTGAATAAGGGAGAAGGTTAGAAGCTCTGAATACAACAATGCATGGATGTCTCCTAACGTTGAATAATATTGTTTACTACCTACCCACTGAACATATAGGCCCCATCACCCAACACACACACCACAACACAAACACCACATGCAGATTTCACATAGCCAACAATCACACACTCAAGGCTACTGGGAGATAACTTACAACAACACATAGATAACTACAGTTGTAGTGAATAAGGATAAAACTTTACAAGCTCCATGCATTGTGATGGCAACCCCTCAGACCATTATTGGTCCTGCCCCAGCTGAGCCCTTTGTGTCGACACTTGACCAAAGGTGTAGGGTAGAGGGAAAATGCACGCCGGAGAGCACCAGACCATCACGACGTGTGCCCGTGACATTGAAAAGGTCGTAGGGCGAGTGACTGTATGACTTCAGTCCCCAGAAGAAGAATGGACTGGTACCCGAGCGCATCCACCGCACCTCCAGCATCCAGGGTGGAGCCAGGAGCTCGAGCCTTACCAACACCAGCGTGTCCACCTCTTTCCAGCGACAGGGGGGTGGCATCCCTGGGACAGCATCACTGAGCTGTTCACTGGCTGGACTGGATGTTGCATACCCTCTGCTGCACCCACCAGACTGTCCTGTAGACCTCATGGGATGAGGTGTGCCTCTGAGAGCGGGGACACAGTTGTTTCGTTCCTGTGTCACCAAGATGGAACTGTGCTCCACAGCTGCAGATATGGGAAGCAGACACAGAGGAAGGTCGAACCTCTGTCGCAACCGTGCGATGAGTGCAGCTAAATGATGTGAGCCCTGGCAAGGGTCAACCGGTGGACAAAGGTTTCATGAACTTTGTGGACTGACTCTATTCGACCCTATGACCCATACATGGTCCACTCCACTGGACAAAGAACAATGATCATGAGGAGACCTCGAGGGGGGTACAGGACCTGGTGACAGTTCACCTCTGAGACATCACTGCACCGTGCTAAGGTGTCCACAGGGGGGAGGCACGGGTAGCAGAACCAATGGTGCAAGCCTCTTGGGTTGACACACAATGCAGGGACCTGCCTTATTCACCATCTGTTAATTGCTAGAGTCTCTCACACCATACATGGTTGACATGATAAAATCATGTCAAAGGGGGGATTGAAAGGGTTAATGTATAGTTAGTGCCAGAATAATAATTCTGTAAGTGATCTCCCATTATGCTCTACACATATTCCATACAAATTCTGTTTGCATGCTTATGAACAATTATGTTATGTTATACAGTATGTTCCTGAGATAATAGAAATGAGACAAAAGTATAGAGCTCTCTCCCTTTTTTCTCACTTTTAAGTCAGGTCTCTTCACATTAGTTACACACCCAAAAACAGCATTCTCACACACTCTTTTGATAGCACATTTAAACTGGCCAATCAGAAGGTCGCGTATAAGCCCCTCCTATTGTAGTAGATCGTCCCACCTGAGAGAATAACTGTAACGTGCACCCGGAAGTCGGGGTTCAGTCTGACCAGCTCCAGAGGGAGCTGCGTCACGCTGCATCCAGCGCTGCTTGCTTTACATGTGACTTCTAAATAAATGTACCATCCTTTAAATTGAAGAAATCTCCGGTTTGTTCTTGGACCTTTCAATCAAAGAATCGGGTATTTTTCTAACAGTTGCCCGGGCAGTGTGTTTGGGATCATTGTCATGCTGAAAGACCCAGCCACGTTTCATCTTCAATGCCCTTGCTGATGGAAGGAGGTTTTCACTCAAAATCTCACGATACATGGCCCCATTCATTCTTTCCTTTACACGGATCAGACATCCTGGTCCCTTTGCAGAAAAACATCCCCAAAGTATAATGTTTTCACCCCCATGCTTCACAGTAGGTATGGTGTTCTTTCTCCTCCAAACACGACAAGTTGAGTTTTTACCAAAAAGTTCTATTTTGGTTTCATCTGACCATATGACATTCTCCCAATCCTCTTCTGGATCATCCAAATGCTCTCTAGCAAACTTCAGACGGGCCTGGACATGTACTGGCTTAAGCAGGGGGACACGTCTGGCACTGCAGGATTTGAGTCCCTGGCAGCGTAGTGTGTTACTGATGTAGCCTTTGTTACTTTGGTCCCAGCTCTCTGCAGGTCATTCACTAGGTCCCCCCACGTGGTTCTGGGATTTTTGCTCACCGTTCTCGTGATCATTTTGACCTCACGGGGTGAGAGCTTGCGTGGAGCCCCAGATCGAGGGAGATTATCAGTGGTCTTGTATGTCTTCCATTTTCTAATAATTGCTCCCACAGTTGATTTTTTCACACCAAGCTGCTTACCTATTGCAGATTCAGTCTTCCCAGCCTGGTGCAGGTCTACAATTTTGTTTCTGGTGTCCTTTGACAGCTCTTTGGTCTTGGCCATATAGTGGAGTTTGGAGTCTGACTGTTTGAGGTTGTGGACAGGTGTCTTTTATACTGATAATGAGTTCAAACAGGTGCCATTAATACAGGTAACGAGTGGAGGACAGAGGAGCCTCTTAAAGAAGAAGTTTCAGGTCTGTGAAAGCCAGAAATCTTGCTTGTTTGTAGGTGACCAAATATTTATTTTACCGAGGAATTTACCAATTAATTCATTAAAAATCCTTCAATGTGATTTTCTGTTTTTTTTTTCTCATTTTGTCTCTCATAGTTGAGGTATACCTATGATGAAAATTGGAGACCTCTCTCATCTTTTAAGTGGGAGAACTTGCACAATTGGTGGCTGACTAAATACTTTTTTTCCCCATTGTAGATAGATAGATAGATAGATAGATAGATAGATAGATAGATAGATAGATAGATAGATCCCAAACTGGTAAATTATAGGACTTAATCTGAATTGAAACTCCAGAAATCCAATCATAACCAGTTTATTCATGTGCATGTAAACATAGTCAATGATCAGGTTTACATGTACACTAATAAACCGGTTATGATTGAATTCCTGCAGTTATCAGATTATTCTGTTTACATGGCCACTTGAATAATCCAATAAAGGCCATGTAACCTGGGTCATTACTCATTCAGATTGTTCATGTTTCGTAAAAGATCAATGGTTCAATAAATGTAAACATTTCACAATGTACTTGTACTTCTTTGTACTAAATTTGGAGCTGCCATTAGGTTGTTTTCCTACTATTTTACTGATCTGGCCCACTTGAGATTAAATCCTGCGGTATGTGTCCCCCGAGCTAAAATGAGTTTGACACCCCTGACTTAGAGGGTCAAGGTAACTGCAATGCCCTGTCACTGGACATGACAAGGACAGACAGTGTGTAATAGTTACTCTTTGGGAGGAGCAACTGTGACAGTCACACAGTGTTCTATAGTGGACAAACATGTCCTTTGCATTCATGGCCATGGCACTGGGATGTAAAGTGGTGTAAATATGCGCTGAAAGACAAAGCGCTCCACCCATTAGTCTGTATATAATGAGAACACAAGCACATGTGTTTTGGAAGTGTTACAATCAGTGTAGAAGTGTGTTTCTCTCGTGAAATGCTAATCAAACACCCACAGCTACTGTAACTGTAAAGCTGGTGACAGGCTGAGTGTTTCTGTGGCTTTTATCCAATCAGAGCTCCGCGGGGACTCAGTCAGACAGACCATGAAGAAAACATGTCGGTAATGGTCGTGTTGCGTGTGTTTGTGGGTAAATGGGAGAATAAATGACTCAATGGGGGGATGGATTGCCGTGTGAGTAGCTGAGGGATGACAGGCGGTGTGGGCTTTTCGCTCGAGTCCCTCGAGGTGCTCTCAGACCAGATGGTGTTCGTCTGAGAGTCCGTGACCGTGCTGTGACAGCCTGAAAAAAAAGCACTCTTTGGAAAAAATAAACAAAAAAGTGAAAGTTGTATTTGGTCCAGATGCTATGTGCTTGGCAGTTGAGAGTAGTGAGCTTCATTGAGGATTCTCATTTCATGGGATAGAATGGAGCAATCTTGGCAAATGGTGAAAATAAAAAGAAGAACGACTTTAACGGGTCCTTCTGGAGCACCTGTAGGACTTCTAAACCCACCCACACATTCTCGTCCACCGTTTTCTGCTCAGGCGCCCTCTGCCATATGTTAAACATCCCTATGGAACCAATTAATCCAAGGGACTTTACATTGAGTTGTGGTTTTGAGATGGAGTTACATCCTGGGCTGCTGGGTACACAGTTGGTGTGGGATCTTCAGTGGATCTCAAACTTAGTTCTGCAGCAACAACATGGTGTAATTATGAGCAAATTCTAGCAAATAGCCAGTGCTGTTTGGGCTTCCTCCTTTATTTTAGTGTCCTTTTTTCTTGTAAATTTTCAAAGTTTTTCTGTAATTTGTGAACTTTTTCTTATGATGTTGCAACTTCATTCTGATACATTTTTAACTTTTTTCTGGCAAATTTTCAACTTTTTTTCCCATTAATTTTCAGCCTTTTACTTGTAAATCTGTCATTTTTTCATCAAAAATGTTTAACTTTTTACTGTAAATTTTCAACTTTTTCACATAAATTTTTCAACTTTTTCTGATAAACTGTGTGCACAGGTGGAAATCCATGGCGGCGGACCGAGCGCACCCTGCACTTCATCAAGTCCTCCTTTCATTCCCTCTGCAACCAGGGCCGAAGACATTGTCTCTCTGGCCACAGCCTTTGGGACCAAGCCTGGGCTGTTCTCCAACTCGCCTACAGTAAGACTGAATATAACTGTACCACCTCTCCAGAGTGTTGATGCTAACCCCCCTTGTCTCTGCTCTTCCATAGGGTTGCCAGTCTGTATGGTGCTCTGCTCGCCCCAGCTATTACATTCGTACACACACTCACACACTCATACAGTAAGTACACTGCACAATAAAGATAATTGAGTTTATTTCTGAGTCTGTGTCTGCTTCCTGGGTCTCGAATCCTGTCAATTCTAGTCCCTCCACTAATTACAGTATTTGTGGTCCCAGCTTGTTTATTAATCCACAGTTGATAATATAATGTATTTCACATCCAGTGCTTAATTTGTATCATCAGAGGTCATGGAATGCAGAGGGGTGACATTCCTACAGTTGAGTGGGCTGGAGGAATGTCACCAATAGTGACATAAAAATGACTCATTACACTAAGAAAAATACACAAAGAAGAAAAAAAAAAATAAATCGGTCTGATTTTCCAACTAAATAAACCTAAACAACCCCTTTTTTAAGACCAAAGCAACATTTATACAAGTATAATGCTGATGTCTAGCTGACTTATTGCCAATGAGCAAACAACCTCTATAGGATGTACTCCTAATGTGAACTAGCTGATGTTGGCCCAATGTGTGTGTGCTTTAGAGGTAGATTATTTTTTGATTTTGATTTGATTTTGTATACTTTATTGATCCCCAGAGGGGAAATTGAGGTCATCCACCTGGATGGATGAAGCAGCCATGGTACGGCGCTATCCCTTAACCATTCACACACACATTCACACCTAGGGCCACTTTAGAGTCTCCAGTTAACCTAACTTATTCCAAGCTTTGATAAAACAGAGACCAGCCAGCCAACTACACTACAAACCTTAGATAAGGGGTGTGACAGGTGGAGGGGTGGGGAATCTAACCATCAACCCCTGTGATTACCCTGAACCAAATCTGCCCAGGACGACATTAATGTAAAGATTTTTATCAGGAAACTGTTATTAGTGCCCTGCTGTTGTGGGTTGTCGCGGTTTCATTCTGTGGTCCTCTAGCATCCCAGTTGTGGTTGGTGACAGACCATCAGTCTGGACCCAGTTGCTGTGGTCCATCTGGTCTCTGTGGTCGCTCATCTGAGGGTTATAAAGCGGTAAAAGCCATCTCACAGGGGCCAGTGCATTACTTACTGTTGGAGTGCTGCTCCACACCAAGCACACACCATCATTAAGTATTCCTGATAAATAAATCAGTACATGCATGCCACACAACCATATGGTTGAGCGCACATGTGCACTCACACACACACACACACACACAAACATGCGTACCACTCTGTCAACATGGTGATCCCACTGCCCCCTGCACTGATTTCACCGTCATGAATAATGCATCAGTTAAATGCTTAGATTGAATTATTTGGATGTTTTATTCAGAAGGGGTGCTGGTGGTTGGTCGAATAAGATGACCAGGAGATATGGTGGCAGTGGGGGGCAAGGGGGGGAGGTAAAACACCTAAGTGTCTGGGCCCTGTGGAACATGATTTGGATTAATTAGTAATGGTTGTGGCGATGTTAAAATAAGACACGGCGTCTGGAGTTTTAATGAAGTTTATTGATCAAATCATTGCCATCACGGAGCTCACCCCAGCTGCTGCATAAGCATGCTGGAGCGAAGCTCTCAGGCTCTCATGAGCTGTAGTCAGAAGCAGAAAGAGGAAGAACAGAGGGTGAACATATGAATTCAGCCACTTAAATACCCAGCAACGGACAATACATCAAAGGCATTTTATCATCAAAGGAAATGCATTCAGACATGTGACATTTGTACCACAATGCGAGCAGGAAGCATGAATGTTTGCATTTGCGTCATACATATCCACAGGACGCTGGTGCCTGAACTAAGCACAGGAAGGCTGCCTATTGATCTCAACACACACATCTCACTGTCCTGTTAATTGCTGTAGTCGAGCGCTGTGTTTGTCCGTGGCTGCTGTGGGGGGGTACCCCATACACTCCCCCCCCCCAGAGGGCTTAGCGGGGAGCTGAGACCTCGGTAGTCCCGCTTTGGTGGCGAGCTGCGGGGAAAGTCTGTGCCGGGGAAGGGAGGAGGGTGGGGGTAGCAAGTGGCGGGGGATGTCCATGGCTGTGGGAAGAAAAGTTAGTCTCTGATTCCTCTCGCGATTCAGTCCGGCAATGAAGAAAAACAGGAGCTGAAGCTATGTGAGGGACTTGGCGTTTAGGCTTTAGGTGCGTTCGCGGCCCTAAAGCCCTCGGGGACAGCTGACGGCTGGATTCCCGTCGTGCGCCGTGGCTGAGACTTACACCAAATCCTGTGTGCGGGCTGCGTGTGTGCTTCAGGTGTGTGAGCAGTCCTGAAGAGCCGTGTGCAGCGGCGGAGGATGATGTATAAGTCTGTAGAGCCAGCTTGTCTCTGGTGCGCGGCACGTGCTGCGGCCACGTGCCTTCCAGCTGCGCTGTTCTGATGCGAGGCTTCTGTGCATGGCCGGTCCGCTGTCGCGAGGCGAATCAGGGTCAGGGGGCTTGATGGAGATCTGCGCAGTCGGCGCCGATTGTGTCCCCTGTTCGGGCTGTTGGTCGTCGCTCGTGCCGGGTCATGGTGCGTTCAGGTCCACGCGTTCTCCGTCGGCCATGGGCCGCCGTCGTGGAGAGAGGGCAAGGTGTGTGCGCTCTCGTGTGGAGACACAGAATCGTGTGTCAGGAGCCGTGAGAGCGGCCGGTCCAGCGTGGATGTGCCGATCTAGGCGTGCAGACCTCACCATGAAATTTCCTCAGCTTTCCCGGTCGTGGGTGGTCTCCGAAGAGCGTCAAAGTCTCCCTGAAGCAGAAAGGAAGGGCAGATCAGTCGGGCTGCCGCGTTCGCTCGTCGTCGGAGAATCACTGCCGGGTGCTGCGTTTGCTGGCAGCGTGTTCTTTTCAGTGTCAGGTCGCCAGCGTGGTTGTCCAGACCAGAAGTTTGCGTCGCACAAAGCGTGTGCGTCTGCGGGGTCACCAGTGTGGCGATGTTAAAATAAGACACGGCGTCTGGAGTTTTAATGAAGTTTATTGATCAAATCATCGCCATCACGGAGCTCACCCCAGCTGCTGTATAAGCATGCTGGAGCGAAGCTCTCAGGCTCTCATGAGCTGTAGTCAGAAGCAGAAAGAGGAAGAACAGAGGGTGAACATATGAATTCAGCCACTTAAATACCCAGCAACGGACAATACATCAAAGGCATTTTATCATCAAAGGAAATGCATTCAGACATGTGACATTTGTACCACAATGCGAGCAGGAAGCATGAATGTTTGCATTTGCGTCATACATATCCACAGGACGCTGGTGCCTGAACTAAGCACAGGAAGGCTGCCTATTGATCTCAACACACACATCTCACTGTCCTGTTAATTGCTGTAGTGGAGCGCTGTGTTTGTCCGTGGCTGCTGTGGGGGGGTACCCCATAATGGTGAGTGTGAGGTGGGGTCACTGCTTGTAGAGGAGCGTTTTTCAACCAGGGCCCCTGGAATGTTTAGGATTCTGTGGGAAATTTTCTTATTTCACTTGTTAATTTGTCAAAAAAATGCAAATTATTTGTCAGTGTCAATTTGTCAACAACAGCAAATAATTTGCAATGTGTTGGAGTAACTAAGAAGTGAAGTTAGAAAATTTCCAACAGAAAACTGAATGTTCCAAGGACCCCTGGCTGAAAAACACTAAGTAGATAATAAAAATGGATTGCATTTATTTAGGGCCTTTCAAGATACTGAAAGGGTTAATGTATAGTTAGTGCCAGAATAATAATTCTGTAGGTGATCTCCCATTATGCTCTACACATATTCCATACAAATTCTGTTTGCATGCTTATGAACAAGTATGTTATGGTATATTGATAACAGGAATGAGACAAAGGTATAGAGCCCTCTCTGTCTTTTCTCTCTCTCTTTTAAGTCAGGTCTTTCACATTAGATACACACCCAAACCCAACACCCACGCACACTGTTGATAGCACATTCTAGAATGAAGAGGCGTGTTCAGTGGATGGCCTGTTCCCGCCATAGGTAGATTAGCCAATTAGATAGTCGCGTACAAGCCCATCCCATTGTACTGGCTCGCCCAACCCGAGGGGATAATTGTAACCTGCACCCGGAAGTCGGGGTTCAGTCTGACCAACTCCAGAGGGAGCTGCGTTACGCTGCACCCAGCGCTGCTTGCTTTACATGTGACTTCTAAATAAATGTACCATCCTTTAAATTGAAGAAATCTCCGGTTTGTTCTTGGACCTTTCAATCAAAGAATCGGGTATTTTTCTAACAATTGGTGCCGTGACCCGGATTGAAGTGTTTCGAGACGAGCCGAAAAAACTACATAGAAAGGACCCAAAAACTACATCGGAAGGACCCTTTTTAGTCGACTGTGGCGACGCCTGAATGAAACAAAAAGGTAAGCAGAAAGCCTTTTTACGCAAATTTCTGCAGTTTGGCCATTCTAAATTTACAGTCGTCTGATTAAGGGGTATATCCGATTTCTAAATTTTAAACTGTTTGCGGGATGGAAGTCTGCGGTCACATGTAAAGCATGAACCACGTGGTCTTGCACGAGGGAGAGTGGTAATGTCCTAGGATCAAGTAGCCGCTTTTTTTACGAATAAGGAAGATTTGCAATGCAAGAATCTTTTTTAGATCAATAGTGAGCATATATAAAGGTACTCTTAATACGTTATAAGAACCTCAGACTACATCATGAGTGAGTAACGTAGCAAGCAGCCGCAAGAATCTTTTTTTCCACCATTAGTGAGGGTCTGCTCATAAGTATAAAAAATAACTAAGGTACTCTTAATACGTTATAAGAACCTCAGACTACATCATGAGTGAGTAACGTAGCAAGCAGCCGCAAGAATCTTTTTCCCACCTTTAGTGAGGGTCTGCTCATAAAAATAACTTGCAGAATGGTACAAGAACCTTTTCTCCATCCTTAGTGAGTGACCATTCATAAGTATAAAAATAATAACTTACAGAATTGCATAAGAATCTTTTATTCCAACAATAGTGAGTGCATTCATAAGTATAAAACAATAAAATAGCTTGTTAAAATCAGTATAAGACTGATCTTTATGATAAGATACCTCTTGTATCGATTACCTGACGAGGTTCCGATGAAAGTATCCTCTACATATAAGTTAAGCTATAGGTAATGAGTAAATGAGTACATGCAAATCTGCGGCAAACTCTCCACATCGTGCAAGCTGATCTCTGTAAAATTTTGTGTCTTTAAGGGATAAAAATGTGATTTGAGAAATACCAGGGGCTGGAAATATTAACTAATGGCGGCCTCCGGACCGCATGGTCAGAACAAAGGGAAGTAACCCCCACCACCGAGTGGAGGTGCAATTGGTAAAACAGGTTACTGAGGATTATTTGAGGTAACAGCATTAAAATGAAGCGCTAAATTAAAGTTGTAAAGCTGTGGTAGTGTGTATAGCTGGGATTAAGGAGGCAGTGCTCCATTTTTCTTACACTATAAAAAAAAAAAAAAAAAAAAAAAGCACATGGTTTGTGAACAATAGGCTCAGGGGCCATTTTGCACATGTCCCATTTACTGCGCATGCGAGGGCGCCATTTTGAATCACCTTCAAGCTAGGGCACAGTGCCTCCATCATGTGGCCAAATATAGGAAGTGCACTATTTCACAAAATTTCTGCCAACAAAAACTTAAAATCTTAATAATAAATCTGGAACTTTATCTCTCTGGTTGAAAGGAAGGCTTTAAAAATTCCATGCATGGTGAAAAAACAATAAAGACCTCAGGGACCTGCTAAAATGCAGGTTTGCCCATAATGAGGCAAAGCATACCCGTTCGGCTTGGAGAGATGAAAGGTTTAACTTTAAATTAGGCAGAAGGAGGTTTACAATAAAACTTGAGAATAAGGAGATTTATTCCTCAACAAAACTAGGAAATCCTAGGTGGACACTATATAAAGGTGAGAGAATTTAAATGAAAAATTGCAGGTTGGTATAGATAAGTAAATATATAAATGAATTAAATTATAAATACAAAAATAATTAAATACAACAAACGAAAATATGAATGAATAAAATAAATAGGAGTTTTTGTTGTGGAGATGAGAGTGGGCAGAATATGGAAACGGAAATTTGTTTTTGAAGAAAATTGAAAACTGATGAAATGTTGAAGTTTTGTGCAGGACGCAAGACAAAAAATATGGAGAAACGATTGGAGGAAGAAAAAATGTAAGAATGAGAGACTTATGCTGCAACGGTGAGAACAAATGCAAAATAATCAATAAACACGATATAACAGAAAAGGACAAAAACACGCTGTTTAATAGCTTGTTTCTCTCCATTAAATTTGAGACAGTGTTGGCTGTGGACGACCCCTCCCCCAGCAGCTGCCTCCTCCTTCACGCCATCAGTGACCCTCCTCCTCCTTCCACTTCGCTGTCCCACTCCAGCAGTCAAGAAAGCAACACAATGGATCAAAAGAGGAACAATTGAGCACACCAGCAGAGTGAGTCCTCACACATCTGATATTGTATAGTATTCCTGTGTAACCAGTTGACACTGATTAACACCTATATGAAATGTCTCTAGCCTGTAAGCCCGGCTCCCTGGGTTCAGCACTATCCTAGACAAGGGCTAGATGGTTGACAAAGGTCCCAATCACAGATCAAAAGAAAGGAAGGGAGAAATTTGCCAGATGGGTCAAACAAATGCAGGACAGAGGAATGTTCGCAGGATGTGAAAACAGCCCCCCCACCAGGGAGACCTAGCTATACAGTATTGTTGCCTTCCATATCAGAGATGTGCCAAGACCACATACTGAGCAGACACAATACATGACCAATCTTCAAAAAAGCCATACCCATGCCCCATCTAAGTTGACCTGTCAGTATCCGCTGCATGACCACAGGAGGTCAGAATAGTCAGAGGCCCCCGTGGGACTAATACTTCCTATGTTAAGCAATTTGGCCACTGAGCTCAAACACCCACAAGGGCCCCCAAGGGGTCCCCCAAAATTAGCAACACAACAGGTATCCTTCCCTACAGGATCTTGAAAAAGAACCGGCTTTGATATTAAGCCGTTCTGTTTCAAGGGGGGAGAGGTCAAGACAGGAACAGATAGAAAAGTTACTAGTCCACTAAGGTTTGAAGGCTCCATTAAAGGAATAGAACAATGTATCAAGGAAGAGGAATCCAACGGGGTCAAATTAAACAATGGCTCCTCTGATTGCACAATTCAACATAAGTTATCCAAAAAGCGTGATGGCTGAAGCTGCAGCTTATATTGCTCACCCATGCTCCATCTAAGAAACATCTAATAAAACAAAGGCTAGCAACTAAGACCAAAATCTGAAATTTTCTTGACGCTTGAAAGGTCATTATTCCACAGAATATTAGGCAGTGGGAACTTTTGCTACAAGAAAACTAGCCACCTAGTGACCAAGAGAAATGAGGCAGGTTTAGGGCTCCTTAATATTTAAGGGCCAATACATATTTGGAGGTTCCCAGACCCTCCTATCTGTATTTTTTGCACATCTCTACAAATCTGGTGAAAACTAATAACATTGTTAAAGATTTGCAGTAGACATTTTAACTCAACATAAGGTATGAGCATGGAGGTGCAAAATATGATAAAAAATGCTGATTTGCAATCACAAGTTAAGACAAGGGTTGAAAATTTATGCAAAAAGGTATAAGGGTAAAGCTGCAAGGTTTGGGGGAAATTGCACAATTGAGGAAGTTTGCCAAATATTACAAAATGTCACAAATTCCTGAAAAGGAACTTGCAAATTTACAAGGAAAAGATCTAAAATTTGTTAGGAGAAAATAACTATTAAGAGAAAAGGTTGCAAAGTTAGAAGGGAAGTGTTTAAATTTGAGAAAAGCTGTAAGCTTACATGAAAGCCACATTAAAATAAGATGAGCCTTTATTGGTCCCACAATGGGGGAGATTCTAGGATTGCAATGGCACAGGGATAACAACACTTAGAGCAATAATTTAAAAGATAAGAAAATAAGAGGAGTGAATATACATATGTACACATAAATATAAATACACGGTGCGGAGCATTACAGATTTCCTTACACTTTGTATGGAGATGGGGGATGGCAGCGTAACAAGGGTTATGGTTTGGGATCATCCAGAGATGAGTAAAAAGCATTATAGAAGACGATGAATTAAAACAAACACAACCAGAGTAGACTAGAGAAACAAGATAATTTGGGGTAAAAACAGCAAACACTCGGCCGAATAGACTCAAGAATGAAGCATATACATACATATAGCTGTGTGCACACCAGCCCTATCCAAGGGATCATCATAGAGCACGCACAGAGCGGAGGTGGAGCATGAACAAGGCTTTAATGTCCTGTGCACATAGATCTGCAGCTCTGGCACACACAAGACAACCAGTGTAGCTTGACAAACAAACTAGCGGTTCACACCCGCATGGTTTGTGTGTCACATGGTTAAGTCCTGATTTAAATGTTATTTAGAATTGTTTTTGGAGGCTAATGAAAGCTCTATATTTTTGTATCTAAAATTGTTATAGTTTTGTAGGCATAGTGTTAGTTCATCTGGAGGTTATCTGTTCAGAAGAAAAAAGACAGAAGACTCCACCACACCAAGATACAGATGACTCTGTTAAACTTAAGTTTTCATAATAATAAGCAGACGTCTTAGTGTAATACATTCCTTGAAAGGCAGATGTTCAGACCCAGCGGCATTATTTAATTCCAAAACAAATTCAAAAGGTCAGTAATTAAAAGGCATCCAAGGCCAGGGTATAAATCAAGAGATGAGTGTTGTCACAAAACAGAATTTTGAATTGAGCCATGTTGGTTTATTTATAAAGCTGACTTTTCAGAATGAAACCGATCACTTTTATGTGCAGGATCTTGCATGGAGCATTAGCTGTGGCCAGTAGTCAGTAGTATGAACGACGGGACAGTGAACAGAAGGAAGTTCCAATACTGAAAGAGATTATAGATGTGAGATGTTTCATCAGCTAGTCCAGGGAAAGGTGAAGTCTTGTACACAGATGGATAGTGGTTGGAAAAGAATTGAGTGAGTGTTTCTGATGGGAAAAAGTACTTGGGGGAAGAGAAGAAGAACGGTGGATTTAGCAAGTGTAGAAAATATTTCTGATGTTGAGATGGAAATGGAAAAAGAAATTAAAGCAGAGCATGTCTAACCAAAGAAAATAAAGATCCACGTAAGATTTGCAGCTGTAGCTTTAAAAACCAAACAAACAGAAAACCAACAATAAATAAATTAAATTTTTGGCTAAGAGTGTCAGGAAGAAGGCACAAATGCAGGCAACCATCTTAGATGTTTCCAAGTACTTAAAGCAGCAATGAGACATTAGGTGTCCATTCTTTCAGTGCATTTCCTTAATTGTGAATATTAACATTAGTTATGTTCCTCCCCAACAGAGGGTATGCATTTGATGTTACTCACCACATAATGGTGTGATATTTGATATATGATACATCATATTTCAGGAATATGACAGTAATGAGGAATGTGATTTTTTCCTGATTCGGCGGTGGCCAAGCTGGGTCAGGGTAAACTACATTCACTCCACACTTTACCAAGGAATATATAAAATGAGGCATTCAAGAAAATTTAAATCAAATTCTAATTAGGCAAAACGTCCACCTTTCGCTTGACTGAAAGTGTGACACAACTTTTAATCATTTATTTAAATTCAACTGGACAAACTGATCTTATTTATCAATGCTGAAGCATATCAAAATGCACAGGTGGTTATTTTGTTTTTCTTAAATGAAATTTGTAAACTAGTTAAGCTGTGACTATTGAAACCTTATTGAACAGAACTCTTGGAAGACAAAGGTCCACAAGGTTCAATTACAGTAGTGCAGACAATATCTGTTGGCATGGTGGAGAGTTAATCTTATCCCATCTTGTATTAATTAGGAAAATTAAATGTAGACTTTGAAGCAGTTCCTTTCTTGACTCAATGTTGGAAATCTAGATAAGAAGGGAAAAGAAAATTTGGAGAAAAACTGAACTTATTTATGGAATGGCTGATACAAAGGGAGCCTGAGGCTCCCCATGAATCTGTTTCTCTTATAAAAGGAAGCCAAGAGGACGAGGGGAGGACAGCGGGGAGGAGGAGGAGGAGAGAGCACGCCCCACAATGGCCGCTGCTGGCAGGAGAGGGGTCCACCTCCACCACTGAAAACTGGACTGCATACTTAAAGACTAGAACAGATAAGTGGACTCACTTCTACACGTATGCAGAAAATTAGCAAAAATTAAATTATTGCATGTAAAGTAAGAATTCTGGGTAATGACGTACAGGACTCTGAGTCAGAAAAATAACGATCAAATTCTGCAAATGACAAGCTACCAGTAGAACACCTATCAACATCTGTAAAAGTAGCATTGTACCCAATGTACTATAGGCAATTGAATGGATCTGATCCAAATTGTGAACTACCATCATTTGTAAATCCATCCTCCAGATTGGTCATAAAATTAGACTGATAAACAAGGAAATGTGTGGAAGCATCCATTGTCCTAACTGAAGAGGATAAGAGACATTTCAACCAATGGGGGGTTCCACACATCCCGCTGGTTAGACCCAAACACATGGATTGGAAAATGTTGGACATATTGTCATCTCTAGTGCAGAATAGAGCCATCCATGGAAAACCAATACCTGACCTTAACATAGAATATTCTCCCAAAATAAAACCATAAGCATCAGCACAAAAGGCGGCACAAAGATGCCCAGAAATCTCCTATATGACCAATCTTAACATTAACAAATGAGGGGATGAGGAAAATTTGAATCAAATTCCAAATTGGTTTTGGTAAAGGGATAACCAAATGCAGAGTACGACACTATAGGCCATATATTCAGAAGCCCAGAAGGGCGTTAACAAATGCAATTTTCCACAGTGGGAGTCGTCAGCAAGTCTTAGTCCAACTGCTGGGTCGAGAGGAAGAGCTGAGGACCCCAAGACGAAAGATGATGATGAGGAAGACCATTCTGCCATCACAGATTATTTGTAAACACAGTGTGCTAATGATAATACATAAATCATACATAGCTCACCACACGGATGTAGGGGTGTGAGACTTATAGGGTTCTTGCGTTATTTATCTCCATCATGCTAATTACGGTTAGGTAATCTGAATAAGCGAGAAGGTTAGAAGCTCTGAATACAACAATGCATGGATATGGATGTCTCCTAATGTTGAACAATATTGTTTACTACCTACCCACTGAACATATAGGTCCCATCACCCAACACACATCACAACACAAACACCACATGCAGATTTCATATAGTCAGCAATCACACACTCAAGGCTACTGGGAGATAACTTACAACAACACATAGATAACTACAGATGTAGTGAATAAGGATAAAACTTTACAAGCTCCATGCATTGTGATGGCAACCCCTCAGACCATTATTGGTCCTGCCCCAGCTGAGCCCTTTGTATCGGCACTTGATCAAAGGTGTAGGGTACAGGGAAGATGCATGCTGGAGAGCACCAGACCATCATGACGTGTGCCTGCGACATAGAAAAGGTCGTAGGGCGAGTGACTGTATGACTTCAGTCCCCAGCAGAAGAATGGACTGGTACCCGAACGTGTCCACCGCACCTCCAGCATCCAGGGTGGAGCCAGGAGCTCGAGACTTACCAACACCAGCATGTTCACCTCTTTCCAGCGACAGGGGGGTGGCATCCCTGGGACAGCATCACTGAGCTGTTCACTGGCTGGACTGGATGTTACATACCCTCTGCTGCACCCACCAGACTGTCCTGTAGACCTCATGGGATGAGGTGTGCCTCTGAGAGCGGGGACACAGTTGTTTCGTTCCTGTGTCACCAAGATGGAACTGTGCTCCACAGCTGCAGATACGGGAAGCAGACACAGAGGAAGGTCGAACCTCTGTCGCAACCGTGTGATGAGTGCAGCTGAATGATGTGAGCCCTGGCAAGGGTTAACCGGTGGACAAAGGTTTTGTGGACCGATTCTATTCGACCCTATGACCCCTACATGGTCCACTCCACTGGACAAAGAACAATGATCATGAGGAGACCTCGAGGAGGGTACAGGACCTGGTGACAGTTCACCTCTTAGACATCGCTGCACCGTGCTAAGGTGTCCACAAGGGGGGAGGCACGGGTAGCAGAACCAATGGTGCAAGCCTCTTGGGTTGACACACAATGCAGGGACCTGCCTTATTCACCATCTGTTAATTGCTAGAGTCTCTCACACCATAAATGGTTGACATGATAAAATCATGTCAAAGGGGGGATTGAAAGGGTTAATGTATAGTTAGTGCCAGAATAATAATTCTGTAGGTGATCTCCCATTATGCTCTACACATATTCCATACAAATTCTGTTTGCATGCTTATGAACAAGTATGTTATGGTATATTGATAACAGGAATGAGACAAAGGTATAGAGCCCTCTCTGTCTTTTCTCTCTCTCTTTTAAGTCAGGTCTTTAACATTAGATACACACCCAAACCCAACACCCACGCACACTGTTGATAGCACATTCTAGAATGAAGAGGCGTGTTCAGTGGATGGCCTGTTCCCGCCATAGGTAGATTAGCCAATCAGATAGTCGCGTACAAGCCCATCCCATTGTACTGGCTCGCCCAACCCGAGGGGATAATTGTAACCTGCACCCGGAAGTCGGGGTTCAGTCTGACCAGCTCCAGAGGGAGCTGCGTCACGCTGCACCCAGCGCTGCTTGCTTTACATGTGACTTCTAAATAAATGTACCATCCTTTAAATTGAAGAAATCTCCGGTTTGTTCTTGGACCTTTCAATCAAAGAATCGGGTATTTTTCTAACAATACCCACAACACTTTGCACTGAGTCCATTATTCATTCCCTGCACAGACAGAGGTAAGCTACTATTGTAGCCACAGCTGCCTTGGGGCAGACTGACGGAAATGTGGCTGCCTATCCGTGCCAACAGCCTCTCCGACTAATACCAAACATTTATACACATTCATACCCAGTGTCATGGACACTGGAGGCAAGGTGGGTAAAGTGTCTTGCCCAGGGACACGACCGCAGGATGGCTGGGGAGAGTGGGATTCAAACCACCAACCCTCTGGTTATCGGACGACCCGCTCTACCTCCTGAGCCACTGCCGCCCACACTTCCCTCTGCCATTTCATTTTTGCTGCACATCAAGCTGGGTGGCAGGAAGTTCCACTTTATATGGTCTTTGGCATGACCCGGCTGAGATTTGAACCCCGATCTCTTGGTTGTTGGGCGGATGCTCTGCCTCTCGGCCACCACTCCAGTCCTGTACGTATGAGTAGATGAATTTGCACCAAATTCAGATTTATTCATTTGCACCTCATGCTAAATTTGTGAACACCCTATCACCCTTGTTAAAAAAAAAAAGTACAAATGGTCTACTGGAGCTAGCTGAACAGGGTTGCTAACATCTGGATTGTGAAGGTTGTCTTTTGTGCAGTGAACACCATGGTATGTTCACGTTCATAATATAATAAGTAAGCATCAGTTAAACTAATCAGTGACAATTATCTATGAGGAGGAGTGATATAGCTGTTGTGCAGACGGCATTAATGTTGGGCTCCGTCATCAGCGCACAGAAAATGACAGATTAAATTGCTCAAACAAAACTGACTTTGTATAACTGCCGTCATGTTCTGATTTGAGCCAAATAAAACCAAAGCTGCGCTGTGTCGTTGTGCTCCACTTTAGCGTGTAGTCGTGTGTTTGTGTCTCTGAACACCCTGAGGGGTCAGTCAGTGTGTTCGGAGCCGCTGTCTTTCCCAAAGCCCCAAAAGCTACAATTAGCAAATTAGCACCGAGCGTGATCGCACCTGAACGTGCTCGCACACAATCTGTTGAACCCATGATAACCTGGGAGAGAGAGCCCCCCCCTCCCCCCGGGGTTAGTTAGCAGTTGTAGGTCCAACAGATGGTCAGATCAGTGCTGCATATGTCGTCCTACCCCCCACCCCCCGCTCTTCCAGTAGGGACAATTAAAAACACACAACTCTGTTTACGACTTTATTAACACCTCCGACATGCCGCCGACCGCAGGGCATCCCGCATCTGTTTAGCATATGCAGCCGGCACCGCTCTTTGAGCATCTTTTATTCTGAGCGGTAATGAGCTCTTCCACGGGGCGTTCACGCTGCACATTAAAGCTGTGTCATAGACAAACGGAGGGAACTGATGTGTTGTGGCTGTTTCATTTATTGGGCCAGGCGTGTGGGGGCCACAGCTTCACCTGCTCATCGTGGGAGAGAGGAGCTGATAAATGGTGTGTGTATGTGTGTGTGTGTGTGTGTGGGGGGGTAACTCAGGTCGCACTGTCACTGGTTCTGATTGGTCCGCACCGTCCAGGAGGCCCTCAGGCCTGCAGAAATCCACTTACAGCCATTTCAGGCTATAAAACAGAGTACACAGATTTAAAAAGCTGCCACCACTTTTTCACAAGATGTGACTTTTTTCTTGCAAATTTGATACTTTTTTGTGAATTTGCTGCTTTTTTGTCTTATAAACTTGACATTTTTTTTCTTGTTCCAGCTGTTTCTGCTAAATGTGCTTCTTTTTTCTCATATATTTTAATTTTTTTTCTCATAAATTTTCTGTATTCTAAAAACATTGTATTTTTAAAATTTTTTTGCAACATTTCCTCATAAATTAATATTTTTTTCCATTGTAAACTTGTGGCTTTTTTTTCTTCTAAATTTGCAACATTTTTGTACAAATTTGTGGCTGTGTTCATTTTAAATTTGCAGCTTTTTTCTTCAAAATTTGCTACATTTTCTCATAAATGTATGACGTTTTCATTGTAAATTTGAAGCTTTTTTCTTCTTAATTTGGAACATTTTCTCATAAATTTATGACTTTTTTATTATAAATTTGCAGTTTTTATTGTAAGTTTTCAGCTTTTTTCTTTTAAATTTCATTTTCTCAAATTTATGACTTTTTTTTATAAATGTGCAGCTTTTTTATTGTAAATTTGCAGCTTTTTCATTTTAAATTTGCTGCTTTTTTCTTTTAGATTTTCAACATTTTTTCTTGAATATATGACTTCACTGTCAATTTGCAGCTTTTTTCTTCTAAATTTAGAACATTTTCTCATAAATTTATGACTTTTTAATTATAAATTTTCAGCTTTTTTCTTCTAAATTTGCAGCATTTTCTCATAAATTTCTGACTTTTCTTTATAACTCTGGAGCTTTTATTCTTGTAAATTTGTAACTTTTTCTATTAAACTTGCAACATTTTCTCATAAATTTATGACTTTTTCACTTTAATTTTGCAGTTTTTTTCTTCTAAATTTGCAGCATTTTCTCATAAATTCATGACTTTTTCACTTTAAATTTGCAGCCTTTTTCTTGTAAATTTGCAACATATTCTTAAAACTTTACAATTTTTTTCATTGTAAAGTTGATACTTTTTTCTTGTAAATTTGCAACATTTTCTCATAAATTTCTGCCTTTTTTTCACTGTATATTTGCATCTTTTTTCTAATAAATCTGCAACATTTCAAAGGTTAGCAGTGACAGCAGCACCCTACTTGATGAATATGCCAGAGTTTACGCTGTCTGATCCAAGTTTCTGCAGGTGGCTGGTATCTTCTGTGCCAGTGAGCCTGCAGGGACAGATCTACAAGACCCTGATCCACCCTGTCACCGTATATGGATGTGAATGCTGGGCCACTACAACAAAACACAAGAAGTCGCTCCACAGAATGGACACGCATATGCTGCGCTGGAGCTTCGGCCTGATCATGCACGTTAATGTGAAGAACGTGGATGTGCCAAAGTGCATGGGAGCAGCAACAATTCCGGGGAAAATATGAAAGGGATGGCTGAGATGGTACAGATATGTTGTCTGTGGCAAAGACTCAGTCGAAAGGATCGTCCTGCACCTCAGGTCAAGGGGTAAGTGGCCATGAGGACGGGCTGGACCAGATCAAGGATGACATGAGGATTGTGAACTTTATTCCACGGATATCTTTGACTGAGCAGACTCTGGTTATGCAGGACCAACCTGAGGATGAAGAAAAATATTTGTATGTAATGGTTTAATTTTCATCTAAATAATTAGCCAAGTTTATTTTTTATTGTATTTTTTTAGGGGACAGGTTTCAGTGAAGAGTCCATTTGATGCAGAAGCTGAAATCTTTAACATCCCTGAAGGTCTACCAGGCCTTTGATGAAGGATTTTTCATAGATTGGTTCAACGGGTTGAGTAGTGTTCTAGGACTCAAGATTAGCCTCTGTCTTGATCCTAGCTTACTGTTCATATTCTATGCCTTCATGGTATGATGTGGGTCAAAATTGACCTGGACTAAGAATTCCCTCATAGAGCAGGGAGCGGTGGTGGACTCAGATATGTGCCATATGGGCAGAGGACCTGGGCACCATTCTTTCGAGGGCATCATGAGAATCAGAAGAATAAAAAATATGATAAAAGATTCATAATCATGTGAGATAAGCATGTATTTGTGGCAAATGGGTGCCCTCTACAGCACTTTTTGGCTCCAGCTGGCAGACTCCAGTATGGCCGACATTCAAAGTGGAACAAAGCAGAAAAAAAAATGTTAAAAGTAAGTTTTGTGTTTTTCTTAAATTATGCAGCAGTTTGAATTTTAAAACACTGAGCCCTAAAACGGCAACATTTGGTTATCACAGCGTATGTTATATAACATAATTTTTCTCCAATGTGTTGTATCAACTTCAGTTTACTGTCCACATGAATTAATTTCAGGGCTGTGCAGAGAGCATTTGAGAGCCAGGACCAAACATTAATTAAAAAATGGCACATGAAATGAGATATGTTAAAAATATGTCAACTTTATATGTTACTTAGCTGGTATCTATTTTACTTTAATAGCTATACACTCATGGACATACAGTGGTGTGAAAAGTGTTTGCCCCCTTCCTGATTTCTCTATTATTATTTTTTTTTGCATGTTTGTTACACTTAAATGTTTCAGATCATCAAACAAATTTAAATATTAGACAAAGATAACACAAGTAAACACAAAATGCGGTTTTTAAATGTAGGCATTTATTATTAAGGGGGAAAAAATCCAAACCTATATGGCCTGTGTGAAAAAGTGATTGCCCCCTAAACCTAATAACTAGTTGGGCCACCCTTAGCAGCAACAACAACTGCAATCAATCATTTGTGATAACTGGCAATGAGTCTTTTACAGTGCTGTGGAGGAATTTTGGCCCACTCATCTTTGCAGAAATGTTGTAATTCAGCCACATTGTAGGGTTTTTGGTCACAAACCACCTTTTTAAGGTGATGCCACAGCATCTCAATCGGATTCAGGTCAGGACTTTGACTAGGCCACTCCAAAGTCTTCATTTTGGAGACATAGCACTCTAATAGTGCTATGAGATGATTATAGTGCTATGAGATGACTGTTGTTGTGAAATGGCGCTATATAAATAAAGTTGAATTGAATTGAATTGAATTGAATTTTGTTTTTCTTAAGCCATTCAGAGGTGGACTTGCTGGTGTGTTTTGGATCATTGTCCTGCTGCAGAACCCAAGTGCGCTTCAACTTGAGGTCATGAACAGATGGCTGGACATTCTCCTTCAGGATTTTTATGTAGACCACAGAATTCATAGTTCCATTTACCACAGCAAATCTTCCACGTCCTGAAGCAGCAAAACAGCCCCAAGCCATCACACTACCACCACCATATTTTACTGTTGGTATGATGTTCCTTTTCTGAAATGCTGTGTTACTTTTATGCCAGATGTAATGGGACACACACCTTCCAAAAAATTTAACTTTTGTCTCGTCAGTCCACAGAGAATTTTCCCAAAAGTCTTGAGGATCATCAAGATGTTTTCTGGCAAAACTGAGATGAGCCTTTATGTTTTTTTTTTTGCTCAGCAGTGGGTTTTTTTTGTCTTGGAACTCTGCCATGCAGGCCATTTTTGTCCAGTGTCTTATGGTGGAGTCATGAACACTGACTTTAACTGAGGCAAGTGAGACCTGCAGTTCTTTGTATGTTGTTGTGGGGTCTTTTGTGACATCTTGGATGAGTCGTCACTGCGCTTTTGGGGTAATTGTGATTGGCTAGTCACTCCTGGGAAGGTTCACCACTGTTCCATGTTTTCACCATTTGTGGATAATGGCTTTCACTGTGGTTTGCTGGAGTCCCAAAGCTTTAGAATTGGCTTTAAAACATTTTCCAGACTGATAGATCTCAATTAATTTGTTTCTCATTTGTTCCTTAATTTCTTTGGATCACAGCATGATGTCTAGCTTTTGAGGATCTTTGTCAGCCAGGTCTAATTTAAGTGATTTCTTGATTTAGAACAAGTGTGGCAGTAATCGGGCCTGGGTGTGGCTACAGAAATTGAACTAAGCTTTCTAAAGATGTGATAAACCACAGTTAATTTATGATTTAATGGGGGGGGGATCACTTTATCACACAGGGCCATGTAGCTTTGGATTTTTTTCCCCTTAATAATAAACACCTTCATTTAAAAACTGCATTTTGTGTTTACTTGTGTTATCTTTGTCTAATATGTAAATTTGTTTGATGATCTGAAACATTTAAGTGTGACAAACATACAAAAAACTGAGAAATCAGGAAGGGGCAAACACTTTTTCACACCACTGTATTTAATACCCCAAAGATTAAAAAAAAAAAAATGATCAACTCTAACAGAGTCCACGGTCTTCATCATTAATTATGCAATGTAATGTAATGTACTTTATTTATATAGCCCTTTAAAACAACCCATAGGTGACCAAATCGCTTTACAGAAAAGTAAACAGCATTAAAAACACACACATCATTAAAATAAAATAATATAAACAAGAAATAAGAATAAATACCTGAAAATAAAAATAAGAATAAAATAAAAACAAATGCCAAGACAAATATTACCACTACTGGGTATTAAAAGCCATCCTAAACAAATATGTTTTAAGTTCTGATTTAAAAAGGGCCAGGTCAGAGATAGCACATAGGTCAGGGGGGAGATTATTCCAGAGCCTGGGGGAGACAACAGAAAAGGCTCGGTCACCCCAATGTTTACACCTTGACCTGGCCACATCCAGCAAAAGCTGATTGGATGACCTCAAAGCCCTGCCTTGGTCACGGACAGTCAAAATGTCAGACAGATAAACCTGAGCAAGGCCATTAAGAGCTTTAAAAACAAAAAGCAAAAGTTTAAAATTAATTCTAAAATGGACTGGAAGTCAATGAAGTGAAATAAGGATCGAAGTAATGTGCTCTCACCTAGTTGTGTTGGTCAAAAGATGGGCCGCTGGATTTTGCACAAGTTGAAGGCAGCCGAGAGAAAACTGAGAGATGCCAACATAAAATGCTTTGCAGTAATCAAGTCGAGAAGTGATTAAAGCATGGATGGCTATCTCAAGATCATGACGGCTCAGGAAAGGTTTGGCTTTGGATAACAGACGTAATTGATAAAAGCTCATCTTGACTACACTGTCAATCTGTTTATCAAATTTTAAATGGCTGTCAAGAATCACCCCCAAATTTCTGACAGCTGAACTGAGCCTTAGAAGAAGAAGAAGAAGAAGATTAGTTTATTTGACAGGGACAGTGCAATAAACATAGACAATTAATCAAAGACAATCAATCTGATGTGTTGCACATAGAGTGTATAGCTATTAGCTAATTTGCAACTCTTGTCCCTGGATGGGCTTTAGAAAAAAGAATCAAGATAAAAAATATACACAATAACCACATACATCAATGCAGAAAAATTATAAATACACAATTATAAATATTATAAATACACAAATATAACAGCCTGACTCACATTTAACATAAATATTATAAATATTATAAATACACAAATATAACAGCCTGACTCACATTTAACACATATAACATAACTCACATTTGCCTATTTCAGGCCTTCCTCCCTCCGTCACTCACTATAAACAAACACATTTATTCCTTCCCTTCATTCACTCTCACTTTGCAGACAATTAATTCATACATGAGTACATTCTTGTTTATTTTTCAGCCAGTTTTTAACATTTTTAGTGAATGTTTTAAAGTCCGTTATTATTTTAATTTCATTCGGCATTGTGTTCCAGATGTGACTGCCCTTTATAGAGAAAGCTGTTTGTCCAAATGTGGTTCTGCGGTGGAATATTTTACAGTTATTGTTAACAGAACTCCTGGTGGCTCTGCTGCTGTCCTGTCTTTGGACGAAACCAGCAAGTGGCTCGGGTGCTGATTTATGGAAACATTTGAACGTTAATTTCAGAAGACAGAGGTCAATGAAGCTCTCAAAACTCAATAGGTTGTATTTTTTTAAAACATTACAGTGATGCCACCTAATGGGCTTTTTGTCCAAGATTTTTAGGGTTTGATTATATAATGAACCTATATGTCTTATTGTGGAAGGGGCTGCTTGAGCCCAGACTGTCAAACAGTATGATATATGAGAAAAAACCATAGAATGCATATACAGTGCAGCTGCTTCGTAAGATATGTAATATCTAATTAATTTAAAGCAGTTCAGATTTTTTTTTACTGTTTTTGAAATTTTCTTTATATGAAGATTAAATTTGAGTTGAGGATCTAGTACAATGCCAAGGTATTTGAATTCTGTAGCTAAACTGATGTCATGATCATGTATATTAACTTTAAAATGTTGCAGGTTACATTTTTTGATTGAAAAGCACATTGAGACTGTTTTCTGAAGGTTCAGAAAAGCTCTTGAGGAGCCACTCTTGGACATCAACCATACTTGTAGACAGTACATCTGCAGCCTGTGCTGGAGTCTTGGCAGCTGTGTAAATAACTGCATCATCTGCATAAAGTTGGCATGTTGCAGCTGAGCAGTGTAACGGCAAGTCATTAATAAAAATGCTGAAAAGTAAAGGACCAAGAATGGACCCTTGAGGGATACCCATGCGGTTGTTTAAAAATGAGGATTTATCCTGGTGAACTTTTACACACTGTTCTCTATTCTGGAGATAAGATGCAAACCATTCTAATGTATTTGGGGAGAAGTTAAAAGATACCATTTTGGATAAAAGCAAACTGTGGTTTACAGTATCGAAAGCCTTTTTGAGATCTAGAAAAACAGCTCCTACCACATTACCCCTGTCCAAGGACTGTTTGACGTTTTCAATAAGGCAACAATTTGCTGTTTCTGTTGAGTATCCTGGTCTAAAACCAAATTGATGTGGATGAAGAAGTTGACTGTCTTGTAAGTAGTCTATCAGCTGTGTAGCTACAACTTTTTCAAGAACCTTAGATAGGACTGGTAAAATAGAGATTGGGTGGTGATTGCATATATCGTCTTTACTGCCTGATTTATGAACTGGTATGACGACAGCTTTTTTCCAGCCAGATGGAAATGTACTAGACCTAATGGAGAGATTAATGAGATGAGTCAGTGGTTTGATTAATATTTTGCTGTGCATTTTGAGAAAGGAGGTGCTCATATTGTAGATATCATTAGTTTTTGAGTTTGACAGTGTTTTAACAATACCAGCAATTAACTTCTCATTTACCTCATCGATGTGAAAAGTATCTGTTGGAAGTATGGAATTTGTGTGGTTGAGCACATTTGGCAACACAAAATTTTTTGTTAAGTCTTCCACAGAGCCCACAAAGTGTGAATTAAATTCATTTGCCAAAGTAGCCTTGTCACTGACGGTCTTGCCATTGATTCTAAGTTCCTTTACCCCCTTCTGATCGTTTTTTTTATTAGTTAAGTTATTTAAATGCCTCCATAGGGAACTGTTGTTACCCTTTGCATGATCTATCAGTTTATTGTAATAAGATATTTTTGATTTTCGCAGCTCATGTACCACTTTATTTCTTAAACTTTTGTACACAAGGTGATCATTTTGTAGTTTGGAGGTTAGTGATGTTTTCAGTGCATAGTCTCGCCTCTTCATAAGTTTTCTTATTTCATTATTTAACCATGGTAGGCTAATCTTTTGTTGTCTACTTTTAATTTGCTTTGAAAATTTTTCTATAGACTTTGTGATTGTTGCAGTTATAAAATTACAACAATCATCTACTTCACATGTTGACATGAGCTGCTCCCAATTTTGATTCTCTAAGTAATGTTCAAACTCCTCATTTTTTGATTTGGGGATAATAAAATTTGATTTGTCAATATCGACTCCCCCAAAATACTGTAGTCGCTTTTTAGTAAGTTTCCTGACAGCAAGAACCATGTTATGATCTGAGAGACCAGTTACAAGATTATAGGTTCTGGTTATTCGTTCTGGTTTATTAGTAAATACCATGTCAATAAGTGTTCTGGATTGTTTGGTTATCCTGGTGGGTCCTTTGATGATTTGCTGGTAATTAAATTTAGTCATGAGGCTTTTCAGTTTTTGTTTATCTTTTTTATCAGACCAGTTGATATTAAAGTCACCATGAATTATCGTTTCTCTGTTCTTCTCAAGTTGTTTAACCAGATCACTTAATTCATTATAAAAGGAAGAGTTGTGTGACGGTGGGTTGTACACTACTGCAATGTTGAAATTCATTACCGGAGAGAGACATACATTAACAGCTAAACATTCAAGTGAAGTATTCAAATCAACCAGTTGACATTTATATTTCTCTTTGATGTAAATTAAAACACCTCCTCCCCTCCCTACCTGCCTGTCTTTTCTAAAACACTGGTAGCCCACAATATCGATCATATTAGTGTCTATGTTCCTGTGCAGCCAGCTTTCTGAGAGACAAAGGTAGTCCAGATTTGAGTCCAACAGCAACACCGAAATCTCATCTCTTTTGGGGATTATGCTCCGTATGTTTAAATGACCGCCGAGGATCCCCTTTGGTTTAGCCTTGGTGTCCCAAAGAACTCGTGCATGATTAACAGTTTGGAAAAATAAGATAAGATAAGATAAGATAAGCCTTTATTAGTCCCACAACGGGGAAATTCCAGGATTGCAACAGCACAGGGATAGCAACACTCAGAGCAACAATCAGAAGGCAAGAAAAAACAAGCAAGCAAGAGCAGCTAATATACATATGTACATATTACTATAAAATATATATATACACACACACACACACAGACACACAGTGCAGAGCATTGTAGCTGGATGGAATAAATATATGAATATATGAACACACAGTGCAGAGCATTGTAGCTAGATGGAATAAATATGTAAATATATAAACACCCACAGTATGGAGCATTGCAGCTAGGTGGAATAAATATGCAAGTATATAAACACACACAGTGCGGAGCAATGTAGCTAGATGGAATAATATGTAGATATATAAAAAAAACACAGTGCGGAGCACTAAATGTTGTTTTTGCTTTTGTACAGCTCGGTTTTGTGCTAACCCAGTGGTCTGCTGTTTAATAGTGGCAGGTCCAGGGTTAAGGTGAATATCTCCTGCCAGAAGTAGCAGAACTAACAGAACTTTAATTGTATATCCTCTGCCATATTGTGATTTTTGCTTAACAGCCATGTTTGCCTTAATTTGGAAGTTTTTGCTCAGGGCTTTTAAAGACCACATAGAGTGTAGGGTGAGATGTCCAAGCCCAAATTCATACAGATAAAACTTTTTAACTTCACCTTTGGTTGAGAGAACCAAAGGTGACACACCCTCTCTTCACCTTAAAGAGAGGGTACCAAAGCCAGCTGTTACAGTATCCCCAAACATAATGCATTCTGTTTTTTCTTCATTTAAGTGGAGGAAATTTTGGCTTAACTACAACTTAATGTCAGTGATGCAGTCCAATAGAACACTTTGTGAGTTAGTTTGTTCTGGGTTCAAAAGGTAAATAAAGCTGCAACTCGTCCGCATGACAGTGGAAAGACATGTTGTGCCTGGCTATTATTGACCCGAGTGGCAGCATATATAATGAAAACAGAATAGGATCAAGGATAGAGCCCTGTGGGACCCCACAAGAGAGAGAGGCACTAGAAGAAGACATGTCATCAATCATTACAGAAAAAGTTCTGTTAGATAGGTAGGATTCAAACCACTTAAGTGCAGTGCCATGGATACCAACATGGTGATTCAGGCATGACAAAAGGATAGTATGGTCCACAGTGTCAAAGGCTGCTGTAAGATCGAGCAGCACTAAGACCACGGGGCATTTGGCATCAGCAGACATCATAATATTATTGTGCACCTTTAGCAGGGCAGATTCAGTGCTGTGACGAGATCTAAACCCAGACTGAAACTTCTCAAAAATAGAGTTGTTTTCTAAAAAAGATTGCAACTGTATAAAAACAGCTTTTTCTAAAACCTTAGAATAAAAAGGGCAAATGAGAAATGGGTCTAAAATTAGATAAAACTGAAGGGTCAAGGTGAGGTTTTTTTTAAGAAGGGGCCTAACCACAGCATGTTTAAAAGCAGGTGGGACAAATCCTGAACTAAGGCAGGATTTAATAAAAAAAAAAACAACAAAAGACCAGGCCCTACAGTATTAAAAACCCTTTTCAGTATTCCAGTGGGAACAACATCCAGTGAGCAATTTGTCGGCTTCAGAGACTTCATTATATCAGTAAGTGATGATAAAGAGACCAACTCAAACTGCTCAAACACAGCAGAGTAACCCAGGACAACAGACAAGCTCCCATTAAAACTGTTATTAATAGCTCGTCTGACAGAGTCCACTTTATCAACAAAAAAGTGAAGAAGTCTCACATGTTGTAAACGAATCATCTGTTACAGTCTGAGTGCGTGGGTTTATAAAAGAGTTAATTGTGTTAAATAGCACTCTAGGACAGTGACTGCTGCTGGAAATAATATCAAAGAGACACTGAAATTTTGCCTTTTGCACGGTCCTCTGGTAATCAGCAAGACAGTCCCTAAAAATTCCCAGAGACACATGTAATTTGTCCTTTTTCCGTCTCCGTTCAGCCTGCCTGACCCGTGCACGGGTAGTGTTGTTTAGCCAGGGATCTGTTTTTGGTTTAGCCGATTAAGCCAAAATGGGGCAATAGAGTCCAAAATCCCAGAGCAGGTGGTATGTAAGGAGGATAGAATATTATCCCGATGGGAAGGGGAAACGAGTCCATTCAAGGCAAAAAACTGTGAATCCCTAAAAGCAGCAGAAAACTCCTCTGGCGTTGAAGAAGTGATGATGCAATGCCAGCATGATGGAGCCACAGGCTTGCTGGGTGATGAAGAGATCAACAATTCAAAAATAATGGCGAAATGATCTGAGATGACAGACTCAGAAATTTCTTTGAGAGAGACTGAGAGCCCAAAAGAGATAATAAGGTCCAGAGTGTGACCAAGACGGTGTGTTGGATTGTCCGATAAAATATTTAAAATAAATGTCGCCAACAGTCTTTTAAAATCAGATGCCAGCTGATCAGATGGACAACAGACATGAATATTAAAGTCCCCACAGATCAAAAGTTTATCATATTTTGGCATAACATCTGCCAAAAATTCAGAAAACTCATTAATGAAGTCCGTATTATATTTTGGAGGACGATAGACAACAGCAAATAACACAGGACTTGGGAGATCCACCACAAATAGTTGCAGCTCAAAGCAGGAATAAGCATTTGTGGAGAAAAGGTGACATTTAAAACTGTCATTAAAAGCAAAAGCCAGACCTCCACCCCGACCAGATGCTCGCGGGGAGCTGAAGAAAGAACAGCCGGGAGGGAGGAGTTCAGAGAAGGCGGCGGTCTCACCTGGTTTAACCCATGTTTCTGTCTTCAGAAGAAAATCCAAGGAATGTGAAGTAAAAAAGTCATTTAGAATAAAAGTATCATTTGCAATGGATCTGGTGTTAATCAGAGCCATACGAATCAAACATTGATCAGCCTGCTGGGAAGCACAACTGATCGGGTGAAGATTCTCCGGTGCGTAGCTCCTTCTGCGAATCCACATGGGTCGGCGGCATGGAAGTGGGTATCCAGCCTCTGGGACAGTCGGCAACAGCCATCGGTAGCGATAATCCATGGATCCTCGTACATCAAAACCGATACACTTCCTGGAGAACTCAGTCAGCAGTTGATGAGGGTTGTAAGTTGAAGAAGAAGCCAGATAAGCCCTCAGTCTCCATGATACTCTGCCTCTCCCAACTTGTCTTTTGCGGCGTCTTTTGTGGCGGCCATTTCGAAACAGTCCGCTGGGTGCACATCTCAGATAGGATGGTATAGATGCCAACAGAGGCGGAGGAGGCTGACCATTACATTCATAGGTCGAGAATTTGACCACAGAATTGTGAATATTTAGAAGAGTCAGGCGATCATAAACCAGTAGCGATGACACGTTTTGAGCTAGAAACAACAAAAAGACAGCTAAACACATAAGACATAGCACAGGTAGACATCCAGCCACACACAACGGCACCTATTATGTAAAGGTCAATGACAAAAAATAAAAAATAACAAATGGGCAGCTTCCATTGAAAAATGTTTATCTGTTCAAAATAAAAACATTGAAAATTCAAGATTCAAGATGCAAAGATTTTATTTGTCAATACTACTATACGTACAGGACATACAGGAGAATTGAGATGCTGTTTCTCTGTCTCTTCATTGGTGTGTGCAATATAAAGAAAAAGGAATAAGGCTCAAAAAACGACAACAGTCTATGTACAGTAGTGCTACCCATTAATGCAAATAACGGTAAAAGATAAAACCCAGACATCCTATAGCGCAAATAAAGATAAATGATAAAACCAAGCAATCCTACATACAGAAAAGGTAGAGCAGTAATACTCATTGTTGCAAGCTGAATGCGGTAGTGTAGGTGCAGACAGTGACAGATTGGACTTCACATGATCAAAATTGCAATAACAGACAGCAGCAGATATGGCATTTGTGCAAATGGTTGCAGTAAAGTGCAGAGACATACAGCAGCAAATGGATTACTGTTGGTGTGTCAGTCTTTCTGTGCCAACAGCTGAGGTAGTTATTGTGTGGGTGAGTGCATTATGGTCCAGGGGTGGGGGATGGGGGAAGGGGACAGAGTTCAGGGTCCTGATGGCCTGCTGAACAAAGCTGGTTAGCAGTCTTGTGGAGTAGGCCCAGAGGCTCTGGTACCTTTTCCCTGAGGGCAGGAGGCTGAAGAGGGAGCATGATGGATGGGAGGTGTCGCCTGCCATGTTGATGGCTCTGCGAGTGAGGCGGGTGAGTTAGATGTCGGGGGGGGAACACCGATGTTCATACTGGCTGCTTTCACTGTGTGTTGTAGTGTCTTCCGTCAGAAGGCATTGCGGCTTCCATACCACACTATGACGCATCTGGTGAGGATGCTCTCAATGGTGCTCCAGTAGAATAAGCACATGATGGTGGGTGGGGATTGTGCTCTCTTCAGTTTGTGGAGGAAATGGAAAAAATACACACAAAAATGGCCTGTATAATTTCACAGTTTCAAGATTCCCCAACCCTGGATTTTCACTGACTCTGGGTGCAGTCCATTATGGATGCAGTTTGGTCTCCACAGCAAATGTTTCCCATTCTCATCAATTTTTAATCCCCACCTGGTCCAGACCACTGCGGAACAAAATCGGCTCATCAGATTCGGTTCGCTAATGAAATGCAACAAGTCTATTTTTAACAAATGCTGGATCCAATCTGGAAGGAAATGCTGCAGTATCTTGCAATATTTAATAGCTGTTTGCTCATTAAAAATGATTTAAGGAGCGTCTGTTATTTTCTGAAGTCTACTCCTCCAGGGAAGTAGACTTCCCTTTTCTGAAGTCTACTCCACTGACTGCTACAGCAGATGAAAAAAAGGACCTGCAGGAAGAACCGCCACAGACCCAGCAGCACGGAGACCACCCACAAGTGTGACCTGTGTGACAGGGACTGCCATTCGCGCATTGGCCTGTTCAGCCACGGGCGGTGCTGTTCCAGCGGAGTAGACGTTTAGGATTCTCTTCCATGGTCATCATAGACCGACGGAGGCCGACGACTCCTCCACCACTGTGTCAGAGAAGGTAAAAACTTAACTTAACATACAAACACTTCATAGAATTAAAATTACCGGGCTACTTACGTTTTATTTAGAGCCCAAATATCCTGGTGGAGAGCCGCTACATCACACTTCCTTGTTGTTATCATGTGATCGTGATTGGTTCATCGTGGTCACTCTTGGGTCTTTCTCGAGATCTCGCGTTATTTTGTGTAATTCTCGTGTGCTCTTGTATTTCAAAATCTGTTCTTATTCATGGTGCTGCAAAACACAAACGGAGCTGGTTGGGATCAACACATGGGGCCATCCGCACTGCATCTGCAATGGACTGCATCCGGAGTCAGTGTAAATCCTGGGTTAGACCACCATTTCCTTAATTTGACCCATATTGGTAGATCTAAAATCCATCGTAGTTGATACAGGTCAAATTTGACCTGAAACAGCACCAGTGTACAAAAATGTGCAGCACCTGTATAAAAGAATACAATTTTAAAATATTTTCCTTTGTGTGTATTTTGGGTGACTAGGAAAAGTCATCACATTTCAGGCTAAAAGAATGATGTTTAGGGTATTTTTACTTCTGTCAAATGTCAAAATCAGTCACATTTGACCTGAACAGTATGTAAGGGTTAAGAATGTTGATGACTTGGTCTCAGACCCTTAAAGTCTCGGTCATGTCTTGGTCTTGATCTTAGTGTGGTCTTGACTACAGCACTAGGGTCGACCTTCAAGGACTAAAGCTCGAAGAACTTTGCCAAAGTGTGCTCCAGGACCTGTGGAACCTGTGGCATTATCTGAGGAAAAAGCAGATAATCTACCCACACCTCCCTTCAAGTTCTTCAGCCCTCTAGTCCTGACCAACCAGCCCCTCTCTACCATTAGTCATAAACAAGGGTTTGCCTCTGAAACTTTAATAGAACTCTCCCCAGACATCCTGCCGTTGGGCAAGACACTTTACCCACCTTGCCTCCATTGTCTATGATGCTGGGTATCAATGTGTATAAATGTTCGGTTGTGGCGGGGAGACCATTGGTATGGATTGGCAGCTACATTTCCAACAGTCTACCCCAGGTCAGCTGTAGCTACAGTAGTAGCTCACCACTACCATTGTCTGTGGAGTGAATGGATAATGTATCCATTGTAAAGCGTCTTTGAGTGTCTATGAAAAAGCATTATATAAATCTGATGTATTATTATTATTATTATTATTACTTTTCCATCCTCCATATTATGTATGGACATACTGACTCATGCTGACCTTCTCTGGACAGGGGAGGTCTATTAACTTGCTAACTTGATTTGCTGGACTGGCCAGAGGCCTGAAGCCCCTGAGGAAAAACTCTCTACCATCATCCTCTAGGTGGACCACTCCAAAGAAACTCTCCTTAGCCAGAGCTGTTATCTCCAGGTCGTAAAATCTGAAAATAACTGAAATGGAGGTTATAACTATAATTTTTGATGTTACTATTATGCCCTAAGGCTCGTACTGGAAGAAATGTCTGTACTAGAAAGTTGATGGAATCGCTGAATTATTCAAATTGCGAGTCAAGCCGTGAATTAGTTAAAGTTCAAGTAAAGTTAAAAGGGACAAATCTGATCACTGAAATTAACTGGATAAATCATCATTCATTTTATCATTTTTGCCATAACAGAGAGAACACTATAATCAGAGAAGCTTTCTTTTTTGTTACATACTGAATTCTTCTTGTTTTTCCAAATCTTTACATGCTCTCATAACTCGTCCTGATGCCATCTCTTCTCCAAACACCTGCCCACTGATCAGCCATGGCAGCTAAAACAATCAGGATTCATCAGACATATAGTAGTTGGTGATCCTGGGTGTTGTGAGTGATTGTAGCCGAGCATTAATTGATCGTATCAATTTTAGTCCATTAATGAGGATAATGGAGGTTTTTTCTGTGTGTTTGAAGCTCTGTTTGTAGGCTGGTTGCACCCATGCCGTGCAGACCGGCTGATTCTGGACACAACCCCTGATTCCATCACCGTGGGGTGCCCGCTTTGAGCTCGTGGCCACACCACTGCTGCTATCTTGCAATAAATTTCATCAGCATTTTGTCTCCTGTAGAGAGGGAGTGTTTAGTGAGTCCTAATCCAAGCAGAGCTCCTACCTGCTGGGTGAGGACTTTAATTTACTTCAACTGTAGTAAAACAAGGATACAAGAAATTACAAGAGCACCGTTTTATGTTTTCATTGTTTTCATTGTCGTCAAGGAATGTAAACCCCCACCCCCCCCAAAAAACAGAAAATATCAACTGGAGTTTGTCCAAAGGCACTGTGGAGACTCCAAGGTCAGCTGAGTCTTCTCCTTCACTCCTATTCTGTTAATCTTTGATTGGTGAGGAACCTGGTGAGCAGTTGTTTTATTGGAGTCTCTCCATCTCAGCTGCTGAAGCCTTTAACTCCTTCAGAGTCTTGGTCTCCTCCCTGAAGTCTCCCGTATCACTCAGTCTTTGGGGACATCCTTCTACTGGCACATTTTACACACCTGTGACTTATTTATTCAATTTCTTTTTGATGGATTTAGTTGAAATCCAGAAGATGTGTTGTGGATTTTCTTTGTATTAATAAATAAATGTCCCTTGTGAATCTGGTGAATGAATAGATGTGGAGTCAAAGATGCCTTTCAGTATTATTTATTCTTGATCAAGAGGAATATTTCATGGAGCAGTTAAGCAGAAATGTTCACCGTCAAAATGGTGAGGGCAGATTTTATACCTTGGAAAAAGAAAGATAATATGTTATGAGAAAGTTCTGTGTGAGTACGGAACTTAGCTGTCTCCCGGGACTGACTTTGATAGGACCAGAGTCTGTGTCTAAGGAAGAAACATGATATACTGTGTCTAGGAACATAATAACAGAGACACTGTGTAATATTAATTGATGAAATAAGGACCTCTTCCACAGATGTTCCACCTCTTGGACATTTTTGTATCCATCCCCTAGACTTTTATACATTTCAATCAGCTTTTCTCTAAGTTTTTTTTTGTTTTTTTTGTTTATTTTTAATGGAGTATTTTAGCAGGTATGCAAATTATCCAGTGGCTTTACCTTCCACACATGGAGACATATCTTTATACTACACTCAAAATATTCTTCTACTGAGAATCAGAATCAGAATCAGAATCAGATTTATTGCCATTGTTCATGTAGTACACAAACTAGGAATTTGTCCCGGTGCAATGCTGCAACATTAAACATGATAAAATAAAAGAAATAAACTATACATGCAATAAAGTGTAGAATAAGAGTGAGTAATACTGGTCAGCAGTTAAAATATAATAGCGAGCAGCAGATAATGTGGAGAACCATATAGTGCAGTCGGTAATGCAGGAAGAAAACAGTGATGATTGACATGAGTCTGGTTGAGCTGCTGTACATAGTGCACGAGAGTCAATAAGTCACTTAGTGTTCAGCAGTCTGATGGCAGAGGGGAAGAAGCTGTTCATATGACGGGAGGTTTTAGTCTGGATGGACCGAAGTCTTCTACCTGAGGGGAGGGGGGCAAACAGTACGTGACCAGGGTGTGAGGGATCGGCTATGATCCGGCCAGCACGCCTCCGGGTCCTGGAGATGTACAGATCCTGGAGAGATGGGAGCTTGCAGCCGATCACCTTCTCAGCAGTGCGCACGACGCGCTGCAGCCTTAGTCTGTCCCTGGCAGTGGCTCCTGCGTACCACACGGTTATGGAGGTGGTGAGGATGGACTCGATGATGGCTGTATGTCCGTTCCCCCCTGACAATTTCAACCTGGAAGTAGAGTGAAAGTCTGGTGTGTTATGGAGTTCTACACCCCAAATTATTTCAATTCACAAAACATTGCAATATTTCCATTTTTGTATTCTTGACACAGAAAGTTGTCACAGTAGGTGTAGAAAGACTGGACCCAGTTGCAGGATGTAAGTTTTAACAGTTTTATTGAAAGCTGGTCACCCAGACGAAGCTCGAGGACAACAGAAATGAATGACTGCAGCTTGGAAGCAGCAACGAAAACTAAGGCAAAAACAGAACAAATACAATCAGGCAGGAGCGTGTTGATCAGGCCATATGACTGACGAAAGAATTCAAGCAGAACAGAAGTGGAACAGAACATAAATAATCAAGGGGGCAATCAAGACAACACGGCACAGGTGGAGAGACCATTAATGACTGACAGCTGAAACATGAGGAAAACGGAGATGACAGGACAGGCGGGGCTGCACACACAAAATCACAAATAGAGAGAGACACAAAACATGAGCAGAGGATCAGAAGAGACAAGACCATGACAATCAAAATGCAAATAAGGACTAAACTGAACTTTGATCATAATAATCATAATAATAATACTCACAAAACTAAGAACACAATAATGAATGTAATAAGTGATTAGAAATGCAGAAAATTCTAAGAAGTAAACTCAAGGTGAGGAAGTGGATTGGAGTCCATGCTCTAAAAAAAAAAATACAAACTATACATCAAGATGAAGACATGGGACCCAACTCACACTCTGACAGTACCCCCTTCTTAAGGGGCAGCTTCCAGGCAACCCTCAAAGTACCACCAACAAAAAAACAAAAACAAAACACAAACCAGAAGAACCACACACACACACACTGGGGGGGGGGGGGGGTTCAAGGCCAGGTGGGCCAAAAGAAACTCTTACCCACCCCCCAACAGAGTCTAAAATTAAACACCACCACGTTGAAATGGCGCTATATAAATAAAGTTGAATTGAATTGAATTGAATTAAACCAAGTCCATGACCCCAAAGTTCAACACAAAACGAGTCAGGTGGTCTTCCAGAGTCCCAGGGCCACTGGACCGGAGAACAAGGTGGGTCAGGGGGCCTAACAAATTCCATGGGACCCCAGACCAGAGCACAGAGCAAGTCGGGTGGTCTACCAGAGAATCCCTAGACCACTGGACCAGAGAACAAAGCAGGTCAGGGGGCCTAACCTAGTTCATGGGCCTCCAGATCTCAAAGCATAACCAGTCAGGTGATCTCCCAGAGTCCTTGTGCTACCAAATCAGACAGCAGTACCAGTCCAGAGATAACTGTAGAAGTGCTTCAAGCTCAGGTGAAAATGACATGGAAATTTTAAACTGAGGAGCTGATAACAAATAACCCTTAATCTCAGGAGATGATAACATGAAAACTTTAAATTCAGGAGATAACACAGGAGCTTTAAGCTTTGGTGAAAGTAACACGAGAGCTTTACGCTCTAAAACTGATGACTGAGGTGCACTAACCATAGTAGCAGATGACAGGTGTGTGCTAGCCTAAGGGACACATGATGGAGGCTCTCCAGCCACTGTAAGACATGACAGAGACTCCTCAGCCTCCAAAATAGCTGAGGAGAGCCGACCATAAGTGACGCCAGATGATAAGGGCTGAATATCCTCAAGTCCTGACGTCTGGGAATCTATCCCTGAAACAGCCACCTCAGACGGGAAGGAAAACACAACACCCGGGTCACTACAACAGGTAGCAGTGGAACTCAGCGGAGGAGGCCCAGAAGCAGATGGTAGTTGCAACTGGGTCCCCGAAACTAAGAGCTAGGCAAGATGTCTCTAAAACTGATGTTTAAAATATAAAGAAGAGGACTTGCCTGAGCTCTTGCTCCACCACAGACAGAGACCCCAGTGACTCTGCTGGTTCAGTCCAACCAGCAGGTGTGGTGGAAGATGAGGCAGGGGTGATGACAGGCTGAGCAGGAACAGGAGTGTGCACTTTGGGCAAAGCAGGAACAGAAGCATGTACCTCGGACTAAGCAGGAACATGAACATGAACGTGTACCTCAGATTAAGCAGGAACAGAAGCGTGCACCTCGGGCTGAGCAGAAACAGGAGCATGTACCTCGGGCTGAGCAGGAACAGGAGTGTGTACATCGGGCTGAGCAGGAACAGGAGTGTGTACCTTAGCCTGAACAGGAACAGGCGTGTGTACCTTGGGCTGAGCAGGAATAGGAGCATGCACCTCAGGCTGAGCAAGAATAGGAGTGTATACCTCAGGCTGAGCAGGAACAGGAGCTGGGAGGTACTGTGGAGCAGGTACAGGAGCTGGGGAATGACATGGAGCAGGTACTTGAGCTAGGGAGCGACGTGGAGCAGGCACTGGAGCTGAAGGTGCTTGGGAGTGGTGTGGAGCTAGTACTTGATAATCCTCACGCAAACCAGGTGCAGCAACAGGGGCAGCCAGCTCATCCGAGAGCAGCAGGTTGCCTCCCAGTATGGCCAGTTCCTCACAAAAATGGAACAGGAAACCAGAGAAGCAGGTGAGGATGGATAGATGGAAGTGGCAGTAGAAATGACAGCAGAGATGGCTGGAGAGAGCTCAGTGGTAGTAGGTGGCTGACACTGAGCCCTCTCACCAGAAACAGGACTAGACCTTTCATTTAATGGTGCTAAAAAATCGAAAGCCACTTGCCTCTGTTCCTGCTCTGCTGCTGCTGAAGAGTCAGGTGATCCCTTGCTGGATATGACGGGATTCGCCTGACGAGGAGCAATCACACAGTGGTGTGGTGCTGCGTTGAGGGAGGAGGAAACGAAGATCTGGAACGCTGCTGTGCCCACCGATGCTGGCGCAAGCCTAGTCTCCTGACGGCTCACTGTGGCTTCTCCTCCTTCTTCTCCTCCCCATCTGCCAGTGACGTCTCTGCCAGTGCCCAGACCCCCAGCAGCAGGAACAGGATCAAATGCAAGAGTCTGGTGCGCTGGGGATAATGCTGCAGCATGGGAAAAGCCTCAATAACCTTGGTGGCACCCCTCGAGGCATCTGAGGGCTTTCTCCGGTGTATCGGCAGCATGGGCGTCCTCGACCAGGGCCTCAATGCGTGAAGCAGCCCAAACTTCCTCCTGGTCGAGACCCATAAAAAAAAAAAGTTACGGTCCGCTGGGTCCATACTGTCTGTCCATACTGGGTTCTTTCTGTCACGGTAGGTGTAGAGAGAATGGACTCATTTGCCGAACGTAAGTTTTAACAATTTTATTGAGAGCTGGTCACCCAGATGCTGATTGAAGGCTTAACAGAAATTAACGACTGCGGCTCGGAAGCGGCAACAAAAAACTAATGCAAAAACAGAACAAATACAATAAGGCAGGAGCATGTTGTTCGTGTCATATGACTGACAAAAGAACCCGAGCAGAACAGAAGTGGAACAGAACTTATATAATCAGGGAGACAATAAAGACAACACGGCACAGGTGGAGAGACCAATAATGACTGACAGCTGACACATGAGGAAAATGGAGGTGTCAGAACGGGCGGGACGGAACACATACAATCACAAACAGAGGGAGACACAGAACATGAGCAGAGGATCAGGGGAAACCAGACCGTCCGTCATCGTCGGCCTCCGTCGGTCTATGATGACCAAGGAAGAGAATCCTAAACATCTACTCTGCTGGAACAGCACTGCCTGTGGCTGAACAGGCCGATGCGCACCGGTGTTCTACCTTCCAGCGTTGGGCGTTGGTAGGATTCAAGCCTGGGCAGGAAGATATGGAGGACAAGATGTTACCCATGCAGCATGTCCCCCTTCTCCACGTCACTGATGGATCCAAAGGAACAGCAGGGCTGCTATAGTTTGGCACCAGCGCCGTCGCAGGAGCTGCCGGAACGATGTTGAGCACAACAGAGAACTGCCTTAGGGGCTCCGACTCCGGATTTTTCCTCAGGGTTGACTCCCGAAGCCTTTCCCGTGACCGGGTGTGCCGCAAGGCAGCGGAGGTTTGAAATCAGGGTTTACCTTCTCCTAGATGGGCTACCTTCCCAGGTTGACGAGCCACCATCTACCCGAAGCATCTGGTTTTAAGGCGCCAGAGATCCGCCCTCGCCCCTTCTCCTATTAGTAAAAGCAGTTCCGCCGGGCTTAGAGACTAAACCACACGGGCAGGCTAGGAGTTGGACTTAGTTGTCAGAGGCTTTTCGAGACACACACCGTAAGGAGGATTTTAGGAGCACTGGGAGCTTAACCCCAGTACCGCTCCTGGCTATGACAACCTTGGAAACCAGACCATGACAATCATAATGCAAATAATGACTAAAATGAACTTTGATCATAGTAATCATAATATTAATACTCACAAAACTAAGAACAGAATCATGAATCTAATAAATGATTATAACTGCAGAATTATCAAGTGCCAGCCATTCTGTCTTCCGAAAGAATTTATGGCTACATTGTTAGCTGCCATTTATTCCCTCCCAGCTCCAACAACAACAACAGGAGTGAGGCACTGAATGAACTGTACCAGCACATCAGTGAGCAGCAGAGAACCCACCCTGATGCTTTTCTCATTTTGGCTGGAGATTTCAACCACACAGACCCAAAGACTGTGTTTCCTGAAATACACCAACACATCAACTTTCCTACACGGAAAAACAACACACTGGACAATGTTTTCACCAACCAGAGAGGAGCATATAAGGCTGTCCCCCTCCACCACCTCGGAGCCTCTGACCACATCACTGTTCTGCTAATTCCAGCATACAGACCACTGGTTAAAGTCACCAAACCAGTTTGGAAACAGGATCGTGTGTGGCCAGAAGTGTCCTTAGAGGCACTTCAAGACTTTTTCACCACCACTGACTGGAACACATTAAAGCAGGCTGCCACCTACAACAACACCACAGAGCTGCAGGAGTACACAGAGACTGTTAAGCCTGCTTCATACAACATCTCCCGCTAGTCCGCTGTGTTCCGCATATGCTTTGGACGAGCCCGGCACACACGTGGTGCAACTTATGCTCACTTTTCTCATCTACCCACGCCAAGTGGTTGACGCTTGCGCACAACCATCATTTGTAGTTTCACTCCCACCTGATAGGTAGCGCCAAGGCGTTGACGCGCCAGGATTTTCACCAACGAAGAAACGGCGGACTTCTTCACAAAGTTTCTCTTCAAATATAGAGTCCATTTCTGCTGTTTGACTTCCCGGTTTTCACTCATTTTCCACGAAGACGCTGCTGCTGCTGTCAAAGTCAGTATGTAGTGTGTATGATTCATGTATGTTTTTATTCTCGTTTTCCGCCTCCTTGTTGTCTTCTTCATCTACTGATGTATGCTGTGTCGATATTGCCACTTCATGAATGGGACATTCAGTCTTCCGCATGCGCTTTTCAACACGTTCAGGTCGTGGGCAGGCGGCGCGGTCACAAAATTTTACATTGAGTTTTAAAAGTGTTTAAAGTGGTACGTTCTCTGATTGCAGGTGGCATATTATTCCAGATCTTGGTGCCCCTCACTGATAGCACGGATTGAGCAAATGTGGTGTGTCTGTGGGGGACCTCACAGTCTCCTCTAGTGATTGCTCTGGTGGCTGTGTGATGATGGCGTGTCGCCACTGTATGGTCTGGTAATTGAATATTATATTATATGTGTAAAAGGGTTTTTATTTGCAAATGGTAACATGTATTGGATTGTAAAATGCACATATAATTGTAGAATGTGTTTTGACTGAATTGAATTCTTTTATGAGATAATTGTTAATATTAATTATGTTAATTGGGTGAGGCAATTGATTAATCTTGGAACCATGTATCTTTGCCAGTATGCTTCCTGGTGGTATCCAGGCAAAAGACTCCTCAAGGGTTTGAGGGCCTTTAAAGGATACCAGAAGGAGGTAGTATAGGATGGTGGAGTAAAGGGGGTATTTAATATGTAAATAGGGGTTTAAATTATTTATTGTATTATTTATGGTGTTATTTATTCTGTAAATATTGTGGGGAAATTATTTATGTATTTATGTCCTTTTTAGATATTATTGGGTATATGAGGGAAGATGAAATGTTCATTGTCTTACCTGGGATTATGGTATGTGCCAAATAGGTTAATTATTTCACCGAGTATATTAACAGGTGTTTTCATTTGGTTTGTGTGGGGTGTCGGATGTGCGCTGGAGTTATTGCCTGTGAAGATTATTGGAATAAACAGAAATTACTGGTTGCAAACTTTGGAAGCCTCCACGCTTTCTCTGGTGCCTTGACCGCTTGGCTATCGTTAGTGACATTTGGTGTCAGAAGTGGTCCATTTCTTGACATTTGGCATCAGAAATGGTTTGTTCCTGCTAATCGGTGACAGAGGTGGTCCGCTTTCACGGCTGTGGTGAAGAGGAAAGCGCAGCCGGACAAGTGGTGTCAAGAATTTTCCACTCCCACAGTGGCTTCGAAGAAAGGTAGCGGAACGTATGACAATGATGTCAAATTAAGCGGACTGTGTGACGTTTGGTCAAAAAAAAAAAATAGTGTTGTCAAAAGTAAGGGGTGATAATACGGGACAAGAGGAGCGATGGCCAAAAGGAACATAAAGAAACAACAGGAGCAGTTAGACGACTTGGAAACTAGCATGGCAATTGAGGAGCTGGGGGCCAGTGGACTAGATAAGCTCAGAGAATTGATGAGCTTGGTGAAGTCCCTGGTGTGTTCACTGACAGTCAGAGACCGTCAGATGGAGGAAGAAGCCTCTCTGCAAGAACAAAAGTGGCAGACTGTGCAGCATCAAGTTCACCAGATGCAGTCACAAGTGACGGAGTTGAGAGAGGAGTATGGGAGCCGGTCTGAACACAGCGGTGACGACGGCGCTTCAGGGGAAGACCCCAGGCTGATGGCCAGTCGGGTCAGCCCGCAGGAGGAGGAGCTACCGCTGCAGGTGCAGTCAAGGACAACGCAGATTGCACCGCGAGCCCAGGCTGAATCTGCTTGATGATGACATTGAGCATTATCTGGCGACAATCACTACAGTCTGCTGCTGGCGTAAGGAGGAGTGGGCTATTCAGTTGGTTCCTCTGCTCACGGGTAAAGCACGTAGTGCGTACAGTATGTGCTCATGGACATCGCTGACAAAGAGAATTATGATAAAGTGAAGGAAGCAATTTTAACTAAGTATGAAATAACACCCAACACCTATAGGAGAAGGTTTGGCCCCCTGGACATTCATCAGGACGAAACCCCCCGTGAACTGTATGTACGTTTGAAAGACCTGTTTAACAAATGGATTAAACCGGAGACCTCAACGGTGAAAGACATCGCAGAACTGTTGATCTTGGAGCAGTTTCTGCAGATGGTGGACCCGGAACTGGGAGTCTGGATACGAGAGCGGGACCCGAAGACTGCGCAGGACGCGGCTTGTCTGGCAGAAGTCTTCCTGTCAGCCAGGTATGGGAGCAGGAGACCTACTCTCAGCCGTGACTGCTCTTTCACCACACAGAGTAAGTTTGATGGGGGTGAAAGGGGTGGTCAAGTGCAAAATAGACCGTATTCCAGCTCCAGTCAGGTCACTATTAGCAAACATAATGGTAGTAGAAAGTCATGTTTTGTTTCGAGTAAAGATATACGCTGTTACCAGTGTAATAAAATTGGCCACACACAGTATTCATGTCCTGCCACAAGAAATAGTAAACCGCCATTATTATCAGTTCCTAGACCCACTCTTTCAGCCCCAGGGCACGGTGGAATGTTTAAAACGACGGTGTTGCTTAATGGTCAATGTGAAGAGGCCCTTTTAGACTTGTGTTGTTTTCAAACTGTTGTGCTGCCCAGTTTGGTCCCTAGGGATTTGTGGAGTGAGTCTGAAATAAATATCAGTTGTGTCCATGGGGATAAAAAGCTGTACCTGACCACTGAGGTCTATTTAACAGTGTGTGTGTGTGTGTGTGTGTGTGTGTGGGGGGGGGGGGGTCAGACTTATCTCCTTTCTGTAGCTCTTGTGCCTGATTTGCCATACTCAGTGATTCTTGGCAATGATGTTCCAACTTTATTGGACATCATACAATAGGTTAGGGACGAACACCAAACTGAGGAGAGACAGGCAGGTGGCGTTGTTGAGCAGAGGGTAAAGGCACCTGTGGTGAAAAATTGTAATATGGTTACAACTAGAGCTCAGAGGGCTGCTGATGTTCTTCAGGAGCTGCCTTTTTATGATTCTGGGATAGAGGCAGGCCCAATTAAGCAACCAAAATCCAAGGGTCAGAGGACAAGAGACAAAGTTTTAGCTGCAGCTAAGAACTTGGGGGAGGAAACATCACAGCTAAGCCAGTCAGTAGATTTTAACATTCCTTCTGACATAGCTGTGCTGCAGAAAGCTGACCCATTGCTAAAACTTTGGTTTGAAAAGGTCTCTGAGATTGACGTTGTGAAACAGGGCAGAGTGGACTGTTTGGCTGAGGCCAAGTATGTCATTAGAGATGGCATTCTGTACCAACAGCAAGATGAAGTTAGGGCCATAGCTTTGCCACAAGGCCTCGCACAAAAAGTGATGGAACTGGGACATGTTATCCCTTGGGCAGGTCATCCAGTGTTCCAGAAAATGTTACAGAGAATTGCTAGAAGGTTTGTGTGCCCAGGAATGTATACCCAAGTTAAAGAGTTTTTGTGCAACATGTGAGATATGTCAAATTACATCATCTAGGGGAGTAGCCCGGGTCCATCTTCATCCATTACCAATCATTGGAACGCCGGTTGATAGGATAGGGATGGATATAGTTGGCCCCCTAGAAAAAAGCTCCTCGGGTAACAAATGCATTCTTGTAATATGTGACTATGCTACTCAGTACCCAGAAGACTTCCCACTGAAATCTGTTAAGGCTAGGTAGGTTGCTAACTGCCTTATTCAGTTATTTTCGAGGGTAGGCGTATCCAAAGAGGTCCTGACAGACTGTGGGACAAATTTTCTGTCAAAACTTTTGCAGCAGGTTTATAAACTGTTGGGTATCAAGGGAATTAGGACCACCCCATATCACCCTCAGACTGATGGACTGGTGGAACGGTTTAACCAGACTTTAAAGAACATGCTGTGGAAATTTGTTTCTAGTATGGGCTCGGATTGGGACCAATGGGTACCGTATCTGCTGTTTGCTTATCGGGAGGTTCCCCAGGCTTCAACAGGGTTCTCACCTTTTGAACTACTTTATGGTCGTCAGGTGAGGGGCCCATTGGATTTATTAAAGGAGCACTGGGAGAGGCCTCCGAGTGATCAGGACAATGTGGTCTCATACGTCATTAAAATGAGACAAAAACTGGATCAGATGACTGCTTTGGCTGAGGAGCACATGAGGATGGTGCAGAATAAACAAAAGACATGGTATGACAAGAAGGCCAGGAAGAGGGTTTTTAACCCAGGTCAGCAGGTGTTGTTACTGCTGCCCTCTTGTGATAGTAAGCTGTTGGCTTGATGGCAGGGGCCTTACGAAATTTCTAGGAAGTTGAGCTCAGTGACGTATAAAATGTATATGCCTGATAGAAAGACAAAACACCAGTGCTTTCATATCAACTTGTTGAAGGAGTTTCAGCAGCCTGTGCATCATCAGCAGCAGCCTGGTCATCAGCAGATGTGTCATCAGCTCCTGATTTGTGCAACGGAAGTGGATGAGGAGAGAGAACAATCCTTTCCCACAGATGTGACAGAGTTTTGTTCTTTTCATGTGTCTCATTTGCAGGATGATCAGCGGAGACAATTAGAGGCACTAATAGATCCAGATTTGTTTCAGAAGAGACCTGGTTTCACCACTTTAGTACACCATAGAGTGCATTTAAAGAAAGAGGCTGTTCCCCGTCGGAAGTCCTATAGGATTCCTGAACAGTTGGTCCCAAAACTGAGGCAGAAGATTGATTTGATGTTGCAGCTGGGAGTGATCGAGGAGTCGGTCAGCGAATGGTGCAGTCCGATTGTGTTAGTCCCCAAAAAGGATGGTTCTTTGATGTTCTGCATTGATTTTAGGTATTTGAATGCAGTCTCTAAGTTCGAGTTGTACCCAATGCCCCGAATTGACGAGTTGTTAGAGAAAGTGGGCAAAGCTAGGTTTATTTCTACATTAGACCTAAGCAAGGGGTATTGGCAGGTGGCCTTGGTACCTGAGACGAAGGTATTGACAATCTTTAAAACACCTTATGGCACTTTCCAGTTCAAGGTCATGCCATTTGGCCTCCAGGGGGCACCTGCAACTTTCCAGCGGCTCATGGACCAGGTATTAGGAGGAGTGTCAGACTTTGCAGCTGCCTATCTGGATGACATAGTCATCTATAGTCAGACCTGGAAGGATCACGTGTTACATCTTCGGCAGGTCCTGCATTTGATTTAGGAGGCAGGTCTGACTATTAATCCACACAAGTGCGCATTTGGAGGGCAGCAGGTGGAGTACCTGGGACATGTGGTTGGTCAGGGGGTCATTAGACCACGAGTGGGGAAAGTAGACGCTATTCAGGCCTATCCTGTCCCTACCACCAAAAAGAAGGTACGGTCGTTTTTGGGTCTGGTAGGGTGGTACAGTAAATTCATTCCCCATTTTGCTGAAAGAGCAGCAATCCTGACTGACCTCACAAAGGCTCAGCACCAAATAGGGTGAAATGGACAGAGGAGTGTGGGAGAGCCTTTGAGGATTTGAAGGGTGCAATTTCTGGGGAGAAGGTTCTCCACAGTCTGGATTTCGCCCATCCATTTATTCTGCAAACAGATGCTTCAGGAGTTGGCATCGGAGCAGTACTTCCCCAGGAGGTGAGGGGAGAGAGACACCCAGTACTGTTTTTGAGTCATAAATTGTTGGACCGAGAGACGAGATACTCTACGGTGGAAAAAGAATGTCTGGCCATGAAATGGGCAATATGGTATCTTAAGTATTACTTACTCGGACGTCATTTCACATTAGAGACAGATCATCAGGCCTTACATTGGCAAAAGAGAATGAAAGACACTAACAATCATCTTACATGGTGGTATCTGTCTCTACAGCCCTCTAACTTCACAATTCAGTATATGGCAGGGAAGACCAACCTGGTGGCAGACAGCCTCTCCGGAGTACATGACTCATAGAGTACTGTACTCTCGGGAGAGGAGGGGGAGAGAGATGTGACGACGGAGTGTCACCACTGTATAGTCTGGTAATTGAATATTACATTATATGTGTAAAAGGATTTATATTTGCAAATGTTAACATGTATTGGATTGTAAAATGCACATATAATTGTAGAATGTGTTTTGACTGAATTGAATTCTTTTGTGAGATAATTGTTAATATTAATTATGTTAATTGAGTGAGGCAATTGATTAATCTTGGAACCATGTACCTTTGCCAGTATGCTTCCTGGTGGTATCCAGGCAAAAGACTCCTCAAGGGTTTGAGGGCCTTTAAAGGGTACCAGCAGGAGGTAGTATAGGATGGTGGAGTAAAGGGGGTATTTAATATGTAATGGGGTTTAAATTATTTATTGTATTATTTATGGTGTATTTATGGTGTTATTTATTCTGTAAATATTGTGGGGAAATTATTTATGTATTTATGTCCTTTTTAGATATTATTGGGTATATGTGGGAAGATGAAATGTTCATTGTCTTACCTGGGATTATGGTTTGTGTCAGTTAGGTTAATTATCTCACTGAGTATATTAATAGGTGTTTTCATTTGGTTTGTGTAGGGTGTTGGATGTGCGTTGGAGTTATTGCCTGTGATGGTTATTGGAATAAACAGAAATTGCTGGTTGCAAACTTTGGAAGCCTTCGCTCTTTCTCTGGTGCCTTGACCACTCGGCTATCATTCGTGACAGGCTGTGCTGGTGATAGTCCTCAGTTTAACATATTCTCCCGGGGCGGGGGGGGGGGGATAGCCATTTAATATTTTATAAATTGAAAAGGTAAATTTGAGAGTTTTATAATTTTTAAAAGACAGAAAATTGTATTTCTTGTAAATGTGACAACAATGATATGTGGGATCTTTCTTATCAAAGATTTTTATGGCTTTTTTGTATAAGTATTCAGTTGGTTTGATTGTGGTTATGCCAGTGAGTGACCAGTTGGTAAAACAGTAATTGATGTGTGAGAAGATCATTGCATGCAGGAACATTTTGGCTGCACTGTCAACGATGGTCTAATTTGTTTTAAAATTTATTAGATTGAATTTGATTATGTTTGAAATTTTTTTGATGTTTTTTAAAGGTTAATGAGGAATCTAAAATCATGCCAAGGTATTTAAATTCCTTGACTAGTTGCAGCTCTTCCCCTTTTAAGAAAATGTTTGAGTTTGTAATATTTGATCATTGTTTGGTAAACATCATGCAAACAGTTTTTTAAGTGTTTAGTAGGAGACATAGACTTTCATTCAGCATTCAACGCAGTCATCCCCCATCAGCTCATTCACAAACTGCACCAGCTTGGGCTCAACACTTCACTGTGTATCTGACTGTTGGACTTCCTTACAAGGAGACCGCAGGCAGTATGGGCTGGCAATAACACATCCAGCACCATCACTCTGAACACAGGGGCACCCCAAGGATGTATGCTGAGCCCCCTCTTCACTCTGCTGACCCATGACTGTACACTGACACACATCTCCCACCTCTTCATCAAGTTTGCTGATGACACAACTGTGGTGGGTCTCATCAGCAACGGAGATGAGACAATTATTAGTTTTTTGTTTTTCTTATTTAAGACAAGAATAATCTGAAATGTCTGAGGAAGACTCCAGTGGATAGTCAAAACGTAAAGGTAAAAACATTTCCTTTTTATTCTTGTCTTAAATAAGAAAAACAAAAAATAATAATTAAAAAGAAGACAAAATGAACCTACTTGAGCTACTGGAGACGAGACAAACTACAGGAGCAAGGTGAGCCACCTGGCCATGTGTTGTGGAGACAACAGTCTCTCTCTGAATGTGGGGAAGACAAAGAAAATTGTTGTGGACTTCAGAAAAGTACACACCCAGCATGCTCCCCTGACCATCAATGGTACTGCTGTGGAGAGGGTGAGGAGCACCATGTTCGTGGGTGTACACATTAGAGAGGACCTCTCCTTTATGACCAACACTGTATCACTGGTCAAGAAAGCTCGGCAGTGTCTCTACTTCCTCCTCAAACTGAGAAGAGCCAAAGCCCCAGCACCCATCACGTGTACCTTCTACAGAGGTACCATCGAGAGCATCCTGACCAGCTGTATCACCGTGTGGTACGGCACCTGCACCGTGTCCTGCTGCAAGAACGTCCAGCACATTGTGAGAACAGCAGAAAAGATGCCTCTCTCCTCTCCCTTGAGGCCATCTACAGTACCTGCCTCATCTGCAACACCCTCTGCATTGAAGGTGATCCTATCCACCCATCACACAGCTTTTTCAGTCTGCTGCCATCAGGGAGGAGACTGTGGAGTCTCCGGGCCAGGACCAGCAGACTCAAGGACAGCTTCTTCCACAAGGCTGTCAGTAAGCTCAACTCTTTCCCTGTTCTGCCCCCTCTCCCCCTTCTGCCCCCTTCCCAACACACACAAATCCTGGACTCTGATTTTCTCCCCCCCCAACAACTGAACTCTGCCACCCCCAGGTACTGATCACTCCCACACACCACACACTGATTTCAAGAGCTTCAAAAGCTGAACTCTGTCATCCAGGAACTGTTCACTCCAACACACACACACACACACACACACACACACACACACACACACACACACACACACACACACTAATCTCAGGGCTGCACCAGTCACTTTATGCAGCAATGGACTGCTCTATTTGCACTACATGCCACTTTAACCCTCTATGTGCGCTGATATGTGCCTTAAGTGACATGTTTCGGGACCCAGGAGACAGACACTGACACGGGCAGATAGTGAACAATAATCTTTATTAGAGTGAAAGGGTGTGTAGTGCAAGTGTGAGTGCGTGGATAGAGTTCTGGTCACTGGAACTGAGCACCCTGGACGGAGACCCGGCAACCCTGGAACATACAAGCACAGACAATTACTTTTGTCCCACGTAATTGACAAGCTACAAGTAGCGAGGCTTACTTGGTGGTAGCACAGGTTACGTCCTGCTGAGAACCAGCGGCCGTGCAGCGTGGAGGTGAAGGTGTCCGTGAACGTGCTGGGGCTTCCACCCGTGACTGTGGTAAGGACAGTTCTTCCTGTGACACCGGCTGTGACTCCACAGACCGGGACGATGACAATCCAGATGATGACGAGGTGAGTGATTCCACAGAACGTGGTGATGATGAAACAACAGATGCTGATGACAGTAACTCCACTGATAATGGTGGCCAATACTCCTGCAACTGATACAGTAATAGTTCTGGAATTTGAGGAGCAAGACGTACCGGTAATCGTGGTGGTAGCGAACTGCTACGTGTGCGTGTTGGCGAAACCCCGTCAGCTGGGGCCGCAGGTCCGCCGCCAAGGGGGTCCACCTGTGCACAGGGGTTTAGGTTAGGAGTAGAGTAACAGACAGTTCTCTTACGAGTTTGACTCTGAAGAGAAGTCCTTGATGAGGTAAGAGAAGTTCTTGACGAAGCCAGAGAAGTTCCTGACGAGACGAGAGAGAATCCTGACGAAGCCAGAGAGCGGAGTTCAGGTTCTTTCTCCGACGAGGAGGACAGACGACTCCGTGCCGGGCTGTCAGCAACGCTGGCTTTTAACAGTTGCTGATTAACACCTGTGGGTCTGTGCGCAGCTGGAGTTAATGATGCCAATGATGGCCCAGAGGCCGCCATGACATTAAGTCACTACATGCTGTCTTAATTTTTATCGTATTTAGTTATTTTGCACACCCTTAGTGTTTTTAGTTAATTTCTGGTGGGGGTTGGTTTTCGTTGCATTGATGTTTGATGTTCAGTGTTTAATGTTTGGTGTTAGATGTTATACTTTATATTCATATTTCCTACTTAGTGTTTACCTTGCTGCACCATGGGTTTCAGAGTAAAGTACTTTTAATTCTCTGTATGTGCTGTCCATATGGCAGAATTGACAAAAAAGTTGACTCTGACTTTGACTTGACTTGAAATGAGGAGGGTGGTATCAGGAATTGCATTTGTGGTAACATCTCTGCCAAATCAACTATGCAGATCATGACAAATGAGAGGGAGGCCTAAATAAGGGAGCGGCTAAAAGAAGGAGCGTTAAAAGCACTGCTTCATTCCATTTTTTACATTTTTGACTGGTATTTTAAGATGGTACAGGTGAACTTCCTGAGAGAACTGTGGAGCAGTTCTTTTCTTCCTTTACACCACAGGGTCACAGCTGCTTCACCAGAACCTTTAAGAGAGTGAGATGCAGCTGTAGTATCTGGTTATTTTCAGGCTTCTGTGGATTCGATTTGAATCTTGATTGTTGTCAGCAGGGCAGTAGGCTGCAGCACAGCCCCCAAGTGGGGGGCTCGGGGCCGTTTGGTGTGTGTGTTTGATTATCTTTGTGCTCGTGTGTCTCGTGCTTCACACAGATGAACAACACTGCCTGTGAAGTGGAAGACTGCACTGATCCCAGAGTCTGAGAAGGGCTTGCAATGTCAGATGATGCAAAGATGGAAATCAGAGAGAAATACCAGCAGAGCCCTTGGAGCCTGGTGGGAAGACTGGGAGGGAGAGAGTGAGATTTAGGCACCAGAGGAAAACAGCACCACCTCATTTATCAACCCGGTAGATATTGTGACCATGCGTGTAATTGGCACATTGCTCCACTAATAATAACAGTGATAAATGCAGGATGGTTTCGTTGTGATCTCAGGATATTCAGCCTTGATTTCAGTCATCATTGACGTCAACAGAGTTGACGGGATCCCAAACATGCTACCCTGAAGCATTTTGATGCATGCACGTAATGCACGCAGTTCCACCCCAGCCAATAGGTGGCATAAATGTGCCAAAAGTCCAGGTTGTTCACTGGCTATAAAAAAAAAGAGAAGACAAGCGAGAGCCATGCACATTTTAGCAACGACAATGGCAGCTGTGTGAGATGAGGGAAGGAACAACTGTATTTACTACTTTTGATGGAAGATGAAGCGAAAAAAAAAGGAGAGGAGCCACATATGACAGTTTTTTTTTGTTTGTTTGTTGTTGTTTTTTTAAATTGCAGGACGTTTGTGGTGTTTTTATCCTGCTGGAAGTTTGAAGTCATTGATACATTTGGGGTTAAAGTGATGAAAAATAGTTACAGACTGCTATAGCCAGTAAGTGATATGAGGGGGGATGCTATCCTCCTTGTTAGCAAAATGACCCAAAATATTCCCCCTTGTCATCGCCCCACAATTTGCCCTCCCAACCTGGAAAAAAAGATCCCCCCCCCCCAGTATCATCATAAACCTTTATCTATGATGTTACAGAAATGAACCTTTCTCAACAATCTGCAACTTTTTTCCTGTAATTTTTTATTTTTTTTTCCTTATAAATGAGTGACTTCTCATAAATTTTCAACTTACCATATGCCCACATTTCCTTTGCACCAAGGCATAAAAATAAAGAAGCACAACAATAAAATTAGGAGCACAAAGAAAAATACTGGAGTAATAGATTTTGTTAATTGAATGCATGCATACTGTAGTTACACGATGCCGTGCAATAGCAGGAAAACATATCAAAATTTCCAAAAGTAAAAGCATAATTATGAATATTAAATCAGAACAGTTTGGAATGTTTCACACTTTTGTGTAATGAATATTGAGTTTCTTAAATAATAGTTCAAACAACAAAGTTTTTCAAAGCATTAATTTATTGAAATACAGTAGCAGTTTCTGGTATAAACAGTAAACATGTAATACTCTTATTTAGCTTCCAGCCTGTTATCTTCACAGTTGTTCTGACTGCTGACCCTCAGGTTCACCGTGGACCGGCGCAATTGTTCTGTCCAGTCACATGGAGCTGGGGTCAATGGCAGGTGAAAATCAATGTGCTTCGGTCACCCTCTGTTAAAACAAAATGTAGATATTTACCTTCATAAGCTAAATAATCTATTTTTAGATTCATAGTTGGCAAATTTGGGAGCAAATCCCTCCTCCGTGTTGTGATGGAGCACATCAACATTTGTTTACAAACTCTTCTTCTTTGGTGTCCCAGAAGTAAGGTTTTCAGGTGGTTATTTGGGACACATCAGTCCTCCAAGGCAAGAGCAGAAAGATATACATGTCTGCCACCTTATGAGGTGGAATACTTAGTACAACTGGGGATTTTTTATGGTTTATGGCCACATCACATGACAGGCACAGAACTGTGACATAGACAGTGAGGGCGCTTTCAATGTCCATGAAACCAAGACACAAGAAGGGTTAAGCTTTAAGAATCAAATATTGCAGTTGTAGGAGTTATTGGTGTTTTAATATTGAAACTGCTGCATAATTTAAGCCCAAAACTCCACGTCTGCTGGCGTCTGCTGCAGTGGTCTGCTGTGGAGAGACAGCAAGATTAAAAAGCGGCCCATGGTAGGCCAGTCTCGGCAGAGCGGCAAATACCGAATCTCCACCTGGAAATAACACTTTTCCTCTGGTTGGCCACTTTAGTCCGGCAGTTAAATGCAATTGTCATACAGTTGTTCAATACAAAATACAAACAAATATAAATATTTACAACACAAATGTTTGTTAAAGACATTATTTACATTTGCTTAATTTTGGACAGGCATCACCATGGTCACCTAATCAATCCCGCAAATGTTTTTGAAGTGAGGAATGTTGTGTAACAATATGGTGATTAATAATTATGATCAGGTATAAAAAATATTTTAATTTGTATTAATGTACTGGGACCTGAGATGATCTCTGGGTCCACACACACATAAACAGTTAATAAAACACTTGTGGGGCACCAGCTCCTCTCTAAGGAGCAATTTAATCTTTAATTTCACTTTATACTGGTTTAATCACTCAATAAAATAATTAATAATCAGTCTCAAAATTTTAGTGAATTCGATACTGGGGTCTTAAACCAGACTCAGAATGAAATAAATTCTCAACAACTTCTCTCATTTTCACATACAGTATTTATTAAATGAAATGATGATTAAAAGACATTGCAATGATTCGCATTAATCATTAAATTATACTTGTAAATGATAGATTAGCCATGTAAACATTTGCAGAACCAGGTGTGGGGAGCGTGAAATGAAGAAGCTGAATTGTTTCATAATTCAGGTTTTAATGTTGTAGTCACATCCCCAACATATCTCTCAGAAACAGAAGAGACTGAACTCAGTCAGAACCCCCTTATTTATACATACAACATCAAAAGCCAAATTACACACCCTTGTCAAATCCCCTTATTGACCATAACTCCCCCTCAATGTCCTTCAGTCCTCCTTCAGTCCTCCACCTGGCCCCAGGGGGTCAGGAAGTCTTTTCAGGTCCTTACCGCTGTGTCTCCGTCTCCCTGCTGTTCTCCACCGGCGGTCCAGACCTATTGTCCTCCTCTAAGACGTGAGGTCAGTCCACATATGCAATCTTAAACATCCCCTTGTGCTTATACATATGTAGGCATGAATACGTGAGCCACAGCTCCCCCCAAACGTCGAAGAATGGACAATATATTCGGGTTCACAAAATATGATGACATCAATGGCATAACTACTGTATACAACTTGATCACATTAAAAAAATTCAGCGACCACATCAACAGCATAGTCTATACAGCATGATCACATTAACAATTCAGTGATAACGTCAACAGCATAGTCTACACAACGTGCTCGCATTAAAAAAATTCAGTGATAACACCAACAGCATAGTCTATGCCACATGATCACACCAAACATCAGTCTGTACGTCGTCTGGGTTTCAATCGTCTTCCGAATCTGCTGTACGCAGGCATCGCTGTCCCAGCGGCGCTGTTCTGCAAAGAATCTGCAGCCTGAGGAAGAGAGTGGTTATTTGATCCCTGCGGGGGGTCCGGGACGTGTTCCCTGGGGTGTCTGCCACGTCGAGGTGCCCTCGCCACCCGTACAGACTCGTCGTTCATCACAAAAGCAGGCTTTAGTCTGTCAATACTGACTGTCTCTTTCCTGTCTCCTAAAGCTAGCACAAAATGCTTATCACCAGTTTCCAGCACCCTAAATGGACCATCATATGGCGGCCGGAGGGTCGGTCTTAAAGCCTCGTGCCTAACAAAAACGAACTCGGCATTTTTTAAAGCCTGAGGAACAAACACCCACGGAAAAGTGTGATGAACGGGGCCCGGGAGCATGTCCGCTTCTGTGCCGCTTAGTGGTGTCAGAGCTGGGAGGCGCTCTGGCTCTGGATGCTCTGGTAAGAACTCACCGGGCAGCCTGAGAGGTTGTGCAAAAACTAACTCTGCTGGGGAGGCATTCAGATCCTCCTTGGGCGCAGAACGCAACCCCAATAAAACCCACGGTAGTTTGTTTACCCAATTTGCATCCGTAAGCGACGCTCTGAGGGCTGCCTTCAAAGACCTGTGAAAACGCTCGCATAAGCCGTTAGCCTGGGGGTGATACGCGGTAGTGTGATGGATTGTCGCCCCTAAGCTGCTGGCCATCACTGACCAAAGCTCGAAGACAAACTGAGGTCCTCTGTCGGACGTAATGTCCGACGGAACCCTGAAACGCGCTACCCAGGCCGTTAAAAAAACGCGTGCCACCTCTGCAGCCGTGGTTGATGTTAGTGGGACCACTTCTGGCCAACGCGTGGTTCGGTCCACCATTGTCAAAAGATGTGTGAACCCCTGCGACGACGGCAGGGGGCCCACGAGGTCGACATGCACATGATCAAATCTCTTGGCCGGGATTCGGAACGGTTCTAAAGGGGCTTTCGTGTGCTTGTGAATTTTGGCCCGCTGGCAAGACATGCAGGTTCGTGCCCACTCTTTCACGTGCTTGCGCAGGCTCGGCCAAACAAACTTTTCCGCAACCATCTTCACCGAAGTGCGCACTCCTGGGTGTGTCAGGGAGTGAACCGAGTCAAAAACGCGGCGGCACCACGCGGCCGGGACTACCAGGCGTGGTCGCCCAGTTGACACGTCGCAGATTAAGGGGGGCATACCGGTTTGCAAACACCTGCTCTCCAGCCTTAACCCTGTTGGTCCAGACTGGAGTGCGCGCACGTCCGCATCACTACCCTGTTCCGCTGCCATGGCCGCGTAATCTGTCCCTATGTGAACTGGGGCCTCGTACGCTTCCACGCTGCTCTTGTGCCCTGCAGCTGTGGTAGTATAATCTGCCTCCGCGTGCCCTGGTGATGTCACGGCGCGGGAGAGGCAGTCTGCCACTACGTTGAGTTTACCCGCTACGTGCTGAATGTCCGTAGTAAATTCCGAAATTGCGGCCAGATGCCTCTGCTGCCGGCCCGACCAAGGTTCTGAAATTTTAGACATCGCGAAAGTGAGCGGTTTATGGTCGACAAAAGCCGTGAAACGCCGACCTTCCAGCCAGAACTGGAAATGGCGAATGGCCAAATGGAGCGCTAACAGCTCCCTGTCAAACGTGTTGTATTTGCGCTCGGTTTCGTTCAAGGATTTGCTGAAAAATGCTAACGGCTGGCAAACTCCGTCCACGTGCTGTTCCACGACCGCCCCTATGGCCAAATCTGATGCGTCCGTGGTGAGCGCTATGCGGGCCGATGGTTCGGGGTGGGCTAAAAGCGTGGCGTCAGCCAGGGCTCTTTTTACTTCCGCGAATGCATGCTCCCGCTCCGGGGACCACACGACTGCGTTGGAGGGTTTTTGTTTTCTGAGCGCGGCATACAATGGTTGCATGAGCTGAGCTGCATGGGGCAGGAAACAGTTATAAAAATTTACCATTCCTAAAAACTCCTGCAAAGATTTGACCGTTTGTGGTCAGGGGAAATTTGCCACTGCGCGCACCTTATCAGGCAATGGGACTGCCCCTTCTGTGGAAACGCGGTGTCCCAAAAAATCGATGTGCGCCACGCCGAACTGGCACTTGGCTGGATTAATTATTAACCCGTGTTCTCCCAACCTCCGAAAAACTGTAGTGAGGTGTTTTTCGTGTTCCTCCTAGGACGTATTGGCGACTAAAATGTCGTCGAGATAGACGAACACGAAGGGGAGATCGCGTAACACAGCGTCCATCATACGCTGGAATGTTTGTGCTGCGCCTTTAAGACCAAACGGCATGCGCAAAAACTCAAAAAGCTCAAAAGGGGTTATTACGGCTGTTTTAGGGACATCCTCCGGTCGGACTGGAACTTGATGGTAGCCGCGAACCAGGTCTATTTTAGAAAAAATGCGCGCCCCCGCTAAGTGCACCGAAAAATCCTGAATGTGTGGGATTGGGTAGCGGTCATGCGCTGTAGCGTTGTTTAGTCTGTGGTAATCGCCGCAAGGTCTCCAGGAGCCGTCAGCTTTAGGGACCATATGCAGTGGCGAAGCCCAAGGGCTTTTCGAACGACGAATAATGCTCAGCTTTTCCAGGCTGGCGAACTCATCGCGTGCTATGGCGAGCTTGGCAGCATCTAAGCGCCGAGCTTTCCCGAAAACGGGGGGGCCAGTTGTGGTGATAAAATGCTCCACCCCATATTTCGCCACTGTTGCCGAAAATTTGGGAACTGTGAGTGCTGGAAAGTGGGTGAGGAGTGTGTCAAACTTACCGCCTGCTGTGGTAACGTTGGCCTGCACGGGTGGTGGGGACACTCGAGCTGCACAAGGAATAGAATAGAAAGACAGTGCATTTACTCATCATCTGTTGGCAAGATCAACTAACAACCCATGTGAGCACAAGAAATCAGCACCTAACATGTTGAAACTCACCGCCGCAATGATAAAAGTCCACTCATAAGTGCGGCCGTGTAAGGACAGAGACAAAGTCCTTTCTCCATAGGTGTTGATGCTCGAGCCGTTCGCCGCCGTTGCCCCGTCGCCGCGGGGGCCAGCCACCCGGTCAGCGTAGGTCGGGGTGATGAAGCTCACCTGAGCTCCGGTGTCTATGAGGAAATGCCGCCCGGAGCTCTCGTCAGTGATGTAGAGCAGCTTATTGGTCTCGCTGAGAGCCGAAGCTGCTAACGGATCCCGGCTTTCGAGTTTCCCGAGCTCTTGTAACTGCACAGTGGCACACACCTGTGTGCCTTCTCTGCAAAACGCCAGTGATAATAACAGAGGCCATCTCCTCCGCTGCGTCGTGACCGCGCCGCTGCCATGGTGGGTGGGTTCGGCTCCACTGTCTCTGGCTCTTCGTTGCCCCGGGCCGCCGCACCGAGGTCTGCCACTGCTGCTGTGGCCGCCTGCTCGCCGCAGGAGTTGAGGAGCCGCTGTGCTTCCCGGGCCAGCGCACGGAAATCCAGCTGGGTCTCACAACGCGTGCTGGATAGGGTCCCTCTCATGTGCGTCGGGAGGTTGCTGAGGAAGATGTGCTTGAAGAGGAAGCTGTCATTGTCTGATTCCCTCAACTGAAGCATGTCTTCCATTAGGGTGATCGGTCTGCGCCCTCCTTGGCTGTACATAGCCAGTAGCCTCTTAGCCCTCTCTTCGGCTGAAGGCGCGAAACACTCGATGAGGGTAGCCTTTAACTCGCCGTATTTGTCGTCGGCGGGTGGCTGCTGTACCACGCTCCGCACGCATTGCGCTGTGCGGGCGTCGACCTTGGCGATGACGTGGTAGAACCTAGTGTCATCTGTCGTTATTCCTGCGAGCGCGAACTGCGCCTCGGCCTGGAGGAACCACGAGTCCGGGTCGTTCTGCCAGAATTCTGGTAGTTTGAGGGCGACGGCGCTCGCTTGAGCCGCCTCTGACGAGTCTGCATCGGGGGACCTCCTTTCATCCATTCTCACGTAACTGGTCACCAATGTGGGGAGCGTGAAATGAAGAAGCTGAATTGTTTCATAATTCAGGTTTTAATGTTGTAGTCACATCCCCAACATATCTCTCAGAAACAGAAGAGACTGAACTCAGTCAGAACCCCCTTATTTATACATACAACATCAAAAGCCAAATTACACACCCTTGTCAAATCTCCTTATTGACCATAACTCCCCCTCAATGTCCTTCAGTCCTCCTTCAGTCCTCCACCTGGCCCCAGGGGGTCAGGAAGTCTTTTCAGGTCCTTACCGCCGTGTCTCCGTCTCCCTGCTGTTCTCCACAGGCGGTCCAGACCTATTGTCCTCCTCTAAGACGTGAGGTCAGTCCACATATGCAATCTTAAACATCCCCTTGTGCTTATACATATGTAGGCATGAATACATGAGCCACACCAGGGTTAAAATGTAAACTGAATTTAGATCAGTTTGAGTTAACAGATTATGGAAAACATAACGCAAATTTATGGGGAAAATTAAATTAATTATATGGAAAATTCTGGATTAGTCTTAAGAAACTGAAAATGGAATTTTAATGAAAAGAAAGGTTATGTTAATCGCTCTTTAATTTACATCTGATTAGATACCCAATTATTATCAAACTTCAGACGTTTAACCTCTTGCGCTCCGTTGTCCCACGGGTCGGCAAGTCTCTGCGTCCTAGAGCGCACGAGAGCACACAAGGGTGCTCTCGTGCGCTCTAGATTGAGATTGAGATTGAGATTCAACTTTATTGTCATTACACATGTATGACAAGGTAACGAAACGTGACTTGGCGTTTGGGCATGCTCTGCAGAGCGCATCCAAGGCCGGGGCAGCCATTATGATGGAGATTGTGATTTAGGTGGTGTATGGCATCCAAGCGCGCACTGAAAATAAAAGCTGCAGACACAGCCGCGAACAGATTAGTTCATCTGATTGACCTCTCATTCGACTAATAAGAGCCTTGAATTGGGTTTCTGAAACCTTGAAGAACCAATGAATGAAAACCTAGGAAGGAGGACCCACCTACTGTGAATGCAGGAGCCAATTGAAGCACAGAAGTTCGGGCTGGGTGAAGAGAGACTTACTGCTGCAACAGATGAAAATAAGGACGCTGTAAGAACCTGCTACAGACCCAGCAGAGACCACCCACAAGTGCGACCTGCACTCATTCCAGCAGAATAGACGTTTAGGATTCTCTTCTGTCATCATAGACCGACGGAGGCCGACGACAAAGGTCGTAAATCATTCGCCAAAACCGCAATAATGGAATTATGTTTTGACCGGGATCCACGAGCGGACCAGCGTCGCATTCGTCTGACAATGGGGAAGAGAAGTTCGCCAGGACAATGTGGCTGTGAAGAGGTAAGGTGTTATAAGCTAAATTATTAGTTATCCCTGAAAATTGTAATCAAAAAATGACATTTGACCGATCGGTAAATTACAACTGTACGGCGCACGAAGTACGAAGTGCGTGCGCCGCGTTACACGGTTCTTCGCAGCCTCCGAACCGTGAATGCCCCCCCCACCGCTACGATTCTGTAGCGGGGGGGTGGGGGGAGCCGCGGTGACAGCGTTGCTGTGGAAACATGCCACATCCGAGTGTAATCCGTCATGTAGCGAGGGCCGATCTCCGTCCTCTGTAGCGGGGGGGTGGGGGGACAACCCCCCCCCCCCACACACACACACACACAGACACAGCCCTGAATGTGACCTTTCATTTGAGCCCAAGATGAAGCTTCTATGTTGAATCATTCAAAAGTTACAGATGTTTTTCCAAACTGTGCCATTTGGCACAATTTGGCACAGTTCCAAAACGCCTAGGAACAGCCTGAGAACAAAGCTGTGTAATATATTCATTTTTTGTGGTATTGTTACAAAATTTGGACCTCAGCTGGATAACATTTGGTTCTACATTTCTGTTGCATTTTCCAGCCCGGATCTGAAGCTGTGTGTTATTTGCAAGCATTTGTATCCAAAAAAACACCCAGGCCAAATTTATTTTCTTCAAGTTCACTATGTTTAGATGACTGTAACTCAGTGGCCGGAGCACTTAGAGAGATCATGTTTTTTTGCCAAAAAATTCAAAGTGTTTTCTTTTAAATGAGACCAACCCCATGAAGATGCTGCAAAGGGTTGAATAACAGCTTTCGATTTACTTTGGGCACATTATTTTTTGGCGTTTTTAGGAAAATTGACCGGAGTGCAAGGGGTTAACTCAGCAGATGAATCAGAATATGGCTCACGTGACTGGCGTGATGGTTGAAGTTGAAGAGTTCTCCCATCGTCCTCGTAAAGCTTTCGTGGATGTTAAGGGGAAATATCTGCTCGCAGATATTTCAGGTTCCACAGTTCGACCTTTATAGTCAAGCGGTCAACAAGGCTGGATTTTGACTGTATGACTCACAGTTGGAGCTTAGGTCGAAACAGATGGCGATGATGGCTTTTTCAGTGCTTGATAAACGAGGCTGCGCATCCTTCTTCGTAGTGAATTCTTCAGGCAGCTGTAATGGCAGGTGGCTTCCCAGGAATCTGTTGCCTCTCAAGAGGGCATTTGAAAATAATTTGCAATATCTAATCTGATATCAAATCAAAAGAGTTTCGGACTTTAGATAAAAGAACTTCTGGTGTGGGAATGGTCAATAAAAATTATAAAAAATAAAGTCAAGATTAAAACTTAAATTAAAATTAAAACAGTGGTTTTACAGAAAGTTTAACAGGTGAAAAACTGTAGAAATAGAGACATCTAGGATTGGAGTTTTAACTCCTAATTAGAATTGAGCTCAAGAAAGAAAGAATTAATTCCTAGATGTTTGAGGGAAAAAAAAAAACCAAAAAAAACATTACGGTACACAAAGTTACAGAGCACAAAGTTACAGAACGCAAAGTTACGAGTTATCTGCTCTGTGATTGTAGAAAAAAAACACGTGGGAAAAGGCTTCTTTGTTCTCCCAAAAGTTCTCTGCTGTGTAGACGAAGTGAACAGGACAAAGGACAAGAGACAAAACAGGCAAAAGTGAAAGAAGCGAGGGGTCTCCCACCTTTTATAACTTCAGTCAGTTTGTGAGGGCTTCCTGGTTTGACAAGAACTCAGACCAATAGCCTTCCTTCGTGGGTGGGCTTTAAGAACTTTAGTCCAATAGACAAACAGTCTTTTGTCTGAAACCTTGAGAGAGCTGTTGTCACGCAGAGATTGGTCGTTGGCGATCACATGATTTGAGATACTTTTTGGCAGATCTTATACACATATCTTAATATTCATCTATGCCCTTGTATATAAAACTAAGCTAACCTTTGTGATTCATGCAACTTATAACCAGTGTTTATAAATTAACATGCAAGACTGCGTGGGTTTACTCCGGGATTTCTCCGGTTTCCTCCCACATGCCAAAAGCATGCAAGTTAGGTTAATTGGCATCAAACTGGGGATTCTAAATTGTCCTTAGGTATGAATGTGAGAGTGGATGGTTGTCTGTCTTTCTGTGTTGGCCCTGCGATGGACTGGCGATCTGTCCAGGGTGTACCCTGCCTCCCACCCAAAGATGCTGGGATAGGCTCCAGCACCCCCGCAACCCGAAAAGGATTAAGCGGAAGAAGATGAATGAATGAATGAATGAGTAAACATTCATTTAAACATTTTAGCATGCACATATTTAAAATCAAGGATTAATATATTTCAAACCCATTATTGTCCACATCAAAAACCAGAGTCCATTTGCTTTTCCATGGTGTCCTGAAAAAGAGAATGTTGAAAATTGAGTTACCACAGATGTGATTAAAAGCTTCACTGCTTAACTCCAGCATGTCCCAGAGTTGCCAGTAGAGGGCAATGTTGAGCTGTGGATCTTTGTAGGCTATATGAGGTGCTCCAGAGGTCTGTTCAATGTCTCCAAGTTTATGGGCCAATAAAAAGGTTAGAGATTCTGGAAACTGGATTAACAAAGGAATGCTAGTTCAGCTGTGGTCCTGGGGTAAAAAAGTAGTTCTTGACTGTCCTTTTCCTGGGTGAAACAATGTCTTTAAGCTGAAGAATAATTTTATTGATGAGCCAAAGTGAGATGATGCTACAGTTGGGACTTATATTGTAGTATTTAGTGAACTGAAAACTCCAGGAAGAAAATATCTTGTCCTTCCTCTGCAAAACTAAACAGCAAAACCAGTGTGAAAACAATCGATGTGATGAATAAATAGTGTAGTTGATGAAAATGTGTTTTTTTTCCCAGTAACCGCTACTTTATAACTGTTATTTATCTCTCAGCTAGAGATCGTCTGTGACAGGAAGTCATCCATGCACTGTAAAAAAGTCGCACTGCCGCCTCTAGTGGCCCAGCATAATTATTACCATACCTTTTCTCCTGGCTTCATTGACGTAAAGGTGAGTTAAATTTGTGTTTATTTCAAAAACAAAACCTTATCTTTAGACTTTATCTATCTAAGTCGAGTAAATATGGCAATACAATGATACAAGCCTTTAGTTGCACTTAAAGGTGAACTGAACTGAACGGCATTGAACGGCACTGGGTGATAGTACATACAATTATAAAGATAATTTATCATTGGCACCCCCTCCACAAATCCCGGAATCTTGGAGAAAATCGCGATTTTGAATTTCCCGCCCTGAAAAATCAGACGAATCCGCCGATTAACCGGAAGTGCAGCCGGAGTTCCGCGTGACGTCACGAGTGTGACCCAGTCCTCATGTTTACCATTGCAAGCACGTCGACACTGGTTGTTTTTGGTGCATTTTGTTGTGATAGTCGACTACAAAACACTTCCAACGCCTGGGAAGATCTGTTCAGTGGCCAAGGAAAGCTGTCATGGCGACGAAAGAAAAGAAAGGGGGAGGAAAAGCGACCGGGAAGCGATGCGTTTCTAGATATACAGTGATCCCTCACTTATCACGTTTAATGGGGACCAGAACCGACCGCGAAAAGTGAAAAACCGCGAAGTAGCGTCACAAGCACTATTTTGCACAAAAAGGCACAAGAGAACAGCGAAAAGTGCCACTAAGCAACACGAGCAATAAAGAACAATGAATGCGGTCTTCCTTCGCTGGGTAAAACGTCTCGGCCAATCAGCTTGCGAGGTAAAACGTCTCGGCCAATCAGCTTGCGAGATTCCCGAGCGGTGAAGAGGTGGGCGGAGAGGAGTGGAACGGTGGTCAGAGAGGTGGATTTTGAGTTGTGCGGGCTCTCCGTGTTGATACCTGATGTTCTAATGTAGTCTCCCTGCCTTCTCCCTGCCTTCTCCCTGCCTTCTCCCTGCCTTCTACATTAGAACATCAGGTATCAACACGGAGAGCCCGCACAACTCAAAATCCACCTCTCTGACCACCGCTCCACTCCTCTCCGCCCACCTCTTCACCGCTCGGGAATCTCGCAAGCTGATTGGCCGAGACATTTTACCTCGCAAGCTGATTGGCCGAGACGTTTTACCCAGCTTCGCTCCCTGCCGAGCGCCCATACCCAGCGAAGGAAGACCGCATTCATTGTTCTTTATCGCTTGTGTTGCTTAGTGGCACTTTTCGCTGTTCTCTTGTGCCTTTTTGTGCAAAATAGTGCTTGTGACGCCCTTGTGGTGGTGGGGGGATGACGCTACTTCGCGGTTTTTCACTTTTCGCGGTCGGTTCTGGTCCCCATTAAACGCGATAAGTGAGGGATCACTGTAATAAGTTGGAAAAATGCTGATGTTTTTTTTTTTCCTTTCTTTTTTATTGTTAATTTTCCTTATCCTGACACCCCAAACATGCCAAAGTAAAGACTCACCATTCTGTATTCAATAAGCAACTCTCCTCCCCATCACTGCTGCGGTCTGAGTCGGTGCCGGAATCCCCCGAAAATTCTGGCTCTAATCTGTACGGTTCGATGCCTCCCTCGCTCTCTTCCTGTTCACTTGACACTCCTGCATCCTCCTCTGTCTCGTCACCGATCCTGAATGCCTCTTCACTCTGAAAACTCTGGTGTTCTTGACTGCTGGAACTGCTATCACCTGCCATTGTTGTTTTGATAAGGGTCACACTCGTGATGTCAAGCAGCGTCGTCTGCACTACTTCCGGTTTGTTTGGCACTGCCAGCCAGAGGCAAAAGTTTATCGGCTTATAGCTTGGCCATCGCATGGCCTAAAAATTTCTTTTATGTGTTGAAAAATACAATAGGTAATAAGGAATTAATCTGCTATTCTACTTTTTCGGCAAAAAGGTGGGTTCAGTTCTACTTTAATTTTGACTGGGCAAACTGAAAAGCTGGTAACAGATAGGCAGACAGATGGACAGATACAACCACACACACGCGCGTGCGTGCACGCACACGCACGCACACACACACACACACACACACACACACACACACACACATTAACTGACTGATTACTGTATGGCTCTGTTTTCACCGAGGCATAAAAAGAGAAAATAAACTAGAACGGAACAAATTAAATCAAGAACGTCAATATACAAATCAAGGTAAAACAAGAGAAACACTGTATATCAATAGTGTGTGTGTGTGTGGGGGGGTGTTACCCTTACATACAGGTTCTCATGCACATTCCCTATACAGTACCCATAAGTAAAAATTATAATAAAATAGCTTACTATACATTCCTTATGTATAGTGTACTTAATAAAACCAATAAAAAACATAAGATAAAAACAAAACTTAATTGTTTTATGTTAAATTAAACTTAGTTGTACTTAATATAACCAATATAAACATAAGATAAAAACTAGTGCTGTTGGCATTGTCATGTTAATCACCTGGCAACGCTTTGCCCCCATTAACAGCGACAAATTTTGTGATCACGGTTAATGGCAGTTAACAGCAAGAAAGCGCAAACAGTACTTTTTTATCTAGTGGCTCTCCATACCAAAGTCGCTGTGGCCACAGACACTATGCGCACCATGCAGACATTGCTAAATCAAACAAGCTGGATTACAGCCATGAAAATCCCCAAAGTGCTGTCATGTTTAAGTTTACAACATTATCTGTCGGAGCTCTCACCCAGATAATTGTTACAGCCTCCTCCAAAACTTCACCTGGATGTTGGGCTGTTCTTCTTCTGTGGAAGCTGGCTAGCTAGCTTGTAGCTACATGCTAGGTTGTAGCTGGCCTCCAGCAGCTGACATGGAATTCGCCTGTTTTCATCCTCATAGCTTTGGGTCCAACTGTTGGTGAGTACCAGTCTAAAAAAAATTATCAAGCTGTGTTGGTAATTTCCATTCACTCCCATGCCATTTTTTCAGCACAGTGGAGTGTCATCACGGGTGAGATAGTTGTTTATGTTTGCAATTTTTCTTTTAAAAGGGAAATTGTGTCTGTTGTAACACATGAGGTCTATGGCTTTATGTTGATCGACTTAAAAGTTGTGGATGTTTGCTGTGGGGGAAAGATCAAGCTCCATTTGTGGCTGCTGGCTGGTTGGATGTTGAGTTGTGCTGCAGTGACATTAATGAGCCCTGGCATTCCGTTGTTTGCACATGCAGTCTACTTTTGAGAATTTCCTGGAAAATATTCTGGATAGTTTTTGTCATTTTGTATATGTTGAGAGCTTTAATAAACCTGCAGGTGAAGACAGCAAGCATATTTGTCCACTCCCATGTTCATAACAGTATGACAAACTTGAAAAATTACCAAATTAAGGTACGCTGTATCTGTATGGAAAAACATGCGATTGTGTTATTAATCGTGATTAACGCAACATTCCAAAAGATTAATTTTGATTAAAACTTTTAACTGTCCAACACCACTAAAAAAAACAGAAGAACAAAACAATATAATACACACTGTAAAACATGGTGTAATGAATATTACACCATGTGTTTGTGTGACTAAAGTTGTTTTTATTTTTTAAAAAGTTTTTAAAATCTTTTAAAATTGTCATTTTTTTTATCCTAGCTTTGCACCTTTATTCTTGCAAATATAAACATTTGTACCTTAAGCTATATTGGTGAATACCCCTAATCCCCTTTGTTAAAAAATAATAAATCATATAGCTACCTGAATTTAAACCAGATTACACCACTGGATAACTGGTCTTGTTTTTCTAGTAGCTCGGCATCTTTTATTAACTTTTAGTACCAGTAATGAAGGTAGCTTCATTAGTTAGAGTAAATATGCCCACAGCAGACAATAATTCTCACTATGTTAAATAATGACATTATACAACTGAATTTTGGTAAAGCAGTGCATTTTTGTTGTAGACACTACTGGTTCCGAGAAGGTTTTCCTGGAAGAAATGTGTATTTGTGAGTTCGTTCAAAGGGTGTATGTATAACATTTATTTTATTTAACCTTTATTTATACAGGGCAGTTCCATTGAGAGGCAACCTCTCTTTTTCAAGGACACCCTGTTCACACTCACACATTCACACCAGGAAGCTGCCCAGTACAACCACAGACTGACTTGTGGCCACTGAGCAGCTCCACTGGAGCAGCTGGGGTTATGGGCCTTGCTCAAGGGCACCACAGTGGGGTTAAGGAGGGTGGGGCAAACACTGGTATGTTATCTGTCCCACCCAGATCTAGTCCTGGTGGTCGAGGGATCAAACCCATGACCCCCTCTCACCAGTCCACATCCCTAACCATTAGGCCACCACCGCCCAAATGACTAAAATACATGGTGCTGTGGAAAGCATGGTTGTCTTTTCTCCTTGGTGTTCTCAGGTGTTCATGATAAAAGAGTCCCCTTGCACATGAACACACTTACTGTATAGAGGTTCCAGTTATACCAAGTTACTTATAAAGGGAGAGAGCTTGATAGATGTATACTTAGTTTTAAATTACTTGAGAAATTAAAGAGTTACAGTGGTGTGAAAAAGTGTTTGCCCCCTTCCTGATTTCTCAGTTTTTTGTATGTTTGTCACACTAAAGCTTGGGATCAGTCCGCCAAGGTCTCCACCTTTGACCGCCACCTAATCCACATAGCACCGGACCCCCATGATCCCTCCTGCAGGTGGTGAGCCCACTGATGATGTTTGCAGATGATGTTGTCCTGTTGGCTTCATCCAGCAATGACCTACAGCTCTTGCTGGGATGGTTTGCCGCTGAGTGTGAAGCGGCTGGGATGAGAATCAGCACCTCCAAGTCCGAGTCCATGGTCCTCAGCCGGAAAAAGGTGGATTGTCCTCTCCGGGTTGGGGACAGGCTCCTGCCCCAAGTGGAGGAGTTTAAGTATCTTGGGGTCTTGTTCACGAGTGAGGGGAAAATGGAGTGAGAGATTGACAGACGGATTGGAGCAGCATCTGCAGTGATGCGGACGTTGTACCGGTCTGTTGTGGTGAAGAGGGAGCTTAGTTCTAAGGCAAAGCTGTCGATTTACCAGTCAATCTACGTTCCTACTCTCACCTATGGTCACGAGCTTTGGGTAATGACCGAAAGAACGAGATCACGGATACAAGCGGCTGAAATGAGCTTTCTCCGTAGGATTGCTGGACTCACCCTCAGAGATAGGGTGAGGAGCTCAGTCATCCGGGAGAGGCTCAGAGTAGAACCGCTGCTCCTCCACATTGAAAGGAGTCAGTTGAGGTGGTATGGGCATCTGATTAGGATGCCTCCTGGACGCCTCCCACTTGAGGTGTTTCAGGCACGTCCCACTGGGAGGAGACCCCGGGGCAGACCCAGGACTCGGTGGAGAGACTGTGTCTCCCAGCTGGTCTGGGAACGCCTTGGCATCCTCTCTGAAGAGCTGGAGCAGGTGGCTGGGGAGAAGGAAGTCTGGGCTTCTCTGCTTGAACTGCTGCCTCCGCGACCCGGACCTCTGGAAAAGCGGTAGAAGATGGATGGATGGATGGATGGATGGATGTCACACTTAAATGTTTCAGATCATCACACAAATTTAAATATTAGACAAAGATAACACAAGTAAACACAAAATGCAGTTTTTAAATGAAGGTGTTAATTATTAAGGGGAAAAAAAATCCAAACCTACATGACCCTGTGTGATAAAGTGACCCCCCCTCCGTTAAAACATAAATTAACTGTGGTTTATCACATCTTTGAAAAGCTGAGTGCAATTTCTCTAGCCACACCCAGGCCTGATTACTGCCACACCTGTTCTCAATCAAGAAATCACTTAAATAGGACCTGCCTGACAAAGTGAAGTAGACCAAAAGATCCTCAAAAGCTAGACATCATGCTGTGATCCAAAGAAATTTAGGAACAAATGAGAAACAAAGCAACTGAGATCTAGCAGTCAGGAAAAGGTTATACAGTGATCCCTCACTTATCGCGGTTAATGGGTTCCAGAACCGACCGCGAAAAGTGAAAAACCGCGAAGTAGCGTCACCCCTAATGACGTCATCCATAAATAATACGTACGTTCATTCTCTCACTCTCTCTCTCTCATATGATACGTGTGTGTGTGTGTACGTGTACATACATACGTAGATGTAAACAAAGTGTACATAAATATGTTTTTAGAACTCTTTTATTCTTATAACAAGATGCGTAACTCAAGATGAAAATGATTTACTGCACAGGTTAATGAGAGCTTTACTGCTCCTCAGGTGATGCCTCATCGTGAGGTGCTGGAGGCGCAGGATCATCGAGGGCAGCTTCCGATAGAGCTGAAGCTGCAGGAGGCGGCGTAGTGGCTCGACGGGAAGACTATTTCGCACAAAATGACACAAGAGAACAGCAAAAAGTTCCACGCGGCGAGACTAAGTAACACGAGTGATAAAAAGCAATGAATGCGGTCTTCCTTCCCTTCATGGGTGCTCGGCAGGGAGAGGAGGTGGGTGAAACGTCTCGGCCAATCAGCTTGCGGGGTGAAACGTCTCGGCCAATCAGCTTGCGAGATTTCCGAGCCGAGCCAACACGAGAACAGCGAACAGAGAGTTGTGCGGCTCTCCGTGTTGATTACCTGATGGTCTAATGTAGTCTCCCTGCCTTCTGCTAGCGCCCGCCCATTATTTCTCAATTTTGAATTTTTGATGAATATTTTTGAAAAATCCGCGATGCACTGAGGGCGCGAAAGGTGAAGCGCGAAGTAGCGAGGGATCACTGTAAAGCCATTTCTAAAGCATTGGGACTCCAGTGAACCACAGTGAGAGCCATTATCTACAAATGACGAAAACATGCAACAGTGGTGAACCTTCCCAGGAGTGGCTGGCCAACTAAAATTACCCCAAGAGCGCAGCGACGACTCATCCAAGAGGTCACGAAAGACCCCACAACAACATCCAAAGATCTGCAGGCCTCACTTACCTCAGTTAAGGTCACTGTTAATGACTCCACCAAAAGAAAGAGACTGGGCAAAAATGGCCTGCATGGCAGAGTTCCAAGACGAGATCCACGGCTGAGCAAAAAGAACATAAAGGCTCGTCTCAGTTTTGCCAGAAAATATGTTGATGACCCCCAAAACTTTTGGGAAAATACTTTGTGGACTGACAAGACAAAAGTTGGACTTTCTGGAAGGTGTGTGTCCCATTACATCTGGTGTAAAAGTAACACAGCATTTCAGAAATGGAACATCATACCAACAGTAAAATACACTACCGTTCAAAAGTTTGGGGTCACTTAGAAATTTCCTTATCTTTGAAAGAAAAGCACTTTTTTCAATGAAGAAAACTTATCAGAAATACACTCTATACATTGCTAATGTGGTAAATGACTATTCTAGCTGCAAATGTCTGGTTTTTGGTGCAATAGTTTTTTAGGTGTATAGAGGCCCATTTCCAGCAACTATTACTCCAGTGTTCTAATGGTACAACGTGTTTGCTCATTGCGTCAGAAGGCTAATGGATGATTAGAAGACCCTTGTGCAATCATGTTAGGTCTGCAATGCTGTAATTGCTGCAAATAGAGGATTCTTTGACGAAAGCAAAGTTTGAAGGAAAAAATTATTATTTCAAATACAAATCATTATTTCTAACCTTGTCAATGTCTTGACTATATTTTCTATTCATTTTACAACTCATGGTGGTAAATAAGTGTGACTTTTCATGGAAAACACAAAATAATTGTCTGGGTGACCCCAAACTTTTGAACGGTAGTGTATGGTGGTGGTAGTGTGATGGTCTGGGGCTGTTTTGCTGCTTGTGGATCTGGAAGACCTGCTGTGATAAATGGAACCATGAACATGAACATTGCACATAACTCTCACACTGCTTTTTACTTCATTCACATTATATCACTGAATCTGAGTCCACATTGAAATACTGTGTGATTGTATATTTTTTCATATATTTCTGCAAAGTGTGGTTAGTCTGAGTAAATAACTGCATATATTCCTGTATATATTTGTATCCTTTTATAGAAACGTGGACAGACTGTAATTTACTGTACATACTCTGTTGTCAATTGAATCCTTATTTAAATCCTCCACCTGAACAACGAGAGCAAGTTTTTTTTTGTTTGTTTTTTTTTTTTTAGCCAAAGTCAAATTCCTTGTATGTGTTGTGCATACTTGGCCAATAAAGCTGATTCTGATTCTGAATTCCGCTGTCTACCAAAAAATCCTGAAGGAGAAGCGCACGGGTTCTGCAGCAGGACAGTTATCAAAAACACACCAGCAAGTCCACCTCTGAATGGCTTAAGAAAAACAAAATGAAGACTTTGGAGTGGCATAGTCAAAGTCCTGACCTGAATCCAATTAAGATGTTGTGGCATGACCTTAAAAAGTCAGTTCATGCTCGACAGCCCTCCAATGTGGCTGAATTACAACAGTTCTGCAAAGAAGAATCAGCCAAAATTCCTCGACAGTGCTGTAAAATACTCATTGCCAGCTATCACAAACACTTGCAGTTGCTACTGCTAAGGGTGGCCCAACCAGTTATTAGGTTTAGGGGCAATCGCTTTTTCACACAGGGTTATGTAGTTTTGATTTTTTTTTTTTTTTTTGCTCTTAATAATAAACCTTCATTTAAAAAACTACATGTTGTGTTTACTTGTGTTATCTTTCTCTAACATTTAATTTTGTTTAATGATCTGAAACTTTTAAGTGTGACAAACATACAAAAAAATGAGATGTTAGGAAGGGGGCAAACACTTTTTTCACACTACTGTAAGTTTGTATTGTGATTAGAATAAAGATTTGGAATTTTTACATAGTTGTGCATATTAATAATGTAATATATTTTGTCAGGTATATTTTTTCAATGTTTTTTTTAGGTATTGAAAGGGTTAATGTATAGTTAGTGCCAGAATAATAATTCTGTAGGTGATCTCCCATTATGCTCTACACATATTCCATACAAATTCTGTTTGCATGCTTATGAACAAGTATGTTATGGTATATTGATAACAGGAATGAGACAAAGGTATAGAGCCCTCTCTTGTCTTTTCTCTCTCTCTTTTAAGTCAGGTCTTTCACATTAGATACACACCCAAACCCAACACCCACGCACACACTGTTGATAGCACATTCTAGAATGAAGAGGCGTGTTCAGTGGATGGCCTGTTCCCGCCATAGGTAGATTAGCCAATCAGATAGTCGCGTACAAGCCCATCCCATTGTACTGGCTCGCCCAACCCAAAGGGATAATTGTAACCTGCACCCGGAAGTCGGGGTTCAGTCTGACCAACTCCAGAGGGAGCTGCGTTACGTTGCACCCAGCGCTGTTTGCTTTACATGTGACTTCTAAATAAATGTACCATCCTTTAAATTGAAGAAATCTCCGGTTTGTTCTTGGACCTTTCAATCAAAGAATCGGGTATTTTTCTAACAATTGGTGCCGTGACCCGGATTGAAGTGTTTCGAGACGAGCCGAAAAAACTACATAGAAAGGACCCAAAAACTACATCGGAAGGACCCTTTTTAGTCGACTGTGGCGACGCCTGAATGAAACAAAAAGGTAAGCAGAAAGCCTTTTTACGCAAATTTCTGCAGTTTGGCCATTCTAAATTTACAGTCGTCTGATTAAGGGGTATATCCGATTTCTAAATTTTAAACTGTTTGCGGGATGGAAGTCTGCGGTCACATGTAAAGCATGAACCACGTGGTCTTGCACGAGGGAGAGTGGTAATGTCCTAGGATCAAGTAGCCGCTTTTTTACGAATAAGGAAGATTTGCAATGCAAGAATCTTTTTTAGATCAATAGTGAGCATATATAAAGGTACTCTTAATACGTTATAAGAACCTCAGACTACATCATGAGTGAGTAACGTAGCAAGCAGCCGCAAGAATCTTTTTTTTCCACCATTAGTGAGGGTCTGCTCATAAGTATAAAAAATATATAAAGGTACTCTTAATACATTATAAGAACCTCAGACTACATCATGAGTGAGTAACGTAGCAAGCAGCCGCAAGAATCTTTTTTCCACCTTTAGTGAGGGTCTGCTCATAAGTATAAAAAATAACTAAGGTACTCTTAATACGTTATAAGAACCTCAGACTACATCATGAGTGAGTAACGTAACAAGCAGCCGCAAGAATCTTTTTTTTTCCACCATTAGTGAGGGTCTGCTCATAAGTATAAAAAATATATAAAGGTACTCTTAATACGTTATAAGAACCTCAGACTACATCATGAGTGAGTAACGTAGCAAGCAGCTGCAAGAATCTTTTTTCCACCTTTAGTGAGGGTCTGCTCATAAAAATAACTTGCAGAATGGTACAAGAACCTTTTCTCCATCCTTAGTGAGTGACCATTCATAAGTATAAAAATAATAACTTACAGAATTGCATAAGAATCTTTTATTCCAACAATAGTGAGTGCATTCATAAGTATAAAACAATAAAATAGCTTGTTAAAATCAGTATAAGACTGATCTTTATGATAAGATACCTCTTGTATCGATTACCTGACGAGGTTCCGATGAAAGTATCCTCTACATATAAGTTAAGCTATAGGTAATGAGTAAATGAGTACATGCAAATCTGCGGCAAACTCTCCACATCGTGCAAGCTGATCTCTGTAAAATTTTGTGTCTTTAAGGGATAAAAATGTGATTTGAGAAATACCAGGGGTTGGAAATATTAACTAATGGCGGCCTCCGGACCGCATGGTCAGAACAAAGGGAAGTAACCCCCACCACCGAGTGGAGGTGGGGGTTCACGGGAACCACCGAGTGGAGGTGCAATTGGTAAAACAGGTTACTGAGGATTATTTGAGGTAACAGCATTAAAATGAAGCGCTAAATTAAAGTTGTAAAGCTGTGGTAGTGTGTATAGCTGGGATTAAGGAGGCAGTGCTCCATTTTTCTTGCACTAAAAAAAACAAAACAAAAAAAACACATGGTTTGTGAACAATAGGCTCAGGGGCCATTTTGCATGTGTCCCATTTACTGCGCATGCGAGGGTGCCATTTTGAATTACCTTCAAGCTGTGGCACAGTGCCTCCATCATGTGGCCAAATATAGGAAGTGCACTATTTCACAAAATTACTGCCAACAAAAACTTAAAATCTTAAGAATAAATCTGGAACTTTATCTCTCTGGTTGAAAGGAAGGCTTTAAAAATTCCATGCATGGTGAAAAAACAATAAAGACCTCAGGGGCCTGCTAGAATGCAGGTTTGCCTATAGTGAGGCAAAGCATGCCATTCAGCTTGGAGAAGAGAGATAAAAAGTTCAACTTTAAAATTAGGCAGAGGGAACTGGAGAATAAGGAGATTTATTCCTCAACAAAACTGTAGGAATCCTAGGTGGACACTATATAAAGGTGAGAGAATTTAAATGAAAAATTGCAGGTTGGTACAGATAAGTAAATATATAAATGAATTAAATTATAAATGCAAAATAAACGAATAAATACAATAAACTAAAATGAATGAATAAAATAAATAGGAGTTATTGTTGTGGAGATGAGAGTGGGCAGAATATGGAAACGGAAATTTGTTTTTGAAGAAAATTGAAAACTGATGAAATGTTAAAGTTTTGTGCAGGACGCAAGACAAAAAATATGGAGAAACGATTGGAGGAAGAAAAAACGTAAGAATAAGAGACTTATGCTGCAACGGTGAGAACAAATGCAAAATAATCAATAAACACGATATAACAGAAAAGGACAAAAACACGCTGTTTAATAGCTTGTTTCTCTCCATTAAATTTAAGACGGTGTTGGCTGTGGACGACCCCTCCCCCAGCAGTTGCCTCCTCCTTCACGCCATCAGTGACCCCCTCCTCCCTCCACTTCGCTGTCCCACTCCAGCAATCAAAGAAAGCAACACAATGGGTCAAAAGAGGAACAATTGAGCACATCAGCAGAGTGAGTCCTCACACATCTGATATTGTATAGTATTCCTGTGTAACCAGTTGACACTGATTAACACCTATATGAAATGTCTCTAGCCTGTAAGCCCGGCTCCCTGGGTTCGGCGCTATCCTAGACAAGGGCTAGATGGTTGACAAAGGTCCCAATCACAGATCAAAAGAAAGGAAGGGAGAAATTTGCCAGATGGGTCAAACAAATGCAGGACGGAGGAATGTTCACAGGATGTGAAAACAGCCCCCCCACCAGGGAGACCTAGCTATACAGTATTGTTGCCTTCCATATCAGAGATGTGCCAAGACCACATACTGAGCAGACACAATACATGACCAATCTTCAAAAAAGCCATACCCATGCCCCATCTAAGTTGACCTGTCAGTATCCGCTGCATGACCACAGGAGGTCAGAATAGTCAGAGGCCCCCGTGGGACTAATACTTCCTATGTTAAGCAATTTGGCCACTGAGCTCAAACACCCACAAGGGCCCCCAAGGGGTCCCCCAAAATTAGCAACACAACAGGTATCCTTCCCTACAGGATGTTGAAAAAGAACCGGCTTTGATATTAAGCCGTTCTGTTTCAAGGGGGGAGAGGTCAAGATGAGAGGTCAAGACAGGAACAGATAGAAAAGTTACTAGTCCACTAAGGTTTGAAGGCTCCATTAAAGGAATAGAACAATGTATCAAGGAAGAGGAATCCAACGGGGTCAAATTAAACAATGGCTCCTCTGATTGCACAATTCAACATAAGTTATCCAAAAAGCGTGATGGCTGAAGCTGCAGCTTATATTGCTCACCCATGCTCCATCTAAGAAACATCTAATAAAACAAAGGCTAGCAACTAAGACCAAAATCTGAAAATTTCTTGACGCTTGAAAGGTCATTATTCCACAGAATATTAGGCAGTGGGAACTTTTGCTACAAGAAAACTAGCCACCTAGTGACCAAGAGAAATGAGGCAGGTTTAGGGCTCCTTAATATTTAAGGGCCAATACATATTTGGAGGTTCCCAGACCCTCCTATCTGTATTTTTGCACATCTCTACAAATCTGGTGAAAACTAATAACATTGTTAAAGATTTGCAGTAGACATTTTAACTCAACATAAGGTATGAGCATGGAGGTGCAAAATATGATAAAAAATGCTGATTTGCAATCACAAGTTAAGACAAGGGTTGAAAATTTATGCAAAAAGGTATAAGGGTAAAGCTGCAAGGTTTGGGGGAAATTGCACAATTGAGGAAGTTTGCCAAATATTACAAAATGTCACAAATTCCTGAAAAGGAACTTGCAAATTTACAAGGAAAAGATCTAAAATTTGTTAGGAGAAAATAACTATTAAGAGAAAAGGTTGCAAAGTTAGAAGGGAAGTGTTTAAATTTGAGAAAAGCTGTAAGCTTACATGAAAGCCACATTAAAATAAGATGAGCCTTTATTGGTCCCACAATGGGGGAGATTCTAGGATTGCAATGGCACAGGGATAACAACACTTAGAGCAATAATTTAAAAGATAAGAAAATAAGAGGAGTGAATATACATATGTACACATAAATATAAATACACGGTGCGGAGCATTACAGATCTCCTTACACTTTGTATGGAGATGGGGGATGGCAGCGTAACAAGGGTTATGGTTTGGGATCATCCAGAGATGAGTAAAAAGCATTATAGAAGACGATGAATTAAAACAAACACAACCAGAGTAGACTAGAGAAACAAGATAATTTGGGGTAAAAACAGCAAACACTCGGCCGAATAGACTCAAGAATGAAGCATATACATACATATAGCTGTGTGCACACCAGCCCTATCCAAGGGATCATCATAGAGCACGCACAGAGCGGAGGTGGAGCATGAACAAGGCTTTAATGTCCTGTGCACATAGATCTGCAGCTCTGGCACACACAAGACAACCAGTGTAGCTTGACAAACAAACTAGCGGTTCACACCCGCATGGTTTGTGTGTCACATGGTTAAGTCCTGATTTAAATGTTATTTAGAATTGTTTTTGGAGGCTAATGAAAGCTCTATATTTTTGTATCTAAAATTGTTATAGTTTTGTAGGCATAGTGTTAGTTCATCTGGAGGTTATCTGTTCAGAAGAAAAAAGACAGAAGACTCCACCACACCAAGATACAGATGACTCTGTTAAACTTAAGTTTTCATAATAATCAGCAGACGTCTTAGTGTAATGCATTCCTTGAAGGGCAGGTGTTCAGACCCAGAGGCATCATTTAATTCCAAAACAAATTCAAAAGGTCAGTAATTAAAAGGCATCCAAGGCCAGGGTATAAATCAAGAGATGAGTGTTGTCACAAAACAGAATTTTGAATGGAGCCATGTTGGTTTATTTATAAAGCTGACTTTTCAGAATGAAACCGATCACTTTTATGTGCAGGATCTTGCATGGAGCATTAGCTGTGGACAGTAGTCAGGAGTATGAACGACGGGACAGTGAACAGAAGGAAGTTCCAATACTGAAAGAGATTATAGATGTGAGATGTTTCATCAGCTAGTCCAGGGAAAGGTGAAGTCTTGTACACAGATGGATAGTGGTTGGAAAAGAATTGAGTGAGTGTTTCTGATGGGAAAAAGTACTTGGGGGAAGAGAAGAAGAACGGTGGATTTAGCAAGTGTAGAAAATATTTCTGATGTTGAGATGGAAATGGAAAAAGAAATTAAAGCAGAGCATGTCTAACCAAAGAAAATAAAGATCCACGTAAGATTTGCAGCTGTAGCTTTAAAAACCAACAATAAATAAATTAAATTTTTGGCTAAGAGTGTCAGGAAGAAGGCACAAATGCAGGCAACCATCTTAGATGTTTCCAAGTACTTAAAGCAGCAATGAGACATTAGGTGTCCATTCTTTCAGTGCATTTCCTTAATTGTGAATATTAACATTAGTTATGTTCCTCCCCAACAGAGGGTATGCATTTGATGTTACTCACCACATAATGGTGTGATATGTGATATATGATACATCATATTTCAGGAATATGACAGTAATGAGGAATGTGATTTTTCCTGATTCGGCGGTGGCCAAGCTGGGTCAGGGTAAACTACATTCACTCCACACTTTACCAAGGAATATATAAAATGAGGCATTCAAGGGAAAAATTTGAATCAAATTCTAATTAGGCAAAACGTCCACCTTTCGCTTGACTGAAAGTGTGACACAGCTTTTAATCATTTATTTAAATTCAACTGGACAAACTGATCTTATTTATCAATGCTGAAGCATATCAAAATGCACAGGTGGTTATTTTGTTTTCCTTAAATGAAATTTGTAAAGTAGTTAAGCTGTGACTATTGAAACCTTATTGAACAGAACTCTTGGAAGACAAAGGTCCGCAAGGTTCAATTACAGTAGTGCAGATAGTATCTGTTGGCATGGTGGAGAGTTAATCTTATTATCCCATCTTGTATTAATTAGGAAAACTAAATGAAGACTTTGAAGCAGTTCCTTTCTTGACTCAATGTTGGAAATCTAGATAAGAAGGGAAAAGAAAATTTGGAGAAAAACTGAACTTATTTATGGAATGGCTGACACAAGGGGAGCCTGAGGCTCCCCATGAATCTGTTTCTCTTATAAAAGGAGGCCAAGAGGACAAGGGGGGAGGACAGCGAGGAGGAGGAGAGAGAGCACGCCCCACAATGGCCGCTGCTGGCAGGAGAGGCGTCCACCTCCACCACTGAAAACTGGACTGCATACTTAAAGACTAGAACAGATAAGTGGACTCACTTCTACATGTATGCAGAAAATTAGCAAAAATTAAATTATTGCATGTAAAGTAAGAACTCTGGGTAATGACATACAGGACGCTTCAGGGTCAGAAAAATAATGATCAAATTCTGCAAATGACGAACTACCAGCCTATCAACATCTGTAAAAGTAGCATTGTACCCAATGTACTATAGGCAATTGAATGGATCTGATCCAAATTGTGAACTACCATCATTTGCAAATCCATCCTCCAGATTGGTCATAAAATTAGACTGATAAACAAGGAAATGTGTGGAAGCATCCATTGTCCTAATTGAAGAGGATAAGAGGCATTTCAACCAATGGGGGGTTCCACACATCCCGCTGGTTAGACCCAAACACATGGATTGGAAAATGGTGGACATATTGTCATCTCTAGTGCAGAATAGAGCCATCCATGGAAAACCAATACCTGACCTTAACAGAATATTCTCCCAAAATAAAACCATAAGCATTGTCTCTCAACTGGGTAACCACAGCACAAAAGGCGGCACAAAGATGCCCAGAAATCTCCTATATGACCAATCTTAACATTAACAAATGAGGGGATGAGGAAAATTTGAATCAAATTCCAAATTGGTTATGGTAAAGGGATAACCAAATGCAGATCTAATAAAAAGAGCAGAGTACGACACTATAGGCCATATATTCAGAAGCCCAGAAGGGCGTTAACAAATGCAATTTTCCACAGTGGGAGTCATCAGCAAGTCTTAGACCAACTGCTGGGTCGAGAGGAAGAGCTGAGGACCCCAAGACGAAAGATGATGACGAGGAAGACCATTCTGCCATCACAGATTATTTGTAAACACAGTGTGCTAATGATAATACATAAATCATACATAGCTCACCACACGGATGTAGGGGTGTGAGACTTATAGGCTTCTTGCGTTATTTATCTCCATCATGCTAATTACGGTTAGGTAATCTGAATAAGGGAGAAGGTTAGAAGCTCTGAATGCCTGAATACAGCAATGCATGAATAAGGATCTCTCCTAACGTTGAATAATATTGTTTACTACCTACCCACTGAACATATAGGTCCCATCACCCAGCGCACACATCACAACACAATCACCACATGCAGATTTCATATAGTCAACAATCACACACTCAAGGCTGCTGGGAGATAACTTACAACAGCACCTAGATAACTACAGTTGTAGTGAATAAGGATAAAACTGTACGGGCTCCATGCATTGTGATGGCAACCCCTCAGACCATTATTGGTCCTGCCCCAGCTGAGCCCTTTGTATCGGCACTTGATCAAAGGTGTAGGGTACAGGGAAGATGCATGCCGGAGAGCACCAGACCATCATGACGTGTGCCCGTGACATTGAAAAGGTCGTAGGGCGAGTAACTGTATGACTTCAGTCCCCAGAAGAAGAATGGACTGGTACCCGAGCGCATCCACCGCACCTCCAACATCCAGGGTGGAGCCAGGAGCTCGAGCCTTACCAACACCAGCATGTCCACCTCTTTGCAGCGACAGGGGGGTGGCATCCCTGGGACAACATCACTGAGCTGTTCACTGGCTGGACTGGATGTTACATACCCTCTGCTGCACCCACCAGACTGTCCTGTAGACCTCATGGGATGAGGTGTGCCTCTGAGAGCGGGGACACAGTTGTTTCGTTCCTGTGTCACCAAGATGGAACTGTGCTCCACAGCTGCAGATATGGGAAGCAGACACAGAGGAAGGTCAAACCTCTGTCGCAACCATGTGATGAGTGCAGCTGAATGATGTGAGCCCTGGCAAGGGTCAATCGGTGGACAAAGGTTTTATGGACTTTGTGGACTGACTCTATCCTACCCTACGACCCCTACATGGTCCACTCCACTGGACAAAGAACAATGATCATGAGGAGACCTCGAGGAGGGTACAGGACCTGGTGACAGTTCACCTCTTAGACATCGCTGCACCGTGCTAAGGTGTCAAAGGGGGGAGGCAAGGGTAGCAGAACCAATGGTGCAAGCCTCTTGGGTTGACACACAATGCAGGGACCTGCCTTATTCACCATCTGTTAATTGCTAGAGTCTCTCACACTATACATGGTTGACATGATAAAATCATGTCAAAGGGGGGATTGAAAGGGTTAATGTATAGTTAGTGCCAGAATAATAATTCTGTAGGTGATCTCCCATTATGCTCTACACATATTCCATACAAATTCTGTTTGCATGCTTATGAACAAGTATGTTATGGTATATTGATAACAGGAATGAGACAAAGGTATAGAGCCCTCTCTTGTCTTTTCTCTCTTTCTTTTAAGTCAGGTCTTTCACATTAGATACACACCCAAACCCAACACCCACGCACACTGTTGATAGCACATTCTAGAATGAAGAGGCGTGTTCAGTGGATGGCCTGTTCCCGCCATAGGTAGATTAGCCAATCAGATAGTCGCGTACAAGCCCATCCCATTGTACTGGCTCGCCCAACCCAAAGGGATAATTGTAACCTGCACCCGGAAGTCGGGGTTCAGTCTGACCAGCTCCAGAGGGAGCTGCGTCACGCTGCACCCAGCGCTGCTTGCTTTACATGTGACTTCTAAATAAATGTACCATCCTTTAAATTGAAGAAATCTCCGGTTTGTTCTTGGACCTTTCAATCAAAGAATCGGGTATTTTTCTAACAGTATCTTCTGTTTAGGATGGACCATCCAGAAGGCAATCAGTGGCAGACTTTAAAAGGTACCATTTCACGTCTGAAGCTTGCTGCTGGAACATGCTGCAGTTTTTTTTTAAAGTCACTGTTACCCTTTTTAATTACTTGTCCAAATTAATAATTGTAAGTTGTTCTTAAGTTATCTCAGTCTGCAGACTTCTGCTTGCTTCCTGCCGCAAGGTCATTCTAGCAGTGCCTGATAAAGACCACGATGGACGAGTGTTCTATTAATAAAGAAGAAGCCAACTTTATTATCATTCAGTGCATACAGCCAATCATGTACAGTAGAACAAAATTACATTTCTCCTGTCTAAAATGTTAATCACATCTAGAATCAGAGGGGCTGCTGCCATGCAAGGTGCTGCCACAAACAACTTTTCCTTTCACCTTTCTATCATGCTGAGCACCAAGCTAGAAGGTGGGAAGTACCATTTTTATATGGTCTTTGGTATGACCCGGCCGGGGCTGGACCCCCATCCTCCCAATTGTGGGTCGGATGTTTTGTCAACTAGGCCACCACTCTGGTGGCCTAAAGCTAAATTGAATGGAGTCAGTAGCTTAACAGTTTGGAAATTTAAATGAAATATTCAATCTTCTGCTCAGTTTGTTTGTCTCATTGACTCACCTGCTCGATCTTTGTCTACAACACCACAAGATAGAAGGTCAAGAGGGTGTCGAACCATCGAGTGAGGAGACCAAAGAACAAAATGTGCTCCTGACCCCTGAATGTCACCCTTAGTTTGCAGAATGAAAAGCAGCAGAGGTGTTTAAAGATGTGGCTGAGGCTTAAACCAGACTGTGTTCCTCTGCATTTCTGTCAGCATTTACAGTTCTTTCTCTTTCCTGCTGCTGTGTGAGAGGGAGGCTGTTTGTGTGTAAGTGTGTGTTTTAGAGTGTCACTGAGGACTCTGGAGACACTAAAAACCTTTCAAAGGTCCAGAGTGCTGCTGTTCAAAGGTCTCCATTACCTTCTTTCTCTCTCCATCACATGAACTTTTTTTTCCATCTTCCAGTCTCCTTTTCTTTTTACTTCTCTCTCCTGGGGTCCCCGTGCCCTTTCTCCCTCCGCCTCCCAGCCATCATCGACGTTGAGACCAAACAACAGCTGCCTCTGTCTCCCACAGGCTTGAACTTCAAACACATCACGGCTCTGACAGGCCACGGCGAGCGAGCGGCTAATGTTGCTGCCAGGCAGCTGATTACATGGAGCAGGATTACGCTTATCTTCCTCCAAACAAGAGCCGAGGGTCACTCCACGCTGCTCCAGCTCCCATTTAACCAAACACATTAATGCCCGCTTCTTATTTTTATGTGTAAGTCAAAGTGCACACGCTACCACTGTTAGATGAAGTAATTCTCAAAATCCATTTTAATTAAATTCCACATGTAATGATGTACTTGAATGCAATGCCGTTGCTTTGATCTGTACCTGCAATTAGCAGAAGTGTCAGAGATCCACTTGTTAAAGGTCCCACTCATTCACACATCGGCTGTTTGCTTCTAAAGTGTTTTGCTGGGTCGTAAAAAATATATAAATCTCTCTTCACTTTAAGCACACACATTCTACGTTAGAGACAACATATAATCTGGTTGTCAATTATAATTACTGGGTGATCGTTTATTTGTTTTAAGAAGGGGGATGGGGGGTATCCATGAGGTACAAACAGGGGCTGTGGGGGAAAAGGTACTCTTTACCTAGAGCCCACTGCAGGGAGGGGCCCTCCAAAAGCCTGGAATGAAAACAATTTTCTGTTTTGCATTCTTTTAATTTCTAATTAATTAATGTCATGGAAAAATTCACCCTGGCTGAATGAACTGTTTAACAGTAATGGTGGATGTTGTCTGAGGCCACTACCACCCCTTCAAAAAGGTGCAAAACTGCTTAGTCCACACACCTGGTTAATTCTACAGCAGGAACAGTCACCCAGTAGCCTGCAGCTTATTCCTGCAGCACGTCTGCTTCCTCAGCCAGGTTAGTGCATCATTACCCTAAAACTCCCTTTTTATATTTATTTATTGCTTTGTGAAAGTACATGCAATAGGTGATTTTTTTTTATTATTTTTTAACAAGGGGGTAAAGTTAGAACTACAAAGGTATAAATGTTTCAATACAAATTTGCCAGAATATATGTGCAAAAATATGATAAAATATGGGAATGTACAACTTAAAAAGTCACATACAGTGGATATAAAGTCTACACACCCCTGTTCAAATGCCAGGTTTTTGTGATGTAAAAAAATGAGACCAATATAAATAATTTCAAAACTTTTTCCACCATTAATGTGGCCTATAACCTGTACAACCCAATTGGAAAACAAACTGAAATCTTTCAAGGGGAAAAATAAAACATAAAAAAAAACTTACAATAACCTGGTTGCATAAATATACACACCCTTAAACTAATACTTTGTTGCTGCACCTTTGGCTTTTATTACATCACTCAGTCTTTTTGGGTAGGAGTCTATCAGCATGGCACATGTTGATGTGGCAATATTTGCGCACTCTTCTTTGCAAAGACACTCCAAATCTGTCAGATTGCGAGGGCATTCCCTGTGTACAGCTCTCTTCATATCACACCATAGACGTTTGATCAGATTCAGGTCTGGACTGTGGCTGGGCCATTCCAAAACCTTAATCTTCTGGTAAAGCCATTCTTTTGTTGATTTGGATGTGTGCTTTGGGTCATTGTCATGCTAATAGATGAAGTTTCTCTTCATCTTCAGCTTTCTAGCAGAAGCCTGAAGGTTTTGTGGCAACACTGACTTGTATTTGGAAGTGTTCATAATTCCATCCACCTTGACTAAGGCCCCAGTTCCAACTAAGAAAAATCCATGATGCTGTCACCACCATGCTTCACTGTAGGTACAGTGTTCTTTTGGCGATGAGCAGTGTTGTGTTTGCGCCAAAATATACCTTTTGTAATTATGGCCAAAAAGTTTAACCTTGGTTTCATCAGACCAAAGCACATTTTTCCACATGCGTTAGGGAGATTTCAAATGTGTTTTTGCACAATGTAGCCAGGCTTGGATATTGTTCTTTGGAAGATAAGGCTTCCGTCTTCACACCCTACCCCATAGCCCAGACATATGAATAAGATGGGAGATTGTTGTCACATGTACTTAACTGCCAATACTTGTCAGAAATTCCTGCAGTTCCTTCAGTGTAGCTGTCGGCCTCTTGGCAGCCTCCCTGACCAGTTTTCTTCTCATCTTTTCATCAATTTTGGAGGGACATCCAGTTATGGGTAGGGCTGGGTAAGATACCTGATATATTTGTTGTATCGTACATTTGGCCGCCCACAATACATATTTCATCATATCGCCCATACTCGAGTTTTTATCATGTTAATATGAGCTGCTGCTGCAAGACAGGTTTGTCTGCAGCTTGGTCACTGAAGTCTTAAAGTGGAAGCTCTCTAGCACAGTGCAGGTGCCCCGCCCCCCTGCATGCTCACAGAGAAATCTAAACTGCAGCAAGCAGAGGTTAAAAGGAAGATAACGGAATAAATGTAGGCTCATCTTAAGCACAGGAAATGGGGGGGAACCAGGAGAAGATATAACATTTTGACTGAACTCTGCACGTTTGTCGCTAAGTGAACAAACTTTCAAATTAAGAGCTCCTATCCAATCTTGAAACCCTTCAAAATAAGAGCAAGTGACTCTCCAAATAAACAACTGATGTAGACACATAAACAAAACAAAAAATAAGTGATAAATTATACTTCTGTCACTTATTAGACCGCCAAATATTAACTATGTGTGGTATATTGCAACATTTCTGCCCATGTGGATAAACGATTACTTGATAATGTGAGTTCTGTTAAATAAAGGAAAAAAGACACTTTGCTTAGTAACATATTGTTGTGAAGAATTTTCTCTGACATAAGGTTTCATTTTTTTGATTATTCAACTTTTTCATAAGTGAATTGAATATACCGATAAATGCCACTTCCATGAAAATTTCCCTATTTACACCAAACAACTGTTAACATTACCTACCTATAGAAGTTCAATTTTTTTTTTCTCAAAATCCGATATGTCCTATGTTACAGACACTACAAACTCAATTTTTTTTTTCAAAAGCCGATGAACGCCGGAAGACTGCTGTTGCTGTTGTTTTGTTTTTGTCCACCCTTATTCCTTTTCTTTTTATACTGTGCACACCAATGAAAAGAGAGAGAAACACAATTTCAATTCCCCTGTATGTCCTGTATGTACAGTAGTATTGACAATAAAATCTTTGAATCTTGAATTATAGCTTTATTATAGCTATATTATACCATTTTACTGAGTGGACATGCCTAAATCAGTGTGTCAGTCATACTACATTTATGCTTATAGAAAAACTAGCATAGTTTTCGGGACGTCTGTTTTTGCAAAAGAATGGCTTGTGGACTTATGTGTTTTTGTGAAAAAAAGAACTAATAAATTGCCAAAAAGTAGCTATGAGTTGACGTTCGATTTTTTGCTTTATTATGTCTAAGATACGCCTATTTCAAGTGACCATGTCTTAGAAGCTGAATTGGAAATATTAACACCTATAAACCTACAGATGAAAATGTTGTTTTTCTCAATATTAAACAAATTACTTATCTGTTTTTTGCAAAAGGACTCTTCATACATATATATATATATATATATATATATATATATATATATATATATATATATATATATATATATACTGTATATATAGAGAGAGAGGTCTGAGCAGGCAAGGCAGTGAGCTGGAGCAGAGCAGACTTTATTAGTCTCTATCATCAGTCATCAAGAAGAATAACTCAGGTCACTGCATCTCTCGTTAATACCATACAAACTCGCCTGAGGGGTTCACATTACAATACATACACTTACACTAACAATTCCCTTTGTCACCCAGCCTGTCGGCGCATTATTATGCAGTCCGGAGGAGAATGCGTATTATCATGTGGTCTTATGGAGAAAACCACAGTCTGTCCTGCATATCCGTTTCACAGCCTTTAAGCGTGTCCTCCTGTGCCATTCAGTCTGAGTAGATACTGTATTGTCTGGGTACCCCACACCCCCCTCCCCAGAAAACTCAGACTGGGCCTTAACCCTCATGTCCTGTGGGCTTCACCCGACATCCGTAGCAGCTGTAACGGGAGGTCACCAGCTCTGAGGCCCTGCTGTGCCGGTGGAGTGCTTCTCTAGGTGCGTCCATCTGTGGGGGGACATTGGGGGGGGACACATCTTCACCATGCCATTCTGACTGAGCTGACGAGTCATTTACCTGGGGAGTTCTCAGCGGGGGTTGTCCGCGCCAAGGAGCTCGGGCCAACACCACCTGCTCGTCTGCTAATACGAAGGCGAGCTTAAGCCTGTCTCTACAGATTGTTTCTCTGCGTCCCCCCAAGTCTAACAAAAAATGTTTTTCCCCAGGTTCCAACACTCTGAACGGGCCATTGTAGGGCGGCCGCAACGGAGTCCAGTGGGCATCATGCCTGTCAAACAGGAACGACACATCCTTCAAGGTACTTGGCATGGAAGCGCGGAGAAGCCAGTGGTGGGCTGGGCTGGGTACTGTCCCTGCCTCTGCACTATGTAGTGAAGGCGGGGATGGATCGGTGTTTGGCATGGGGTTGTCGGCAAAAATTCTCCGAGGAGCCGCAGTGGCTGGGAAAAAACAAGCTCTGCTGGGGAGGCAGCCAAATCTTCCTTCGGTGCTGAACACAACCCAAATAGAACCCACGGCAACCGGTCCATCCAATTTGCATCCATAAGTGAAGCCCTGAGAGCTGCTTTAAGTGACCTATGGAAACGCTCGCATAACCCATTGGCCTGGGGGTTGTACACAGTCGTGTGATGAATTATGATGCCCAGGCTCCAGGCCATCGTGGATCAGAGGTCGGAAACGAACTGCGGGCCCTGGTCGGACGTGATATCCAAAGGGGCGCCGAAGCGTGCCACCTTTGTCGTCAAAAAAGCGCATGCAACTTCTGCGGACACGGTGGAAGCTAATCGCACCGCCTCGGGCCAGGGCATGGTGCGGTCCACCACTATCATGAGGTGCATGAACCCCTGCAATGGTGGGAGGGGGCCCATGAGGTCCACGTGAATGTGGTCGAACCTCTTAGCTGGGACATGGAACGGCTCAAGGGGGGCCTTTGTATGCCTGTGCACCTTGGCTCATTGGCACGCTACGCAGGCTGCAGCCCACTCTTTCCCCTGTTTGCACAGGCTCGGCCAGATGAACTTTGCTCCCACCATTTTGAATGATGCGAGCACTCCTGGCTGTGCCAGGGAGTGAACTGACTGAAAAATGCGGTGGCGCCAAGCACGTGGGACCACCGGGTGCGGGCGGCCTCTGGAGATGTCACAGATTGTGGGGGCCCCCGTCTTGCAGAACTCTGCTCTACAGCCTTAACCCTATTGGTCCAGACCGGAGCGCGCAAACGTCCACATCACTGATCTGCTCGGCAGCCATGGCCGTGTAATCTATCCCTACGTAGACTGGGGCCACTAATGTGGGCAAGAGGCAGTCTGCCACCATGTTGAGTGTACCGGCCACATGCTGAATGTTGGTCGTAAACTCCGAGATCATGGATCAAGGTTCCGAAACCTTGGCCATAGCGTACGTTAGCGGCTTATAGTCCACAAATGCAATGCAGCTGCGCCCTTCCAGCCAGAACTGGAAGTTGCGTATGGCCACGTGGAGAGCCAGTAACTCCCTGTCGAACGCGCTGTACTTACGCCCATTGTCGCGCAAAGACCTGCTAAAAAAGGCGAGCGGCTGCCAAGAACCAGCGACGCACTGCTCCACGACGGCCCCTATGGCCACGTCCAATGCGTCGATAGTGAGCGCATTTGCTAGAGCTGTTTTGGCCTCGGAAAACGCCTGCTCTCACTCAGAAGTCCAGTCAACTCTGTCCGCAGGTTTCTGTTTCTTAAGCGCGGCGTACAATGGCTGCATAAGCTGGGCTGCGCAGGGGAGGAAACGGTTGTAAAAGTTTACCATCCCCAAAAACTCCTGCAGCGCCCTGACCATCTGAGGCCAGGGAAAACCTGCCACTGCACACACTTTGTCCGGTAAGGGTATCGCGCCCTCCGGTGAGATGCGGTGGCCCAAAAAATCGATTACCGTAACCCCAAAATGGCACTTCGCCAAGTTGATTATTTACCCGTGCTCTTCCAACCTCTGGAAAACCATCCTGAGGTGGGCTATGTGTTTGTCCTTGGACACGCTGGCCACCAGGATGTTGTCCAGGTACATGAACACAAACGGCAGATCGCACAGAACCACATCCATCATGAATTGGAATGTCTGCGCCGCACCTTTTAACCCAAAAGGCATGCGTAAGAACTCAAAAAGACCAAATGGGGTTAATACTGCCATTCTGGGTATGTCTTACGCACGCACCAGGACCTGGTGGTAATCACGGACCAGGTCCACCTTGGAAAAAATGCGTGCCCCGGTGAGGTGGATGGAAAAATCTTGAATATGGGGGATTGGGTAGCGATTGTTCGCTGTGGTGTTGTTTAATCTGCGGAAATCTCCGCATGGTCGCCACGATCCCTCGGCTTTAGGCACCATGTTAAACGGGGATACCCATGGCTGTTTGAGCGCCTGATAATGCCCAACCTTTCCAAGTTGGCGTACTCCTCGCACACACTGGCCAGTTTAGCTGCATCCAGGTGCCAACGTCGTGCGAAAACGGGCGGCCCTGTGGTGGTAATGAAGTGTTCCACCCCGTGTTTAGTGACGGCCGCTGAAAACATTGGAACCGTGAGTGCTGGTAACTGGGTGGGTAGTGTGTGGGACTTGCCCTCTGGAGCTGTGACACTGGCTAGTGTTGTGGACCTGGCTCCTCTAGCTGTACATGGCAGAGAATCAAAAGACATTGCCTTAATCAGGTTTCTGTTAGCCACAGTCTGTTAGCGACTAATAGTCCGTGTGCACACAAAAAATCTGCGCCCAAAATGGGGAAGTTACATGCTGCTATGACGAATGTCCATTGGTATGTACGGCCATGCAAGGATATAGTCAGTGTCCTTTCACCAAAAGTCTTAATGTCTGAGCCGTTTGCGGCCGCCAGCTCGGGGCCGCTACTTCCCACCAGCTGGTCTGCGTAGGATGGCAGGATGAGGCTCTTTTGGGAGCCGGAGTCCACGAGGAACCGTCTCCCCGAGTGTGAGTCTGTCACATAGAACAGCTTGTTTGTGTCACCGGTGGTCCCAGCTGCTACCGGCTGCCGGGCCTGGCGTTTCCCGAGCGCTTGAACTGGCACGGTGGCACACATCGGCGTGCGTCTTTTCCAAAACGGCGGTGGTAGAAGCAGAGCATGTCCCTCCGGTGCTTCTTGGCCTCTGCTGCAGCCACCGTCGCTGACTCCTCACCCCTGCTGGCCGTCTCGCTGGGTTCCAACGCAGCTGCATTCGCAGTGAAGGTTCTGGTCACCAGGATAATCCGATCTGCCTCTTGTGCTAGCGCCCGGTAGTTGTGTGTGGCCAGCAGCAGCGAATTGGCAAGGACCACTCTGGCCGCTGTCGGGAGGTTCTGGAGGAAAAGGTGGGCAAAGAGGAAATGCCTGTCATCTGTGCCCATCAACGCCAACATCTTCTCCATTAATTCAACTGCCAGCCCGTCTCCCAACTCAGAGCGCATCAGGAGCCTTTCCGCTCTCTCGCAGCCCGAGAGCATGTACCGCCGGGTCAGCACGGTCTTGAGAGCGTCATATTTGTCGTGGGCTGGGGGCTGTTGGAGCAGGCTCGCCACTTGCTGTGTTGTGCGTGCGTCCAGCGCTGCAACCACATAGTAGTATTTGATGTCATCTGCCTTCACTCCACGGAGCGCGAACTGGGCCTCGGTGTGGAGGAACCAAAACTTTGGGTCATGTAGTCAAAAGTCTGGGAGTTTGACTGAAATGGTGCACGCAGTACTGGCACCTCCAGTCCGGGTCCTCTCTGGGGTGTTTGCGTCGAGTTCCATTATGCGTCAAGGGTCACCAGTGTAGAGAGAGGAATGAGCAGGCGAGGCAGTGAGCTGGAGCACAGCAGACTTTATTACTCTCTCTCTATCATCAGTCAAGAAGAAGAATAACCCAGGTCGCTGGCATCTCTCTTTTATACCATACAAACTTGCCTCGCGACCTGGGGGGTTCACCTTAAAATACATACACTTACAATAACAATTCCCTTTGTCACCCAGCCTGTCGGCGCATTATTATGCAGTCCGGAGGCAATGCGTATTATCATGCGGTCTTATGGAGAAGACCACAGTCTGTCCTGCATATCCATTTCACAGCCTTTAAGCGTCTCCTCCTGTGCCATTCAGTCTGAGTAGAGAATGTATTGTCTGGGTCCCCCACTATATATATATATATATATATTGTAGATAATGTGAAAATGACGAGACAGAGTTCATCTCACGAGTCAGGTTTATTCACATCATCCAACATCATCAAAAGCAGAAAGAGGAAGAAACCCAGACATTCGTCCTTTAAATACCTCAGGACTTCAAAGCACACAGTCATATTGTATTTAAATCCCAAATAACAATACATCTTCCTTCAGATCTTAACACCTCAACCCCCAGCCTCTGGCGGCCAGGAAAATCCCCCCAGGCCGTCTCTCTGCATACCAAAGACTAGACTTTCACATCCTCCTGCTATCTCCAGAGAGGCTCAGTCCTTTGTTCAATCTAAGACGTGAAGCCTAAAGTGGTATACATATGAAGCATGAAGTGATATACATAAGTGCACATATATGTGTCCCACATGACCCCCCAAATGTCTAAGATGGAACAACGGAATAACAGTCTGCATGTCATGATAAACCATTACACATCAGTCCACGTGCTGCTTGGGCCTCAGTCTCCTCCCGTATCTGCTGAAAGCAGGCTTTACCACTTCCGCAGCACCATCCTGCTGGGGAGCTGCTGCCTGAGGATGAGAACTGTTAGTCAATCCCTGTGGGTGTTCTGGGGAATGTCCCCTAGGGGGTCTGCTGCGCCGAGGAGCCCTGGCGCACAGCACATCCTCGTCTGCCACAACAAAGGCGGGTTTGTGCCTGTTTATGCCAATCTTTTCTTTCCTGCCCCCCAGGTCTAGCAAAAAATGCTTATCCCCTGTTTCCAGCACTCTAAATGGTCCATCATAAGGTGGTCGCAACGGTGGGCGATGGGCGTCGTGTCTGACAAAAACAAACTCCACGTTTTTTAAGGCCTTAGGCACAAAAACGCGTGGAAAACTGTGGTGAACGGGGCCAGGCAGCGTGCCCGATTCCGTGCCACTCTGTAACCACTGAGCCTGGGAGCATTCTGGCGCAGGATTATCTGGGAGAAATTCCCCGGGCAGCCGAAGTGGCTGCGCAAAAACCAGCTCAGCCGGGGAGGCTTCTAAATCCTCTTTAGGTGCAGAACGCAACCCCAATAAAACCCACGGTAGCCTGTCTACCCAATTTGCATCCGTAAGCGACACTCTGAGAGCCGCTTTCAATGACCTATGAAAACGTTCACATAACCCATTAGCCTGTGGATTGTACGCGGTTGTGCGGTGGATCGTTACCCCCAGGCTGCGGGCCATTGCTGACCAAAGTTCGGAAACAAATTGAGGACCCCTATCGGACGTAATGTCCGATGGGACTCCAAAGCGCGCTACCCATGCTGTTAAAAACGCGCGCACCACCTCCTCGGCTGTGGTTGACGACAGTGGGACCACTTCCGGCCAGCGCGTGGTGCGGTCTACCATTGTCAGAAGGTGTGTGCACCCCTGTGATGGCAGGAGGGGGCCTACGAGGTCCACGGGAACGTGATCGAAACTCTTAGCCGGGATGTGGAACGGCTCCAAGGGAGCTCTCGTGTGTCTGTGTACCTTGGCTCGTTGACAAGCCATGCAGGCTGCTGCCCACTCTCTAACTTGTTTGCGCAGGCTCGGCCAAACAAATTTCTCTCCCACCATTTTGACCGACGCGCGCACTCCCGGGTGCGCCAGAGAATGAATTGAGTCAAAAACACGGCGGCGCCACGCAGCCGGTACCACAGAACGCGGTCGCCCAGTGGAGACATCGCAGATTAGGGGGAGCATACCATCTTGCAGCACCCTGTTCTCCAGCCTTAACCCTGTTGGTCCAGACTGAAGCGCGCGCACGTCCGCGTCGCTAACCTGATCCGCGGCCATGGCTGCATAATCTATCCCCACGCGGACTGGGGCTGCCACGGCGCGCGAGAGACAGTCTGCCACTACATTTAGTTTACCTGCCACATGCTGAATATCGGTAGTAAACTCTGAGATAGCGGCCAGCTGTCTTTGCTGCCGGCCTGACCACGGTTCTGAAACCTTGGCCATCGCGAATGTCAGCGGCTTGTGGTCAACGAACGCGGTGAAACGGCGTCCCTCCAGCCAGAACTGGAAGTGGCGAATGGCCAAGTGGAGAGCTAACAACTCCCTGTCGAATGCGTTGTATTTTCGTTCGCTATTGCGCAAAGTCCTGCTGAAAAATGCGAGCGGCTGCCAAGCCCCGGCTACATGCTGCTCCACGACCGCCCTTATGGCCACATCTGACGCGTCAGTAGTGAGCGCTATGCGGGCCGTTGGGTCTGGATGTGCTAACAACGCAGCGTTTGCCAGGGCTGTTTTGACCTCCGAGAATGCTCGCTCTCGCTCCGGAGACCATTCGATCTTATTTGTGGGTTTTTGTTTTTTTAGTGCGGCATATAATGGTTGCATGAGCTGCGCTGCGCGAGGGAGGAAACGGTTATAAAAATTCACCATTCCCAAAAACTCCTGTAACGCCTTGACTGTTTGTGGCTGGGGAAAATTTGTTACCGCGCGTACTTTGTCAGGCAGCGGAACTGCTCCTTCTGGGGAGACGCGATGCCCCAAAAAATCAATCTGCGTCACCCCGAACTGACACTTCGCTGGGTTGATTATTAACCCGTGCTCTCCCAACCTCCGGAAAACTGCCGTGAGGTGGTTTTCGTGTTCGTCTACGGACACGCTGGCTACTAAGATGTCGTCCAGGTAGACGAATACGAAGGGGAGATCGCGCAACACCGTGTCCATCATGCGTTGGAACGTCTGCGCAGCGCCCTTAAGCCCAAACGGCATGTGCAAAAACTCGAATAGACCAAACGGAGTTATTACTGCTGTTTTGGGTGTGTCCTCAGTGCGCACTGGGACTTGATGGTAACCGCGGACCAAGTCTATCTTAGAAAAAACGCACGCACCGCCAAATGAATGGAAAAATCTTGGATATGCGGGATTGGGTAGCGGTCGTGCGCTGTGGCGTTGTTCAACCTGTGGAAATCTCCGCAAGGTCGCCACGAGCCATCAGCTTTCGGGACCATGTGCAGCGGGGAAGCCCATGGGCTTTTCGAACGCCTGATGATGCCCAACTTTTCCAGGTTGGCCAACTCCTCGCGCGCTATGGTCAGTTTACCCGAATCCAAGCGCCGAGCTTTTGCAAAAACAGGCGGTCCGGTGGTAATAATAAAATGTTCCACTCCGTGTTTAGCGACGGCTGCTGAAAATGTGGGAACCGTGAGTGCTGGGAACTGAGTGAGCAGTGTGTGGAACTTACCGCTTGCTGTTGCGACGTTGGCTTGTGCTGTTGGCGGGGTCACTCGAGCTGCACAGGGAATAGAATAAAAGGAAAGTGCATTAACCAGGCGCCTGTTAGCAAGATCAACCAACAAACCATGTGAGCACAGAAAATCAGCCCCCAACATATTGAAACTCACTGCAGCTATAACAAAAGTCCACTCAAATGTATGGCCGTGTAGGAACAGAAGCAGGTTCCTCTCACCAAAGGCCTTAATCTCCGAGCCGTTCGCTGCTGACGCCCCGCGACCTCCGGGACCCGCCAGCCAGTCAGCAGAGGTAGGCGTGATGAAACTCACTTAGGAGCCTGTGTCCACGAGGAATTGCCTCCCCGAACGTGCATCCGTCAAGTAGAGCAGCTTGTTCTCTTCACCGAGGGCTGCAGCTGCTACCGATCCCCGGTCTTGGCATTTCCCGAGCGCCTGAACTGGCACGGTGGTATACATTTGCGTGCCTTCTCTGCAAAGCGGCGATGGTAGAAACAGAGGGTGTCTCCTCCGCGATCCTTGGCCCTCGCTGCCGCCGTCATAGGTGGGTCTGCTACCGCCGTCTCTGGCCCCTCGCCATCTCCGGCCGTCGCGCCGAACTCCGTCGCTGCCGCGGTGGCCCCGCGCTGTTTGCTGGCGTTGAGAATCCGGTGCGCCTCCTGGGCCAGCGCACGGAAGTCCCGCTGGGCCAACAACGGCGAACTGGCCAGGGTCGCTCTCGTGACCGAAGGTAGGGTTCTCAGGAAAATGTGGGTGAAGATGAAGTCGTCGCCATCTGAGACCCTCAAGCTCAGCATGTTCTCCATCAGGTCAACGGGCGTGCCCTCTCCCAAGTCGTTCAGAGCCAGGAGCCTCTCCGCTCTCTCCTGGACTGAGAGAGTGAAGTGTTGGATGAGCACAGCCTTCAACCCGCCGTATTTGTCGTCAGCCGGTGGCTGCTCCACAAGGCTCTCTGCACATGCCGAGCCGTGCAGTTGTCGAGCTTGGCAATCACATGGTAGAACTTCGTGTCATCTACCGTTATCCCCCGCAGGGCGAACTGTGCTTTGACCAAGTGGAACCAGGAGCGCGGGTTGTCTCGCCAAAAGTCCGGTAGCTGGACGGTAGCGGCATACGCTTGGCTGGGAGCTTCTGACCCGGATGGCTCAGGGGAATTTCTTTCACTCATGATACGTCTTAGGGTCACCAGTGTAGATAATGTGAAAATGACGAGGCAGAGTTCATCTCACGAGTCAGGTTTATTCACATCATCCAACATCATCAAAAGCAGAAAGAGGAAGAAACCCAGACATTCGTCCTTTAAATACCTCAGGACTTCAAAGCACACAGTCATATTGTATTTAATCCCAAATAACAAGACATCTTCCTTCAGATCTTAACACCTCCACCCCCAGCCTCTGGCGGCCAGGAAAATCCCCCCAGGCCGTCTCTCTGCATACCAAAGACTAGACTTTCACATCCTCCTGTTATCTCCAGAGAGGCTCAGTCCTTTGTTCAATCCAAGATGTGAAGCCTAAAGTGGTATACATATGAAGCATGAAGTGATATACATAAGTGCACATATACAGTATGTGTCCCACTATATATATATATATACAGTATATATATATATATATATATATATATATATATATATATATATATATATATATATATATATATATATATATATATATATATATATATATATATATATATATGTATACTTTATTGATCCCCAGAGGAGATATATATATATGAGATGAGCCTTTATGTTCTTTTGGCTCAGCAGTGGTTTTTGTTATGGAACCCTGCCATGCAGGTCATTTTTGCCCAGTCTCTTTCTTATGGTGAAGTCATGAACACTGACCTTAACTGAGGCAAGTGAGGCCTGCAGTTCTTTGGATGTTGTTGTGGGGTTTTTTGTGACCTCTTGGATGAGTCATTGCTGTGCTCTTGGGGTAATTTTGGTCGTCTGGCCACTCCTGGGAAGGTTCATCACTGTTCCATGTTTTTGCCATTTGTGAATAATGGCTCTCACTGTGGTTCGCTGGAGCCACAAAGCTTTAGAAATGGCTTTATAACCTTTTCCAGACTGATAGGGCTCAGTTACTTTGTTTCTCATTTGTTCCTGAATTTCTTTGGATCACAGCATGATGTCTAGCTTTTCAGGATCTTATGGTCTACTTCACTTTTTCAGGCAGGTCCTATTTAAGTCATTTCTTGATTGAGAACAGGTGTGGCAGTAATTAGGCCTGGGTGTGGCTAGAGAAATTGAACTCGGCTTTGTTTGAACGGGTGTTGGGGGGGAGTAACTTTGTCACACAGGACCGTGTAGGTTTGGATTTTTTTTTTCCCCTTAATAATAAACAACTTCATTTAAAAAAACTACATTTTGTATTTACTTGTGTTATCTTTGTCTAATGTTGAAATTTGTTTGATGACGTGAAACATTTAAGTGTGACAAACTTACAAAAAAAACGAGAAATCAGGAAGGGGGCAAACACTTTTTCACATCACTCTGTGTGTGTGTGTGTGTGTGTGTGTGTGTGTGTGTGTGTGTGTGTATTGTTACAGCCCCGCTCCTTTCTGGAGTGGGATCTCTGTGTGTTTTTTCCCCATGTAGGTGGAGCTGCAAAGGAGCGCCCCTGGCTGATAAGTACGCTATAAAAGTCATCTCTGTGCACCTGTCAGTAGTGCTTCTGCTCCCGATGGAGGCCGGTCGCCTTCTCTGTGTTCATGCTTTACCTGCTGCCGTTATTCTGTCACCTTGTCGATTGTGCTGGCAGCCCCTGGTTTGTGTTGTTGTTTTATTTATTTTTTAAACAATAAACTTGTGTTTAAATTGGCACCTCTGTGTAGTCTCCCCTTTTTGTCCAAGCCATGAGCGGGGGCTCGTCCGTTCGTCTGAACTCCCGTCGGTCCATTTGAGCTTGTAAACCATCTGTGATGTGACTAATGGGGGATCGTCTACTCAGCTCAAGTAGGTTCATTTTGTCTTCTTTTAATTATTTACCTTTTGTTCTTATTAAAGACAAAAATAGAAAGGAGATGTTTTTACCTTCTTTCCATGTTTCGACTGTTCACTGCAGCCTTCGTCTACTGCAAAACCTGCATGAACTTTGGTTTGCTTCTGAGCTGTGTCACCTTGCTCCTAGGCTGAAACCTCTGGTTATCTTGTGGGGTTTTGATAGTGGCTGTCCTCCTGATGGGCACCTCTATTTTGTCTGGTTGGCGCTGGATTTGGATGAGCCTTCTGGCAGGTTTTCCCTTCCTGTCCAATTGACCCTAGATTTCAGTCATCCTCCCGGAGGACATCTGTTTCCTATTATTCAACTACAGGTTGACTACAGGTTGCTGTTTCTGATTGATGTGTTTGTTTTTGTTTGTTTTGGGGTTTTTTTTAGATCTACTGTTTCAACGTCCACCACATATAGGGCTTGAAATGTTGCGGTAGAGGCCTTGTCCAGAGCATTGAGTTCCTAGGTGTTTGCCTTAGAAAATCTTGTCTATAGTTGCCTACGTCATCTGTTTAGCGTGTCAATACTTTTAAATTGCTTCTCCAGGTGCCGGGAGTTGCTGGGTAGCTGAAGGGTTTGGATGGGTTGGCTGGGTGTCTACACCAGGACCGGGTTAAGGGAAAACAAGATAAATAGTAGATCTGTTGTTATTGTATTTTTAATTGTGTATCGTAAATTGTAGTTAACAAATAAAAAAATTATAGGCGTGTTGTTTGTAAAGTCAGTTTGTGTTGGCCTTCCCAGTGGGAAGTGTCCGGACAAGCAACCTGAGTGCAAAGTGCAATCACCAAAAGAACAGACACAGAGAATGTTTGACACTTTTATTGAATTTTCAAAACTGCAAACTTGAGGGAAAAGTCAGTCACTCGCCAGAGGAGCAGCAAACCTGCAGAGGATGAGACAAGGCTGATTAGAGAGGAATGGAGGGAAAATATGGAAATGTAATTAATACCACTTATGTGGGAGGGGAGGAGTGACCTGCACAGAACCCAGCGAAGGAGAGGAACCAGCAGGTCGGAACTGCTGGTTGGGGAATGAGTCGTGGAGTCTGACTGGGTGGAGTTGATGAGCTGCGTGGTGGAGGAGCAACAGGCTGGCGAGCCCACCAAATCCCTGAAGACACACCGCTACGTTGGCAGCAACCTGGAAGAAATGGAAGGGAGAACGAGTGTAAGGTAGGATCACTCACAACACAACTGCTTACTTGATGAGCTGTCTGCTTTAGTGCAGTATACCCAAACGAGCCAGCACTGAATCACTGAAGAGCACTTCCTTGTAAATGCTGGCCCAGCAGGAAACAGCAGGTGCATCTGATGAGGAGACAGGTGAACGGGAAGGAGGGGACAAGCGCTCGCCAGCACATGACAGTGCCCCCCCTCAAGGAACGCCTCCTGGCGGTCCCACAGGCTTCTCCGGGTAGGCTCGATGGTAAGCCCGAACCATACCTTTGTCATGGAATCCAGACCAAGGGACCCATGACCGATATTCCAGGCCATAGCCCTCCCAGTCGACCAGGTACTGGAACCCCCGGCCCTGACAGCAAACATCCAGGATCTCTTTGACGGTGTGGGTAACGTGCCCGTCGAAGACCCGGGGAGGAGAACGTGGTTCCGGGGGAGGACAGAGAGGGCTGGAGGAGAGATGCTTGACCTTGGAGACATGGAAGGTAGGATGTGCGCGGAGCGCCCGTGGGATCTGGAGCTGGACAGCAGAGTTGCCTATGTTGCTGGTGACGGGGAAGGGACTCACGAACTGGGGAGTGAGCTTCTGAGACTCAGCTTTGAGCGGGACCTGAGCCATGGCCACCCAGACCTGCTGTCCAGTCTTGTATTCCAGTGGCAGAACCCTCTTGCGGTCAGCGTAGCGCTGATTGCGCTTAGTGGAGCGAAGGAGAGCTGTTCTGGTAGATCTCCAGGCCTGGCGGCAGCAACGAAAATGAGCCCCCACAGACGGTACCGCTACCTCTCTCTCCGTCATCAATAGTAGAGGGGGGTTGTAATCCATGGAAGCTTCTGCAGCCGAAGACATCGTGGAATTTAACGAATACTCCACCCAGGTCAGATGGGAGCTCCAAGAAGCGGGATCATTGACTGCCATGCAACAAAGGGCAGCCTCCAGGGACTGGTTGGCACACTCAGCCTGCCCATTGCTCTGCAGATGATAACCAGAGGTGAGGCTGACGGCGGTGCCAAGGCAGTGGCAGAATGACTTCCATACCCATGAGATAAACTGAGGACCCCGGTCAGACACAATGTCCATAGGAATACCGTCCAGTGTGATAACATGGTAGGACAGTAATTCAGCAGTCTTGGAGGTGGATGGCAGCTTGGGGAGAGGAACCAGATGCACGGCCTTGGATAATCTGTCCACAATGGTCAATATCACAGTGTTACCATGGGAAGTGGGGAGACCAGTGACAAAGTCCATAGCGATGTGGGACCAGGGCTGGCTGGGGACGGAGAGGGAGTGCAGACCAGCGGGGGGGGGGGGGGGGGGGGGGGGGGATTTATTATAGGCACATGTTTAGCAAGCCTTCACGTACTCCTGCACGTCCCGCCACAGTGTGGGCCACCAAAACGCTTGCCTAATAATGTCCACAGTACGTATCACCCCAGGGTGGCAGGCAAAACATCAGGTGTGCCCCCACTGGATAACTTTGCTGCGGAGGGTTGCAGGGACGTAAAGGCGATTAGGGGGACAACCCACCGGTTCGGGCTCTGAGGACTGGGCCTGGCGGACTCTTCTCTCGATCTCCCAGGTAAGGGTTCCCAGGACACACAAAGGCAGAAGAATGGGCTGGGAGCGGGAGGGGGGGGTCAGCCAGGTCCTGACTGAACTGCCTGGAGAGAGCATCAGGCTTCCCTTTACGGGAGCTGGGCCTATAGGTGACAGTGAAATTAAAGGGCTGGAAAAAAAGGGCCCAGCGAGCCTGCCTAGGGTTCAACCAGCGGGCCAACCGTAGATACTCAAGGGTCTTGTGATCAGTCCACACGACTACTGGGTGAATGGCTCCTTCCAGCCAATGTCTCCATTCTTCAAAAGACAATTTAATGGCCAACAGCTCATGATCCCCAACGTCGTAATTCCTCTTGGCTGGGGTGAGCCGCCGAGAGAAATACATACACGGGCGGAGCTTCAAGTCCGAGCTTCAAACCCTCAGCTCTCCCTCCACTACAGTAAAGCCAAGGAAAGAAGTGGAATTGGTGGAAAATTCACACTTCCCAGCCTTGACATAAAGTTGGTTTTCTAAGAGCCGCTGTAACACGGCTCTAACATGGGTCTCGTGCTCCTCAGGCGTGCAATAAAAAATCAGGATGTTATCCAGATAGACGAAAACAAACCGATTAACATGTCGTGGAGGACGTCATTGATTAAACGCTGGAAAACAGCGGCGGCATTAGTTAACCCAAAAGGCATAACTAAGTACTCAAATTGCCCCAAATATGTTTTAAACGCTGTTTTCCACTCGTCCCCCTCGCGTATTCTGACTAGGTGGTAAGTGTTGCGTAAGTCAAGTGTGGAGAATAGGCGCGAGCGGTGCAGGAGCTCAAATGCAGAGTTCATCATGAGCAGAGGGTATTTATCTTTGACTGTTATTGCGTTAAGCTCACGGTAGTCAATGCATGGACGCAGAGACCCGTCCTTCTTGCCAACAAAGAAAAACCCCGCCCCAAGGGGAGCCGAGGAAGGCCGAATGAAGCCGGTGTTCAGAGAATCTTTAATGTACCTCTCCATCGCCTCCCTCTCAGGACCAGAAATATTATAGAGCTTGCTGGACGGCAGCCTCGCACCCAGAAGGAGGTCCATGGCACTGTCATACGAGCAATGCGTGGGAAGCGCTAATGCTTGTGATCTGCTAAAGACCTTCCTGAAGTCATGATAAACCTCGGGCATGAGGCTAAGTTCCGGCGGCTCGACCTGAGGAGAGGAGATGGAGAGGGACGGTGAACACAATTTAGACATGTAGCCAAGTAGTTAGGACTCCAAGAGGTGATGGAATTTTGTGCCCAATTAAGAATTGGATTCTGCCTCCAGAGCCATGGATATCCTAGCACCACCGCATGAGAGGCACGTTGAAACACGTAAAAAGTCAGCCTCTCCCGGTGGTTACCGGACAATAGGATGGACAGCTGCACCTTGCAATGAGTCACGGATGCCACCGTCTGGCCAGAAAGGGTACGAATGGGATGGGGAACTGGCAGTTTAACTGTTGGAATCCCCATCTTGTGATCCAGCACAGAGGAAATGAAATTACCTTCTGCCCCAGAATCGATTAGGGCAGAGACTCTCCTCTCAACCCCCGGCAACTGATTCCAGGGCCGAAATAGAAAAATTACCGGGGGGATCAGGTTGAGTCCTGCCCGCCAGAGCCACCGTGGCTACTGACGGGCTATGTCTTGGCCGTAGGTGGCATGTGTCCTGCTTGTGCTTCATCGAACCACAGTAGGTACACGTCCTGATCTGCCACCGCTGCTCAACCTCGGGAAGGAGGGGGCGAGTGCTCGCCAGCACATGACAGGAAGTCCATTTTTTTTGTGTGGGGGGGGGTGGGGTGGGGGGGGTGTTACGGCCCCTCTCCTTTCTGGAGTCGGACCTCTGTGTGTTTTTTCCCATGTTGTAGGTGAAGCTGCGACGGACCACCCCTAGCTGAGAGATGCGCTCTGAAAGCCATCTCTGCTCACCTATCAGTAGCGCTTCTGGTCCCTTTGGAGGCCGGTCGCCTTCCCTGTGTTCGTGCTCTGGCTGCTGCCATTATTCTGTCGCCTGGTCAGGGTTGTGCTTGCGGCCCCTGGTTTGTGTTGTTGGTAGCCTGTGGGTTTTCTGGTTCTGAGGTTGTCACTGGGCATCATTACCGCCCTGACAGAGGCGTGTGATTGCTGGCTGGCCAGTGATTAGTTTGTTGTTTTGTTTGTTTCACTCATCCAACACTCACACACCACTGATTTTTACAGACACCTTTTAGTTTGTTTGTTTTTTAAACAATAAACTTGTGTTTAAATTGGCACCTCCATGTGGTCTCCCCTTTTTGTTCAAGCCATGAGCCAGGTTTGTGACAATATACTCTGTGTGTGTGTGGGGGGGGGGGGGGGGAGTGTGTAAATGAAAAATACTACAGCTCCATTTTCAAAAGTGCATTATACACAAAGACAAAATTTGGTTTGTGTTTGAGGGGCCCACACACAGTGATGTACCTGGGGCCCAAAATTTGGTGCTGTGCGCCTGGGTACAAACTTTTACTCAATGTAAATTAGGTCCATAATTGAAAGACCTCCTGATGAGCATCACAAACTTATGAACAAAAAGCTGAAAATTTACAAGAGAAAAATCACAAATTTATGACAAAAAATCTGCAAATTTACAAGAAATGTTGAAAATTTACTGGAAAAAAAATTCCAAATTTATTAAATTGATGAAAAATAAGATGAAATTTGACAGGAAAAAACAGAAAAAAATGAAAATTTAAAAGAGAAAAATCGCTAATTTATGAGGAAAAAAACTGAAAGTTTACAAGAAAAAAGCTGAAAATTTACAGAAAAAAACTTGCAAATTTATAAGAAAAAAAGCTGAAAAATTTATAAGAAAAAAATATTTAATTTATGAGAGAAAAATCTGAAAATGTATGAGAAAAAAGCTGAATACTTATTGGGAAAAAAATGCTAATTTATGAGAAAAATGCTGAAGATTTACACAAGAAAAATCACTCATTTATGAGAAAAAAGCTGAAAATTTTCGGGGAAAAAAAAGCTAAAAATTTACAAGGAAAAAGATGTAAATTTATGAGAAATGTGAAAATTGAACAAAAAAAATCAGCAACTTAAGAGAAAAAAGCAGAAAATCTATAAAAAAAAACCCTGCAAATTTATATGAAAAAAATGAAAATTTACAGCAGGAAAAATCACTAATTTATGATGAAAAAAGCTAAAAATTTACAGGGAAAAATTCCAACTTTATGAAAAAACCTGAAGATTTACAAGAGGAAAAAACACTAATTTATGAGAAAAAAAGCTGAAAATTTACAGAAAAAAATGTATATTTATGAGAGAAAACTATAAATTCAAAAGACAAAAATCCCTAAGTTATGAATAAAAAGCTGAAAATTTATGAGGAAAAAAACCCTTAAAATTTACAAAATAACCCATGCAAATTTATGAGAAAAAAGTCCTAAATTTACAGAAAAAAGTTGCAAATTTACACAAAAAAGGCACAGTTCTCTCTTTTTTTCCAGGTTGGGGTAGGAAATAGAATGGTACAAGGTTTTTGAGCTAACATTGGCACCAAATCTGCTTTTTATTGTTGTTTTCTTTAAATTCTACTCACCCAGATAGTAATCCCAGACCATCACACTGAGCACAGGGGCCCCTCAAGGGTGCATGCTCAGCCCGCTGCTCTTTACCCTGCTTACCCACGACTGCATACCAGCCTACAACACTAACCACATCATTAACTTTGCAGATGATACAACGGTGGTGGGCCTCATCACCAACAACGAGGAGGCCAACTACAGAAACCTCTTCCTGAACGTGGGAAAAACCAAGGAGATTGTGGTCTACTTCAGGAGGGGACACACACAGCACCACCTTCTGATCATCGATGGTGCAGCTGTGGAAAGGGTGAGCAGCACCAAGTTCCTGGAGGTGCACATCTCTGAGGACCTCTCCTGATCCAACAACACCCCATCACTGGCCAAGAAGGCTCAAACTTGCCTCAATTTCCTCCACAAAATGAGCAGAGCACGAGTCCCACCCCCCATCGTGTGTTTTTTCTACCAGGGCACCATTGAGAGCATCCTCACCAGCTGCATCACGGTGTGGTATGGAAGCTGCACTGCCTCCTGCCGGAAGCCACTACAACACACAGCGAAAGCAGCCAACAAACTCATCGGTGCCCCTCTGCCCTCCCCCACCCAGATATCTACCTGACCAGCCTCACCTGTAGAGCAGTCAACATCGCAGGCAACACCTCCCGCCCCTCACACTCCCTCTTCAACCCCTTGCCTGCTTCACAAGATTGCTGAACAGCTTCGTTCATCAGGCCATCAGCACCATGAACTCTGTCCACTCTGCCCCGCCCTTCCTGGACTGTAGTGCAATCACCCGCACAATAACTACTTCAGATGTTGGCACAGAAAGACTGGCACACCAACAGTAATACATTTGCTGCTGTATGTCTCTGCACTTTAACGGCAATCTTTTGCACAAATGCTATATCTGCTGCTGTCTGTCTGTCATTGCTATACTGATCATGTGCAGTCCTATCTGTTACTCTCTGCACCTACAGTAGTGTATTGAACTGCAACTAAGGGTATTACATCTCTAACTTTCTGTATATAGGATTGTTGGGTTTTATCATTGTTAATCGTTTATCTCTGTTCGCACTATGGGAGGCCTGGGTCTATCTTTTGTCGCCGTTTCCACTACAGATTGCATTACTGTACATAGACTGCTGTTGTTGTTTTCTTTTTTCCAGCCTAATTCCTTTTCTTTTTTATATTGTGCACAGCACTGACGAGAGAGAGAAATACCATTTCAATTCTCCTGTATGTCCTGTACGCATAGTAGTATTGAAAAATAAATTTTTTGAATCTTTGAATCCCTATTTCCATCAGTTTCCACCTGGAAATATCTATCACGTAATAGATCATGTCAGAGTAGTAGGCAAGAATGGATGATAATAGCTGGAAGAGACACTTTTTGAAAGGCAATGCTTTGGAACAGGAGTTGAAGATCTTTGTGAGCTAAAATTTCCCTTGTTAGACTTTTTTTTTTTTTTACCCATAGAACTGTGGTTGTTGGTAGCTAATGTGACAAAATGAAGCCTGATTGGGAGTGATTCTCTTGTTTGTGACATGTAATCTTATCCCCTCTGTAAACTGCACACCGGTTTATGAGGCTTGTTTGTCCTTTCTACAGTCCAGTAGTGTGTGGGACAGTTAACCGGTGATGTCTGTCCATCCTGTCAGTGAAGGCAGCAGATTAGAGGAACCCTTCACAGCCCAGCTCATATTCGCTCTGTCATTCCCTCCTCCATTTCTCCACCACCCTCCTGCAGCCAAAAATGTGTTTATCTCTGAGTGGCTTTGGAGAAAAAAAAAAAAAAAAAGCTGGGATCACAGTGGCAATGATGGCTTAGAATCTGTCAAACTGTGTCACGGCGGGCCATTTTAGCCCACGAGAAAGTCACTGTTTATCCGTCATAGTGGTTAAGATTCACAAGAGAGTTTGTGGAGTTTAGAGAAGACAAAGGGGGTAAAAACATGAAGAAAAATAAGTTTTCTTAATCATGTCTTTTTTTTTTCAGAACAGTTTATAAGTAGGGCAGAACGGGAAGAGCCATCCACCCACCCATCAATCACCCCGAGGCTTCTCTTCTGAGGGACGCAACAAACCAACAGTAGTCATGTTAAGGACAAAGATGGAGGATGGAGAGAGAGAGATTGATTTTTAAAAGATCTTTAATAAACACACTTGTCCATCAGTCAATACAATTTCTATATCATGCTATGTTACACAGAAAATTAATCCCCCAAAAAACGCCCCAAAAAAAGCTGTCCATCATGAACTGAACAGAGGACATTCTCCAGGGACCAGAGGGTCCTGAAACCTTCCACATCCCCATTCCCCATAAAAAACTGAAAGTCCAGCCTGATTCTGGCTTTAAGTAGCCTCACAAATAAAATTTTGACATCAACATCATTCTCAACATTTTCAAGTTTTCTTCTCCGGCTTACATAGATAGCCAACTTTGCCTGCCCTAAAACAAAGTTCAGTAGTTGACACTTCTGCTTAAAACGACGATTGTACATAAAACCACAAATGAAAACCTGCTTAGAGAAAACTTCCTTAAAAATATGAAAAAGTTTTGTGAGAAGTTCAAAGAGGCCACTCAGGCGCTGACATTCAATAAAACAATGAAAAACAGTCTCCCTAGAGGAACAAAAAACACACTGATCACTGACACTGCTGTTAATCACAGAAACAAAAGCATTGACAGCTATAATACCATGCAGGACCCTCCACTGTAAGTCTCCATGCCTCTTAGGGAGAGGGGCTTTGTAAAGAGCCCTCCAGGCAGGCCGATGCCCTTTTCCTAGTTTAAAATAGGCTCTCCAAGGAGTGTCCACACAGGTGTTCAATCGGTCCTTGTTGAGTGCCATCACCACCAGTCTGTAGAGTGCCTTACCACTGGCTCCTCCAAAGTCCACACCAGTGGGAGCACAGAATGCCAGTAAGGAGCAAGGAGCGACGTCAAAGTCCATATAGAGCGTGAGAGAGGGAAAGGGGTCAGTGCTTTCTGGCTGCAGCGTGCCATTGCTAAAGTCCAAGAGTAGGGAGTGCTCAAGTCCATGAAGCTCCTGTTTCCAGTGTGCAAGAAGACCATCGATGAAACGATTCGACCTGACACCAAGATGAGCTGCTAAAGCTGAGGCGTTGTTGAGGCCAGGACCAGCCAGTTCCACCACTTGCTTCAGAGTGAGAATGTTCCTGGAACACAGCCTATCAAGGAAGGTCCTTCCAACTCCCGGCAGGACACCAAGGCGACCACCAAAAACCAGCGGCTCCCTCAACAACCAGTAGAGGGAATCGCATGGCCCTCTTTGTTTTTTAAAAAGAGTCCACACTGAAAAGAGACTGCGGTAAAAACTGGGTAAAGACAGTGCATTAGAGTTCTTAAAATCCATTAAAAACACAGGGAGGTCTAGCCCAAGCCCAAGGACTCTCTGTAAAATAACACAGGCCAAAGGCCTCCATACCAGGTCCTGGGGGCCCGTCAGCAGTCTCTGTATGAAAGTCAGTCTAAAAGCAGCACCTCTACTAGCTAAATGAATCACTCCTTGCCCCCCCTCCTCTTTGGGAAGAAATAACAGGGCTTGAGGAACCCAGTGGAGTCCACCCCCCCCAAAAAAGTCCACCAAAACAGACTGAATTTTGGACAACAAACCAGCAGGGGGGTCCATGCACATGAGGCGGTGCCACAGGGATGAGGAAACAAGATTATTTAAAATGAGCACTCTTCCTCTAAAAGATATTCTTGGCATTAGCCACTTCCACTTGTTTAGTCTCCCGTTAATCTTCTCTATGACCCCATCCCAATTTTTTTGCTCAAACTGCTGATTTCCAATAAAGACACCAAGATACTTAAAACCTCCTTTTTTCCAAATCAACCCACCCGGCAGCGTAAGCTGATTTTCTAGTTTCTCCCCCACCATCAGAGCCTCGCTTTTCCCCCAGTTTATCTTTGCAGAGGAAAGTTGGCCAAAAAGATTGACACTCCTAACCAGAACGTCAATGTCACTCTGCTTGTTTAGCAGAATGACTACATCATCTGCATAGGCCGACAGCTTGAACGTGGTGTCACAGCCAGGAAAAGTAACTCCTGATAGATCCCTTGTCAGGCAGTGAAGCAAAGGCTCTATGGCGAGGGAGTACAGCATCCCTGAGAGAGGGCAGCCCTGCCGAACCCCCCTCTGGACTTTTAAAGGGGCAGACAGGCCCCCATTTATCTTCAGCACACTCTCAATGTCACTGTACAAGACCCGTATCCTGGCTATGAAGCCTGGGCTGAACCCAAAAGCTGTTAAAACTGTCCATAAATATTGGTGTTCAACCCGATCAAACGCCTTTTCCTGGTCAATTGAAATCAAACCAGTTTCTACCGCCAATGAACCAGAGACCTCCAAAATATCCCGAATTAAAGTGACGTTGTCACTAATCAGCCTGCCAGGCACACAGTAAGTCTGGTCTACATGAATGAGCTCGCTCATCACCTTTCTCAGTCTTCGGGCCAGAGCTTTTGAGAGAATCTTGTAGTCTGTGCAGAGCAGAGAGACTGGCCTCCAGTTCTTTAGGCTCTGGAGGTCCCCCTTTTTCGGCAACAGTGTGATGATGGCCCTCCTGCAGGTCGTGGGTAGGGTCCCCCTTTCCAAGCTATCTTGGAGAACCTCCAGCAGGTCTGGACCAAGCAGGGGCCAGAATTCCTTAAAAAAGTCCACAGAGAGACCATCTATGCCTGGTGATTTTCCATTCTGGAGGCTCATTAGCGCCGTATGCAGCTCAGACAGAGACAGTGGAGCATCCAAGCCGGCAACAAGGTCCTCTGAGAGCACTGGAAGACCATCAAGGAAAACCTGGCCCAGTGACGTGTCCTCCCTCCACTCTGCTCTAAACAATTCACTGTAAAAGCTAGCAGTGTGTTTCCTGATCTCTGCTGCTGTGGAGATTGTTCTCCCGTCATCGCCCAACAAGGAGTGAATGAGCTTTCTCTGTCCATTTTTCCCCTCCAGTCCAAAAAAGTACTGGGAGGGCGAGTCCATCAGAGCTACATCCATGTAGCGTGAGCGGACCAGAGCACCCTGTGCGGTGACCCCTAGCAAGCTAGCCAAGGCTGACCTTTTTGACTTGAGAGCCTCTAAGTGCTCCTGTTTTCCTGTAGAACTGAGCAACTCCTCTAGTTCTACCACCTCAGTCTCCAGAACTTTCAAGGATTGGGTCAAGCTACGAGTGACATTTTGAGTGTACTGTTGGCAGAGTTGTTTTATCTGGGCCTTACCAAAATCCCACCACAATTGGAGAGAACTAAAAGAGGGTTTTTGTTCCCTGTGTGACTTCCATACATCATGAAAAACTCCCTTAAAAAACACATCATTTAAAAGTGTATTATTAAAATGCCAAAAAGCACTCTTACACTTTACATTTTCAATGAAAACAGAACAAATCAGCAGGCAGTGATCAGTGAAACCAACAGGACAGATACAACTATTTTTAAAAACACTCATTTGGTGTTTAAAACCATAGAAACGGTCTAACCTAGCCATAGATAAGAGGTTATCTTTAGCATGGCTCCAGGTATACTGCCTCTGGTCCCCATGATGTGATCTCCACACATCGGCCATTTCATGTGCCTTCACTAGTTCCCTCAGCCTATTGGCAGAAGCAGGGTGAGGTTCCTGATGGTTCCTGTCCAGTCTGTGGTTTAATGTACAGTTAAAATCACCCCCCAGAAATAAAAAACTATTTGGATTACAGGATCTAACCGTATCTGATAGCATATTAAAGACCCTGATCCTTTCTGCTCTCTGGGTTGGCACATACACGTTTATAAGAACCAAGTTTACGTTTTCAAACTGTACCTTTAGCAAGAGTACATGTCCTTTCACCACCTCTTCTACCTCATAAGAGACAGGCACACAACCCCGAGAGAAAAGTACAGCCACCCCTCCACTATTATTGGATTTGTGGCTAAAAAAAATGCAGCCATCCCACTCTTTTCTCCACTGGCACTCAATGTCTACAGTGCTGTGAGTCTCCTGGACCATCAGCACGTCAAGTGCCTTTACATTAAAAAGCTTGTATAAAGAGGCCCTTTTTACATCATCCCTGGCCCCGTTTATATTAAGAGTGCCAATTCTAAGGTGGGGCATTAAAAAGGATAAAAATAAGGTACAGTAAAAAAACACACACATAGCATAAAAGGGAAGAAACAAACTAAGAGTCAACATGACTGTTAGTAATTTGTGATTTCAGTTTGACAACCAGTTTCTTTAAACGAAAAATTTCCTGATCAGTGAAAGTCTCATTCCCATCATTCAGTTTCATCAGCTTGCGAGCTGATGCCACAAATAACTCCAGATCTGGAAAGTAATTTTCCACTTTCACAGCTCTGCTCCCCTTGCTCACCTGGAGAAATTGCCTAATTTTGGTAAAACAATAGGAGCTTTGCTCCTCCTGCGTCTGCATCATTTCAGACTCAGCTCCACTTTCGTCAGAGACGCTCTCATCTAGTAAATCTAACTTCCCAACCCTACTAGATTTAGCAGAGCTCTGCAAGTTTTCAGCACTTTTTCTTTTTTGTGCAGCTTTAAAAGGATCCTCTTCAACAAAACTACATTCCTGCATTTCTTCGTGAACTGCAACGTTCGTCATGCAGTGTTTGCTCTGTGTGTCCGCTACAGCCTCAAACCGCTCCTCCCCCGCCTGCAAAGTCTGCTCACCCACGTTCCTTCGTTTAACTGCACTCTTACTTACACCCTCCGCCTCTTTACTCCGGGTGACAGGCTCATCACAATGATCACAGCTGCCGCCAGACAGAAATTTCCCACCATCAATGTTTGGGGGGGCAACTACCGCGCCTGCTGCGGCTACCTCAGCAGAGGCGGCCGCGGATGCGGCCGCGAACGCAGACACCCCTGCAGAAGCAGAAGCGGTCGCGGCCGCGACCGCCCCAGCAGAAGCGGGCGCCGCAGCGGCATCCGCCGCACCGCATGTAGCGCTACCCTCCGGACCACCAGAAACAGCGGCGTCACCTTTCTTACCGCCAGTGCTCTTTGTGTTCGCCTTTTCAGGACATGACCTAATAAGATGGCCTTCTGCGCCACACGCAAAACACTTCATGGTTTCAGATGTTGCAAACACCAAGTAGCTAAAGCCGTCAATCCTGAAATTAAAAGACGCGTTCAGTTCAGCAGAGCTGTCTTTCAACACCATGAAACACTGCCTCCTGTGACATACAACATGCTTCAGCAGGGGTGATTTACTACCCAGAGAGACCATTCTGATAGGGGACACAACCTGGCCAAAACGGGACAACTCTCTAATCAGCTGATCATTTTTAACGAAAGGAGGAGCGTTTGAGATGGTGATCCTCCTAGACGGATTCGCCAGCGGTAAAACGGGAGTAAAAGTGTCACTTATGACCACTCCCTGTGCCACCACCTGATCAGCTTTTTCAGTTGAATCCAGAAAGATCACAATTGCGCTGCTCATCCTCGATGCTGATTTTATACCGTCATGCCCAACCACCTGTCCTACAGCGAGGCTGGCCTCCTCCACAGAACAGGGAACTGTCGGGAGGATTCTCACGCCATGACGCCGGGTTAAGCGCTCAAACTCCACACCACCATCAATCACCGGCATGATGCTGGCCGGGAAAAACAGGCAGCAGTAGCTACCGTTCCCCGACACACACACACCAACACTCACACCCCAGCACACACACACACTCAACCCACTATATTAAACACACACACCTCAAACACACACGATAGAGAAAAGTTAGAAAAAACAAAGTTTAAAGTACTCACTCGACACCACTCCACACCCCTGCTCCCACAAACGCTCACGCATGCGCACGAGAGAGAGAGAGAGAGAGAGAGAGAGAGATTTTGATTTTTAAAAGATCTTTAATAAACACACTTGTCCATCATTCAATACAATTTCTATGTCATGCTATATTACACAGAAAATTATTCCCCCAAAAAACGCCCCCAAAAAAGCTGTCCATCACGAACTGAGCAGAGGACATTCTCCAGGGACCAGAGGGTCCTGAAACCTTCTACATCCCCATTCCCCATAAAAAACTGAAAGTCCAGCCTGATTCTGGCTTTAAGTAGCCTCACAAATAAAATTTTGACATCAACATCATTCTCAACATTCTCAAGTTTTCTTCTCCGGCTTACATAGATAGCCAACTTTGCCTGCCCTAAAACAAAGTTCAGTAGTTGACACTTCTGCTTAAAACGACGATTGTACATAAAACCACAAATGAAAACCTGCTTAGAGAAAACTTCCGTAAAAATGTGAAAAAGTTCTGTAAGAAGTTCAAAGAGGCCACTCAGGCGCTGACATTCAATAAAACAATGAAAAACAGTCTCCCTAGAGGAACAAAAAACACACTGATCACTGACACTGCTGTTAATCACAGAAACAAAAGCATTGACTGCTATAATACCATGCAGGACCCTCCACTGTAAGTCTCCATGCCTCTTAGGGAGAGGGGCTTTATAAAGAGCCCTCCAGGCAGGCCGATGCCCTTTTCCTAGTCTAAAATAGGCTCTCCAAGGAGTGTCCACACAGGTGTTCAATCTGTCCTTGTTGAGTGCCATCACCACCAGTCTGTAGAGTGCCTTACCACTGGCTCCTCCAAAGTCCACACCAGTGGGAGCACAGAATGCCAGTAAGGAGCAAGGAGCGACGTCAAAGTCCATATAGAGCGTGAGAGAGGGAAAGGGGTCCGTGCTTTCCGGCTGCAGCGTGCCATTGCTAAAGTCCAAGAGTAGGGAGTGCTCAAGTCCGTGAAGCTCCTGTTTCCAGTGTGCAAGAAGACCATTGATGAAACGAATTGACCTGACACCAAGATGGTTTGCTAAAGCTGAGGCGTTGTTGAGGCCAGGACCAGCCAGTTCCACCACTTGCTTCAGAGTGAGAACGTTCCTGGAACACAGCCTATCAAGGAAGGTCCTTCCAACTCCCGGCAGGACACCAAGGCGACCACCAAAAACCAGCGGCTCCCTCAACAACCAGTAGAGGGAATCGCATGGCCCTCTCTGTTTTTTAAAAAGAGTCCACGCTGAAAAGAGACTGCGGTAAAAACTGGGTAAAGACAGTGCATTAGAGTTCTTAAAATCCATTAAAAACACAGGGAGGTCTAGCCCAAGCCCAAGGACTCTCTGTAAAATAACACAGGCCAAAGGCCTCCATACCAGGTCCTGGGGGCCCGTCAGCAGTCTCTGTATGAAAGTCAGTCTAAAAGCAGCACCTCTACTAGCTAAATGAATCACTCCTTGCCCCCCCTCCTCTTTGGGAAGAAATAACAGGGCTTGAGGAACCCAGTGGAGTCCACCCCCCCAAAAAAGTCCACCAAAACAGACTGAATTTTGGACAACAAACCAGCAGGGGGGTCCATGCACATGAGGCGGTGCCACAGGGCTGAGGAAACAAGATTATTTAAAATGAGCACCCTTCCTCTAAAAGATATTCTTGGCATGAGCCACTTCCACTTGTTTAGTCTCCCGTTAATTTTCTCTATCACCCCATCCCAATTTTTTTGCTCAAACTGCTGATTTCCAATAAAGACACCAAGATACTTAAAACCTCCTTTTTTCCAAATCAACCCACCAGGCAGCGTAAGCTGATTTTCTAGTTTCTCCCCCACCATCAGAGCCTCGCTTTTTCCCCAGTTTATTTTTGCAGAGGAAAATTGGCCAAAAAGATTGACACTCCTAACCAGAACGTCAATGTCACTCTGCTTGTTTGGCAGAATGACTACATCATCTGCATAGGCCGACAGCTTGAACGTGGTGTCACAGCCAGGAAAAGTAACTCCTGATAGATCCCTTGTCAGGCAGTGAAGCAAAGGCTCTATGGCGAGGGAGTACAGCATCCCTGAGAGAGGGCAGCCCTGCCGAACCCCCCTCTGGACTTTTAAAGGGGCAGACAGGCCCCCATTTATCTTCAGCACACTCTCAATGTCACTGTACAAGACCCGTATCCTGGCTATGAAGCCTGGGCTGAACCCAAAAGCTGTTAAAACTGTCCATAAATATTGGTGTTCAACCCGGTCAAACGCCTTTTCCTGGTCAATTGAAATCAAACCAGTTTCCACCGCCAATGAACCAGAGACCTCCAAAACATCCCAAATTAAAGTGACATTGTCACTAATCAGCCTGCCAGGCACACAGTAAGTCTGGTCTACATGAATGAGCTCACTCATCACCTTTCTCAGTCTTCGGGCCAGAGCTTTCGAAAGCATCTTATAGTCCGTGCAGAACTGGCCTCCAGTTCTTTAGGCTCTGGAGGTCCCCTTTTTTCGGCAACAGTGTGATGATGGCCCTCCTGCAGGTCGTGGGTAGGGTCCCCCTTTTCAAGCTATCTTGGAGAACCTCCAGCAGGTCTGGACCAAGCAGGGGCCAGAATTCCTTAAAAAAGTCCACAGAGAGACCATCTATGCCTGGTGACTTTCCATTCTGGAGGCTCATTAGCGCCGTATGCAGCTCAGACAGAGACAGTGGAGCATCCAAGCCGGCAACAAGGTCCTCTGAGAGCGCTGGAAGACCATCAAGGAAGACCTGGCCCAGTGACGTGTCTTCCCTCCACTCTGCTCTAAACAAGTCACTGTAAAAGCTAGCAGCGTATTTCCTGATCTCTGCTGCTGTGGAGATTGTTCTCCCGTCATCGTCCAACAAGGAGTGAATGAGTTTCCTCTGTCCATTTTTCCCCTCCAGTCCAAAAAAGTACTGGGAGGGCGAGTCCATCAGAGCTACATCCATGTAGCGTGAGCGGACCAGAGCACCCTGTGCGGTGACCCCTAGCAGGCTAGCCAAAGCTGACCTTTTTTGACTTAAGAGCCTCTAAGTGCTCTTGTTTTCCTGTAGAACTGAGTAACTCCTCTAGCTCTACCACCTCAGTCTCCAGAACTTTCAAGGATTGGGTCAAGCTACGAGTGACATTTTGAGTGTACTGTTGGCAGAATTGTTTTATCTGTGCCTTACCAAAATCCCACCACATTTGGAGAGAACTAAAAGAAGATTTTTGTTCCCTGTGTGACTTCCATACATCATGAAAAACTCCCTTAAAAAACACATCATTTAAAAGTGTATTATTAAAATGCCAAAAAGCACTCTTACACTTTACATTTTCAATGAAAACAGAACAAATCAGCAGGCAGTGATCAGTGAAACCAACAGGACAGATACAACTATTTTTAAAAACACTCATTTGGTGTTTAAAACCATAGAAACGGTCTAACCTAGCCATAGATAAGAGGTTATCTTTAGCGTGGCTCCAGGTGTACTGCCTCTGGTCCCCATGATGTGATCTCCACACATCGGCCATCTCATGTGCCTTCACTAGTTCCCTCAGCCTATTGGCAGAAGCAGGGTGAGGCTCCTGATGGTTCCTGTCCAGTCTGTGGTTTAATGTACAGTTAAAATCACCCCCCAGAAATAAAAAACTATTTGGATTACAGGATCTAACCGTATCTGATAGCATATTAAAGACCCTGATCCTTTCTGCTCTCTGGGTTGGCACATACACGTTTATGAGAACCAAGTTCACGTTTTCAAACTGTACCTTTAGCAACAGCACATGTCCTTTCACCACCTCTTCTACCTCATAAGAGACAGGCACACAACCCCTAGAGAAAAGTACAGCCACCCCTCCACTATTATTGGATTTGTGGCTAAAAAAAAATGCAGCCATCCCACTCTATTCTAACTAACTAACTAACTAACCTGCACTTATATAGCGCTTTTCTAGTCACAAAGACCACTCAAAGCGCTTTCATTAATACTAACCCTCTATTCTAAGGGCCTATAGGAAACAGATATCTAGGGACAATTTAGAACAGCCAATTAACCTAACATGCATGTTTTTGGCATGTGGGAGGAAACCGGAGAAATCCACGCAACACAGGGAGAACATGCAAACTCCACACAGATCACTGTTGGTCGGGGGCTGGGATCGAACCCACAATCCCACAATCCCCACAATCCCCCGGCCAAGGGTAAACTGTGCTGCCGCAGTGCTAACCACTGCGCCACCGTGCAGCCCACGGTGCACTCAATGTCTACAGTGCTGTGAGTCTCCTGGACCATCAGCACGTCAAGTTTCTTTAAATTAAAAAGCTTGTATAAAGAGGCCCTTTTTACATCATCCCTGGCCCCGTTTATATTAAGAGTGCCAATTCTAAGGTGGGGCATTAAAAAGGATAAAAATAAGGTACAGTAAAAAAACACACACATAGCATAAAAGGGAAGAAACAAACTAAGAGTCAACATGACTGTTAGTAATTTGTGGTTTCAGTTTGACAACCAGTTTCTTTAAACGATATATTTCCTGATCAGTAAAAGTCTCATTCCCATCATTCAGTTTCATAAATTTGCGAGCTGATGCCACAAATAACTCCAGATCTGGAAAGTAATTTTCCACTTTCACAGCTCTGCTCCCCTTAGTCACCTGGAGAAATTGCCTAATTTTGGTAAAACAATAGGAGCTTTGCTCCTCCTGCGTCTGCGTCTGCATCATTTCAGACTCAGCTCCACTTTCGTCAGAGACGCTCTCATCCAGTAAATCTAAATTCCCAACCCTACTAGATTTAGCAGAGCTCTGCAAGTTTTCAACACTTTTCCTTTTTTGTGCAGCTTTAAAAGGATCCTCTTCAACAAACTTACATCCCTGCATTTCCTCGTCAACTACAACGTTTGTCATGCAGTGTTTACTCTGAGTGTCCGCCACAGCCTCAAACCGCTCCTCCTCCGCCTGCAAAGTCTGTTCATCCATGTTCTTTCCTTTAACTGCACTCATTTCGCCCTCCACCTCCTTACTCCGGGTGACAGGCTCATCACAATGATCGGAGCTGCCGCCAGACAGAAATTCCCCACCATCACTGTTTGGGGGGGCAACTACCGCGCCCGCCGCGGCCACCCCAGCAGAGGCGGCCGCGGCTGCCCCAGCGCAAGCGGACGCGGACGCGGCCGCAGCCGCAGAAGCGGACGCGGACGCGGATGCGGCCGCAGCCGCAGCCGCGACCGCCCCAGCAGAGGCGGGCGCCGCAGCGGCATCCGCCGCACCACATGTAGCGCTACCCTCCGGACCACCAGAAACAGCGGCGTCACCTTTCTTACTGCCAGTGCTCTTTGTGTTTGCCTTTTCAGGACATGATCTAATAAGATGGCCCTCTGCACCACACGCAAAACACTTCATGGTTTCAGATGCTGCAAACACCAAGTAGCTAAAGCCGTCAATCCTGAAGTTAAAAGACGCGTTCAGTTCAGCAGAGCCGTCTTTTAACACCATAAAACACTGCCTCCTGTGACATACAACATGTTTCAGCAGGGGGGACTTGCTACCCAGAGAGACCATTCTGATGGGGGAAACAACTTGGCCAAAACGGGACAACTCTCTGACCAGCTGATCATTTTTAATGAAAGGAGGAGCATTTGAGATGGTGATCCTCCTAGAAGGGTTAGCCAGTGGTAGAACAGGAGTAAAAGTGTCATTTATGACCACTCCCTGTTCCACCACCTGATCAGCTTTTTCAATTGAATCCAGAAAGATCACAATTGCGCTGTTCATCCTCGATGCTGATTTTATGCTGCCATGCCCAACCACCTGTCCTACAGCGAGGCTGGCCTCCTCCACAGAACAGGGAACTGTCGGGAGGATTCTCATGCCATGCCGCCGGGTCAAGCGCTCAAACTCCACACCACCATCAATCACCGGCATGACGGCCGGCCGGGAAAAACAGGCAGCAGAAGCTACCGTTCCCCGACACCCTCACCCCAACACTCACACCCCAGCACACACACACACTCAACCCACTATATTAAACACACACACCTCAAACACACACGATAGAGAAAAGTTAGAAAATACAAAGTTTAAAGTACTCACTCGACACCACTCCACACCCCTGCTCCCACAAACGCTCACGCATGCGCACGAGAGCGAGAGAGAGAGAGAGAGAGACTGTGGGATTCAAAGCTTGGGGGACTGGGAAGGGGTGAAAATCTCAGCCCAAATATCACCCAAATTATAGCCAGCATGTCATGTAACAATGAGAAAAGACTGAAAAGAACTCTGCAGAATTTCATCCAGACCAGAGCATTCAATGAAGGAACCATTAGTTTTCTAATTAGTGATTTAACATTTTAGGTATACACATCCACCACTGTCCACCATAGTACATCATAGCCCACCATAGTCCACCTTAGTCCACCACTGTACACCACAGTCCACCAAAGTCCACTATTGTACACCATAGTCAACCATAGTACACCATAGTCCACCTTTGTCCACCAGAGTCCACCAGTGTCCACTGTTGTACACCATGGTTCACCATAGTACATCATAGTCCACCATTGTACACCATAGTCCACCAAAGTCCACTATTGTAGATCATAGCCCACCATAGTCCACCATAGTTCACCATTGTACACTATTGTACTCCATAATACACCATAGTACACCATAGTCTACCATTGTACACCATCATGTGTACCTTCTACAGAGGCACCATTGAGAGCATTCTGAAGAGCTGCATCACCTGCACCGCTTCCTGCCACAAGGCCCTCCAGCGCATAGTTAGAACAGCTGAGAAGATCGTCGGTGCCTCTCTTCCCTCCCTTGAGGCCATCTACAGCACTTGCCTCACCCGCAAAGCCCTCTGCATTGTAGGTGATCCCACCCACCCATCACACAGCTTCTTCAGTCTGCTGCCACCAGGGAGGAGACTGCGGAGTCTCCGGGCCAGGACCAGCAAACTCAAGGACAGCTTCATCCACAAGGCTGTCAGGAAGCTCAACTCTCTCCCTGTTCTGCCCCCTCTCTCCCTTCTGCCCCCCACACATGTGAATCCTGTACTCTGACCCCCTCCACACACACACACACACACACACACACACACACACACACACACACAACAACAACAACAACAACTGAACTCTGCCATCCCCAGGTACTGTTCACTCCCACACACGTGCGAACACACATACTGATTTCAGGAGCTTCAAACTGAACTCTATCATCCAGGAATTGCTCACTCCAACACACACACATACGTATACTGATCTCAGGGCTGCACCAGTCACTTTATGCAACAATAGACTGGTCTCTTTGTATTACATGCCACTATAACTACATGCCACAATGTGCCCTGATATGTGCCTCAAGTCATTTCATGCTGTCTTAATTTTTATCATATTTAGTCATTTTGCACACCCTTACTATTTTTAGTTTCTGGTTAGGATCTGGTTTTCTTTGCACTGATGTCTGAGGTTTAACGTTGAAAGTTTGATGTTAGATGTTATACTTTATATTCATATTTCTCACTTAGTGTTTATCTTGCTGCACCGTGCGTCTCAGAGTAATGTAATTTCAGTTCCCTGTATGTGCTGTACATATGGCTGAATTGACAATAAAGCTGACTTTGACTTTAAAATAATAATAATAATGGATTGCATTTATATAGCACCTTTCAAGATACCCAGAGCACTTCACAATGAGTCCATTATTCATTCACTCCACAGACAGACAATGGTAGTGGTAAGCTATTGCTGTAGCCATAGCTGCCCTGGGGCAGACTGATAGAAATGTGGCTGCCAATCTGCGTCAACGGCCTCTCCAACCACTACTGAACAATTAAATACATTCATACCCAGTGTTATGGACACTGGAGGCAAGGTGGGTAAAGTGTCTTGCCCAGGGACACAATGGCAGGATGGCTGGAAAGAGCGGGATTCAAACTGCCAACCCTCTGGTTGGTTATTGGACAACCTGCTATACCTTCTGAGCCATTCCTGCCCAACGGTCCACCGCAGTCCACCATAGTCCGCCATTGTACACCATAGTCTACCATAGTCAACCATTGCACACCATAATTCACTTCAATTCAGTTCAATTCAACTTTATTTATATAGCACCATTTCACAACAACAGTCATCTCATAGCACTTTCAAATGTAGGGAAAGCCCCACAATTGCAGAAAGACCCCAGCAATCAGGTGATCCCCTGTGAGCAAGCACTTGGCGACGGTGGAGAGGAAAAACTTCCTTTTAACAGGAAGAAACCTCTAGCAGAACCAGGCTTAGGGAGGGGCAGTCATCTGCTGCAACTGGCTGGGGGGGGGGGGGTGAGGGGATAGAGAAGATGAGAAGAAAAGACATGTAGAGAGCAAACATTAAAGGGGAGAAGCCCAGTACATTTTTGAAGGTCCCCCAGCTGTCTAAATCAATTAACAGCATAACTAAGGGAGGGTTTAGAGACACATGATCCCTCCTAATTGTAAGCTATATCGAAAAGGAGGGTTTTTACCCTATTCTTAAAAACAGAGATTGAGTCTGACTCCTGAATCCAGATTGGTAACTGGTTCCACAGGAAAGGAGCTTGATAACTGAAGGCTCTGCCTCCCATTGTACTCTTGGAGATTCTAGGTATTACAAGTAATACAGCATTTTGGGAGCGTAATGCTTTATTGGGATGATAGGGTAGTATCAGATCTTTTAAATAAAAAGGGGCCTGATTGTTTAGAGCTTTGTAAGTGAAAAGAAAGATTTTAAACTTAGTTCTGAACTCTATGGGAAGCCAATGAAGGGAGGCCAAAAGAGATATGATCTCTCTTTCTAATACCTGTTAAAACTCTTGCAGCAGCATTGTGGATCAACTGAAGACTTTTTAAAGATATTTTAAGACAACCTGATAATAAAGAGTTACAATAATCTAATCTAGAGCTAACAAAAGCATGGATCAGTTTCTCAGCATCACTCTGAGACAAGATGCTCCTGATCTTGGTAATATTACGCAAATTATTGAAGGTAGCCTTAGAAACAAATTTAATATGTGAATTGAAAAACAGATCTTGATCAAAAATAACTCCAAGGTTCCTCACAGAACTATTAAAAGAGAAACCACATCCAAACTAAGAGTTTGATTTGGAAAGGTATTTCTAAGGTTTTTTGGACCAACAAGAATGACTTCAGTTTTACCTGAATTTAATAGCAGGAAATTACAAGTCATCCAAGCTTTGATTTCCTTAAGACAGGCTTCCAACTTGGCTAATTTTTTACTATCATTTGGCTTCATTAACAGGTATAATTGTGTGTCATCTGCATAACAATGAAAATGCATACAGCGCTTTCTAATGATGTTGCCTAACAGAAGCATACTGTATATAAACTAAAAAGAGTAGGGCCTAGCACAGATCCCGGTGGAACTCCATAACTGAGCTTTGAGTTGGAAAAAAACTCATTATTGACATGAACAAAATGGAGCCTATCAGACAAAAAAGATCTAAACCACTTCAGTGAAGTTCCATTAAGTCCAACATAGTGTTCTAATCTATCGAGTAGAATATTATGGTCGATAGTATCAAAGGCTGCACTAACGTCTAAAAGGACAAGTACAGAAACAAGTCCATTATCAGATGCGATAAGGAGGTCATTAGTGATCTTCACTAAGGCTGTGTCAGTACTATGATGGCTTCTAAACCCAGATTGAAACTCTTCAAATAAACCATTTCCCTGCAAGTGATCAAATAATTGTGTAGCAACAACTCCTAAGATTATTGAAATGAAAGGCAGATTAGAGATTGGTCGATAGTTAGCTAAAACTCGTGGATCCAGCGTTGGCTTTTTGAGTAAGGGTTTAATTACAGCAGTTTTAAAAGCCTGCGGTACATGACCTAATGTTAAAGAAGAATTGATTATTTGAAGAATACGGCCGCCAATAAATGGGAAGACTTTTTTAAATAACCTTGTTGGAATAGAGTCTAAAAGACAAGTTGAAGGCTTGGATGAGGAAATTATTTTATCTAACTTTAAAAGGTCAATTGGAGTAAACTTATCCAAACAGATATCAATTGAAGGAGTTTTAGTAGTTACTGTATTTAAGTTAATGGTGGGAAGAATCTGATTGATTTTATCTCTAATAGATGAAATTTTATGATTGAAAAAGTTCATAAAGTTCCGACTAGTAAGCTTTAAGGGAATGCAAGGATTGACAGAGTCCTGGCTCTTTGTCAGCCTGGCTACACTGCTGAAAAGAAACCTGGGATTATTCTTGTTCTCTTCTATTAATGCAGAGTAATAACTTGTTCTAGCTTTTCAAAGAGATTTTTTTTAATATAAATTAAAAGATGATTTCTCCAAGATGAATAGTTTTCATCTAGAGGAATGCCATTTTCTTTCTAATTGACAAGTCTTCTGTTTTAAGCTACGAGTTTCTGTGTTAAACCAAGGGGTTAGAAATCTCTGATTGGACTTTCTTTTTCAAAGAAAAAGTCCAATCAGAGATTGGACCATAGTCCAACAGTCGATAGTCAACCACAGTCCACCATTGTACACCATAGTCTACCATAGTCCACCATACTTCACCATTGTCACAAACCGAGCCGGTCTGGTCCTGTAGGCTCGGTTCTGACTGTTCTCTGTGGCTCAGGTATCGGGTTATTATGTATTGTGTTATCCTTTGAGTTCTTGTTATTCTTTTGTCTTTGTTCCTTTTCTTTTCAGTGCCTGTAGCCACCGCTCTGGCTGGCGGCTGTTAGGCAGCCTCTTTGACTTACATCCATGTGGGCGTTGTCTAACACTCGCTGGTCCACAACCACGCCCCCTCTTTCTCTTGACAGCCAGCTGATTCTACTCCAGTGATTGTCATTCCCGCGCCTCGTCCAGGTGTACCCAATTTGTGGAGCCAGCAATGTTTGTACTTAAGCAGCATTCACCAGTCAAGCATTGCTGGTCTGTTGACTTGTCTATTGGATGTACATAGTTGTGTGTGTACTGTGTGCCATGAAGTGTTACCTACTTCCACGTTAGCTGTGGTTCTCCTGCGTCCTCTGAGCGATGTCGGCTCTGGGACGCTATTGTAGTTAATTTGCTTCTCCTCATGCATACGCTGGGCGATGCCGGCATTAGAGCGCCAATTGTAAGTTTCTTTGTATTTTTGTACATCTTCACCTTTTTTTGGAACTGTTTGTCATTATGTTAATAAATGTGTTGTGGTGTAACCCTGCACATAAGTCCTTCTTTCTACCCCTCTCCATGCGCTCCAGGTTTCTCTTCAACACTATAGCCAGGCTTACAAAGAGCCAGGACTCGGTCAATCCTCGCATCCCCCCTGAGCTTTCTAGTCAGGACTTTCTGAACTTTTTCAATCTTAAAATTGTATCTATTAGTGACATGATGCACGGCTCAGGAGACACACACGCAGGCTCAGGGTAGATCTAATAGCTTTATTAACAAGTGTGTATGAGTGTGTGTCTGCGGGATGTGAATGTGTTGGTGGTGGCGTCTGCGTCGGGCACGGAGGCAGGAGGCCGTACAGCCGGACAACCCTATGGGAGAAGCAGAGGGAGAAGGGTAACGGGCACCACACCAACACAGGAGATATAAAGATGATGACTGGCTTACTTGGGAATGGCAGGTGGCTGGCACAGCAAGGGTGAAGCCCGGAAGACAGCAACCTGGAGCGCCCGGTGCAGCAGCGAGGGAACGGTGGCAGAGAGGAGTGGTCCGCCGCCGGGAAATCCACCTGTGCACAGGGGAGCAGACTAGGAGAAGAATGAGGTAAAAGATTCTTACTTGGATATTTTGCTGAGCGGTTGAGATTCCTTACAGCAAGAGTAGCGAGTGAAGACTGACGGCTTCAGGCCGAAGCCCAGGGCGAGGTGGCTTAAATCCCTCGCCGCTGATGAGGTGCAGGTGTGCGTGCAGCTGACGCCGCAGATGGGCGGCGAGGCGTGACAGTACTCCCCCCTCTAGCAGCGCCTCCTGGCGATGGTTTCTCCGGGTGCACTCGGTGGAACTCAGTAATGAGAGACGGGTCCAACACAAATGACGAGGGTACCCATTGCCGATGTTCAGGCCCATAACCCTCCCAGTCCACCAAGTACTGCAACCCGCGACCCCGGCACCGGGAGTCCAGGATAGAGGAGACAGGCCAGGCCGGATGGCCATCAATCATCCGGGGCGCGGGCTGCACAGCAGGAGGAGGGCAAAGGGGATCGGAGACTGCCGGCTTCACCTTGGAAACGTGGAAGGTTGAATGGATGCGGAGGGAGGGGGGGAATAGCTACATGCACAGCCACCGGGTTGATAATCCTGGTGATGGGGTATGGGCCCATAAAACGCTGTGCCAGTTTCCTCCTCTCACCCTTTAAAATGACATCCTGGGTAGACACATAGACACGCTGACCCACCTGGTACGCTGGGGCAGGTCTTCTGCGCCGGTCCGCCGTGGATCTGTTGCGTTCCGCCGTGCGTAAAAGCGCATTACGCGCCGATGCCCAGATGGAACGGAACTGCCTGAGGTGCGCCCGAACTGAGGGGACAGTTACCTCACTCTCCTGCGCTGGGAAAAGAGGGGGGTCGTAGCCCAGGGACGCCTTAAAGGGGGACATCCCTGTGGCAGAAGAGTGGGCGGTGTTGTGGGCGTACTCAACCCAGGCGAGATGGTTACTCCAGGACGCAGGCTTGGATGCAGTGACGCAGCGGAGCGCAGCCTCCAGCTCCTGGTTGGTCCGCTCACACTGCCCGTTGGTTTGGGGGTGATGGCCGGAGGAGAGGCTTACCTTGGCTCCCAGGGCATTGCAAAAGGACCTCCAAACCTCTGAGGAAAATTGGGGCCCCCGGTCCGAGACCACGTCCACCGGAATCCCGTGCAGCCTGACCACGTGTTGGACAAGGAGGTCCGCCGTCTCCAGGGCAGATGGAAGACCTCATAGCAGGATGAAGTGCGCCGCCTTGGAGAAACGGTCTACGATGGTCAGGACAGTGTCGAAGGTGTTAGAGACTGGGAGTCCGGTGACGAAATCCAGGGCGATATGCGACCAGGGCCTGCCAGGGACGGGCAGAGGCTGGAGCAAACCCGCTGGAGGGGCATTACCTGATTTACTAGTGGCACATACAGGGCAGGCCCGGGCATAGCGGGCAGCGTCCTTCCGCAGGTCCGGCCACCAGAAGGACCGTTGAAGAAGGTCGATCATCCGGGAGGAACCAGGGTGGCAGGTGAGCTTAGATGTGTGCAGCCAGTGGATGACCTCCCCCCGAACCGTGGATGGCACAAAAAGCCTCCCCTCTGGTCCGCCGCCAGGGTCAGGTTCCAATTCCTGCGCCTTCCGTATCTTACTTTCTATGTCCCAAGTGACGGCTCCCACGATGCACGACCTGGGCAGGATGGTGTGGACCGTGTCCTCAGACGCCTCAGGGGCAAATTGCCTAGAGAGGGCGTCGGGCAGGCCGTTCTTGGAGCCAGGCCTGAAGGTGATGTTAAAACGGAACCTGGCAAAGAACAAGGACCAACGCGCCTGGCGGGCATTCAGAAGCTTGGCAGATCTTAAGTATTCCAAGTTCTTGTGGTCAGTCAGGACCACGAACGGCAGGTCTGCCCCCTCTAGCCAGTGACGCCACTCCTGCAGCGCGAGCTTGATGGCGAGGAGCTCTCTGTCCCCCACGTCGTAGTTCCGTTCCGCCGGGGACAAGCGCCGAGAGAAGAAAGCGCAGGGCCATTTGACTCCATCATCTGGCGACCGCTGAGATAGAACCGCCCCCACTCCTGTGTCCGAAGCATCCACTTCCACGATGCATTGCAGCGACGGGTCGACTTGGCTAAGGACCCGAGAGGAGGAGAACTCCGCCTTCAGCGCCTGGAAGGCAGCTGCGGCCTCTTCGGTCCACTGGAACGGGACCTTAGGGGACATGAGGCGGGTCAGAGGGCCGACGACAGTGCCAAAATTCGGGACGAAGCGGCGGTAGAAGTTTGCAAACCCAATAAATTGTTGCACCTGTTTCCTTGATGTTGGTGTAGGCCATTCCACCACCGCCTTCACCTTCACTGGGTCCGGGAGCACCTGGTCGTGGGAGATGACGAACCCGAGGAAGGACGTAGTCTTAGTGTAGAATTCACACTTTTCTGCCTTCACATACAACCGGTTCTCCAGCAGCCTTTGGAGGACCCGCCTCACATGGACCCGATGCTCGTCCCTGGATTTGGAGAAGATGAGGATGTCATCCAGGTAGACGAACACAAATAGGCGGATGAAATCCCGGAGGACGTCATTTATTAGGCGCTGAAAGACGGCTGGAGCATTGGTCAACCCGAACGGCATCACCAGGTACTCGAAATGGCCGTTCGGGGTACGGAAGGCTGTCTTCCACTCATCTCCCTCCCGGATCCGGACGAGGTGGTATGCGCTGCGTAAATCCAGCTTGGTGAACCAAGTCGCCCCCTGGAGGGAGTGGAAGGCGGTGTCCATAAGTGGCAGGGTGTAGCGATCCTTCTCCGTGATATCATTCAGGGCGCGGTAGTCGATACAAGGACGGAGGGAACCGTCCTTCTTGCCCACGAAGAAGAATCCTGCGCCTAATGGTGATGACGAGGGACAGATAATTCCAGCACTCAGCGATTCCTTGAGGTAGGGTAAGGGTGCCCCCTGGCGGATGTTTATTGCACAGTCGTAGGGCCTGTGTGGAGGAAGAGACATCGCCTTGGACTTACTGAAAACCATACCCAGGTCGTGAAATTCTGATGGCACCAGGGAGAGATCCGGGGGCGCAGCGTCCATAGGAGTTGGAGAAGAGGACGGAGAGCAGGCAGCGGATTGCAAGCGGGTGCTCATGCAGAAGGAACTCCATGCCGATACCCTGGCGGACTTCCAGTCCAGGACGGGATTATGGAGGCGAAGCCAGGGTACCCCAGGATGATGGGCGACACAGAGTTGGGGAGGACGTAGAAAGTGATTTCCTCCCGGTGGTTCCCAGAGATGATCACAGGTACAGGGACGGTCTGGTGTGTAACTCTCCCCAGGGAGACATGGGAGAGGTTGACCAGGGCGAGAGGGGATTTGAGGGCTTGTCAACGGATGCCCAATTGGGTTGCCAGGCTTAATGAAATAAAGCTGCCCTCCACGCCCGAATCCACCAGTGCGTGGGTGAGGTGCCCAGTGGGGTTGTGACAAAACCGGACGGGCAGCTTCAATTGGGAGAGGGGATTTAACCGATTGACGTCCGCGAGGCCCCCTACAGTGACTCACGGACCCCGCCGTTTGGCTTCTGTGGGCAAAGCTCCACCGTGTGTTGGCTGTCTCCGCAATACATGCAGAGACCCAACTCACGGCGGCGTTGTTTCTCCGCAGGGGGGAGCTTTGCCCAGCCCGTCACCATTGGCTCCGACTCCTCAGGGCGCGACGGTGGCGGCAACGCCAGGGGACGAGCTTGGGACAGGCGCGACGAGGCACCACGAGAGCGAGAAGAAGACGACTTCCGCTCCGAGGCGCGCTCGCGCAACCTGTTATCCAGGCTGATGGCTAGGGACGTTAGCTCCGCTAAAGTCTCCGGGATGTCCCGCCCAGCCAGTTCGTCCCTCAGACTATCATTGAGACTGCGGGGGAAGAGGCCGCAGAATGAACGTTCATTCCAGCCAACCTCCTCCGCCGCTACCCGGAAGTCGATCGCGTAATCAGCTGCCGACCGGCTTCCCTGCTGGAGGCTGAGAAGCCGATCGACCTGAACGCTCTCAGTACGAGAATGATCAAAGACTTCCAGGAACTGTCTCAGGAATTGGCCATAGGTGAGGGTGGCGTAACTGGGCCGCGCCATTACAGCGTAAGCCCAAGTAAGCGCTCGCCCCTCCAGGAGATTCCCTATGTAGCCAATTCGGCTATGGTCTGAGGGAAAATCTCCGGGCACACGGTGGAACACGGACTCACATTGCATTATAAACCCCCGTGCTCCACCGAGCTTACCGCTAAAGCGGGCGGGGGTCGGAATGGGTGTGAGCCGAACCGGTGCTACCGGAGCAGGCTGGACGGCCGCTGGAGCAGCAGGAGCCGCGCCGCCCTGACGAGCCGGGGGGAACGGCTGTTGGGGGTCCAAGCGGTCCAATCGGTTAGTGATGATGGTTAATTGATTTAGAATCACCTGTTGTTGGTGGGCTATTAGGTCCACTCGAGCCTCGAGGGTGGAAAGTCGGCGTGTGAGCCCGCCATCTGCTGAGCCGCTCTGCTGAAGCCGTACTGACATGATGCATGGCTCAGGAGACACACACGCAGGCTCAGGGTAGATCTAATAGCTTTATTAACAACAAGTGTGTATGAGTGTGTGTCTGCGGGATGTGAATGTGTTGGTGGTGGCGTCTGCGTCGGGCACGGAGGCAGGAGGCCGTACAGCCGGACAACCCTATGGGAGAAGCAGAGGGAGAAGGGTAACGGGCACCACACCAACACAGGAGATGTCTGCTCCCTCCAAAGTGAATAAAAATATAATGTATAAGCATCCCAAAGTGATAAAGCAAAATATTGGTAAAACTCAAATTAAACATAAAGCCTCTAAATTGAATGATTTGGCCTCTGTTCCTCCTCATAATTTAAAAATTAAATGTGGTTTATTAAATATTAGGTCTCTAACTCCCAAGTCTCTGTTAGTCCATGATCTGTTAATTGATCATCAGATTGATTTAATTTCCCTTACAGAGACTTGGTTAGGACAAGAGGATTATGTTGGTTTAAATGAATCAACTCCCTCTGGTTATTTAAACTGTCAAAATCCCAGAAGTTCTGGTCGTGGAGGAGGAGTAGCATCAATTTACCATTCCAAATTACTAGTTAATGTAAAGCAAAAAACATGTTATAATTCCTTTGAGGGCCTGGTCCTCAGTGTTGGGCACTTCAGCAATTCCAGGTTAAACCCAATTTTATTTGCCATAGTTTATCGTCCCCCATCAACCTATTCAGAATTTTTATCCGAATTTCCTGATTTCTTAGCTGATTTAGTGCTGAAATCTGATAGAATAATTATAGTAGGGGACTTTAATATACATGTGGATGTAGATAGTGACTGCCTTAATGTGGCTTTTAATTCAATATTAGACTCGATTGGGTTTTCTCAGAAAGTAGGAAATTCTACTCATTACCTCCACCATACATTGGACCTTGTTCTGACATATGGCATAGAAATAGAAAATCTTGTAGTGTCTCCTCATAACCCTGTACTGTCAGACCATTGTCTGTTAACCTTTGATTTTACTATTTCTGACTATTTGGCTCCTAAAGAAAAATATTATCACAGTAGATGCCTCTCAGATGATGCTGTTTCCAAATTTATGCAGATTGTTTCCTCTATGCCATGTGTCAACACAACGGAAATAAGCTATAGACAGCTTGCTCCTTCTGTAATTGATAACATGGTGGATAGTGTTTCAGCTTCTCTGCATCAGGCTCTAGACTTGGTGGCCCCCTTAAAAAAGAAAAAGTCTAATCAGAGATTTTTAACTCCTTGGTTCAACACAGAAACTCGTAGCTTAAAACAGAAGACTCGTCAATTAGAAAGAAAATGGCGCTCTACTAATTTAGATGAAATCTATTTAGCTTGGAGAAATCATCTTTTAATTTATAAAAAATCTCTTAGAAAAGCTAGAACGAGTTATTACTCTGCATTAATAGAAGAGAACAAGAATAATCCCAGGTTTCTTTTCAGTACTGTAGCCAGGTTGACAAAGAGTCAGGACTCTGTCAATCCTAGCATCCCCTTAGAGCTTACTAGTCAGGACTTTATGAACTTTTTCAATAATAAAATTTCATCCATCAGAGATAAAATCAATCAGATTCTTCCCACAGTTAACTTAAATACTGTAACTATTACAACTCCTTCTATTGATGTCTGTCTTGATGAGTTTACTCCAATCGACCTTTGTGAGTTAGACAAAATAGTTTCCTCATCCAAACCTTCAACTTGTCTTTTAGACCCTATTCCTACCAGGTTATTTAAAGAAGTCTTCCCACTTATTGGTAGCTTTATTCTTCATATAATCAATTCTTCATTAACTTTAGGCCATGTACCGCAGGCTTTTAAAACGGCTGTAATTAAACCCTTACTCAAAAAGCCAACGCTAGATCCAGGAGCTTTAGCTAACTATAGACCAATCTCTAATCTCCCTTTCATTTCAAAAATCTTAGAAAGAGTTGTTGCTACGCAATTATTTGACCACCTGCAGGGAAATGGTTTATTTGAGGAGTTTCAATCTGGGTTTAGAATCCATCATAGCACTGAAACAGCCTTAGCGAAGGTCACTAATGACCTCCTCATTGCATCTGATAATGGACTAGTTTCTGTACTTGTCCTTTTAGATCTTAGTGCAGCTTTTGATACTATTGATCATAATATTCTACTTGATAGATTAGAACACTATGTCGGACTTAATGGAACTTCGTTGCAGTGGTTTAGATCTTATTTATCTGATAGGTTCCAGTTTGTTCATGTAAATGATGAGTTTTCTCTCAGCTCAAAGCTTAGTCATGGAGTTCCACAGGGATCTGTGCTTGGCCCTACTCTTTTTAGTTTATATATGCTTCCGTTAGGCAACATTATTAGAAAGCACTGTATACATTTTCACTGTTATGCAGATGACACACAATTATACCTGTCAATGAAGCCAGATGATACTAATCAATTAGCCAAGTTAGAAGCTTGTCTTAAGGAAATCAAAGTTTGGATGACTTGTAATTTCCTGCTATTAAATTCAGATAAGACTGAAGTCATTCTTGTTGGTCCAAAAAACCTTAGAAATTCCTTTCCAAATCAAACTTTCAGTTTGGATGCAGTTACTCTTTCTCTTAATAGCTCTGTGAGGAACCTTGGAGTTATTTTTGATCAGGATTTGTCCTTCAATTCACATATTAAATTTGTTTCTAAGACTGCCTTCTATCATTTGCGTAATATTGCCAAGATTAGGAGCATCTTGTCTCAGAGTGATGCTGAGAAGCTGATCCACGCTTTTGTTAGCTCGAGATTAGATTATTGTAATTCTTTATTATCAGGCTGTCCTAAAACATCTTTAAAAAGTCTTCAGCTGATCCAAAATGCTGCAGCAAGAGTTTTAACAGGTACTAGAAAGAGAGATCATATCTCTCCGGTTCTGGCCTCCCTTCATTGGCTTCCCATAGAGTTTAGAATTAAGTTTAAAATCCTTCTTCTTACTTACAAAGCTCTAAACAATCAGGCTCCTTTTTATTTAAAAGATCTGATACTACCGTATCATCCTAACAGAGCACTACGCTCCCAAAATGCAGGTTTACTTGTAATACCTAGAATCTCCAAAAGTACAATGGGAGGCAGAGCCTTCAGTTATCAAGCTCCTCTCCTGTGGAATCAGCTGCCAATCTGGATTCGGGAGTCAGACTCGATCTCTGTTTTTAAGAATAGGGCTAAAACCTACCTTTTTGATATAGCCTACAATTAGGGAGGGATCATGTGTTTCTGAACCCTCCCTTAGTTATGCTGCTAATAGGTTTAGTCAGCCGGGGGACCTCCAGTAATGCACTGGGCCTCACTCCTTTCCTCACTCTCTATGAAATATTTTTTTTTTGCTGGTCATTAACATTTGTTTGTTCTCTCCCATAGATTGAGTCCCCATCGTGCTGTTTGCTCTCTACATGTCTGTTCTTTTCTTCTTCTCTGTCCCCTCACCCCCCAGCCAGTCGCAGCAGATGACTGCCCCTCCCTGAGCCTGGTTCTGCTGGAGGTTTCTTCCTGTTAAAAGGGAGTTTTTCCTCTCCACCGTCGCCAAGTGCTTGCTCACAGGGGATCGCCTGATTGCTGGGGTCTTTCTGCAACTGTGGGGGTCCTCCCTACAGTTGATAGTGCTATGAGATGACTGTTGTTGTGAAATGGCGCTATATAAATAAAGTTGAATTGAATTGAATTGAATTGAATAAAGATGATGACTGGCTTACTTGGGAATGGCAGGTGGCTGGCACAGCAAGGGTGAAGCCCGGAAGACAGCAACCTGGAGCGCCCGGTGCAGCAGCGAGGGAACGGTGGCAGAGAGGAGTGGTCCGCCGCCGGGAAATCCACCTGTGCACAGGGGAGCAGACTAGGAGAAGAATGAGGTAAGAGATTCTTACTTGGATGTTTTGCTGAGCGGTTGAGATTCCTTACAGCAAGAGTAGCGAGTGAAGACTGACGGCTTCAGGCCGAAGCCCAGGGCGAGGCGGCTTAAATCCCTCGCCGCTGATGAGGTGCAGGTGTGCATGCAGCTGGCGCCGCAGATGGGCGGCGAGGCGTGACAATTAGAGATGAAATCAGTCAGATTCTTCCTACCGTATACTCAAGTACATTAACTACTACAACTCCCTCAATTGATATCTGCTTAGATAAGTTTACTCCAATTGACCTCTTAGAGTTGGATAAAATAATTTCCTCATCTAAGTCTTCATCTTGCCTTTTGGACCCTATTCCTTCCAGGTTATTTAAAATTATCTTCCCAATTATTGGTAGCTGTATTCTTATAATTAATTCTTCTTTAACTCTGGGTTATGTGCAACTGGCTTTTAAAACTGCTGTAATTAAACCGTTACTCAAAAAACCGGCACTCGATCCAGGAGTTTTGGCCAATTATTGGCCAATCTCTAATTTGCCTTTCATTTCAAAAATCTTGAAAAGAGTTGTAGCTGCACAATTATTTGACCATTTGCAGGGAGTTGGTTTGTTTGAGGTGTTTCAATCTGGGTTCAGAGCTCATCACAGCACTGAAACTGCCTTAGTGAAGGTCACTAATGACCTCCTTATCGCATCTGATAATGGACGTGTCTCTATTGTTGTTCTTTTAGATCTCAGTGCAGCCTTTGACACTATCGATCATGCCATTCTACTTGATAGATTAGAACACTTTGTTGGACTAAATGGAACTCCGTTGCAGTGGTTTAGATCTTATTTGTCCAATAGATTTCAGTTTGTTCACATCAATGATGAATTTTCTTCCAACTCTAAGCTCAGTCACGGAGTTCCACAGGGATCTGTGTTAGGCCCTTCTCTTTTTAGTTTATATATGCTCCCGTTAGGCAATATCATCAGAAAGCACTGTATACATTTTCACTGTTACGCAGATGACACACAACTATACCTGTCAATGAAACCCGATGATTGTAATCAATTAGCCAAGTTAGATGCCTGTCTTAAGGACATTAAAGCTTGGATGAGACTTGTAATTTTCTACTTTTAAACTCTGATAAGACTGAAGTCATTCTTGTTGGTCCAAAACATCTTAGAAATTCCTTCTCAAATTATGCCATTAATTTAGATGCAGCCACTCTCACTCTGAATAGTTCTGTGAGGAATCTTGGAGTTATTTTTGATCAAGATTTGTCCTTTAATTCACATATTAAATTTGTCTCTAAGACTGCCTTCTATCATTTGCACAATATTGCCAAGATCAGGAGCATCTTGTCTCTGAATGATGCTGAGAAACTGATTTACGCCTTTGTCAGCTCTCGATTAGATTATTGTAATTCGTTATTATTTGGTTGTCCTAAAGTATCCTTAAAAAAATCTTCAGTTGATTCAAAATGCTGCTGCTAGAGTTTTAACTGGTTCTAGAAAAGAGATCATATCTCCCCGGTTCTGTCCTCCCTTCATTGGCTTCCCATAGAATTTAGAATCAAGTTTAAAATCCTTCTTCTTACTTTCAAAGCTCTTAATAATCAGGCCCCCCAATATATAAAAGATCTGATATTACCTTACCATCCTTATAGAGCATTACACTCCCAAAATGCTGGCTTACTTGTGGTGCCCAGAATCTCCAAAAGTACAGTGGCAGACCTTCTGCTACCAAGCTCCTTCTCTCTGGAACCAGTTACCACGCTGGGTCCGAGAGTCAGACTCGGTCTCTGTTTTTAGGAACAGGGTAAAATCCTTCCTTTTTAATATAGCATATGTTTAAGGAGGGATTTTGTGTCTCTTAACCCCACTTTTGTTTTGTTGTTATTTGATCCATACTGCTGGTTGACCTCCAATATTGTACTTGGCATCTTACTCTTATGTTCTTTATGTCTGTCCTCTCCATCCTCCCTATCCCCTCACCCCCAGCCAGTCGCAGCAGATGACTGCCCCTCCCTGAGCCTGGTTCTGCTAGAGGTTTCTTCCTGCCAAATGGGAGTTTTTCCTCTCCACTGTCGCTAAGTGCTTGCTCACAAGGGATTGTCTGATTGCTGGGTTTTTCTGAGACTGTGGGGTTTTTTATCTGCACTGTGGCGCCACGAGACGGCTTCTGTTGTGATGTGGCGCAGTATAAATAAAGCTGAATTGATAAAAGTGCATAGGGAGGTCCTTGATAACCACAGTCCACCATTGTAGACTATAGTCTACCAATATGCACCACAGTGCATCATAGTACACCATAGATATTAGAAGCTTTATTGTCATTGCACACTAAGATATAATGAAATTCTGTATAGCAGCAATCTCTTTGTAGCAGCTACAATATAAGTATAAAAAAAGTATTATTAAAATAAATATGTATGTAAATAAATATGTAATATGTTCAGATCAAATGTCAATGTGTATCCATCTATCCATCTAGCTAGCTAGCTAGCTACAGTAGGGAAAATAAGTATTAAACACATCAACATTTTTCTCATTACCTCCGCCAGGCCGTAGGCCAGGAGGAGGTTATGTTTTTGCCAGTGTCTGTTTGTTTGTCTGTTTGTCTGTTGGTTAGCAAGATAACTCAAAAAGTTTTGGACGGATTTAGATGAAACTTTCAGGCCTTGTTGGAAAAGGTACAAGGAAGAACTGATTAAATTTTGGGGATGATCCGGATCACCATCTGGATACAGGAATTTTTTAAAGGATTCTTTAACATTGAGAGATACGGCCATTTCCAACATGTGCGCAGGCGCAATGGAGGGTGCTGGTCGTCGTGTCTGACGAACACAAACTCCGCGTTCTTCAAAGTTTTAGGCACAAAAACACGCGGACACGGTGTTTCACGTGTGAAACACGGTGGGCAGGGCCCGGCAGCGTGCCTGAGTTTGCGCTACGCTGCAAAAGCTGAGACGGGCAGCTGTCTGACGCCGGATTATTTGGCAGAAGTTCCCCGGGCAGCCATAGGGGCAGCGCAACAAACGAGCTCTCTGCCGGGGAAGCTTCCAAATCCTCTTTTGCCGCTGAGCACAACCCCAATAAAACCCACGGCAACCTGTCTACCCAATTTGCATCCGTCAGTGAAGCCCTGAGTGCTGCTTTCAGTGGAGGAGATGGACACAACACCAACGCTTCAGTTTATTACCTCCGCCAAGGAGGCAATGCTTTTACTACTGAACCACTAATCCTATCATTGTGAATCCAATTGCTAGTCATATGTTTTCATGGTCAAGGAATCTGAAAACGTACACACAAACACTGTATGGGGGGGAACTGGGGCGCTTGGCGGAGGTCTGCGCTCTCCGAGTGCTTTTCTAGTTAAACATATTTTTGATGGAGCCATTGACCTGAGATTTTCACCAGATATCAGAAACAATCCAAGTAATCCATGCATACAAAGAAATCAAGGCAACAGTGTTCACAAAACAAGTTATATTTAAAAAAGTGGAATGACACAGGGAATAAATATTGAACACATGAAGAAAAAGAGATGCAAAGAGGCACAGAAAGCAAAGAAACCAGCTGAACTCCATCAGAATTTAAGAAGCCGTCCTGTCTCCCATCAGTGCAAATTATTTAAAGCTGGTTAAGTCCTGACTGATAGCCTTTAAAAAGGTCTATGAATATCATATTGTCACACCACAAAAAAAAACTCATGATGGGTTGAAGCAAAGAGCCCTCTCTAGACCTTCGCAACCTTATTGTTGCAAAACATAATGATGGCTTTGGTTACAGGAACATTTCTAAACTGCTGAATGTTCCAATGAGCACTGTTGGAGCCATCATTTGAAAGTAGAAAGAACATCATTTTATCATAAACCGGCCACGGCCAGGTGCTCCTTGCAAGATTTCTGACAGAGGAGTCAAAAGAATTATCAGAAGAGTTATCCAAAAACCAAAGACCACTCGTGGAGAGCTCCAGAAAGACATGAAGTTAGCAGGTACTGCTGTCTTAAAGAAAACAATAAGTAATGCACTCAACCAACATGGCGCTATGCCGGCTCACCACACAAGACTCCATTGCTGATGAAAATGATAATATAAGATAAGCTCATATAAGCCTTTATTAGTCCCACAGTGGGGAAATTTCAGGATTGCAACAGCACAGGGATAGCACCACTCAGAGCAATAATTTAGAAGATAAGATAAGAGCAGTGAATATACATATGTACACAGAAATATACACAGTGTGGAGCATTGTAGCTAGAGGGGATAAACAGCATAACGGTCTATTCAGTTACCCCACATATTATGAATATGTACCCATACAGCATATTTCGCATTTGAGTCAGCCTAGGGGACCATTATTGTGCAAGTTTATTACCTACTGAATGCACAAAATGTAACAAAGTTTTTTTTTTGTTTGTTTTTTTTTTTTTTACGGCCTCTACGAGCAGCCCTGCTTAGGTTATAAAGTCTGACAGTCGTAGGTAGTAAGGACCTGCAAAACCTCTGTCGCGCACCTAGGATGGTGCTAAATGAGCTCCTCAGTCCATTCAGGGTGTCCTGCATGGGGTGGGACTCAGACTCCAGCAAAGATGACAGCTTAGCCACCATCCTCCTCTCTCCTATCCCTTCCACTGGGTCGAGGCACTGCCCCAGGACAGAGCTAGCTTTCTTGATCAGTCTATTCAGTCTCTTCCTGTCGGTTGCCGTGATGCCGTTGCCCCACCAGACCACTCCAAATGTGATGGCTGATGCCACCACCGAGTCGTAGAAGGTCTTTAGGAGCACCCCTTGTACACCAAAAGACCTAAGCCTCCTCAGGAGTAACAGCCTGTGCTGTCCCTTCTTGTAGAGCGCGTTGGTATTGTGTGACCAGTCCAGCTTATTGTTCAAATGAACACCCAGGTACTTGTAGGATGTCACCACCTCAGTGTCTGTTCCCTGGATGTTTACTGGTGCTGTGAGGGGTTGTCCTCCCCTGTGGCAGTCCACCACCAGTTCTTTAGTTTTCCTCAAATTGATCTGGAGGCAGTTCCGATAGCACCAGTCCACAAAGTCCTGGATAAGTCCTCTGTACTCTGAATCATCTCCATTGGAGATGAGGCCGACGATTGCAGAGTCGTCAGAGAACTTCTGCAGATGGTAGTGTGGTGTGTTGTGTGAAAAGTCCACAGTCTAAAGGGTGAACAGGAAGGGAGCCAGAACTGTTCCCTGGGGGGGGGGGGGGGATGCGTCGTACTGCAGATGATAGTGTCGGACACACAATCCTGGGTTCTCACAAACTGTGGCCGGTTTATGAGGTAGTCCAGGATCCACAATGACAGGTGCTGGTCCACCCCTGCGCACAGTAGCTTGTCCTTCAGGATCACCAGCTGGATGGTATTGAATGCACTGGAGAAGTCAAAGAACATGATCTTCATCATGCTCCCAGGCTTCTCCAGGTGGGACAGGGAACGGTGTAGGAGGAAGATCACTGCATCCTCCACCCCGATGCTATGCTGGTAGGAGAACTGGAGTGGATCCATCACTGGTCCCACCAGAGGGCGGAGGTGGGCAAGGAGCAGCCTCTCCAGGGTCTTCATCAGGTGAGATTTGAGGGCCACTGGTCTGTAGCTGTTCAAGTCTCTGGGGTGGAAAGTCTTTGGTACGGGTACCAAAAAGCACGTTGAAGCTCATTTAAAGATTGCTGCACAACATTTGGGCAAACCAGTAAAATACTGGGAGAATATAGTCTGGTCAGATGACACCAAAGTTGAACTTTTTGAATGCTACAACACAGTATGTTTGGAGGAGAAATTACACTGTGCATCCCATCATGGTGTGGGGGTGTTTTTCAGCACATGGTACAGGCAAACTTAATATAATTGAAGGAAAGATGAATGGACAAATGTAAAGAGACATCCTTGATAAGAACCTGTTGCCATCTGCCAAGATGCTGAACATAAAACGAGGGTGGCAGGCAAGGCCTGCAACACATCACAGACTACAAGAGGACCAACAGCAGCACCACTAGCTCTACAGAAAGCCTGCCGGACGATCTCAACATCTTTACACCCGCTTTGAGACTACCAGCCACAGCACAGAAAAGAGACACACACTCACCCCCCCCCCCCTTCTTCCACAAAGAGTCTCACCAGGCCAGGTAAACAAAGCACTGAGGAACACCAACCCCCACAAGGCAGCAGAATCAGACAACATACCTGGGTGGATACTCAGAGCACGCACTGCAGAGCTGACCGAAATTCTCAGAGCAATCTTCAATCTCTCCCTCAGCCAGAACATAGTCCCCTCCTGCTTCAAAACGACAACCATCATCCCCCTCCCCAAAAGGAGCCCGCCGACCTGTCTGAATGATTACAGACAGGACTCACTCCAATCATCATGAAGTGCTTCGAGAGAGTGGTGCTGCCCCTCATTCAGGACAGCATACCGGGCACCCTGCACCCCCTGCAGTATGCCTACCGGCCCAATAGATCCACCTCAAATGCCATTGCTGCAGCACTCCATTATTCTCTCTCCCACCTGGAAGATAAAGACTCCTACATTAGGATGCTCTTTGTTGACTACAGCTCCACCTTCAACACGGTCATCCCCCACAAACTCACTGTGACGAGTATTAACAGTGTTTCTCTCTTCTGGGAAGACAGGTACTCTTCTTTTTTTTTTCTCTTCTATCCCCTGTACAGGTTTCTCCTACACTCCCGCGGGGACCCTGAACCACACACCTGGGCTTCCACAGCTGATTGGCATCAATCCTGGTGAGCCTGGTTTCTCCTACACTCCTGAGGGGACCCTGAACTACACACTTGGGCTCCTGCAGCTTTTTTGCATCAACCCTTTACTGACCAGCCTATTTGAAGATCCCGCATCCAGTGTTGTTTGCTATTTGGCCACTGGGCTTTAAAGTGTGTCGTCTGCTTTGGTGTAGTTTTTTTGACCAGTGCATTAGGCTTCAGTATTTGACGACCTATTTAGTGCCTATGCACCTTGAAGTGTTTATTACCTCCACCAGGCCGAAAAGGCCAGGAGGAGGTTATGTTTTTGCCGGGGTTTATCTGTGTGTCTGTCTGTCTGTCTGTTTGTCTGTTGGTTAGCAAGATAACTCAAAAAGTCTTGGACAGATTTCCATGAAACTTTCAGGCGTTGTTGGAAATGGTACAAGGAAGAACTGATTAAATTTTGGGGGTGATCCGGTTCACCGTCTGGATACAGGAATTTTTTAAAGCATTTTTCAACACTGTGACATACAGCCATTTTCAACATGTGCGCAGGCGCAATGGAGGGCGCTGGTCGTCGTGTCTGCAACACAAACTCCGCGTTCTTCAACGTTTTAGGCAGAAAAGCACGCGGAAAACACTGCTGGCCTGGGCCCGCCAGCGTGCCTGTGTTTGCGCGCAACTGCAAAACCTCACACGGGCAGCTGTCCGCCGACGGATTCTTTGGCAGAAATTCCCCGGCCAGCCATAGGAGCTGCGCATTTGGCAGAAATTTACCGGCCAGCCATAGGCGCTGCGCAAAAACGAGCTCTCTGCCGGCGAAGCTTCTAAATTCTCGTTTGCCGCGGAGCGCAACCCCAAAATAATATAATATAAAACCCACGGCAACCTGTCTACCCAATTTGCATCCGTCAGTGGAGGAGATGGACACAACAGCAACACTTCAGTTTATTACCTCCGCCAAGGAGGCAATGCTTTTACTACTGAACCACTAATCCTATCACTATCAGATTGATTGTCATTGATTAATTGTGTGTTTATTGCACTGTCCCTGTCAAATAAACAAATAATCATTGTGAATCCAATTGCTAGTCATATGTTTACATGCTCAAGGAATCTGACAACGTACACACAAACACTGTATGGGGGGAATTGTGGCGCTTGGCGGAGGTCTGCGCTCTCCGAGTGCTTTTCTAGTTGTGAAAGGAGTGACTGTAGGAATTCTCTGCATTTTCTTTTTGATTATCCTTTTTTCTCCTGTTTTGTGGCAAGCCAGGTAGGAACGATTTTGTATTTTATTTCACTAGGGTAGTTTTCTTTTCCTTTCAAGAAAGAGTGGGGAGTTTTGTTTGTTGTTTTGGCCTGGGAGAACCCTGAAGCTGTTGTCGCCTCCTTATTCTGAGTTCTCCTCTGTTAGTTTTGATTCTCACTTGTAAATAAATCTGCACTTATTATTTTGATACCCAGCAGTCCTTTGGTGCTTATTTTGTGAGTTGGTTCTCTTGTGAGCTGCAGCCAGTTGTATGTTATGTCCTTTTATCTCCCCTGGCAATCTTGGTTAATTAAGGTCCTAACATAAGTGGGGGCTCGTCCAGGATTGATTAATTAATCAATTACCCAGGGTAGTTTCTAGTTGCAGTGCTTTTGTTAGTAGGTTTTAAAAATGACCCAGTTTAGTTTAGAAACTTTTGTTATTGGTACCACTCATGAGCAGTTTGAATATTGCAGGAAGGATGATTTGTTTTCAATTGCTGCTCATTATGACCTCCCTGTCATTAAATCCCTCAAATGAGAATTGAAGTCTGTTGGGTTAAGGGGTTTGGTAGATAAAGAGGTTTTGGCTTTAGGGGTGGATGTCTGGCACTGACGTTCTTCCACAGGCCTCCGAGGAGGGGACAAGTACTCCTACCAGTGTTCAGGAAGGTGACAAAAAAAAAAATAAATAAACTGTTACCCTGTCAAGGTTTGAGCCATTTTCTTGGGAGTCCTCCCACATGTCTGCTGAAGGTGCCCGGTTAAAGGTACATCTTGCTCACCTTGAAACTGAGGCTAAGGATAAGACAAGAAAAGAGGAATATGAGTACTGTTGTAGGCTTGAAGCAGAGACAGCCATCAGGCTCAAGCAGCTTGAGTTAGTCTCAAAAAGGAGCTACTAAGCGCTCCTTGGTGCCTTTAAAACCTGATGTTAATATTTCCTCATCTCTTCTCTCAGCCTCAACTCCTCCAGCATTCAATATCAGCAAGTACTTTGCTCTGGTTCCTCCATTTCGGGAGACTGAAGTGGAAACCTACTTCAGCAACTTTGAATGGGTTGCTATCGCCTTACAGTGACCTAAGGATGCCTGTTGTGTGATTTTTGTTGTCAGCACATTCAACTATGTAAAGAACAAAGTATTTAATAAGAATATTTCATTCATTCAAATCTAGGATGTGTTATTTAGTGTTCACCTTATTTTTCTGAGCAGTATATAATTTAAGTCATTGTATTTTATATTGTACTATTTCATATCTTCATTTTAATTTAAAATATCATTGATATTTTTAGATACAGTCAATAAATAATGTGAACATGCATCATAACGTGAAAATCTAAGTGAACATGTTGTGAATGAGGATGCTTGTGGACTGGGATTTTTTTTTTTTTTTTTTTTTTTTTTTTTACAAATTTTTATTCAAAAAAAGTTTTTCCAACGTTTTGAAATTCAGTCTGTTACGCTTTTTTGACACAACTTCTCCAGCTGTAGAAAACACCCACTCACACGGCACAGATGAGGCTGGAGTGCAGAGAAATTGTAAGGCAAGCTGAAAGAGGTTTGGATAGATTGTCTTTTGGTTGTCCCAGTATCTCATAGGATCCTGGGACCTGGCAATATTGCCCTCTGCCAGGTATCTCTGCACCTCCTGGATGGCATCAGCTGTGGCACTTTTGGTCTGCCTGCCCGCTTCGATGTCGAGATGTTGCCAAAGGTTATCTAAAAAAAACAACAAATTGGCATTTTAGTACATGATTTCCAAACAACAACAAACAAATAATGCTGAATAACATGCCTGAAGTGGGTGAAGACGGTCCCGTCTAAATTGAGACCATGTGCAAAGCAAACTGAATGCCGAATTTGGATCTGTCTAGTGGATGCAATCATGTTTGGTGCTGCGTCGGTAACAAGACACTTTACTTTATTGGTTATGGCCCAGTCCTCCATCATGCCCCTTTTGACTTGGGCCAAATTGTCAGCAGTGTGACTTTGTGGAAAGTACTGCACTCCCAACACAGATGTACACCACTGCAAATTCTCATTAATGTAGTGACAGGTAAGAGCCAAGTAAGCCTCCATGTTCACAGATTAGTAGAGTCATTTTTGGGGGTTTCGTGACCAACCTCCCAGGACCTTTTTTTCTCACTGGATTTAGCATTCTAGACCCATTTTAATGAAAATAAGCTCCCATGTACCTCCCAAAAATTACGGGAAACCTTTTTTTTGCCCAAAATTCAAAATGGCCACCAAAATGCATACCACCACCTATATCTCAGTAACTAATTCAGCTAGGAGGTTGATTTTGGTGTCTAAACATAGGTTTTTGGGGTCAAGCATTCCATTAATGCTATTAGTTTACTTGTGAAACAAACCCATCACGATGAAATCCAATATGGCCGCCAATATGGCCACCGATTAACATTTTTTTTGTTTCTTGACTACTAAGGCACCTAGAAAGCTGATGTTGGTGTCAAAACAGAGGTTTAAGGGGTCATACTATCTGTTTATTCCAATAAAAGTGTGTTTAAATGATTACATAATTGAGAAATCCAAGATGGCGGCCGGCTGTCATTTTCACATGCAATGGACTTTTTCATATCCGTCACCAAATGAGCTAAAAAAAGTCATCAAATGTCTCTGGCTGAACAAACATGACATTAGTGCGATGCGCCTGGCCAGCACCAGTCAATGTATCACTCTTAAAGTCATCATTGTCAACTACAGCGATTGCAGGCTTCCCAAAGGCAAGTTCGGAGGGACAATTCGGGGAGGACTTGAGATCACTGAACACCCAGAAGTCTCGCAACATGAGGACGTCATTGTAGCTGATGCCTAGGCCATCTTTGTGCAGCAGGTCTACGATCTCTCTACTTTTGGTCATTCCATGTAGCAAGACAGAGAGATTCACCTCAAAGGAAGCGCGCCTTCCTGTGATGCAGCTCGTGAGGATCGACCCAGTGGTCCGGACAGATGGGTTGTCATCAACTTCTGATTTACTTGGGTGTTTTAGCCATGTTATTAGCTTTAGGAGTAGCCCATTTAGGTCCTCCTTTTTCTCCAACTCTAATACATATGGAGGCCAGGGAACAGTATCAGTCGCTTCAACTTGCTCTTTGAGTCGTACTGCCACGTTCTTCACCAACTGATCCTCGCTTATGCCTAAGGAAGATAGTGCTGCTTCTACATAGGTAGCTGCAGCTTTCTTGTCATACACCAGTTCACTCTCATTTAACCGACTACGTCTATGGAAACCAATGTCCTCCTCAAATTCCTTTATAAGAATTCCCTTCACATAATTCGACTTTACTTTTGCGTCATGTCCATGATTTAAGATAATTCGTTGATAGTCCTCCAGTAGACTCTGCAATGTCCGAAATTCATGTTCATCAAAGATCACCTTACGAACATGATTGAAGAAGATGGCTTGTGCTTCTCGCAGATTTACATCTTGCAGGTGTTGAGTGACTTCTTCTGTAAGAGGCTGGGAATCGGGAATGTAGTGTTTCCAGCAGCCGCGATGGTAATGGATTTCCCATCCGAAAGCTGTTTCACAGTCTGGAATGGATGCAATCAGCGTGTTGAGCCTCGACCTCAGGACCGGATCATTCAGGTGTACAGAGTGTAACTTGAATTTTCTCCAGGCGTCCTTTGTTGATATTAGGAGCAATTGTTTCCAGTCCCGGTGACTGCTTTTCTGTGGTCCCTTATTGCACCACACGCATAGGTTCTTGTCATGCACAATACCAATGCTGGACCGGAGCCTCTTCGGTGAAAAGAGAGAAGCAGATGGAGATGGATCCCCCTGAACTGATTGATTGTCTCTTTCAAGATCTACCTCTAATTTATGCTTACGTTTCTCGGCTTGAGATAGACAACGCTTGTTAGATAACATGGTGTAACATGTCTGGTGCATATAATGCCCTTTTGGCCCTTTGGCCCAATCAATATTCCCACATTGAAACCGATCAAGTCCTTTCCATCGTAGAGTTTTTTCACGAATTGAATTCCATTTTTGGTCCTTGGTATTATCCAAAGAGTCACTTTTGGTACATGGTTGACCACAACGTAGAATGCATTCGTATTCACCGGAAGACGTTGATGTTAATTCATCGTTGTCACTTGCAGTATCCATTTTATCCCTCACTTTATATGAATAAGTGTCTGAAAACAAAAACAAATTTGTCATTATCAGAACAGAGGAGACAAAAAGGAGGGATGACCAGACCTAGAGTCAAAGGCCCTTGTACTGTCTACTGTCATTACGGTAGCATTAAGCAAGCAGCATGGTCAATATGCTAACATTACCTGACTATACAGTATGGAACAAGATTCAGAATTCTAACCTCTCCAGATAAGTTTAAAGCTAAATTTATACATACCTGGCAACCTTGGTTAAATTGGAAAGATTAGGACTACATATTACGGCAGCACAGACGTTACAAAATCACTGCATCCTCTCTCTTGCTATGCAAAAAGGAATCAATGAATCAAGCACAGGATTCCGGGAATCCTAAGGGGATTACCCAAGTGTTCCTCAGTGAAATCACTGAATCAATGCAGGAGCTTTCTAATAATTATTAAAAATGAATGTAAGGATACCTCATTTGACATTTTTAGCTCATTTGGTGACGGATATGAAAAAGTCCATTGCATGTGAAAATGACAGCTGGCCGCCATCTTGGATTTCTCGATGATGTAATCATTTAAACACACTTTTATTGGAATAAACAGATAGTATGACCTCTTAAACCTCTGTTTTGACACCAACATCAGCTTTCTAGGTGCCTTAGTAGTCAAGAAACAAAAAAAATGTTAATCGGTGGCCATATTGGCGGCCATATTGGATTTCATCGTGATGGGTTTGTTTCACAAGTAAACTAATAGCATTAATGGAATGCTTGACCCCAAAAACCTATGTCTAGACACCAAAATCAACCTCCTAGCTGAATTAGTTACTGAGATATAGGTGGTGGTATGCATTATGGCGGCCATTTTGAATTTTGGGCAAAAAAAAGGTTTCCCGTAATTTTTGGGAGGTACATGGGAGCTTATTTTCATTAAAATGAGTCTAGAATGCTAAATCCAGTGAGAAAAAAAGGTCCTGGGAGGTTGGTCACGAAACCCCCAAAAATGACTCTACTAGATGTCCACATGTCAGCTGTTATACTCACTGCCACAGCTTGCTGTACTTCCTTTTTCACTCTTTCCCGTTCCTCCTTGTACTTTTTGGCCACCATTTGTTTGATGGTCTGAAAATTACACCAAGTCAAACCAAAAGTAGATCCACATATTTAAATTAAAAATTAAATAAATTGGATATATCAACTACTACTTTAGATAATTTCCACACAAACCTTTCTGGTGGGCAAAACATATGAGGGCTGAAGGGCCTGAACCAGTTCCCTGAACCCTTCACTCCCCACAATGCTGAGGGGCCGGCAGTCCTTCAGGATGAAATTGAGCAGAGCCTCATCCAGCATCTGCTTCCTGGAAGCTTGATGGTTAAAAATGAAGTAAAGAATAAATTAAGAGGAATTAATTATCAATAAAGCAACTGTGAGTAAGTTGTAGAATGGCTTTATATCTCAGTCTATCCTGGGTGTATCTGAGACTTCATTGTCATGCCTGGCCCTTTAATGCCTCAGCACTGAGGAGGTGCTTTTGTTTAAATATGAAAGTTCTGTCGAACAAATGCGGAACCTGCAGAAAATAATATTAAATTAAATCACCCTTTATTGTCAATCAACTGTACAACCGATCATGTACAGTAGAACGAGATTGTGTTTTACCTATCTACTGTGTTAATCACACACACCCCAAGTACAGAATCAGAGGGCCGCTGCCATGCAAGGCGCCGCCACAAATTTCCCTCCTTCATTCCATTATTGCTGAGCACCAAGCTGGATGGCAGGAAGTTCCACTTTTATATGGTCTTCGGCATGACCCGGCCGGGATTTGAACCCCTGCCTCCCGGGTGTGGGGCGGATGCTCTACCAACTGAGCCACCACTCCGGTAATGTATCTGGTATATGAATAGTAAACTAAGAGTCACTTTGAAATGAATTTGAATTCAGATAGATCAAGTGGAAACTCTGAGAGGAATAGGATGAAACAACAAGGAAATTAAAACAAATACCTTATTTTCTGATATGAGATCAAAATGGTCCCACACGGCGGAAACCTTTCTTTTAGCTTGAGGCTGCTCGTGCTCCATAATTCTTGAGGAATTTGCCGATGAACCGTCTGCAACACATCAGATTCTTTGGGCAGATGCATCCCGTTGACAGATGTGCTTCCTTATAAACGCAGTTTGCCGCGTCAGTGTCAGTTCGAAACAGTACCTGTATCTGTCACATGACTTTCTTAAAGCAATACGCACACCGACACGGGGTTTTGCTCTATGAGCTTGACGCATGCGCCGACACATCGGTGTTGCCGGAACCATCACTACTGGGTGGTTCTCTTCCAATGCAAATTGGTTGGTAAGGCACAAGAAGTGTGTGCATCTCTTTCTATTGAGGATGGTCTTGATTATGAAACTCTTAAAAGCACAATCCTCAGAGCTTATGAATTGGTTCCTGAAGCATACAGGCAGTGTTTTCGTGAGTAAAGGAAACATTTCTCTCAGTTTTGATGCGTTTGCATGAGAAAAGGAAATACTTTTCGATAGATGGTGCTCTTCAACAAAAACTTGTGATTTTGTTTCATTAAGGGAGCTAATGTTGGTGGAGGATTTTAAAAACTGCTTGCCAGACTGAACTGCACTCTATCTTAATGAATAGAAAGTGTCCACCCTACAGGAAGCTGCAATCCTGGCAGATGAATTCACCTTAAGACACAAAAACGTCTTGGCAGGTAAGCGAGAAATGCCTATCCCTAATGATTCCCAGAAGACTGCTAGGTTACCACCGCAAAACCCTAGTGGCAACCAAAGTGCCCCCTCCAACCTAAGTTCTCAAAAACGGTGTGCTTACTACTGTAAAAATGGTCATGTTATTTCTGATTGCTTGATTTTGAAGAGGAAGAAACAGTCACGGCAAGCTAAAAGTGTTAATCTGATAAAAACTGAGTTCTCCTCAACCCTTGGCTGAGGGGTAGCCTGATGAATCTTTTAAGCCATTTATTTTTGATGGATTTATGTCCAACAGGAGTGAAAAAAGACAGAGACCATCAAAGATATTGAGAGACACAGGTGGATCTCAATCTTTCATCCTGGCCAACCTTTTGCCTCTCAGTGCTGCCTCTGATTGCAATGCGAGTACCATTATTCGTGGCATTGGTGTGGGACATGTACCTGCTCCACTTCATCATGTTCATGTCCAGTCAAAGTTAGTATCAGGATTTTTCAACGTTGCTGATCGTCACTCATTTCCTGTGCCAGGGATTGACTTCATTATGGGGAATGATTTAGCTGGTGGGCAGGTTATTTCTAACCCTGAAGTATTGGACACTCCTAATCTCTGACCTGATACAGATGAGGTTTTGAAGCCCCATCCGGAAGTATTTTCTGTTAGTGTCCTTACCAGATCCCAGGCTCGCAGGCTGGAGGATGTAACTTTGGCTTACTCTGTACTGGCACCTATCTTTTCAGAAGATAAACCTGCCCCAGGTGACCCTGAGAAGCCTGTACCTCCTGAACTAACTCTAACAGGTTCCACGGAGTCCTCTTCATCACTCATATCATGTGAGTCCTTGATTAAAGATCAAAAATCTGATGTTACCCTAACCATTTTTTTTTTTTGCACAAATGTCTGAATTGTCAAATAAAAAGAAGGCTCACTGCTTCTAATTGGACAAGCGTCTGTTAATGAGACAATGGGCTTCCAGACCTCTGTTGAAAAATGTTGGAAATGATGACTGGGGGGTGGTGCATCAATTAGTGGTTCCTGCTAATCACCGACATAAGGTATTACAGTTGGCACATGAACATCCATGGTCTGGCCATTTGGGGGTTACAAAAACTTATGACTGCATTCTCCAACATTTCTTCATGCGTGGGTTGAAGAAAGATGTGGCAAAGTTTTGCAGAACTTGCAGTGTTTGTCAAATTGCGGGTAAACCCAATCAAACTGTTCCACCTGCTCTTCTTAATCCAATACCTGCAGTTGGGGAACCGTTTGAACGGTTAATCATAGACTGTGTGGGTCCACTACCCAAATCAAGGACTGGTAATCAATTCCTCTTAACTTTATTGTGTACAGCCACATGTTTTCCTGAAGCTGTCCCCCTCAGGAAAATCACTGCCCCTGCTGTGATTAAGGCCATGCTTAAATTCTTCACAACTTTTGGTCTTCTTGAAGTGGTACAGACAGACCAGGGTACCAACTTTCAGTCAAAGTTGTTTAAGCAAACATTGCAGTCACTGGGTATTGAACATGTGGTATCTAATCCATACCGCCCTCAATCACAAGGGGCATTGGAAAGGTGGCACCAGACCCTCAAAGCGATGATCCACAAATACTGCCTGGAAACTGAAAGACTGGGATGAGGGGCTCCCCTTTTTGTTGTTTGCAGCCCTTGAAGCAAAACAGGAATCACTGGGTTTCAGTCCAGCTGATTTGGTGTTGGGGCATAGTGTGCGGGGGCCACTTAAAATGCTGAAGGAGCAATTTTGTCAATTCGTGAGTCACATAAGGCCAATGTGTAATGCCCTGCAGTTTGCCTACCGGCCCAACAGGTCCACCTCAGATGCCATCGCTGCAGCACTCCATTATTCTCTCTCTCACCTGGAAGATGGACTCCTACATTTGGATGCTCTTTGACTACACCTCCGCCTTCAACACAGTCGTCCCCCACAAACTGTCTTCACTTGGCCTGCACCCCACCCTCTGTGACTGAGGGTGGGTAACAGGACCTCAGCCAGCATCATCACAAACACAGGTCTCCCACTTGGTTGTGTTCTCAGCCCCTTCCTCTACAGCCTCTTCACCCATGACTGTGTTGCCTCCCACAAGGATAATATCATCCTAAAGTTTGTGAATGACACAGCAGTGATGGAACGCATCACTGGTGATGACGAAGCATCCTACAGGAGGGAGGTGGCCAACCTGGTGTCATGGTGTGAGGACAGCAACCTCACCTTCAGCAGGGACAAGACAAAGGAGATGATGGTGGACATGAGGAAAGGGAGGAGGAGACCACATCGGTCACTGTTCATCCAGAAGCTTGAGGTGGAGAGGGTGAGCAGCTTTAAATACCTGGGCATCCACAACAGCAAGGATCTTAAATGGACACACAACACCACAGAGCTGGTTAACCCTCCTGTTATGTTACGGGTCAAATTGACCCGTTTTAAAGTTTGAACATCTAGGAAAAATAGTTAAAAGTATTTTTTTTTCAGTATGAAACTTCTTCTGCTTGCCTTAATTAGTGTAATCAACATATAATATGAAAATGGTTCATCTCACATATTTGCAATCACCCTCTGCATGTTTATATCACATAGATACTGTCTGGGTCAATGGGCCTCTTTCCACCAAACCGGTTCCAGTGCTAGTTTGGTTCTGGGGCTGGTGCTAGTGCTTAACCAGTTCTTCTGGAGTGGCTCATAAGAACCAGTTGTCTTTCCACCGATATGGAGCTAGTCGGGAATTATGTCAGAGCTACGTCATTACGTAGTGTGAAGCGCCAAACCCCCGCAGAACACCAGAGAAGACGGAAGGTGGCGGTATGCACCTCTCACTTGTTTGCTATCCGCCAGTAACCGAGAGAAGAAGAAGAATGCTATCCGCCAGTAACCGAGAGAAGAAGAAGAAGTAGCAGCATTAGCTTGTCAACATGTAGGAGTTTGTTGTCTCTTTGGGAGCGCTGCTTTTATTCCAAACCTGTATTACCATCCAAAAACAGTTTTATTCTTAATGGCAGAGAACGGCGGCTACGTTTAAGGACACCGGTAATCATCAATATTTCAGTTATCAGCCGTTGTTAGATAAAGTCTGTAGCACGAGCATTGACTACACTTTTAAACATAATATTTATGTCAGTTCTGTAATAGGTGGTGTTACGGCGCATTACGAGACGGAGGTCGCCTGTTATGTCATGCCAAAAAGTGATCAGCTGTCCCAAAAAATGATCGCCAGGGGCCATATTGTTATGGGTTATATTAGCCGGTAAATATATATATTTCAACAGATAAACAGTACTTAGTTATAACAAGATATATTTAACACTTACGATGCATTTTGAACCCAAAACAAACTTGATCTGGGATTAAAAGCAATTAAAATAATGCAGTCACAAGGTTACATGGAAAAATGTATAGATTTACTGCATATATACATGAAGATACTGTATAAATGCATATTCTATGCACCTCCAAACTACAGAGTTGTGAAAGGTATACCCTTCTGTACTTGTGTCATCTATTCTAGTTAAAGTACTGATTCAAGTTTTTATTCATGTAGGGATAACAAGAGACAGACTGTGAAGTGTTCAAGTTCAAAGTTCTTTCCCCAGAAATGATCTCGTCCAGAGCTGACAGAATGTCATGTGGGACGTTGTCAAAACAAGATAAACTCATCATTTTTGAAGCTGGCAACTTGGAACATTTTCCACAGAAAAAGTACATAGATTTAAAGTTTGTTGCTGCTTGTTCTTTAAAAAATGTGAAAGAAGTTGTCAAAAATATGAGTAAGTCCACAAATACCTGATATATTGTCCAATACCTGGAAAAATGAACTTAAGTGCAGTAATTCAGTACTTGTACTTTCACTTCCCACCACTACAATGTTATAGTGATTTGCATTGCCCTAAATAACTTTATATTTCATGCATATGAAATGTAAAGTCTTTAACTTTTTAATATGACCCTTCTCTCTTATGTTTTTTCTCTTATCTCTTTGTCTTATGTCCTGATTGGTGGAGCCTTGAGCACTTTTATCATGTCTATAGTCTGCTTCATGTGTGCCTGTGTTTGTGTTCATGTTGAATGTAACTGTAGTTTGTAAATATGGATGTCACCTGAGTGCAAAACAAATCTACCTACGGGTACAAATAAAGGAACCTGAACCTGAATATGTTTGGTGTGAGGATAACAATGTAGAAGCAGAAAAACACTTAAGGAAAGAAAGCTTTTATTTCCAAAATGTGCAAAAACTTTAGACTGCTACATATGAAATATTATGTACACACAGCCAAAAATATCAATGCTGTGATTGTTACTTTTTTTACAGTCCCTCAAGCACAGACACAACACGTCCCATCAGTCCAACAAGGGTGTTGGTCTGCTTTGCAGCAAAGCGAAGTTCAGCTGCTCCTCCCTCCTGCTCTGCTCCTGCTGTCTCATCGGACCGTAATCAAGAAGGAGGTCCATGTTTGTGTCACACTTCTGTTTCCCTGTTTTAAAGTACAAAAATAAGCAATATAAAATAACCACACCCTAAAAAATGCAGGAATCGTCAATCCAAGATTGAATGTGTCTATTCAACATCCATTTACTGTTAGTGGCTTCACAACATTCAATTCAAGTGTATAATTGGTTAAATTCACTCCCTCTTTTGTGTGAATGGGTCATGATCCATCCAGGTGGATGCCCTCAATTTCCCCTTTGGGGATCAATAAAGTACACAAAATCAAAATGATCTGAACATAAATTACCTAATCTCGTGTGATTAGAAGAGCAGGAGGAGGACAAGCTTGGAGCTGGACAGCACAGGTCTGGCTGCTTCTCCCTCATCATCCAGCTGTGATAAATCTATAAAAAAAAGTGTTTTAGTTTGTGCAGTGAACAACTTAAGCCTTCCATTAAATGTGCAGACATAGAAGACAATTTTATTCAATATCAATGTTAGCAAAGCTTACATGTCTGATTATGGAATAGAAGAATAGGAATAGATGAAACTTCATTGTACTGTACAGTTGTACAGTACAATGAAACTGTAGGTGATCCACCAGGCTAGTGCGCAAGAAAGTAAGTGAAGGATTAGATAAAATACGGCTACACAACATACAATTAAACATGAGTGAAATTTAAAAAAAAAAATGGCCTAAGATTATGGAAATATTACCAAAACAGTAAAAAAGACGACGTTACTAGTGTCTGGTAGAAAAATCTCCCATAACACAACGCAAGGCACCCATTCATACACAGTATTCATACCACAAAAAACGTATTTTGCGCTGGATGTCTTTATAAAAAAAGTATTCTGTAAGACGCTAAGATTTCTGTTCTAGTTTCTCAAACGCGCATTTCTGTATGGCGAGGAAACGTTCGTGCTAAAAACAGTTAGCTTGTTAGCATAGCTAACCGAAAATACTATGGCCACAAGAGTGAGTTAAAAAAAAAAAAAATCCGCACTTTGGCCGTTACATATCAATACAAGCGGTATACATCTGTCAGCAGAGATGACCTGTTCATTTCTTTATGGCGAGGAGAAACGTTTGGTCGTAGTAAAAGTACTGTTAGCTTGTTAGCATAGCTAACCGAAAATACTATAGCCACAAGAGTGACTAAAAAAATATCCGCACTTTGGCCGTTACATATCAGTACAAGCGGATATATACGTATACATATATCGTTTAATGTCTGGCATTTTAAAGACAATACACTTACCAGCGTGTTTTAAGCAGTTTGTTGTCCAGACTAATCCACGGCAGTGACGATGGTCCGGCTGGCTGGCCTGTCCTCCAAAATAGTTCAGATGAGTGGCCCCCTCCAGCTGATCTTGTACTTCTGCTTATGTCCATAGAGCCAAGAAATATGTCTCCTCTTCGCTCTAAATCTGTTTGGTTTTGAAATCCATTGCGTATTCCGCTGTTTGGAAAGCAACATGGCGGTCAGTAATGTTTTGAAGCTGGTTAGTTAACCACGCCCATGGCTGTGGACATAAGCAACGTAAACTGGTGCTGCCGTTGGCCCAGCTAGGAGTTGGGGCCACGATAGCCCCACTTTTGGGAGCCCGGGACTGGTGCTTAAGTCGGTGGAAACCCAAAGAACTGGTGCTAATGACGCAATGGCTCCAGTTAAGCACTGGAACCAGTTTGGTGGAAAGAGGCCCAATGTGACCCAGCAGTCAAACTGGAGGTAAAAGGGTGTCAGAAATGTCAGACTGTTTCTTTCTTTGCACCTTATTGCAACATATTTCACACACACACACACACACACACACACACACAGAGGTGCAGGTGTTATGATTTTTGACAGGAACCATTTATGTTCTCACGGGAAAACTCCACCCATATTCAGTGGACACTCAACAGGGGAGGGGCAAAACATATAAAAGCTTCTCTGCATGGGAGTCCTACCAACATTACACTGTCAGGCAGACCTTTACAAAATGAGCAGCAGAAGCAAAAGGATGACAGTCCAGGAGGCTCTGGAAGCCATCTTTGATCATGGCAGTGAAATAGAGGAGGATGTGTCTGAAGATGAAGACTATCTTGAGCTAAATTCTGATTCTAATGATTCTGATTTTGAACCAGATGAGGGAATAGCTATTCCTGTTCCTCCAAGCAAGACATTTATGTCAAAAAATGGTGAAATACATTGGTCTTCATCCCCAAATGTGTGTCAGGCAAAAGTGTCTGCAGAAAACATAATAAAGACAGTGCCAGGGCCCACTAGGATGGCAGTGACTCATGTGACTGACATCAAGTCAGCTTTTGAGCTGGTCATGCCAGATTCAATACAGAAAATCATTCTGGAAATGACTAATCTAGAAGGGAGGCGTGTTTTTGGGGAGAAGTGGAAGGAGCTGGACAAAACACATTTAGATGCGTATTTGGGGCTCCTCATCCTGGCTGGGGTCTATAAATCGAAGGATGAATCAACAGCCAGTCTGTGGGATGCAGAGACAGGGAGGCCGATTTTTCGAGCCACAATGTCTCTGGAGACTTTTCACATTTTCTCCAGAGTAATCCAATTTGATAATCGAGAGACAAGGGCTGGTAGACGGGAGAGAGACAAGCTGGCAGCTATTAGGACAGTGTGGGACAAGTGGGTAGAGCAACTTCCACTACTCTATAACCCAGGCCCTAATATCACAGTAGATGAAAGGCTGGTGGCATTCAGAGGTCGCTGCCCATTTAGGCAATATATGCCTTCCAAACCAGCTAAATATGGAATAAAAATCTGGGCAGCATGTGATGCAAACACCAGCTATGCATTGAACATGCAGGTTTAAGATAAGATAAGATAAGCCTTTAGTAGTCCCACAATGGGGAAATTCCAGGATTGCAACAGCACAGGGATAGCAACACTCAGAGCAACAATCAGAAGGCAAGAAAAAACAAGAACAGCTAGTAAACATATGTACATATTACTATAAATATATATATAGACACACAGAGCGGAGCATTATGGTTGGTGAATGTGCAGCAGAAAGTCTAAGCTCTCTCTCCGCAGATGCGGCGGGCCAGCTGGAAGTCTTTGGGCATGATGGTGACCCTCTTAGCAAAGAAGAGACCCACCAGGTAGGCCTCCTGCAGAGCCATGATGGCGAAGCTCAGGAAGTGCAGGTCGGTCTTGAAGTCCTGAGCGATCTTCCTCACCAGGCGCTGGATGGGCAGCTTACGGATGAGCAGCTCCGTGGATTTCTGGTAGCGACGGATCTCTCTCAGAGCCACGGGCCTGTGACAGTGAGGCTTCTTCACTCCGCCGGTGGCCGGAGTGCTTTTCCGAGCAGCCTTGGTAGCTAGCTGCTTCCTGGGGGGCTTTTTCCTCCAGTAGATTTTACGGGCGGTCTGCTTGGTTCTTGCCATCACTCTTTATTATTCTGTCTTATATTTCTTGCACGCCGCCTAAACTCCAGCCCGGCACCCGCGTCGTTTTCGCTACAGTTCCCGGTATGTCGAGTTTCACAGTTAGCTCCGGGTGGCGGTTGAGTGCTAGCTAGCACTAGCTCTTCCTGCTGTAACGTCTCCTGCTGTAAACAGTGGCTCCGTCCGCCGACTCGGGAGACCTTTGGGGCGATCTGTGTGTCCGTGATATATATAGAGAGTGAAAGGTGTAGAAAGAAGAAGGAAGATAAAAAAAGGCTATTGCAAAGGGCAGCCAACTCGTGTGGCGCCACCGGTCCGGCGGAACCAGACTGGAAACTTTACACTGGAAAGCCGGTTGGAAGAGCCCCGGAGAAGAATCAGGGCACAAGGGTCATGCTCGACATGGCACAGGGTCTCAAGGGGCACAACATAACCTGTGACAATTTTTTCACAAACTACAACTTGGGTCAGGAGCTTCTGAAGAGAAAGCTCACAATGGTCGTAACTATCCAAAAGAACAGGGCTGAACTCCCTGCTGAGCTGCTGGTAATCAAGAACAGGACCCCTCAATCTTCCATGTTTGCCTTCACAGACACCACAGCCCTAGTGTCTTACTGCCCCAAAAAGGGAAAAATTGTTGAGCTCATGAGCACTCTGCACAAAAATGCTGAAATAAGCACAAGAGAGGACCAGAAACCAAGCATGATCCTGGATTACAATGCCACAAAAGGGGGGGTAGACAACTTGGACAAAGTAACAGGGTCCTACAGCACCAAACGAATGACTGCGTGCTGGCCATTGGTCATCTTTTATGACATGATCGATGTATCAGCCTACAACGCATTTGTCATTTGGACTGAGATCTTTCCTGACTGGAATGTGTCAAAGCTGTACAAGAGGCGCATCTTTCTCGAGGAGCTAGGGAAGGCACTTGTGACACCGCACATCCAACGGAGGGAGAACCTGCCAAAGACCCCAGCCACTGCAGCCAGGGTGAGGGAGATCCAGGAGAGAAATGCACCAAGTACACCAGTGTGTGAGGTAAGTAAGTGTTTGTGTGTATATATAAGTGTATGAGAGTGTGTTGTGTGCGTCTTGGGATCAGCAAAAAGACAGCATAGTAAAGTAATCATGGTCCTCTTGGTTCTAGGTTGCTGCTGAGGGGAAAAGAAAGAGGAAGAGGTGCCAAGTCTGCAGGCCATCTGATGATGTCAAGACAAGCATGACCTGTGCGAAATGTGGAAAATTCATTTGCACAAAGCACAGTGTGATGACATGTCACTCATGTGCTGTGTCGACGTAAAGACAGACACACACACCTTGTTCATATTGTGTTATTTTGTTCATTAGTGGTTCACAAACAGTGCCTGTATGTAAAACAAAATTTAAATGTTATGTTTCAATGTTATGTTTTATATGTTGGTCTTTCAAAAGTAATAAAGTGGTGAAACATTAAAAAAAAGTTTGAACATGTTTTTTTTTTATGAAAAACAAGTGAATTATCCTAATTGAACCATTACCTATTAGAGGTAAGGGACACCAATTCACTAAATATTGATAGAATAGTTAGTAATGGAATTAGTAATGAAATATTAACAATGTTAGGATTTTTTTGGTTTCGGACTTCTTTTGGATAATTAAACATGCATCGGGTAAAATTGACCCGGGAACACCATTGTTGTTCCTGACAAATGAACATAACAGGAGGGTTAAGAGAGCTCAACAGCGACTGTACTTTCTGAGGAGGCTGAAGCAGTTTGGTATATCTTCCAGGATCTTCAACAGTTTCTACAGCTGCATCATCGAGAACATCCTGACCAACTGCATCACTGCATGGTATGGCAGCACAACTGCCCTGGACCACAAACGCCTGCAGAGAGTGGTGAAGACAGTGGAGAAGATCATCAGGATTCCACTCCCCTCTCTGCAGAGCATCTTCCACCGCAGAGCCCAAAGGAGAGCTGACACCATCGTCCAGGACCCCACCCACCCCCAGCACAGACTGTTCACACTTCTACCCTCAGGCTGGAGGTACAGAAGTGTTAAATGCAGGACAACCAGACTGAAGAACTCCTTCTTTCCCACTGCCATCAGACTCCTGAACAGATAACAACTCCCAAAACTCCGTACCACAGCTTGCGTATACATAGAAACTCACACACCGGCTGCTAAATTTGCACACTGCTCACCTGTACAGTAGATACAGTCTCACCCGTCTGTCCATATCATCTCTGCTGCTACTTATCATGCACAGTCTACTGGTACTACCATTACAGAAACTGGCACTGGGTGCTAATTTGTAATTATACATTGTCCGTTGCACAATGTTCATTTGCACATTGTACATAAGTCTATGCCATCTCAGGTTCACATCATCTCTGATATCAATATACCACTATCACTTTAGTCATACAGTGAATTTTCAATTTCATTTCTCTTGTTTGACTGCTTTAACTGCTTTAACTGCCCTGTAGCATCAGCTTCTCCCCAGGCCAATTCAGGAAATCACTGTTCATTTTAAAGAAATTCTCACTCAGCTCCGGTCAACAATTGCTGTGTGTCTTCATCATTCAGGATCCCAGTATAAACAATTTCACTTTTGTAGAGAGACCTGATAAGGCCTTGCTTTTAAAGGCTTAAAATGGTCTATAAACTCTTGGAGTCAAATCCCAACTCCACAGTTCATGCTGATAGCATCCGTTTGTACCAGGAACTGATAATCTTAAAAGTCATAAACTCCTTAAGCTGGCAGATATATGGGTGCCTCCTTCTTTTGGACATATAGCAGAACCCTCTAGGCTGCCCCCCTGCTCACATTCCAAAACCTAAAAATTATCTACAGCTCAGCAGTACCTCCTAGTGGACATATACGGAATATGTTCCATTGTGCCATCTGGGACTGTTAATTCTGTTTGAACATTAAACTTTTCTTTCAGCTCTCATTTCTCAGAATTCTAAGGACACTGAAGATAATCACCTTTTGATCACCAATGGTTTACAATACAGTGATCCCTTGCTACTTCGCGCTTCACCTTTCGCGCCCTCAGTGCATCGCAGATTTTTCAAAAATATTCATCAAAAATTCAAAATTGAGAAAAAATGGGCGGGCGCTAGCAGAAGGCAGGGAGACTACATTAGAACATTAGGTATCAACACAGAGAGCCGCACAACTAAAATCCACCTCTCTGACCACCGCTCCACTCCTCTCCGCCCACCTCTTCACTGCTCGAGAATCTCGCAAGCTGATTGGCCGAGACGTTTTACCTCGCAAGCTGATTGGCCGAGACGTTTTACCCAGCTTCTCTCCCATACCCAGCGAAGGAAGACCGCATTCATTGTTCTTTATCGCTAGTCTCGCCGCGTGGAACTTTTCGCTGTTCTCTTGTGCCTTTTTGTGCGAAATAGTCTTCCCGTCGAGCCACTACGCCACCTCCTGCAGCTTCTCCAGATCTATCGGAAGCTGCCCTCGACGATCCTGCGCCTCTAGCACCTGACGATGAGGCGTCACCTGAGGAGCAGTAAAGCTCTCATTAACCTGTGCAGTAAATCATCTTCACCTTGAGTTACGTATCTTGTTGTAAGAATAAAAGAGTTCTAAAAACATATTTATGTACACTTTATTTACATCTACGTATGTATGTACACTTACACACACACACACACACGTATCATATGAGAGAGAGAGTGAGAGAATGAACGTACGTATTATTTATGGGTGACGTCATTAGGGGTGACGCTACTTCGCGTTTTTTCACTTTTCGCGGTCGGTTCTGGAACCCATTAACCGCGATAAGTGAGGGATCACGGTAGTTCATTAACCCTTGATTTAAATGTTAGTGCATGTCTTAGGAACGTTTTTTTTTTTTTTTTTTTGTGAGAGTTATTCAACTGAATGTTAAAATTATTAGTAATGATATAAATGCTTGGTCACTGAATATTAGCCTTGAGTTACTGAATTTAGTTAGATTTTATATTGAGTATATAATGAATTTCTTAGGATCTGAATGGATGTTTCTCAAACTCTGTGCCTTCCCACTTGCAATAACCAATCACCAGGCGACCTCTCTGTTGGAAAACGCCCTTGCATTTGATTGGCTGTTCACAAAGAACTGTTCCCTCATTGGGCAAAAGCCCATTCAAACTCCTCTGTATGGAAGATAATTGGTCTGTCTTGCTACCAGTCACACTTTTGATATCAGAAGCACGACCCTATAAAAACAAGAGAGGGAGCCGCCCTATTGAGTTTCTGTTTTTCAGTTCTTCTGTTGTCTTTAGTCTTTGTCGAAGTTGTTGTGTCAGTTTTAAGAAGTCTTGTGTGTCTGAACCTTGTCAAGTTCTGCTTTAGCTTTCGTAAATTTGAACATTTTTCTTGGACTTTTTGACTTTTCTTGAAGTTAAAGTGGATATTTAATTTTCCTGTTTTAAAGTGAACTGGGAGATTTTTGGACTTTCATTCCCTGCCTCACCCATGTCTGACCACGTTAAGAAATCAGGAGCTCTTGGATGAAACTGACTAAAACCATTTGTCCTTCAGCCTTTGGGTTTTGTTCTACGGGCCGGGGACATAATAAATTTGGATTTCACACCTGCTCCAAGCCCAGCCTTCACTCTGTCGCTGGCTCCTCACTGCATGCCCCATGGGAGCCCCCAGCCGAGTCTATGCTGGTCACAGCTGTGACCTATCTGAAAGACGACCAGCAGTCGCTTCCCCCCCATGTTCCGAATGCTGTCTGGAAGAGCCCTTGAGCCTTCCCGAACAATACCACTGGCTGGCTCCAGCCACCGCTGAATACCTGGACCTACAGCTGTTTGTGAGTGAGACTCCCATTTTCCTATCTGCTGGGTTTAAACAAGATGTCCTAAATATCAATAATAATTGAACATAACCAATATTTCATGAGACAATTAGTCCCTCAGCCGTAGGACAAAACTATAAACTGAAGGAAAATTCTTATTAATTTTTAAGTAACCACCTTTCATTTTTGTAGATTAATTCAGAAGTTCCTTTTAAGATAATCGGCTTATGGAATTTTTCTCCATAAAATTGCGTTCTGATTTTGTTAGATACCCCAGCCTTCCATTGCATTACAGTTGAAACATAAAATCTGGTTTCCTCTTGGTTCCACAAAGGTTTAATTATAGATTTTATGCTCAGGAATCCACTAACAGTTGATGTGATATTGAGCACCTGTTTTTCATTTGAATCTGTTTATCTATTATTTGAAAGTCATGCAACTTGAATGAGTTTCATTTAATAAACTTGTAAATGAGAGAAGTTGAAGCATTTTTCCTTTACATATATGCTTTTCTGGGTCACGGCAGTTAAAGAACTCACTAAATTTTGAGACTGAATTCATTAAGTAATTGAAGGTACGGAAATTAATTGAAATTAATTAATCAACAATTTGTTCTTTTAGAACTGGTGCCCCCTTTTTACGAGTGCTTTTCTATTTTATTTAGTGAGTGTTGGGGTGAAGGTTTAACTCTGTCCCTTCGCACACCCATTATTAAATAAATAAATAATTTCGGTATCTTACTGCACTATTGACTGGCGCCTAGCGGCTGCCCCGGCCTTGGATGCGCTCTGCAGAGCGTGCCCAAATGCCAAGTCATGTTTCGTTACCTTGTATTATACATGTGTAATGACAATAAAGTTGAATCTCATCTCATCTCATCTCATCTCATTTTATTAAATATCGCTACAGCCCAAACTGCCTTGTGTGTCATTAGTTCTCATTAGACTTAGTATCAAGGTGGGCTTAAGGAGTCCTAACTGTGTGTTGGTGTGTGTGTGTTATTAGCATCCATTAGTATTAGGATTGAGTTACTGTGTTAGTGTACCATGACCTTATTAGAATTGTTGTTTCTGCACCTTTTACCTTGGCATTTGTTCAGAGAGCAAAGTAAGAATTTCACTGCTCAGGAAATGTAACATTTCTTAACTGTGCACATGATGATAAAGTCTGAATCTTGAATCTTCATCAAGACAATGATCCCAAACACGCAGCCAAGGAAACTCTCAGCTGGCTCCAGAGAAGAAAAATAAAGCTGCTTGAATTGCCCAGTCAGTCACCTGACCTGCATCCAATTGAAAATCTATGGAATGAACTGAAGATAGTAGTAGTAGATTAGTTTATTTGACAGGGACAGTGCAATAAACATAGACAATTAATCAAAGACAATCAATCTGATGTGTTGCACATAGAGTGTATAGCTATTAGCTAATTTGCAACTCTTGTCCCTGGATGGGCTTTAGAAAAAAGAATCAAGATAAAAATATACACAATAACCACATACATCAATGCAGAAAAATTATAAATACACAATTATAAATATTATAAATATTATAAATACACAAATATAACAGCCTGACTCACCTTTAACATAAATATTATAAATACACAAATATAACAGCCTGACTCACATTTAACACATATAACATAACTCACATTTGCCTATTTCAGGCCTTCCTCCCTCCGTCACTCACTATAAACAAACACATTTATTCCTTCCCTTCATTCACTCTCACTTTGCAGACAAATAATTCATACATGAGTACATTCTTGTTTATTTTTCAGCCAGTTTTTAACATTTTTAGTGAATGTTTTAAAGTCCGTTATTATTTTAATTTCATTTGGCATTGTGTTCCAGATGTGACTGCCCTTTATAGAGAAAGCTGTTTGTCCAAATGTGGTTCTGCGGTGGAATATTTTACAGTTATTGTTAACAGAACTCCTGGTGGCTCTGCTGCTGTCCTGTTTTTGGACGAAACCAGCAAGTGGCTCGGGTGCTGATTTATGGAAACATTTGAACGTTAATTTCAGAAGACAGAGGTCAATGAAGCTCTCAAAACTCAATAGGTTGTATTTTTTTAAAACATTACAGTGATGCCACCTAATGGGCTTTTTGTCCAAGATTTTTAGGGTTTGATTATATAATGAACCTATATGTCTTATTGTGGAAGGGGCTGCTTGAGCCCAGACTGTCAAACAGTATGATATATGAGAAAAAACCATAGAATGCATATACAGTGCAGCTGCTTCGTAAGGTATGTAATATCTAATTAATTTAAAGCAGTTCAGATTTTTTTTTACTGTTTTTGAAATTTTCTTTATATGAAGATTAAATTTGAGTTGAGGATCTAGTACAATGCCAAGGTATTTGAATTCTGTAGCTAAACTGATGTCATGATCATGTATATTAACTTTAAAATGTTGCAGGTTACATTTTTTGATTGAAAAGCACATTGAGACTGTTTTCTGAAGGTTCAGCAATAGATGGTTCTTGAGGAGCCACTCTTGGACATCAACCATACTTGTAGACAGTACATCTGCAGCCTGTGCTGGAGTCTTGGCAGCTGTGTAAATAACTGCATCATCTGCATAAAGTTGGCATGTTGCAGCTGAGCAGTGTAACGGCAAGTCATTAATACAAATGCTGAAAAGTAAAGGACCAAGAATGGACCCTTGTGGGATACCCATGCGGTTGTTTAAAAATGAGGATTTATCCTGGTGAACTTTTACACACTGTTCCCTATTCTGGAGATAAGATGCAAACCATTCTAATGTATTTGGGGAGAAGTTAAAAGATACCATTTTGGATAAAAGCAAACTGTGGTTTACAGTATCGAAAGCCTTTTTGAGATCTAGAAAAACAGCTCCTACCACATTACCCCTGTCCAAGGACTGTTTGATGTTTTCAATAAGGCAACAATTTGCTGTTTCTGTTGAGTATCCTGGTCTAAAACCAAATTGATGTGGATGAAGAAGTTGACTGTCTTGTAAGTAGTCTATCAGCTGTGTAGCTACAACTTTTTCAAGAACCTTAGATAGGACTGGTAAGATAGAGATTGGGCGGTAATTGCATATATCGTCTTTACTGCCTGATTTATGAACTGGTATGACGACAGCTTTTTTCCAGCCAGATGGAAATGTACTAGACCTAATGGAGAGATTAATGAGATGAGTCAGTGGTTTGATTAATATTTTGCTGTGCATTTTGAGAAAGGAGGTGCTCATATTGTAGATATCACTAGTTTTTGAGTTTGACAGTGTTTTAACAATACCAGCAATTAACTTCTCATTTACCTCATCGATGTGAAAAGTATCTGTTGGGAGTATGGAATTTGTGTTGTTGAGCACATTTGGCAGCACAAAAATTTTTGTTAAGTCTTCCACAGAGCCCACAAAGTGTGAATTAAATTCATTTGCCAAAGTAGCCTTGTCACTGACGGTCTTGCCATTGATTCTAAGTTCCTTTACCCCCTTCTGATCGTTTTTTTTATTAGTTAAGTTATTTAAATGCCTCCATAGGGAACTGTTGTTACCCTTTGCATGATCTATCAGATCAGAGTTCATAGAAGATACACACGGAATCTTCAACATTTGAAGACAGTTTGTGTTGAAGAATGGGCTAAAATCACTCCTGAGCAATGTCTGCACCTAGCTTCTCCACACGGGAGGTGTCTGAAAGCTGTTTTTACCAACAAAGGATTTTCTACTAAATAGTAAAAGCATTTCACCAAGTATGTTCAATACTTATGCTGCATGTCATTCCACTTTGTTAAATAAAACTTGTGAACACAGTTGCGTTGATTTCTTTGTATGCATGGATTACTTGGGTTGTTACGGATATCTAGTGAAAATATCAGGTCAATGGTTCCATCAGAAATGTGTTTAATGAGAAAAATGACATGTTCAATGCTTATTTTCCCCGCTGTAAATAAGTATGTATTAAAACCAACTAATGGTGTAGTGTCAAGTGCAACTAAAAATGTTGTGCATTTTATAAAAGTGCAAAGGGTCCATGATGTCTCCTCAGATGTCATTAGCAGGGTTGTAGTACTCCAGACCGGTCTGGCTACCAGACAAACTGGACTCTGGATTTTAAATCAAGACCATTTTAGATCAGGACTTATTTGTCCACATAATTGGTGGAACAGCAGAGAGATATTCCCCTCATAAGCAGGTTTTAATTTGTGTTGGCACTAGCATTCACAAGCCTGCCCCTTTACACAAGCAGGACAAGATGAAACGAAGTGGAGAACTCTTAAGGTCCTAACCATTAAAGTCCTCGGGCCCAGGGCACCATCTCCCATCTCCTTCAGTAGTCCTGATTATTGCACAGGATGGACTGGGAGTACTGAGGGAGTCAGGGGAGGTAGAGGGGGTGTGTTCATGGCTCTTGCAGCAGTCTCTTCACAGCCATGGGGAAGAACCTCTGCTTGAGTCTCTTGGTTTGAATTTCATGACTCTGAGTCTGGCAGAGGGGAAGCTTCTGAACGAAGAATATCCTGGGTAGGTAGGGTCATTCTGGATCTTTGTTGCCTGTCGGAGGAGACGGTTTCATCCAGGCGTGGGAGTGGGGAGCCAATGATCCACTGGGCCCTCTTGATAACCCCCTGAAGCTGTTTCCTCTCTGCTGCGGTGCAACTGGCGTACCACATTGTGCATTCATAAGTAAGAACACTCTATTGTGCAGTGGTAAAAGTTCCTCAGTAGATGTGGAGGGAGTTTGTTCCTCCTCAGCATTCCCAAGAAGATACACTGCTGTTTTTGTTTTGTTTTTTTGTTTTTTTTAATGTCACTGGTTTTCGCTGTCCAACCAAGGTCCTCTGAGATGTACAGTCCAAGGAGCTTGAAGTGTGTGACACACTCCTCCTCCCCATTGATGCTCAGGCCTGAGTGAGGTGTGTTCCTTGACTTCTGGAAATCAATAATGATTTCTTTGGTCTTCCTGGTGTTAAGGTAGAGATGGTTGTCACTGCACAAGACCACCAGTGTCTGGACCTTGTCTCTAAGGTACCTTATAGTACACGATAGCACACCATAATACACCATAGTGATAAAACATTGTCCACCATTGAACCCTATAGTACACCATAGTCCGCCATGATGTACCATAGTCTGCCACAGTACCCATAGTCCACCATAGTACACTATAGTATGTCATAGTCCACCAGAGTACACCATAGTATGCCATAGTACATACAGCATAGTGCACCATAGGATATATCAGATGACAGAGCTAACCAGCTAACATTAGCAATGACAGTTCTGGGATCATCCATGGATTTCAGTGATAAAAGAGGAGGTATTGGGTGTAATGGAGGTATTTTCAATCCGGTTCCGCCGGACTGGCGGCACCACACGAGTTGGCTGCCCGTTGCAATAGCCTTTTTTTATCTTCCTTCTTCTTTCTACACCTTTCCCTCTATATATATATCACGGACACACAGATCGCCCCAAAGGTCTCCCGAGTCGGCGGACGGAGCCACTGTTTACAGCAGAAGACGTTACAGCAGGAAGAGCTAGTGCTAGCTAGCACTCAACCGCCACCCGGGCTAACGGAGAAACTCAACATACCGGGAACTGTAGCGAAAACAACGCGGGTGCTGGGCTGGAGTTTAGGCGGCGTGCAAGAAATATAAGACAGAATAATAAAGAGCGATGGCAAGAACCAAGCCCTTCCAGCGCCTGGTGAGGGAGATCGCTCAGGACTTCAAGACCGACCTGTGCTTCCTGAGCTTCGCCGTCATGGCTCGGCAGGAGGCCAGCAAGGCCTACCTGGTGGGTCTCTTCTTCGCTAAGAGGGTCACCATCATGCCCAAAGACTTCCAGTTGGCCCGCTGCATCCGCGGAGAGAGAGCTTAGACTTTCTGCTGTACATTCACCAACCATAATGCTCCGCACTGTGTATCTATCTGTCTATCTATCTATCTATCTATCTATCTATCTATCTATCTATCTATCTATCTATAGTAATATGTACATATGTTTACTAGCTGTTCTTGTTTTTTCTTGCCTTCTGATTGTTGCTCTGAGTGTTGCTATCCCTGTGCTGTTGCAATCCTGGAATTTCCCCATTGTGGGACTAATAAAGGCATATCTTATCTTATTTTGACCGAAGCATGTCACAGACATTTCATTAAACCTTATCAGAACTTCATCATGTAGAAAAAAAAATGTATAATCCATCCCCTTTAATATGTCTTCTAATAAGAATACCTCCTTTTAGCACAGCAGCAGCAGCAGGTTCAGGTTTTTCTGTTTGTAGCATTTCAGTCTTGGAATAGAGCATGGGAATGCTGGACACTACCTACAGTCCTCCATTTTCTCCCAACGCTGGGAATCGTAAGATCAAACATTCCATTACTTAACGGGGTAGTAGTGAAAAAGAGAGGTTACCTCTCAGCAGACCTTCTCTGTTTAAATAAAGATTAAATTAAAAAAATAAACTTATCCTCTTCTTCTGCCTCCATATCTCCAAGGACTACCCTTACCTACTGTTTCCAGGCAGACGTGGATCTTTACCTGGCAGAACCGCAATCTAGAAACTCACCATCTTCTCCAAGTAAGTCAAGGCACATTTCCTGCAATATCCTAACCATTAAAGTCCTCAGGCCCAGGGCACCATCTCCTATCTCCTTCAGACTCAGCCAGCAACGTCACCTGTAAGAAAATAGTCCAGCATTATCACCATCAATGTCACAATTGAGTATATTTACCATTTTCTTCTGTCCCCTGGGTTGCCAGTTCTCATCATTACACAATTTTTCAATTAAAAAAAAAAAACAAAAAACTTTGACAAACTTTTTATTTGTCTTCTCTCAGTATCTCAATTTGGATCTATTGCAGTAAAATGTGTCAATTAATGGGAATTGCCAAGCCAGCATGTCCATGTGGGCCCCACCAAATGTTAAAGCTAGGCAGTCTTATGGGTCCCATGTGGGTTTGTCCATGGATTCCATGTTGGTCCCATATGTGTTTGCCCACATGGCCTTTACCTATTTAACTATCTTCAGTTTATTTTCTCATAAAATTTGTGATTTTCTTTTAAATTTGTGACTTTTCCCTCCTACTTTGTGTAGCATCATCTTGCTTTGGCTCATCAATACAATTATTCTTCATCTTAAAGACATTGTTTCACCCAGGAAAAGGCCAGTCAAGAACTGCTTTTTCATCTCAGGACCACAGCTGAACCAACATTCCTTTGTTGAGCAAAGCAAAGGAATGCTCTCAATCTATTAACTCACATAATAAATAACTTAGGGACTTCCTAAGACAGGTTTATATTCAACAGGCATACCATAAAACCTTAAAGGCATTCACTAAGGTCTTGGATTGGCCACAGCTCGACACTACCCCTGGTGGACATCTATGGAGTAGACGCTCACTTTGTACAAGTTTTGAAGTGAAATTAACTCTTTAAGTTTCATTTCTCAGGACAATTATAAGGACACCATTTGTTGAAGATCACTGCCTCGGTGGGACTTTGATATTCTGTGGACAATCAATGGGTTTGAAATATACATATATATATGTATATTAATCCTTGATTTTAAATATGTGCCTGTTAAAATGTTTCAATGAATGTTTATTCTTGCATGTTAATTTAAAAGCACTAGTTATAAAGTTGCATGAATCACTAAAGCTAGCTTAGACTTTATACATACTGTAAGTAGGTTAAGGAATCCCCAGTGTATTAAAATTGTGTGTGATTCTGCGAGGACCAGTATCGGCCAATCATTACCCGGCATATGCTGGGCTCCAGCTCTTTCATTCCATTGGCTCCTTACAGACAAAAGCCTGTTCATTGGACTAAAGTTCATAAAACCGACCCACGAAGGAAGACTATTGGCTGGGACTCCTGCCAATCCCTGGAAGCCCCTGAAAGTTGTCCGCAGATAAAGAGGAGAGACAACTTCTTTTCAGCACTCTTTTCTTCTTCTTCTCTTCACTTCACGGCAGAGCATCACAGGAGAACAAAGAGATCACTTCACTGCCACAGAACAAAGGAGACTTCTCGCACATGCTTTTTCTACGATCACCGCAGAGCAGAGAACATGAAATATTGCATTTGTGTAAAGTTCTGTGTACTTAAATGTTTTTCTTTAAATGTCTAGGAATTAATTCTTTTCTTTCCTGAGCTCAAATCCTAATTCGGAGTCAAACTCCTGCTCCTAGGTGTCTATTTTATAACTTCCTCCTGTTAAACTTTCTTTAAACTCACCGTTTTTAGTTTTAACTTTAATTTTAATTTTATATATTTTCTTTAAAAGGACTGCGTGACCATCTCCATAATCGAAGCTAATTTCAACTCCACGATGTCGGAAAGATCTTTTAATTTTGCTATTGGATCAGATTTTGTAATTATTCTCAAATTCCCTTGGGATCTGCTGATCCATGAAAGCTTCAACGTTGCCATTACACTACCTGAAGAAAACACCGTTGTCATCTTCTCTGCACCCCAGCCCAACAGTCAAAATCTCATCTTGTGACTGTAGACTTTGGAAGCCGCCGTACCTTGTCCGAATATCTGCTGGCAAGATATTCTGGTTTTGATGCCATCTACCAACTAAAACTTCAAGAAGATTACGACGAAGGATCTCCACCAACATGGGTCACGTGAGCTGCATTCTTTATTCATCTGCTGAATAAAACATCTGAGATTTGAGAATAATTCTGCATCTGATCAGATACAAAATTAAAGAGCAATTAATACAACTCCTCTTTTCATTAAAATCTCGTTTTCATTTTCTTAAGAGTAATCCAGAATTTTCCATATAATTAGTTTAATTTTCCCCATAATTTTGCGTTCAGTTTTCCATAATCCATTAACGTCAAACTGATATAAATTCAGCTTACATTTTCACCTTGGTACTGCAAATGTTATCATTTACAAGTTTAATTTAATGGTTAATGCAAATCACTTCAATGTCCTTTAATCATCATTTCATTTAATAAAGATGTGAAATTGAGAGAAGTTGTTGGGAATTTATTTCATTCCGAGTCTGGTTTAAAAAGCCCCAGTGTGGCGGTTTGGGATAATCCCCACAACAGCTGGACAGGCACAGCAATGTGTGTATTAATGTCTACAGACAGCCCGCTCCTTCTGGCTTTTTCCGGCTCACTACTGTGATGTTAATGTGCCATTCATGCATTGTGTCCATGCTTCCTGTCCTTACTGTGTCTAGACACTGATGACAATATGTAGATGTGCCTTGTAACCTCTTGCAATCTCCTTATTGTTATGTGTGTCTCTCAAATGCAAATGCCCATACCTACTGCTGTGAATGCCTTTCATGTATTGTCTGTAGTTGGGTATATAAGCTGCAACATTCTGTAAATCTCTCTCTCACTCTGACGACTACTGCTCATCTGCACACTTTGCTGGAGAGCCTCTCTGGGCTCGCTCATGGAGCGAGCCCCGTGACGGTGGTATGGTAATAAACCTACTTAAAACCTTCACTTCGCTGTCTTTTTTATTTGCCGCCGCACTGGTGACCCCGAAGAAGCACACGTTTTGTGCGACGCAGCCTTCTGGTTTGGACAGCCACGCTGGTGTCCTGATGGCAACGAACGCAGCACCCGGCGATGATTCTCCGACGACAAGCGAACGCGGCAGCCTGACTGATCTGCCCTCCCTTCTGCTTCAGGGAGACTTCGACGCAGAGTTTCCAGGCGAAACTCTCCGGAGACCACCCACGACCGGGAAAGCTTTTTTTTTTTTTTTTGTTTTTTTTTTTTTTTTTTTTTGTTACTTATTTGTACCCGTAGGTAGACTTGGTTTGCAGTCTGGTGACAAGCCACCGGCTGCTGCTCGCTGCGTGCGTGAGCGCCCTAAACCTACATGTTTTTGGTGTGCAGGAGGAAACCGGAGAAATCCCGGAGTAAACCCGCGCAACACGGGGAGAACATGCAAACTCCACACAGCTCACTGTTGGTCGGGGGCTGGGATCGAACCCATGATCTCATGATCCCCGCGGTCCCCCGGCCGAGGGTAAAACTGTGCTGCCACAGTGCTAAACCACTGCGCCACCGTGCAGCCGAGGAACAGCTGAGGAACATTTCATGGTGAGATCTGCACGCCTAGATCGGCACATCCACGCTTGGACCGGCCGCTCTCACAGCTTCTGACACACGATTCTGTGTCTCCTTACGAGAGCGCACACACCTCGTCCTTTCTCCACAACGGCGACCTCCACGGCCGACGGAGCACACGTGGACCTGAACGCACCATGACCCATCTACTACAACTTCAACAGGGATGATTAAGCTCCCTGACCCTGGCTCTTCCTCTCCAGCAGGCCCACTCACGCACGGAGCCCCGGCACACGCACAGGGGAGTTACGAGGACGGCGCACCATGCACGGGGCACATACGGCTCCACTGACCGCCTTCCTTCTTCGCCGCTGCACACTGGCCCTTCAGGCTTGCTCGTACACCTGAGGCACGCACGCAGCTTGCTCACTGGATTTTATGGTCTTAGCCATGGCGCACAATGGGAATTCAGCAGTCTGCGGTCCCCGAAGGCTTTAAGGTTGTGCCTGCACCTGAAGTCCACACGCCAAGTCCCCTTGCTCTTGTTTTTTTTTTTCTTTCAGCCGCCACGCAGCCTCGTCGCTCCTGTTTTTTTCTTCACGGCCGCTATTAATCCTTGCAGGACTTAATCGCGAGAGGAGCCAGTGACTAATTTTTCTTCTTGTGGATTTCCGCAAGTTCAACGGGACAGCCCCTCGACATCGCGGACCAACAAGCAATTTTTGCGCGGCTCAGACGATTTCACCGTCCAGGGCTGGCTCTTACTACCCCCCATCCACCTCCACCTGCACAGAGCTTTCCCTGCTTGCTGCCAAAACCAGGCTATTGAGGCCTCGGCCGCCTGCCGAGCCCGGCGGTATGATAATAAACCTACTTAAAACCTTCACTTCGCTGCCTTTATTTTATCTGCCGCTGCACCAGTACCGAATTCACTAAAATTTTGAGGCTGATTATTAATTAATTAATTTATTGAGTGATTAAACAGGTATAAAGTGAAATTAAGGACTAAAAATGCTCACTAAAGAGGTGAGCTGGTGCCCCGATGAGTGTTTACTATAACCTTTTCCTGCGTATGGACCCGGAGTAAATCTCAGGTCCCAATACTTTAATACAAATTAAATAATCTTTATACCTGATCATAATTATAAACCACTTATCGCTACATTTGATGGATTTTTCTGGAAAATTTGAGACTCTCATAAATTTGCAATTTTTTTTACTGTAACTTGCAACATTTTCTCATAAATTTGTGATTTTTTTCTTGTGAATTTACAACTTGTTTCTCATAAATTTTTTAGTTTTTCTTGTAAAATTGTGACTTTTTTCTTGCAAATTTGGTAGATTTTTCTTCAAATTTTGGAACTATTGCATAAAATTGTAACTTTTTTACTGTACTCTTGCAACTTTTTCTCATAAATTTGGTACTTATTTCCTTGTAAACTTACTATTTTCTTGTAAATTTATGATTTATTCTCATAAATTTGCAACATTAATTTTCAACTTTTTTTAAAAATAAACTTACAACTTTATCTCAAAAATTTGGAAATTTTTTCATATATCTTTTCATAAAGTTTTTGGTATATGGTAGAATTGTGGAGGTGAGAGTAGGAATGTTAAATGCAGGGACTATGACTGGTTAAGACAGAGAGTTGTCTGCTATGATGGAGAGCAGAAAGGCGGATATACAGTGATCCCTCGCTACTTCGCGCCTCACCTTTCGTGCCCTCAGTGCATCGCGGATTTTTCAAAAATATTCATCAAAAATTCAAAATTGAGAAAAAAGTTGCCCGGGCGCTAGCAGAAGGCAGGGAGACTACACGGAGAGCCGGCACAACTCAAAATCCACCTCTCTGATTCGCTGGCCAGCATCCCCCCCCAAGAGAGTTTGTTCTTGTGTTGGCTCGGCTCGGGAATCTCGCAAGCTGATTGGCCGAGACGTCGCTGCTGCCTCTACGCCTCCTCCTGCTGCCTCTACGCCTTCCCGTCGAGAGAGAGAGTGAGAGAATGAACGTACGTATTATTTATATTATTTATACATTATTTTACAGAACACCCAGAACACCCAGACAGAACACCCAGATGCTCTTCTCCTCATCTCAGGCGATTTCAACCATGTTTCACTGTCTCCCATTCTACCCACGTTCACCCAGTATGTCACATGCCACACTAGAGACAATAAAACACTGGATTTATTCTACGCAAACACTAAGGAGGCGTACACCTCATCACAACTCCCCCCACTCGGGAGATCGGATCACAACTTGGTTCATCTCCGGCCGGTGTACAAACCCCTAGTGCACAGACAACCTCCGGCCATGCACACTGTGGAGTTATGGTCTGAGGAGACAATGGACACCCTAAAGGGCTGTTTTGAAGCCACCGCCTGGAAGCAGCTCTGCGATCCACATGGTGAGGACATCGATGGCCTCATTCACACCTTCACGGGCTACCTCAGCTTCTGTGTGGACAAATCCGTTCCCACCAAGACCATACGGCGTCACTCAAACAACAAACCCTGGATCAACCCTGAGATAAAAACACTTCTGAGAGAGAAGAAGAGGATCTTCAGGTCAGGGAACAGGGAGATGCTGAAGTCCGTACAGAGGGAGCTGAGGAGAAAGATCAGAGAAGGCAAGGACAGCTTCAGGAAGAAGATGGAGGACAAGCTGCAACAGAGCGACATCAGCGGGGTCTGGAGAAACCTCAAAACCATCTCGGGGCTCCAGAATACCTCCCCCCAGGCCACAGGGGGCAGGGAGTGGGCGAACAACCTGAATCTGTTTTTCAATAGATTTGACCAACCGCCCTCCCCCCTGACTGCACAACAACCACTGCTGCCTCTAAAGAAATCAAGTCCTGCTGCCCACTCCCCACTCCACCAACACCCCCCCACTCCCAACACACAGCCCCCCATCCTGACCCTGACCAGGACCCAGGTGAGGACGGAGCTGAGGAAGATCAAGGCGAGGAAGGCGCCGGGACCGGACGGCATCAGCGCAAAGCTCCTCAAGTCCTGTGCAGACCAGCTGTGTGGGATTGTGACGTATATCTTCAACATGAGCCTGAAACTGGGGAGGGTACCACAGCTGTGGAAAACATCTTGTGTGGTACCTGTACCAAAAACTTCCCACCCCAAAGACCTGAACAGCTACAGACCGGTGGCCTTGACGTCCCACTTGATGAAGACCCTGGAGAGACTGCTCCTTGCTCACCTCCGCCCCCTGGTGGAACCAGCGATGGATCCACTCCAGTTCGCCTACCAGCATGGCATTGGGGTGGAGGATGCGGTGATCTTCCTCCTTCACCGTTCTCTGTCCCACCTGGAGAAGCCCGGGAATATGGTGAGGATCATGTTCTTTGACTTCTCCAGTGCTTTCAACACCATCCAACCGATGATCCTGAAGGACAAGCTGCTGCGCGCAGGGGTGGACCAGCACCTGTCATCATGGATCCTGGACTACCTCACGAACCGGCCTCAGTTTGTGAGAACCCGGGACTGTGTGTCCGACACGATCATCAGTAGCACGGGGGCCCCCCAGGGAACGGTGCTGGCTCCCTTCCTGTTCACTCTTTATACTGCGGACTTCTCACACAACACAACACACTGCCATCTACAGAAGTTCTCTGATGACTCTGCGATCGTTGGCCTCATCTCCAATGGAGATGAAGCTGAGTACAGAGGGCTTATCCAGGACTTCGTGGACTGGTGCCATCGGAACTGCCTCCAGATCAACACGAGGAAAACTAAGGAGCTGGTGGTGGACTGCCGCAGGCATGGGCAGCCCCTCACAGTACCAGTAAATATACAGGGAACAGACATCGAGATGGTGACATCCTATAAGTACCTGGGTATTCATCTGAACAATAAACTAGACTGGTCACACAATACTGATGCACTCTACAAGAAGGGACAGCGCAGGCTGTTCCTGCTGAGGAGACTCAGGTCTTTTGGTGTACAAGGGGCGCTGTGGAAGTCATTCTATGACACGGTGGTGGCATCAGCCATCACTTTTGGAGTGGTCTGCTGGGGCAGTGGCATTACTGCAGCCGATAGGAAGAGACTGAACAAACTGATTAAGAAAGCTAGCTCTGTCCTGGGGCAGCGCCTTGATCCGATGGAGGAGATAGGAGAGAGAAGGACGGTGGCTAAACTGTCATCTCTGCTGGAGTCCGAGTTCCACCCTATGCAGGACATACTGAATGCACTGAGGAGCTCATTTAGCAGCAGACTACATCATCCCAGGTGCACAACCGAGAGGTTTCGTAGGTCCTTCCTACCAACGGCTGTCAGACTGTACAACCTAAGCAGGGCTGCTCGCAGAGATAGCAAAAAGACGTAACAAACTAATAGTTTTTTGAATGCAAAAGATGCAATAGACTTACACAATGGTCCCCTCCGGCATACAACTAGGAACATACCGGTCGCTATGGAGGGTGAGAATATGTATGGGCACATAATCATACCATGTAGGACAACTAAGTAGACGGTTATGCTGTTTCATTCCATCTAGCAACAATGCTCTGCACTGTGTGTGTTTATATATTTATATATCTACATATTATTCCATCTAGCTACATTGCTCCGCACTGTGTGTGTTTATATACTTGCATATTTATTCCATCTAGCTACAATGCTCTGCACTGTGTGTTCATATATTCATATATTTATTCCATCCAGCTACAATGCTCTGCACTGTGTGTCTGTGTGTGTGTGTATATATATATATTTTATAGTAATACGTACATATGTATATTAGCTGCTCTTGCTTGCTTGTTTTTTTCTTGCCTTCTGATTGTTGCTCTGAGTGTTGCTATCCCTGTGCTGTTGCAATCCTGGAATTTCCCCGTTGTGGGACTAATAAAGGCTTATCTTATCTTATCTTATCTTTTATGTATATTATTTATATTATTATTTTATTTACATGTTTCAAACTATTCTTTAATGTTCTAATGATAACATATGCATTTATAGGGTTAATATACACTTATTGATATTATATATACACAAAAAAAATGTATGTAAAAAATGGGGGGGGGGGTGACGCTACTTTGCGGTTTTTCACTTTTCGCAGTCGGTTCTGGACCCCATTAACCGCGATAAGTGAGGGATCACTGTACTGTGTGTTCAAGAAAGCAGATAGAAGGGAAGCAAGGCTAGGAGCATTGGAGGGGGATTTAAACTGTTATACCATGGTGTAGATAAGAAGAGGAATTGGGTAGGAGTAATCTTGAAGGAAAAGTGTGTGGAGAGTGTTCAGAAGGCAAAGAGTGAGTCAGACAGAATCATGAGTTTGAAGCTCGAATTCAAAGGTGTGATGTTGTATGTTTTCAGTGCATATGCTCCGCAGGTTGGATGTCAGGTAGAAGAAAAAGAGGAATTCTGGAGTTAGTTCGATGAAGTGGTAGACCCTGTTCCCAGGGGGGAGAGTGGTGATTGGAGTGGACTTTAATGGGCATGTAAAGAGAACAGAGGTGATGATGGGTTGTGGATTTTGCAAAAAAATGATGGAAATGGCTGTGGTGAACACATACTTCAAGAAGAGACAGGAACATAGGGTGACTTACAAGAGTTGAGGAAGGTGCATACAGGTGGACTACATTTTGTGCAGGAGAAATCTAAAGAGCTAGGAGACTGCAAGGTGGTGGCAGGGGAGAATGTAGCTAGACAGCATTCGATGGTAGTCTGTAGGATGACTTTGCAAAGCAAAAAGAGGAAGAGAGTGAAGGCAGAGCCAGAGATTAAGTGGGAGAAGTTACAGAAGGAAGGAGGTCGCACACAGTTCAGGAAGGAGTTGATACAGGCTCTGGGTGATAGGGAAGAATTACCAGATGAGCATGAAAGTACAGCAAAAGTATTGAGGGAAACGGGCAGAAAAGTATGTGGTGTATCCAGTGGACAGAGGAAGGAAGGCAAGAAGACTTGGTGGTGGAATGAGGAGGTACAGCAAAGCATTCAAAGGAAGAAGTTGGCAAAGAAAAAGTTGGATAGTCAGGGAGATGAAGAAAGTAGACAGGAGTTTTTGAAATCTAGGCACATGGTAAAGAGAGATGTGGCAAAGGAAAAGGCATATAGTGAGCTGTATGAGAGGCTGCACACTAAGGAAGGAGAAAATGAGTTGTATCGATTGGCTAGCCAGAGAGATCAAGCTGGAAAGGAGGTACAGCAGGTTAGGCTGATTAAGGACAGAATTGATAATGTACTAACAAATGATGAGAGTGTGTTGAGAAGGTGGAAGTAGTATTTTGAGGAGCAGACGAATAATGAAAATGAGAGAGAGAGGAGGATGGATGAAAGAAAAATGGTGAACAATTAAGTCCTGAGGATTAACAAGGCAGAAGTGAGGGCAGCTTTGAAGAGGATGAAGAATGGAAAGGCGGTTGGTCCAGATGACATATCTGTAGAGGTATGGAGATGTTTAGGAGAGATGTCAGTGGACTTTTTTAAACAGATTGTTTAACACAATCTTGGAGAGTGAGAGGATGCCTGAGGAGTGGAGAAGAAGTGTTTTGGTACAAATTTTCAAGAACAAAGTTGATGCTCAGAGCTGTAGTAACTACAGAGGCATAAAGTTGATCAGCCAAATGAAGAAGATATGGGAAAGAGTTGTTGAAGCAAAGTTAAGAGGAGAGGTGACAATCTGTGAGCAGCAGTATGGGTTCATGCCAAGAAAGAGTACTACAGATACAATGTCTGCTCTAAGAGTGTTAATGGAGAAATATAGAGAAGGTCAGAAGGAGTTGCACTGTGTCTTTGTGGATCTAGAGAAAGCAGATGACAGGGTGCCAAGAGAAGAAGTGTGGTACTGTATGAGAAAGTCAGGAGTGGCAGAGAAGTATGTGAGGGTAGTGCAGGACATATATGTATGAGGACAGCGAGATGATGGCGAGGTGTGCTGTAGGAGTAACAGATTAATTCAAAGTGGGAGTGAGCTTAGACCAGGAATCATCTCTGAGCCCCTTCTTGTTTGCCGTGGTGATGGACAGGCTGACAGATGAGGTCAGACAGGAGTCTCTGTGGACCATGATGTTTGCAGACAACATTGTGATCTGTAGTGAGAGTAGGGAGCAGGTGGAAGAGAACTTTGAGAGGTGGTGGTGGTATGCTCTGGAGAAAAGAGGAATGAAAGTCAGTAGAAGCAAGACAGAATACACGAGTGTGAATCAGAGGGAGGCAGGTGCAATGGTGAAGATGGAAGGAGTAGAGGTAATGAAGGTAGAGGAGTTTAAATACCTGGTGGCAACCATCAAACCAATAGAAAATGCACAAGAAAGGTGAAGAAGGGAGTGCAGTGTGGAGTGGGTGGAGACGAGTGTCAGGGGTGATTTGTGACAGAAGGGTAGCAGCAAGAGCGAAAGGGGAAAATTTACAAGACGGTAGTGAGACCTGCTATGATATATGGTTTTGAGACGAAGCAGCGCTTGTGGTGGCAGAGTTAAAGATGGTAAGATTTTCATTGGGAAAGACTAGGAGGGACAGGATTAGATATGCGTATATCAGAGGGACTGCTCACGATGAGCGGTTTGGAGACAAAGTAAGAGAGGAAAGGGTGAGATGGTTGGACATGTGCAGAGGAGTAATAGTGGATTTATTGGACAACATATGTTGAAGATGGAGCAGCCAGGCAGGAGGAAAAGAGGAAGACCACAGACAAGATTCATGGATGGAGTGAAGGAGGACATGGAGAGGGTTGGTGTTACAGAGGAAGATGAAGGGATAGGGTGAGATGGAGGCAGATGATCCGCTGTGGCGGCCCCTAAAGGGAGCAGCCGAAAGAAGAGGAAGATCATCAGATTTATGTATATAGTGTTTTTCATAAACACTCAAAAGACACTTTACAATGGATACATTACACTGGTCAACACCAAATTTATTGTCTAAGTTTTTTTTAGCTGATTTAGGACAATTTTGATGTGCTGAATCCAAAAATCACATTGGTTTTGCTGAATCAGGTCAACTTTTTGAACTATGACCACATGTTTTTGTTTACATGTACAGGTATTTTTGCTTTATATGATGCAAAATTCTTTTATTTCTTGAAATTCTCTGAATTTTGAACAAGGATGATGTAACATTCAATTTACATGTACTTACCTTTATCAGTGTCTACTCTTCAATTTACAGTACAACTGTACAACTGCTTACAACTTAGCATAAAAAACCTGACCTGATCGAAAGAAACGGATGTCGTTTTCGGATTCAGCGGTGCAAAATTGTCTTAAATCAGTTGCAAAAACACAGACAACTTACAAAAAAATTATTTTTGTTATGTTGTGCTATTGGTTCACTCCACAGACGTCGATAGTGGTAAGCTACTACTGTAGCCACAGCTGCCCTGGGGCAGACCGACGGAAACCTGGCTACCAATCCGCGCCAATGGCCTCTCTGACCACTACTGAACATTTAAATCTAGTAAATTTGTGATTTTTTTCTCATTAATTTGCTATTTTTTTTGGTAAATTTTTACTTTTTTCTCATAAATTCGTAACTTTTTTGTGTAATTTTGCATCTGGTATAAGGATTACTGAAACCTGCTCTCCCACGTTAAACCCAGGTGGGAAAAAAGGTTACCCGTTGACCTGCACCACAGATCAAGTCCATGTGTCCATGTGGGCAAACACAGATGGGGCCAACACGGAACCCACCGACAAACCCACATGGAACCCGTAAAACAGCCCAGGTTGAGCCTTTGGTGGGGCCCACATTGACATGCTGGCTGGCTGGTAACACTCTTTGGTACATTTTCTGTTTTTTTTAAACATCAGATTTTGTAACAGTTCAGCTCGCTGTTTGCACTGTTGAGCTTTGGCGGGAAAGCAACAATGTGGAATGTCTCCTGAATGTGCAGGAAGAGCCACGTCAATACTTCTCAACCCCCCCGTGCACTCCCGCTGTCTTTCTCAGAAGTCTATATGAAAAATCAACACTGAAGTCATTTCTTTTAAACTGAGACTCCAGTTTTCCCATGGTGATGTGACAAAAACACCGCGACCTTGCTACAAATGTGATACGGTGATAAATGATTCATGCACGAGTGGAAATTCAAAGGACACCCACGCACGCGCAGAGGAAACATACAGAAGTTAATCAACAGCACACGAACAGAGATCAGAGGCGTGTTGAATATGCATTGATGTGTCTGTTTCATCTGTCACCTGCTGCTTTCAACTCTCCGCATCGCCGTGCACAAATCTAGCAGAACTTCAAAAAAAGGCAGAACTTTAATTCAGTTTTTCTTGTCTTAACTGCATTCTTCCTTTACTCCATCACATATCTGAGGAGTGCATGGAAGAAGGAGTTAGACACGTAAACCCTAGACTGAGAAGTAATCTTTATGTTTACCCCTCTATAATTTTGAGTTGAAAGATTTACATTATTTAGGTTTTCAAATTTACAAGAAAAGTTCCAAATTGATGTGAAAAAAAATCTCCAAATAAATGAGAAAAAAGGTGCAAATATACATGAAAAGGTTGGAATATAATGAAAGTAGGAAAATTTACTTTTTTCCAGTAGTTATATATATTTTCTCATAATTTAATTTTTTAAAATAAATTTGCAACCTTTATCTCAAAAATCAGCATTTTTTTCTGTAAATTTGCAACCTTTTCTCATCAATTTGCAACTTTTTCTTCAAAAATGTGAATTTTTTTCTTGTAAACTTGTAACTTTTTCCTATAACTTTTCAACTTTCTTTGCCATAGGTTTGCAGTTTTTCCCTCAAAAATCTGTGACTTTTTCTCATAGTTTTGCAACTTTTTTCCTGTAAATTTTTTAGCTTTTTGTGTCATAAATTTGCAACATTTGTCATCATAATAAAAGATATACATAATTTAAACCTTTATTCAGACTCATAGGTCAAGTTAAAAACAAACATATAAAGAAGAAAAAAAATACACAGAATTCACAAACAAGTGTACCAGTGCCTCCACAGCAGGGACTGATAACACGTGGTACTAAATCTTAACCCTGTAAAAGAAAAAAATATTTTATTTTCAGAGGCATTAAGCATACAAATAAGTTTAAACATAAGGTTCCTTAAAATGGCTCAAAAAGTTCCAATTCCTGCAGCCACAAAGAGCTCCCTGCACTCGACCAGCTAGGCCTCTTCAGTAACAGTCTAAGGGCTTCATTATAGGCAACTTGAAGCCTCCTCAGACTCTCTGCCTTGTAACTGGCCCATAAATGTGCAGAATATATGGGTGTACAGTGTGCTCTGAAAAGAGACAACTTAATAACCTCACCTGAGCATACACTAAACCTCCGACACAGAATGTTAGCTCGTGCGTACAACTAACGCCACTGTCTGCAAATATCTTCATCATCAGTCATTTGGTCAGTGATGATATGTCCAAGATATCTGGTCTTATTACAGACTGGCAGAACATTCCCTGATAATTTAAAATCAGGAAATGTTAAACATGTGTCCTCCTTGGTTCTACATGTCATGATAGCATTTTTGTAGCATTATATCGGATGTCATGTTCCAAACCAAACACAGAACAGACAGAAGCTGCTGAAGACCAGCACTACTTGGACTAAAAATCACAAGATTGTCAGCATGCATAATATAATTTACAAGAGTGCTACCAATCATGCATCCAGTTTTACAAGCTCTTCGTGACCCAGACAGATCATCAACATGAAAATTAAAAAGCGATGGATTCAAAATTGCCCCGTCTGACTCCATTGCTAACCCCAAATGGGTCTGAAATACAATTGCTCCATTTAACCCTCATAAATTTATAACTTTTTACCGTATAAATTTGCAACATTTTTCAAATAAATTTACAACTTTTTTCCTGTAAAATTTCATTTTTTTTTTCTCATCAATGTAATTTTCGAATAAAAATTTGCAACCTTTTTCCTTAAAAAAAAATATTTGTTTTTCCATAAATTTACAACTTTTTTTCTTATAAGTTTGCAACACTCATCTGGATGCCGGTTCCTGTAAGGTGAGGATGCACAGGTAAAGGCTCCCAGTTCGTTTCTTGCTTAAAACTCAGTTTAGAGCTAGCGTTTTGAGCTGTTTTTTTTGTTTTGTTTTTTTTTTTTTTGTTACTACCGCTGGAGAATAAACCTGCTTGTGCGAAAAAAGAGAAATTGCCAGTCTCATAACTTAATATTGTAGTGGCTGGTGAAGCAATCAGGCCCCTCATGCTCAGGGAGAACAAAGGGATTTCTCCCACGTGTTTTGTTTTGTTTTTTGTTTCTTATGATCTCAATCAACGTACATCGGCCGGGATCATGGGTCCCAAGAAAGCTCAGCAGACTGAGGAGGTGGATGACATTAAAAAAGCGCTGGACTTCTTGGCTGAAGAGATTTCTGCTGTTAAGCTGCAGCAAAGAAATATCCTGGACCTGATTGAGGAGGTGAAAGCACTGCGGATCCAGAACGCTGAGAAGGACAAGAGGCTGGCGTATCTGGAGAGCAGAGTGTCGGAACTGGAGCAGAACACCCGGGTGAACGACGTGATCATCACGGAGCTCCACATTAAACCCCGATCATACGCGCGAGCGGTGGCCGCAGACAGCGGAGGGAGGCTCGACGCGCTGGAAGAGGAATCCACGGAGCAACAAGTGGCGGCCTTCATGCAGTCCAAAGGAATCCAGCTGGACTGTAACACCATTGAGACCTGCCACCCTCTGCCCAGGAAAAACGATGACAAACCGGCTGTGATCATGAGGTTTGTGAACAGAAAACACAAGACCGCGCTGCTAAAACAAGGTAGGAAACTGAAAGGAACAAACATTTACATAAATGTGCACCTCACAAAAGAAAACGCAGAAATAGCCAGAAAAGCAAGATACATGAGAAAGCAGAAAAAGATTCAAAACACCTGGACATCAAACTGTAAAACATACATCAAATTAAATGTATCACCTGAAGAAGCCAAGGACATTAACATCCGTAATATTATGGAACTGGACAAATATCAATGAATGTTATGAACTGGAGTCGACAGCAACAACAGACAATTGTAGGACACTGAAGGGTTATACTCATCTGCTACAAGACATTTAACAACATGAAACAAAAGATCAACAAACAGGAACAACAGGAACTGAAAGTTTTTGAATATACAGATCACAACCCACAGGACGTATAATATGACATAGACCCTGATAATAATTTATTTAGCTCCATCAATAATGACTGTAGTTACTACACGGATGAACAGTTTAACACAATGGTCACATCTGATTTTAATATTTCTATGATCCACTTCAACAGCAGAAGTCTCTATGCCGACTTTAATAACATTAAAGATTATTTACATCAGTTTAAAGAGCCATTCAATATTGTGGCAATATCAGAGACGTGGCTCAGTGAAGAGAAAGGAGTGGATTTTACCATGGATGGCTATGAATTAAATTATATAAAAAGAAAAGTGAAAAAAGGAGGAGGAGTTGCAATTTATGTTGACAAGAGCTTGAAATACAAGGTTGTTGAAAATCTGTCAGTAACTGTGGATGATTTATTTGAATGTATTACAATAGAAATCTGTCTGGACAATGTGAAGAATGTAGTAGTGAGCTGTGTATATAGAACACCTGGATCAAACATTGACTTATTTAAGGACTGGATGGAAAAAATGTATGCAAAACTAACTCATAAAGTTATGTTCATCTGTGAGGATTTCAATATAGATCTGATGAACTCAAAACAACATAGTTTGACAGAAGAATTTATCAACACAATGTACAGTATGGGCTTACATCCAACAATTACCGGACCTAGCAGAATCACGTCACACAGTGCCACACTAATAGATAACATATTCACAAACATTATGGAAAATAATATCAGGAGTGGGCTTTTATTGAATGATATCAGTGACCACCTGCCGATTTTTGTTGTCTATCAATGTGATTATAGGAAGAAAAAGTATACCAAAAATATTAAATATAAAAGAATAAGAACCAAAGAATCAATGTATTTACTGACAAAGGAATTATTAATACAAGTTTGGAAGATAGTTTATGATGAAAATGATATAAATAAAGCATATGATAAATTTTTACAAATATTTCAATCATTGTACAATAAAAACTGTCCTATAAAACAATACAGTGACAGACAACAACAAAAAAAATATTCCTTGGGTCACCAAGGGGTTAATAAATGCATGTAAAAAGAAGAATACATTATATAAACAATTCGTTAAATGCAAAATGGTGGAAGCTGAGATCAAATATAAAAGATATAAAAATAAGCTTACTCATATAATGAGGACCTGTAAGAAAGAATATTACAACAGAATATTAGAGGATAACAAAAATACCTTGAGGAATATGGCAAGTACTCAATGGGATTATTAGTAATCAACCTAAGAATGATAATTATCCAGATTATTTTATTGAAAATGGCAATTTGATAAATAATATGGATGATGTGGTCAGTAGTTTCAATAAGTTTTTTGTAAACGTTGGTCCTGAATTAGCAAAATCAATAGTGACAGCAGAAACAAACAACAGCGGTTCTGTAAATGAAATAGAAGATAGAAATCCAAACACAATCTTTTTGGGTGCAGTTACTGAAAAGGAAATTATCGAGACTGTGAGTAAATTTAAGAACAAAAAATCAACGGACTGGAATGAAACTGACATGACAATAGTGAAAAAAGTAATTGAAGGAATTGTTAAGCCACTCACCCCCATCTGTAACCTGTCATTTCAAACTGGTAAATTTCCAGACAAAATGAAAATAGCAAAAGTAATACCTCTATATAAAACAGGAGACAGTCATTCTTTCACAAATTACAGGCCAGTCTCTTTACTCTCACAATTCTCCAAAATACTTGAAAAAATCTTCACTAAGAGACTGGATGATTTCTTTGAAAAACACAACCTCCTTACAGACAGCCAGTATGGTTTTAGAGCAGATAAATCTACATCTTTGGCACTGATCGAACTTATAGAAGAAATTACTAGTTGTATAGATAAAAAAAAGGTTGCTGTAGGAGTATTTATAGATTTAAAGAAAGCTTTTGACATCATTGACCACAGAATACTACTAAGGAAACTGGAAAGGTATGGGATAAGAGGGGTAGGACTGAGTTGGGTGGAAAGTTATTTAAGTAACAGACAACAATTTGTACAAATTGGTGAGCACAAAACACCCTTCATGGACATCACTTGTGGTGTGCCCCAGGGGTCAGTTTTGGGACCCAAACTCTTTATTTTGTATATAAATGACAGATGCCAAGTATCAAAAATTCTGAAATTTATTTTGTTTGCGGATGACACAAATATCCTTTGCACTGGTGAGAATTTGCAGCAGGTTTTAGAGGTGGTCACAACTGAAATGAAAAAGTTAACGCAGTGGTTCAACAAAAATAAATTATCTCTAAATCTAAAAAAACCCAAAGATTATGTTGTTTGGAAATTATAAAATAAATCATGAAATAATGGTAACGATAGATGATACCAGAATAGAAACAGTACAGGAAAATAAGTTTCTGGGGGTGACGCTAGACAATAAAATCTGCTGGAAACCTCACATCAGTCACATCCGGGCCAAGTTAGCAAAATGTATAGGGATACTGGGGAAGACAAGACACATCTTGGATTATAAATCATTGGTCTTACTGTACAATTCACTGTTTCTACCTTAACTACTGTGTAGAAGTCTGGGGAAACACCTATAAGACCAACCTACAGTCAATATGCACATTACAAAAAAGAGCTATAAGGATAATAAATAATGTAGGATATAGAGACCATACCAATTTGTTGTTTTTAAAGTCACATGTCAAAGTTCATCGATTTAGTTAAATTTAAGACAGCACAAGTAATGTACAGGGCAATTAATAATCAACTCCCAACTAATATACAAAAAATATTTAAAAAAGAGACAATGATCATAATTTGAAAGGAGACTTAAACTTTACAAAACACAAGATACGAACAACCAAGAAAAGTATGTGCTTATCTGTCTGTAGGGTGGATTTGTGGAACAGTCTAGAGCCGGAACTGAAACTATGTACAAACAGAATTCAATTCAAAAAGAGGTATAAACATTATTTGCTGAAAGGATATATGTTAGAAGGGTAGTATTTATATGTACGATTCACTATGCTCACTCTGGGACATTATGGGACACTATGGAATGGTGGGTGGGACAGCACTGTGTATATCTGTGTTGTTTGAGGCTGGTTTTGATGTATGGACATCAATGTATGTTAGGATGGATGGGTGTTAATGTTATGTAAAAAATACAGTAAATTGTTTACTTGGGGTCTTAAAGGTGGTAATTTGTATATAATTCACATGGGTGTATTTATGGAAAAGAGGAGATGGAATTAATAAGTGTTCACTTTTTCCTTCTCCCTTTCGAACACTGTATACTGTTACTTTATTGCATTTGTCATTTGTTTTGTTTTTGTTATACTTTTTTGTTCGAAATAAAGTATCTATCTAATTAAACTGTAATTTGCAACTTTTATAATTGTTAAATTTGAATCTTTTATCCTATTTATTTTGCACCTTTATTCTTGCAAAGTTGTCCCTGATTCACATTTACATGTTTGTATATCATGTTAAATTGGTGAATACTGGGCATCCTGCTCGTTAAAAATAATAAATCACCAACTGGTTTTATCTGATCCAGATTCAGACACATTTAGAATCCTTAGAAAGCTGTGACGGTGACAAACAGTTTAACTTCCATTAAGGACAACATTCATTTCTATGAGAACCGGGCTGCCTTTTCAGCAGTTGAATAATGTGTTTTCATTTCTCTGGTTACCCCATCCAGACCTGCAGGCCTTCTCCTGTTTAAGCTTCAGCGTTCAGGCATTGAGATTGCTGAGTATTATCTTATCACCCAGGTGTTACTGCTGATTTATTTTACATTTACCTACCTGTCTCCTTCATTCACCGTGCTCTGTGGCTGAGGGTAAATGTGGTCATTCAGGCAGACGGAGAATCTTCCCCGGCCCCTCGCCACGCTCCTCCAGGCTACTGTGTCAGTCCTTCTAATGAGGCCGGCGTGTGTGTGTGTGTCTGCTGCAGGAAAGGTCATGTCTCCCTTAAGGCCGACACAGTAATCAGACTGTTTCCAGCAGATAATAAGACAACAGCAATACACGGCCACAAAAGGCCCACCTGGGGGGACATTTAGAGGACGGAATTGAACCCCCGGGTCTGAGCACTGATTGGCAGCTTACTCGGGTCCCTCCACTATACAGCCCTGATTCAGTCCCGGCAGCAATGCAGTACAGTCGAGGGTTGCTGAGGCTTACAGCTGCTTTTAATGCACATATACTCTTATCATCTGTGGACATCTGCCCTTGATCATGTTTTCATTATCATCAAGTGTGGAAGTTTAAAATGCTCTTTAGGTTTCATTATTCATCCCCCAATAGATCAACACCTGATAGTGGTGGTGGGGTTTGTGTGCTCCAATGATCCCAGGAGCTGTATTGTCTCCCATCTTGCCCCCGGTAGGATCTCACAGGCAAAATTGGTTCTGGTTGAAAAGCCCGACCAGGAACAATTCATTATTTTCACTTTTACTGACTTTTTCTTAATTCAGGTCAATACTTGGTTAGGTAGTGATTGTGGAATTACTTTGAACATGCTACGTTAAAGTTGTAGCCTACTTGTTCTTATGCAACACAATTTGACAACATTATTAATGTCACAGAGCAGGGTGACACATTTCTGTTCTCATGACTAGTGTTGTATTCAAGACCTCATCAACACCAGAATGCTCCAAGACAAAGGCAAAGATAAGAGGTCAAGGTCAAGTCCAGGCCAAGTCAAGACCAAGCCTTACATATACAGTGGTCTTGGTCTCAACCTGGTTCCTTCTTGACTTGGTCTCGACCCCTTAAAGTCTTGGTCTTTCTGCACTCTAGTACGATTTAGTAGAATCTCCCAGGGCAAATTGGTTGTGGTTGACAAGCCAGACTAGGAACAGTCCAATAGATTTGCATGAAAATTATAAAAATAAAGACCCTGAGTGTCTGCCTGGTGTAGGGTTCCTCCCTGAAGCCAGGCCTTAGACAGGCTTTAAAGCAAGCTCCCGTAGGCTGGGTCTCGGCCCATGGAGTCATGGTGGTCTGGTCTTAGGTGGATCAGGCACCATTTGAAGACAGAGGCCTAGCGGTGTGGCCCCTGGCTTCCTGATCGGGCTGTTGGGATGCAGTTGGGCATCTGATGAGGATGCCTCCTGGATGGCTACCAAGTGAGGTGTTCTGGACACATCCCACTGAGAGGAGACCTCAGGGCAGACCCAGGACACACTGGAGAGACTCAGTGATGTGCAGTCAAGGGAGGCAGGTGAGGCAGAGCCGCACCAGTCATCATGAAAAATAAAAAATAAATGATAGATAAATATTATAATTTGTCCTCTGATCTGTTTTGTAGTTCTAAATGTAATTTCTGAATGATTTTAATCATTTCAATAGTTTTTATATTTAAAATTGATGAATCTGTGTATTTCCTGTTCAAATTCAGAGGCGAAGTGATGCAGCAGTAAAAGGAGCATCAAATGGTTCTGCAATCGTTCAGTGCAAACTGGATTGAGCTCGTGCCAATATGTGCATTCCAGTTGTCATCTCTCTGTATGTCACCACAACAGTTTGTATTCACTTTTACTGTGTGTCCTCACTTTCTATAGTCTAGATAATGTCCTTCACATGTGTTTATATTTAGTCTTCCTAATCTGATATAAAACCTTAGTTAAAAATCACAGTCAGAGGCTGCGCAGTACCGTTGGCCCAAGGGGGTCCGCGGGTGTAGGGATGTGGAGGGGTGACATTTTTTTAACAAATTCACAACAATTTTTGTCCAGAAGGATAGGAAAATTTGCTTCATTTATAAGTAAAAATAAGACCATGCATGCAAAGTTGTTGTAAATACTTGAATTTTTAATGTGTAAATCGTGGAGCTGCAGCACACACACACACACACACAGATTCAGCTCTCTGAGCCACTATGATTGTTTTTATGTTCTTTCTTGGGCAGAAACAAAGTATAATGAATTTTGTGCCCCAAAAATGTTTTTGTAAAAATAACTTGTATAACCAAAGGTCTTTACACAAACACAAAGCTATGAAATGAAAACAATGACTTTTCTGTAAGAGGTAAATTAATTAAATACCTTACACTTGTTTTGATAAAATTATTTATAAAATCTGATTTTAAAAATGTAAAATTAGCAGATTATAAAACCATGCAAGATTTCAGCTGCATGTTGAATTTAAGATTAATCCATATATTTGTAAATCTAACTCTGAAAGCGTCAGTGACTCACCATCCGTGAACATCACCACACATCACTGGAGAGACTGTCTCTGTTGGCCTAGGAATACCTTGGTGTCCTCCCTGAAGAGCTGGAGGAGGTGGCTGGGGAGAGGGACGTCTGCTTAGCCTGCTGCCTCCGTGACCTGGGTTCTCATGTACAAACGGTGTGCACGCACAAAAACACTCCGTACTCTGATTTTCACGCACAAATTGGGATGTATAAAAACAAACGTGACTTGAGAATGTGCGGGCCGAGCCGTAAAGTTTCCACCTGCCATGAGAAGTTGTGTCTATTCGCAAAATTGTGTTTGACTCTATCAGGTGGGTCTGTAAAACTACAAAACAACTGAAACTCACAGAATGTTAAAATAATATTTCCACTTCAGTTAAAATGCTTTGTCTATGAATTAAAATTCTGTGAAATACATGACTATTATTACGTGATTTATCTCCATAACTCGGCTCATTAAGCACAGTGAAACTCCTATGAATTGACCTGCCTCACTCATGGACCAGCCAGCGCTGCTGTTAACTGGATCCTGCTTCTATAAATGTGTCATTTTGGCCTGAAGAAAAAAGGAGAGATCCTCTGGATTAATGTTGAATAAAAGGAGGACCATGGGGAGTTCCGGGCTGCAATTACCCTGATTTCCAGGGACCCTTAACGGATTCCCCCTCTGACATTTCTGCCTCCTCAGACCTTAGGAAGTGGGTCAGGGGAAACTGTTATGACACCTGTTGTCTTCAAGTCATTTTTACTCGAAGACAACAGGAGAATCCCCAGCGCAATATGTGCTGTACCTTGGAGGTTATAATTTGGAAATAAAAGGCCTTTATATTGCACAACTCCATGTTCCTCCTGGCTTTCGTGCATAATTTGGATTCTGACACAGATCTGGTTTGTAACTTGTATATATTCAGCTGTAAGATAGGAGTGGTATTCAGTGGTCTTTATTTACTTTGTTTATTTTACCCAGTAACATTACCTCTGTCTATACGGATTACCGAGGGCTTTCTTTGACAGCTTTTTATTCCCATGTGTCAGCAGCCCCCACCACCACCGCGTCACCCCAGCAACACTGTCATTGAGTAGTGGTCAGTCTACTGACTTTAACTTTAATGGCAGACCATATTATTTTATTACATAATAAAGTATTTTTTCTGACCTCCTCCTCTGCTATCAACACCTCAGCCTGACACTGCATTAATTTATTATTTTTTAATGTTGCACAGGACTGACAATCATAGTTTGACAGAGGAGTGACAGAAGGGGCATTTTTCTTCATTTACATAGTCATTAGTGGGAGGAACTGAGGCGGAGTAAAGAGATCATGAACATGCATTGGTTTTCACCTGAGGTGGGATGTATAATGAAAAGGAGCAGAGAATCGGACGTGCGCACAGTTTTATAAATCTGAAAATTTTTGTGTGCACATACTTTCAAATTTTGTGTGTATGCCATCTTTCAGTATGAAAGCTGTGTAATCCTTTATACATGAGGCCCCAGGACGTCCAGACAAGCAGTAGAAGATGAATGGATGGATGGATGGATCTTTTGGTTTGAGTATTCATACTATTTCTGACAAATGCTAGAACCATCTACATTGTAAGGCTGGAGCCTTATAATTACTATTATTATTAGTGTTGCTTTTGTTTATTTTAGCAAGGACTGTCTTCTGGCTGTTTTCATTTGGTTGTGTTTCAGTCTTATTTCAGTTTTACCAAGAAAATAAGTGGAAATATTATGTTTTACAGAATACACATGATATGTGTAGTGTGTGAATTGGGGGGTGGGGGGTGGGTATTGGAGTTCGCCGTAGCCAGCGTCAGTACGTAGGTGATGGTTGATGCTGGGCGGCACCACCATTTTGTATATAGTCAAGTGTAAATAATAAAGAGTTTGTTATTCGGTGTAAAACAGCTCACGGCTTGCTAATTTCAGACATAATAAATGGCAACGAGGGAAAAACCCTCACTCATGGAGCCAGTGACACCTTTCCTCACTTCACAGGGAGAACAACTGATCCCATGGCACCGCTGGTTCGACATGCTTGTAAATTTTATTGTCATGGGTGGCCTGGGTAACGATGATCACCAGAAGCTAAGGAATGTGCTGGCTCTCAGTCTAGGTGAAAAAGGGAGGCATGTGCTCTGCACTCTGGGCCAAGCGGACTCATTCAGTGAACGTGTGGTTCTGATGGAGAAATATAGTGATGTGAGCAATGTTACAGTCCCAATAATCGTCTTCTTCCACCTCAAATAGCACGTGGGTGAGTCAACCCAAAGTTTTGCCATGGAGCTCCGAATCTTAGCAAGCATATGCGCCTTCGGGCCTTTAGAAGATGAGCTAACCAGTGACAAGCTAGCAGAAGGCATGAGCAACAATTGACTAAGAGAAGAGCTAATGCAAACAATGAACAATCTCAAGCTAAGCCAAGTCGTGAGAATGGTGACACAATTGGAGGCAGCCACCCAGCTAGCGGAACAGCTAATGACACCTAGCCAACAGGTCCCTCAACCGACTCCGCAGGAGTAGGCTGTTAGTAACACCATTAACCACCCCAAACACACACAACCACGGGGCAACATGAAGTGGCCGAGCAGAAGAAAAAGAACCCATCTCAATTGTCATTCAGTCTATACAGCCAATCATGTACAGTAGAATGAAATTCCGTTTCTCCTATCTACAGTGTTAATCACATGTAAAATCAGAGGGGTCGCTGCCATGCAAGGCACCGCCAGAAACAACTTCTTCTTCCCCCATTCTATTACGCTGACCACCAAGCTAGAAGGTGGGAAGTACCATGTTTATATGGTCTTTGGTATGACTCGGCTGGGACTTGAACCCCCAACCTCCCTGTCGTGGGACAGATGCTCTATCAACTAGGCCACCACTCCGGTGACAGAACACGGACCAAAGCAGGTGAGTGACCATTGTGTATCGACTGCGGTTCATCTAAACACCGAGCCCGCTCACCCACTAGAAGGAAGAAATGTTACCGCTGCAAACATGTTAACCACTTTTCCAAGGTCTGCCACTCAAGCCCCGTGAAAAACAAAGTCTGCCAACTGGACCCATCCACGGTCTGCACAGTATGCGCTAGGAATTGGCCGCTTAAATGGCACACCATCCAACTGGACAGCATCGATGTTCCGCTTTTATTGGACTCAGGTGCTTCACAGTCCCTACTAAATGTAGCCACAGTCAGAAAGCTCTTCCCCAAAAAGACCATTACGGCGAACACAGACGATCTGTTCGGATATGGGTACGTCAAGATCAGCATGGTAGGGACAATTGACCTTTCAGTGACCAGCAGCCCAAAAACAATCCCATTGTTCACCTTTCGGGTGATGCACCAGAGTGCTAACCTGCTGGGAATTGACCTGTTAGGTGAGTTGGGGTTTTCCATCACAGACCCACTGGGTTCCGGGATCCTAATGGTCTCGTCATCCTGGCAGTGCCAGCACTCTTTACGGGACTAGGGATTTCGAACATCATTGTGGCAAAGAAAAGTTGGGTGCTATATGTAGCATCATCTCACTTTGGCTCAGCAACAATTATTCTTCTGCTTAAGGACATTTTTGTTTCATCCAGGAATAACGTAAAGAAATGGATTTTCTTCCTCCAGGCCACAGCTGAAATCCCCTTTCTTTTGTTAAAACCAGCCTAAGGAATTTCCCCAATATCCGGCTTCACTTTTATTGCCTCCATAAAACCTACACAGATCCACGACTCAGTTAATTTCCTTAAACTCTGGAAACGCTGGATTTAAACAACTTTAAAGTACATTATTACAAACTCAATTCTAAACCTTCATTCTTTTCAGAACTATGAAAATGCAGATGGACTCTGATGTTTTTGATGTGGAAAATATGTGTGAAATGCATTAATCTGTGATTTTATATATATGCATGCTAATGTTTATATGAATGTTTATTCCTGCATGTTGATTTAGAAGCACTGCTTATAATTTATACTAATCACTAAAGTTATCTTAGTTTAATACATAAAGGGAAATATTAACTTCCAGTATGTATGAGTTTTGCCTCGATATCACATGTGACTCCAACAGCCAATCTCTGCATGACAACTCTTCACCCCAAAGGACTCCGAACAATAGACTGTTTGTTCATTGGACTAAAAGTTCATCGAGCCCGCCCACGAAGGACGCTCATTGGCTGAGATTCCGGTCAGGCCGGAATCCCGCGAAACTCAACAGAGCTTATAAAAAGGAGAGAGACTCCGGCTTCAGCCTCTTTTTCATCAGCCTTTCTTCTGCTCCGGACACTCTTAGCAGATCCTCTGTCCGGCTCGCCTCTCCCTTTTTTTCCCCCGGATTTCTTTCCGGCTGCTCGCTTTTTTTCTGATCTCCTCCATTTGTCTACACACAGCAAGGAAGAACAAAGGACTTCGACCATGTGTCGCTTTTCTGAACACAGAGCAGATAACTCGTAATTTATGTAACTTTGTATTTTCTTTCTCTCTTAAATGCCTAGGAATTCCTATTTCTTTGAGCTCAATTCTTAATCGGAGTTAAACTCCAATTTTTATTCATCACTTTTTCTTTGTTAAACTTTCTGTAAAACCACTGTTTGTTTAATTTCAAGGTAAACTTTAATCTTGACTTTATTTTTATAATATTTTTCTTGACCAAGCACCCACCAGAAACTATTTTTATCTAAAGTCCGAAAGTTTCTTTTCTAATTTGAAATCGGATTAGATATCTTTTAATTATTATCGAAGACCTCTGCAGCCGTTTGTCTACCCGGAAGAAAAGACGCAGCTGTCCATCACACGCTGAAGAAGCATCGGCACCATCTGGCTAGGACCCGTTTCAACTGTGGGTCATACAGCCCAGAATCCAGCCTCCTTCGACCGCTTGAATCTAAAGGTCGAACTGTGGACCCTGAAATATCTGCGGGCAGATATTTCCCCTAACATCCACGAAATCTTGGGCTGAGGATGAAGGCCGAGGATCACGTGAGCTGCAAACTTTTAATTCAACTGCTGAATAAACTTCTGAGGTTCGGTAATAATTTGTATATCTAATCAGATGCAAATTAAGAAGCCCTTAACATAACTCTTCTTTTCATTAAAATTCCGTTTTTATTTTCTTAAGATTAATTTAGGACTTTTTCATAATTAATAAACTTTCTCCATAAATTTGCGTTGTTTTTAATAATCTGTTAACTCAAACTGATAGAAATTCGTTTCTCAGTTTAACCCTGGTTCCGAAAATATTGACATTGTTAATCTATCATTTACAAGATTGATTTTATGATTAAGGAAATTACTACCATATCTGTTAATCATTTCGTTTAATAAATATTTAAAAATGAGAGAAGTTGTGGGGAATTTATTTCATTCTGAGTCTGTTTCAAGCCCAGGTATCGAATTCACGGAAAATTTTTGAGACTGATTATTGATTAATTTATTGAGTGATCAAACAGGTATAAAGTGAAATTAAAGATCAAATTGCTTCTTAAAGATAGAAGCTGGTGCCCCTTACGAGTGTTATTAACTTTTCTGATGTATATGAAATGAGATTTGAGCTCAGATTCCAATACATCAATATAAATTAAATAATTCATACCTGATCATATTTATTATTTATTAATATTCCATATTTCCGTTACATATATGACCATGCATCGACCTCCGGATGGTTAACAAGGCAATCATCCCGGAGAAATATCCCCTGCCCACATTGGAGGAACTAATGGCAACCTTCAGCTGTAAAAAAATTTTCTCGAAGCTGGACCTGCGTGAAGGCTACTTACAGGTACCACTCCACCCTGACGGCCACAACCTGATAGCTTTGTTACACACATGGGGGTTTTCAGATACACACGCATGCCCTTCGGCCTTAGCGCTGCCCCAAGCTGCTATCATAAAATTATGGCCATCATCCTCGCTTGCCTCGAGGGAGTAGTAGTGTATCTGGACGACATTGTGGTGCACGGTGCATCGCCAGCCTCCCACAACGCCAGCCTCGAGAAGGTCATGGAGGTACTGACAAGCCACGGTATCACACTCAATGAAGAAGAAATGCATTTTTGCAGCTGAGACTATTGAGTTTATGGAGTTTTGGCTGACTGCTGAGGGCCTGAGCCCCCTGCATTCAAACGTGGAAGTGGTCCTGTAGCTACCCGAGCCTACAACCCCCGCACAAATCTTGTTTTTTCTGGGCATGGATAATTTCTACGGACACTTCATCCCTCGATACTCCGAAACAATAGAACCACTGTGCATCTTCCTGAAACAGGACACGCCGTGGGAGGGACTCCGGCATGCTCAGCGGCCATCGAACGACTGAAGTTACAATTCACCTCTGCACCTGTGCTGGCCCACTTCAACCTACAGAGCCCTACCTTTGTGACATGCAATGCATCCAGCTCTGTAGTAGGAGCCTTCCTGCCACAGCTTCAAGATGGAACAGAACGCCCAGTGGCAATCACGTCGAGGTCACTTACACCGGCCGAACAGAAGAATTCGTTGGGGGAGAGGGAGGCCCCGACATGCGTCTGGGTGTGCAAATGTTGGCACATATACCTGTGCACCAGTAGTTCCTGCTGGTAGCCTGTGACCTCCACTCAAAATGGCCGGAGGTGATGCCCATCGGCTTGGTCATGACCGACGTGGTCACAGACTTCCTCACCTCCCTCTTCACTCACTGGGGTGTACCGGACGCCGTTATGATGGACAACAGCCCACAATTCATCTCGGCGGGTTTTGAAGCGTTCATGGGTGAGAGAGGCATCAAACACTTAGACTGCATTCTACCATCCACAAAGAACGGGGTGGGGGTGGGGGGTAGAAAAATTCAACAAAACTCTAAAAAACAGGCTCAGAGCACACCTGGCAGATGTACTCTAATTCTCGGCTGCACTACAGAGTACCCTGCTGCACTATAGAGCAACACCTCATGCCACGACAGGCTGCTTGCTAGCAGTATTGGTGATGGGACATGAAATGTGCCTTTCCCTGGACTGTCTACAACTCCGAGAGGGAGCAGTTCCAGCAGATAAGCCATCACCGAGGGGGAGGATGGTGGAGCAGCAACGACGAATGAAACTAAGGTTTGACAGAAAATGCAGGGTGAGGCAGCCTGGACTTGTAGTGCTAGAGTGGGTCAGGGTCAGGTGACCTAACCGCACCCACAAGCTGCAGTCACTTTGGACAATGCCGTTGCAAATCACAGCACAGCTGGGTCCAGCCACATTCCGCCTCTCTGATGGGTCATGGTGGCACGCCAGCCGCCTCAGAAAATCTTCACCCACTCCAACCCCGGATCAGAGAATGGCTACGGACGTGATGGATCTAGTTTAGGATTTTGTCGATGTGGAACCTGCGAACCCCCAAGAGCTTTCACCTGAGCCAGCGGCAGTGCTGCAGCCTGAGTGACGCTTGACTAGAGTCCAGCAGAGACCCCGACATTTGAAGGACTTTATAGTGGACTTTTGATTAGTTAGGGCATGATTGGTGAAAAAGTGGCAGAATAACCCACTCCATCATGCGGGCACCCTGGCAGTCTACCCAGGTACTCAGTTAGTCATAATGTGTTTATGGTTTCCGTTTTTTCAAGGGGGGGGGGGCTAAATATAGTGTGTGAACTGGGGGAGATTTGGACATTGGGGCTCTCCATAGCCGGCTCCAGTACATAGGTGATGGATGACGCTGGGCGTTGCCACCATTTTTTATATAGTCAAGTGTAAATAATAAAGAGTTCATTGTTCGGTGTAAGATGGCTCACGGCTCACTTATTTCAGACATTATACTGTTGCCTCTGGGTCTGACAGCATAAGCCACTGTGGCTTTCCCTGTTCCAGCATGCATCGTTGATGATGTCCAGCGGGGGGGGGGGGGCAGTTCTTCACAAAAAATACATTTCTGCAGGAAATCGATGCCTGATTTGCTTTAGCAAAGACGTGAGTTAGTTAAGATTAAATTAGCAGTGTTTCTACCACAGGAACTTGGAACCAGTGCAGTGCTGAATCCGTTGTGTGAGTTTCCACTGAAGGGACCTCCTTTAGTAGCAATATCTTCAAGAACTTCTACAGGTCGATATAATTCCCTACCTTAGTGTAGGTACTTCAGAACATCCAGAAAAACTACTGAGTGAAGCCTGGGATTGACGTGGCACTGACTGGAAATAACTCAGAATTGTGAAGATGTCAACTAAATGACATCTAAATGACTGAGGAGCTCATTTAGCAGCAGACTATATCATCCCAGGTGCACAACCGAGAGGTTTCGCAGGTCCTTCCTACCAACGGCTGTCAGACTGTACAACCTAAGCAGAGCTGCTCGCAGAGATAGCAAAAAGACGTAACAAACTAATAGTTTTTTGAATGCAAAGATGCAATAGACTTACACAATGGTCCCCTCCGGCATACAACTAGGAAAATACCGGTCGCTATGGAGAGTGAGAATATGTATGGGCACATAATCATACCATGTAGGATAACTAAGTAGACGGTTGTGCTGTTTCATCCCATCTAGCAACAATGCTCTGCACTGTGTGTGTTTATATATTTACATATTTATTCCATCTAGCTACAATGCTCCGCACTGGGTGTGTTTATATTTATATATCTATATATTTATTCCATCTAGCTACAATGCTCCGCACTGTGTGTTTATATATCTACATATTATTCCATCTAGCTACATTGCTCCGTACTGTGGGTGTTTATATATTTACATATTTATTCCATCTAGCTACAATGCTCCGCACTGTGTGTTTACATATTCATATATTTATTCCATCCAGCTACAATGCTGTGCACTGTGTGTCTGTGTGTGTGTATATATATACGTATATACTGTATATTATAGTAATATGTACATATGTATATTAGCTGCTCTTGCTTGCTTGTTGTTTTTTCTTGCCTTCTGATTGTTGCTCTGAGTGTTGCTATCCCTGTGCTGTTGCAATCCTGGAATTTCCCCGTTGTGGGACTAATAAAGGCTTATCTTATCTTATCTTATCTTAAATTTAACAGAAGAGCATAACGAAGCTCATGGAGAAGGATATTTTGTTATTGCTGATGTGACACACTGCTGAATCTCTCTATGATGTCACAGTCAAAACTGTCACCAAAGGAAAAGTCACACAGTGATTACTCGACCTGTGGAGACCCATGGGTCTGCTGGGTTCTCAGAGGAATGAATACAGGAACAGACCTTTCCAAAGTTCCTGTCCCGTGTTTTACCCATAGTTCCTGCAATAGAAAGCTGTTTTCATGAAATACAGCTTGATAGATATTATACATAATGAAATGATGTTTATAATCCCCACTGGTGTTAAAATGGGAGAACAAAAAAAACCTGCTTGTTGACTGGTCAATAACTCCCTCTGCCTGTGGACGGAAGATCGACCGAAGAAAAAAAAGATAAACAGTTGAGTATAATGATTCTGACCTGGTTGTGATGAGAGCTCAAAGCTCTCTGCCCTTTCTCTCTTTGCCAAAAAAACCTCTTTGTAGTCATGGCAACCAGCAGCCTTCCACCCTGTTTGGCAGACTTAATCCACCTCTTTGGTGCTGCTGGGTTACTCCACTCATGTATTGATGTGTATGGTGACAAATTACCTGTCAGGGATGCAGTGAAATCATGAACTGGTGTTTCATTTCACTATTTGGGGGGAAGTGTGTGTGTGTGTGTGTGTGGGGGGGGGGGGGGGGTGGAGTGCGGATAAACAGAACATGCAAGATTTTGTAATGGGGAAAAATTCAAACCCTATAAAAGGTGGGGGAAAAAAACATCTCAATAAATGTATAAACATTATAAAACCTAAATAAAATAAAATGGGGTCATTGTGTAGACAAACAAAAAAGTTAACAATTACGTATAATCAAAATTTCACAAGGATCATTCTGAAGTTTAGTTGCAAATTGACATGAACAAAGTTGGAAATTTACAAAAAAATATCTAAAATTGCTGCAGATTAATGAGGAAAAAATGTTGCAAATTAACAAGTAAAAAGTTGAAAGTTTAAATGAAAAAGTAACAAATTTAAAAAAAAAATATTTTCAAATTTTACAAATTAAAAAAAAAAATTGAAAAATATTTTCAAATTTTCATGAAAAAACGCAAATTAACGAGAAAAAAGCTACAAATTAATGAGAAAAAGGTATAAATTTTCATCAAAAAGTTGCAAATTAACAAGGAAAATGTTGCAAGTTTACATGAAAAAAAGCTGCAAATAAGAAAATAATTTTAAAATTTGCAAGAAAGACATTGCAAATTTGTAAGAAAAAAAAAAATTGTAAATCTATAAAGAAAGTTGTAAATGTCTGTCACCACCCCCCCCAAAAAAAAAAAAGATTTGTTTTGCATGTATCTTTGGTGTTGGTGCTTAAAATGCATTTTATAAAATTTTGTAACATGATATAGAAGGTTAATGATATAATTGGGGGGGGGGCAATCTCTCGTTTTTCCAGGTTGGAGGGGATATGCCCCCCCCCCAGACACACACACACACACACACACACACACACACACACACACACACACACACACACACACACCTTGATTTATGCCTCTGAGTGAAATCTTCACTCTCCAGTCTACAGTGGAAGGCTGACTAGCACACGGACTGGATGGTGGGATGGTGGTTTTTATTTTTCTCAGATGGTTAAAGAACCACAGGTGTGTTGCAGCACTGAGTTCACTGTAGTTAATGTTCAGCATGGCAGTAATACCACAGTAGTCACCAGAGTGATAAAAGAGCTAGTTATGGGCCTGTTGAGTCTCAGACATATTGACAGTTCATTTTATGTCCTTAGACAACAGGAACCCAATAAGTACACTGCAACACATTTGTATGACCAAGTTTTAATCTTAATGGTATTTCATTGATGACAATAGATATTCCTACCAGCCATCAGTGCTGACAAATTATTACCTTTTGACCAGTCAGGAACCAGAAGATGCTGGTCAATGCTACACTGCAGTGGTACCAGATTTAGATACCCAGGGATAAGATACTCATTTAGTTATCTAAACACATTGCATGTTCTAACAGGTTCTAAGCAATAGTAGTGACAGAATAGGACTTAATGCAACTCTATGTAATATTTTCACCCTATAATAATGTTCCCAAAATCACTTTGATAGTACATCATACTTGACTTGATGAACATCACTTCCACCATAGCCATAGTGGACTTTCATCACCTACAAGAACACTACATAACTGCTGTTCCTGGTATGAATGCCGAAAAAGACTACAACTGACATGTCTTACAGCCTCAGTCCCACAGTTTTTGGGCTGCATCCAGTCATCCACTGAATGTCTTCGTGGATGGTCAGTGGACTGGAAGACTACAAAATTTACAGAACATGCAGAGTTGCAAGAAAATGCAGCTTACCTGCAACCAGTCAGACATTCATGGAGATTCTCAGTTTGTGCATTGTAGGATCAAAATGATACTTTTTTTAGGTTGCTGTAAGTGTCAGATGTTGTGTGACCTACGTACTCGGTTATCGCTTAGAACAGGTATGAGCAACATGTGAGATGAAGGGCCAGTATACTGCATATTTTCCTTCCAACCCCTCACTTCAACAAGTGATTTCAGTAAATTCATTGCCACTGATTGCTGATGATCAGTGAAAACATCTGTTTCAGTTGCTGAATGGAAAGAAAACCTGCAGGTTCTTGACCCTCCACAGCCAGGAGATCAACTGCTGGTTTAGTCAAAGCACAGTTGGCTTTGTGCACCAGATATTTTAGTAAGGACTGGGTGAAGTTGTAGTTTGGATCATAAACTAAATAATTTGGATAAAATTAGATCTGGACTTTGGGCTCTAAACTGTCGCCTGTTGGACATGTTTTTGGAAAAAACACAAGATCATACAAACTCTACACAGATGACACCAGGAAGTTTGAATCCAGAAGATTTTGGCTGTCAGGTGACTCTGCAAACCAGTAAATGACTGTACTGATATCTCTTGCTATCATTATGTCATGCTGTGTCAGTTCTTCTTTTGATTTTGTTCAACATTGGGTTTATTTTTCTTGTTTTATTTTTGAAATACTCTTGTGGTTAGTCCTTAGTTATGACTTTCAGTTTATGATTTGTTTGTTGCTCTGATTCCATTCCGTGTTTTGGTCATCTTTTGGGTATGTATGCTTCATAGTGATGGCAAAATAGAAACTGTGTTTTGGAACGTACCGGAACCTAGGCGGAACTTGTGATTCGAAACACTGTTCCGAGGTCTATATCAGAAGGACGGTGTCACGTCACTGTTCCATATCGTGTTCCATTCCGCCCCCAATTGTTTTGAAACGTCACAGTAGTTTTTGTTTCAGCAAGTGAATACAAATCCGTGTATGGTTCCTTCATTTGTAATTCCAATTCAAAATAAAATCAGAAAAACAAATTTTTGGTCTCATTTTTGTTTTGTCCTTTTCTAAACTTAGGTAGAAAAAAAATATATTATCAAATTTTTGGACATACATATGTTTAATTTTGCTCTTATTGTTTTATAGTCAAAACAAAAATATTAAGTTATTATTTTGGTTTATTATTTTGCGACACCGGAAGTGTTAGTATAGGTGATGAGTTTAATCAGTCATTTAAAGTGTCTAGTTTTATCTATGATGTCTGACCTCCATTACACAAAATTAAAATGCCTATTATATGAAAACTAGTGATGGCAAAGTCAAAACAGTGTTTTAGTGCGTACCAAAACCTAGGTGGAACTTCTGAATTGAATCAATATAAGCAATTGAATTGCAATATAAGCTGCAGCTTCAGCCATCACCCATTTCAGATAACTTATGTTGAACTGTACAATCAGAGGAGTTATTGTTTAATTTGACCTTGTTGGATTTTTTCCCCTTTGTTATATTATTCCGTTTCTTTTTAATCTTTACTTTTAATCTATCCGAAATAAATAAATAAAAATCATTGTTCCGAGGTCTGTATCAGAAAGAGGATGTCACGTGACTGTTCCATTTCGCGTTCCATTACGTCACCAACTGTTTTCAAACTTCACCGTTGTTTTATGCAGTGATTGTGTTATCCCATTTCTCAAATGGAATAATAAAATGCTGCCATTACATAATATTAAATTGCCTATTCTATGCACAATTTATGTATTACATAAATACTTTATATGTAAAATACTAATTTCTCGTGTCCTTGCCTGACTGGCTGCTGATTCATCAGCCCACATGCCTGAAACATTTCAAAGCTCCTCTGAAGTGCAGTTTGTTTGTGAAGTCTTGCCTCTCTGAGTGTCTTGTATTGAGCTGCTTTTGGATTTACATTATTTGGAAATGGATGGGGGTAGAAAGCATCCCAGGTCAGCTGTTTGGGATCACTATGACCTTCTTGAGGGAAAAAAAAGTTAAATGTGTGCACTGTATGCAACATCTTGCATTTTGTAACAATACAACAAGTAGGTAGAGACGCCTACGGACAAAACATCCTGACGCCTGCATTCCTAGCACAACACAACCGAGTGCTGATTCAAGCCATGGCCAGCGTAATGTTTATGGTATGTATTCATGTTCTTTTAATACACATATGAGTATACATTTATTATTTATACACCTTTATTATTATTTACAATAAATATAATTATGCATTTGATCACTAAAAGAAGCCATATTGTTGCACATTTACATATAGTTATATATTTTACATATAGTTACATATATTTACAATATATGAAGTTGCATGGCAGCATTCCCATAACTCAGTCTTTTTGTTGTTCCTTGACAGGAAGGCAAAAAGAACTGAATGTACACAAGCACCCCTAAAAACAGTGACTGATGTCTATTTTGTGAACAAGCACCCCCTACAAATACTAATTGAAAAAATATATATTTTCAGACAAATAATACTTGAAACCCAAACAAAACACGAAACGTTGAGATAAAGACCCCAAAACACTTGACTGGTTCAGTGTAGTATTATAACATTTGGCCACCAGATGTCGCTGTGGGGAGATGTTTCAAATGTTCCAAAACATCAATTCTTTTTCTGAATCAATTGTTCCAAATGATTTGATCTCTCGATTGTTCCATTTCTGCCATCACTAATGCTTCATTAAATTTGTGGGGTTTTTTAACCTCTGTTTCCTAAAGTCTGCTTGTCTCCTTTTTGCTTTTGTCTGTTCCTTTCCCTCATTAGTGTTACTCCCGTCACCTGCCCCAATGTGTTCAGCTGTTTCTCATCCCCTGATTGTTCTTCTTCCCTTTAGATTTCATTCTGTTTTGTGTCTCTCCCTTGTCATGTCATTTTACGTCCTTCCTTGTGTTCCTGGTCCAGTCAGTATTTATTATATTTAGTTTTCTGTTTAGTGCAGCATTTTGTTTGCATTTTCTTTGTGTTTAGTTGTTTTCCCGGCCCTCAAGCCTCTGTTTTGTTTTCTCATTGTTCAGTTTGTGTAGTTTTGTTTTTCTGGTCCGCATGTCTCATTAAGATTTCAGTTTTTCTTGTGTTTTAATTATTCTGGTCTTTATGCCTCAAGTTTTAGTTTTCTTAATTATTAAATAAAATCTCATTGTCCTGATTACCATCTGGATGTGGGTCCTCCCAAACCAGCATTCCCATGTGGGCCCCATCACTGGTTAAAGCTGGGTTGTCTTAGGGGTCCAATGTGGATTTGTCCTTGGACTCCATGGTGGCCCCATCTATGTTTGCACACATGGACTTTACTTATGTTTTCAACTTATTTTCTCATAAATTTGCTGTTTTCTTGTAAATGTCACTGTTTTCCATACATTTGATATATTTTTCTTGAAAATTGGAAACTATCAAAATTTTCAACTTTTTTTTACTGTAAATTTGCAACTTTCTCATAAATTTGGGATTTTTTCTTTCTTGTTAAAAAATTTCTTGCATATTTGCTAACTTTTTCTTGCAATTTTCAAACGTTCTTATAAATTTGGCATTTTTTTAACCATAATCTTTTTAACCAAACCCTTTTAAATTTGTGAATTTTTCCCAAAAATTTGCAACATTTTTCTTGTAGATTTGGAACTTTCTCAAAAATTTTTAACTTTTTTTTTAACTGTAAATTTGCAACTTCTTATAAATTTGAAGCTTTTTTCCTCAAATTTGCAATTTTTTTTTTCTTGTAAATCTGTGACTTTCCTCCTAATTTCAGCACTAGTGTCACTTAAACCTGCTCACCCACATTAAACCCATATGGGGCCCAGAGGGTTTAATGCAGGTAAGCAGAATACCTGTTTACCTGTGCTACAGGTAAAGTCCTGTGGGCAAACACAGATGTGGTCAACATGCAACCCGTGGACAAACCCTCATATAAGACAGCCCAGATTTAACCTATAGCGGGGCCCACATGTGCATGCTGGTTGCGTCCCTCCTTGCCTGTTTTGTATTCCATGGCACTTGCACCTGTACAGTATTTTGAAAACATCAGTTCTGTATTGTAGGTTAACAGCACCAGACAGATATGCTGGGTGAGCCTTCCCGTAATTTATGTAGACATGAACGTATGTAAATCTTTGTATTCGGTGGAATGTTGTGAACATGTGGGCGAGTGATGCTCTCAGATGTTGGTGTTGTCAACAGTAGAGGAGGGGTAGAAGCTGACGGGCTGTCAGGAACGAGTCACTTCTGAACCCATCACTTCAAACATCTTCTGAAGGCAGGTACTTCTGTAGACATGTTTTAAACTACTTCAACACCAAAACTTTAAAATAAACCTTCACATTAAACATATAGTAATATACAGTACAGCTCTTTCCCCCCCGAAAAATAAATTTAAATATGAGCTTCCAGTTATTGTACATAACTCAGAATCACACCACAGAAAATCAGAAATCTAGTGACATTATTAAAATAGTTCATTTAGAGTTTAAGCAAATTACTTTTCAAACAGTTTAAATATCATATTGTGGTCTATATTAACCATATATTCCATAACCTACATATGTTAAAGCATGTGGAAATGTTTGGTGATTGCATATGTAAAGAACTTCACACCTCTGAAAGGACAAAGGACTCTCACCCGCCGAGTGAAGAACAAAGACGTTCCCGGACGCGGCGGCGGAGACCGGAGGAGCCACCCTCACCCCCCAAGGCGAGGAGAGGAAATACCAGGACAATGGGGGGATTAAGATAATGAGGGATGTCAGCCTTTGTTATGCATGTCTTTTGTTGTGTGCATGTATATAACCAGTGAGTGGGAAAGATTCTGCCTCTTTTCCCTTCTGCCACTCTCTGCACCAGATGAGACTTGTTAGAAGAGCTGAATATTAAAGCTTTGCTTATAAACCAAATCGCCTCTTCATTTCCAAGCTCTTCTACACTGGTGACCTTGACGCGAGTATGGACCTGAGGCGTTCCCCTGCAATCGACTCATCCGCGGCGACCTAGGCAGACGCCAGCCGACACGCAGACGAGGGAGCAGATGGACAACTGTTCCCCCCGGCAGAAGAGATTGAGAGGGCTCAACCGAGCACCAGCACCGCCGCGAGAGCCGAGGCAAGGCACTCTCACCTGGCGGGCACAACAGTGATGGTGTGCACGAATGCCGTCGCTGTCCAGCTGCCAGACTTCTGGCAAGAAGACCCCGCCTCTTGGTTTCAGCAGGCTGAAGCCCAATTTGCACTGGCGGGCATCACGGCTGATGACACCAAATTTTATCACATCGTCTCCAAACTCGACGCCGCCACTTCGAAGTGTGTGCGGAGCATGATCCGGCGACCACCGGCCCGGGACAAATACGAGACGCTCAAAGCAACCATCGTGGCGAACTACGTCCCATCAGCAGAAGAGAGAGCCGAGAAGATCCTGGCTGTCTACGGCCACAGAGGGTGCAAACCGAAGGCCCTCATGGAGGATTTGTTACAGCTCAAAGAAGAGGACAGTGACAACTTCCTCTTCCAGTTTATTTTTCTCAGCACGCTACCACCACACATGAGAGGGACACTCGCCAGCATGAAATGCAGCAACCACCAAGACTTCCGCGTGCTGGCCAATGAAGCTCATCGGCTCGTCAACACCTGCAAGGAGCTGACACCCACAGCAGCATCCGCAGACCTCAAAGCTGACGCCCCGAGCCACGAGGAACCGCAACCCACGGAGCAGAACCAGCCCACGGTGACAGCGACACGGCCAAGACGTAACAGACGGAGCAATGTTTGTTATTACCACCACCGCTTCGCCGAGAAGGCTCACAAATGCGTTCCCCCCTGCAAATTTAAACGCCAAAGCCGAGAGCCGTTAACAGCAGCGGTTCTCGGCGAGAAAAACAAGCTGTTGTACGTGACGGATGGACACTTAGGCAAGCAGTTCCTCATCGATACAGGAGCCCAGCTGAGTTTCGTCATGCCCTCCCACGCAGATCGAGCCACGGGCACCCGGGGCAAAGGAGCCGTGGCAGCCAACGGCTCTAGCATCGACACGTTCGGCGAGAAGAGCCTGCACCTCCTCATCCACGGCCGCAGCTACAGATGGACATTTGTTGTAGCGGCGGTGAGTTTTAACTTATTAGGCGCAGATTTTTTGTGTGCACATGGGTTATTAGTGGATCTAGCAAATAGGCGCCTGGTTATTTTTTTTTTTTTTTTTTGTTACTTATTTGTACCCGTAGGTAGACTTGGTTTGCAGTCTGGTGACAAGCCACCGGCTGCTGGTCGCTGCGTGCGCGAGCGCCCTAAACCTACATGTTTTTGGTGTGCGGGAGGAAACCGGAGAAATCCCGGAGTAAACCCGTGCAACACGGGGAGAACATGCAAACTCCACACAGCTCACTGTTGGTCGGGGGCTGGGATCGAACCCACGATCTCATGATCCCCGCGGTCCCCCAGCCGAGGGTAAAACTGTGCTGCCACAGTGCTAAACCACTGCGCCACCGTGCAGCCCCAATGCACTGTCCTTTGCTTCTATTCCATGCTCAGCCTGAGTTTCTCCGCCACCTGTGCAGGCCAGCGTCACCACGGCAGGAGGTAAGTTTGAGCAACTCCTCACCCAATTTCCAGCACTCACAATCCCCAAATTCTCAGTCACTGTGGCTAAACACAGGGTTGAACACTTCATTCTCACAACGGGACCTCCTGTTTTTGCCAAAGCTCGCCGCTTAGAAGCGGCCAAGCTCAACATAGCACGGGACGAGTTTACAACTCTTGAAAAATTGGGCATTGTTAGACGCTCGAAGAGCCCCTGGGCCTCACCACTTCACATGGTTCCGAAATCTGACGGTTCTTGGAGACCGTGCGGAGATTACCGCAGATTAAACAACGCTACAGCGCATGACCGTTACCCAATCCCTCACATTCAAGATTTTTCACTACATCTAGCGGGTGCGCGCATTTTTTCAAAAATAGACTTAGTCCGCGGTTATCACCAAGTCCCAGTCCGAGCAGAAGACGTTCCTAAAACAGCGGTAATAACCCCTTTCGGCCTTTTTGAATTCCTGCGAATGCCTTTCGGCCTCAAAGGCGCTGCTCAAACTTTTCAACGAATGATGGACGCGGTCCTACGCGACCTCCCTTTTGTTTTTGTCTACCTCGACGACATGCTGGTAGCCAGCTCGTCTGAGGAAGAACACGAGCAGCACCTCACTACGGTTTTTCAGAGGCTAGAAGAGCACGGGTTAATAATCAATCCAGCCAAATGCAAATTGGGCATGTCACAAATTGATTTTTTAGGACACCAAAGTCTCTCCGAAGGGGGCAGTTCCACTTCCAGACAAAGTTCATGCGATAGAAAGTTTTCCACGGCCACAAATGGTCAAATCGCTACAGGAATTTTTAGGGATGGTTAATTTTTACAACCGTTTCCTCCCCCACGCAGCTCAGCTCATGCAGCCCCTATATGACGCGCTCAAAAAAAAGAAAGCTTCCAACGCGGTCGAATGGACCCCGGAGCGCGAACGCGCTTTCGCGGAAGTAAAAAGCGCCCTAGCTAACGCCACATTGTTAGTTCACCCAGATCCCTTGGCCCGCATCGCACTAACCACAGATGCTATAGGGGCAGTTGTAGAACAACTTGTCAGCGGGGTCTGGCAACCTTTAGCATTCTTTAGCAAATCGCTAAACCAAACTGAACGCAAATACAGCACTTTTGACAGAGAGCTGCTGGCGCTTCATTTATCCATCCGCCACTTCCAGTTCTGGTTAGAAGGGCGGAGTTTCACGGCTTTTGTAGACCATAAACCGTTCACTTTTGCTATGGCTAAAATTTCAGAACCATGGTCAGGCAGGCAACAAAGACAGCTAGCTGCGATTTCAGAGTTCACCACAGACATTCGACACGTGGCAGGCAAACTTAACGTAGTAGCGGACTGTCTCTCTCGCGCTGTGACACCACCAGAGCGCGGGGAGACAGATTATACTGCCTCAGCAGCAGAACTCTTCACTAACGCAGACACATACGCAGCACCTATCCATGCAGGGATAGATTATGCAGCCATGGTGGAGGAACAAAACAGTGACGCGGACGTGCGCGCACTCCTGTCTGGACCAATAGGGTTAAGGCTGGAGAAAAAGGGTTTACGCGACGGCGTGCCCCCCCTAATATGCGATGTTTCAACCGGCCGACCTCGCCCGTTAGCACCAGCTACATGGCGCCGCCGTATTTTCGACGCAATTCACTCCCTCGCGCACCCAGGTGTGCGCGCCTCGGTTAAAATGGTCGCCGAAAAGTTTGTGTGGCCAGGCCTGCGCAAAAACGTAAAAGAATGGGCAAAAACTTGCATTTCTTGTCAACGCGCCAAAATACACAGACACACAAAAGCCCCTCTGGAGCCTTTTCCAATCCCTGCTAGAAGGTTCGACCACATTCATGTCGACCTCGTGGGGCCACTACCTTCCTCCCACGGTTTCACACACCTGTTAACAACGATAGACCGCACCACACGCTGGCCAGAGGCAGTCCCTCTAGCGGCAACCACAGCGGAGGAAGTCGCTCGCGTTTTTTTGACAAACTGGGTGGCACGTTTCGGCGTCCCATCGGACATCACGTCCGATAGGGGGCCTCAATTTGTCTCAGAGCTCTGGTCAGCCATGTCCAACAGCTTAGGGGCAACAATTCATCGCACCACCGCTTATCACCCTCAGGCTAATGGGTTATGCGAGCGTTTTCACAGGTCTTTAAAGGCTGCCCTCAGAGCCTCACTAACTGACACAAATTGGGTAAATAAACTTCCCTGGGTTTTATTAGGGTTGGGTGCTGCGCCTAAAGAGGATCTAGACGCCTCTCCCGCAGAATTAGTCTTTGCACAACCTCTCAGGCTCCCAGGTGAATTTTTACCAGAGAACCCAGAGCCAGGGCGCCTTCCAGTCCCAAGGTTTTTAGGCAGCAACGGACCGAACTCTCTCCCCGGTCCAGCTCATCACTCCTTCCCACGGGTTTTTGTCCCTCAGGCTTTAAAAAACGCTGAGTTCGTTTTTGTTAAGCATGAAGCTTTAAAACCTACCTTTCGCCCAGTATACGATGGGCCATACAGAGTGCTGGAACATGGTGATAAACACTTTGTGCTTGATTTTGGGGATAGAAAAGAAACAGTCAGCATTGACAGACTTAAACCTGCCTTCTTGTTGAAAGACGAGCCTGCACAGTTGGCGAGAGCACCTCGGCGGGGTAGACCCCCCAAGAGAAAAGACTCAGCCCCCCAGCAGGGAACAGTTAACCTCTCTCCTTCCCACACTGCAGATCCCTCTCAAGAAGGTCCCAGCAGGGCGCCTAAACCAACCTACAGCAGTTTTGGGAGAAGATTAAAACCCAGACAGCACAGGGACTGATACAAACCACTCCACAATTTTTCACTAATTGTGCTGCAACAGTTTAGGACTGACTTATGATTTTACTATGCTGTTATAATTACCACTGAACTCTCTTAGGAGCATGGCTGCTAGAAAGTTTCTTCCGTGGCAACAGATGTAACACTTAGTATGTCATAGTAACTATCTTAGACTGTGAACCTTCCTGTTGTCCTTTCTTAGTTGTTTGGGGGGCCTGTGGTCTATATTAACCATATATTCCATAACCTACATATGTTAAAGCATGTGGAAATGTTTGGTGATTACATATGTAAAGAACTTCACACCTCTGAAAGGACAAAGGACTCTCACCCGCCGAGTGAAGAACAAAGACGTTCCCGGAGCGGCGGAGGAGACCGGAGGAGCCACCCTCACCCCCCAAGGCGAGGAGAGGAAATACCAGGACAATGGGGGGATTAAGATAATGAGGGATGTCAGCCTTTGTTATGCATGTCTTTTGTTGTGTGCATGTATATAACCAGTGAGTGGGAAAGATTCTGCCTCTTTTCCCTTCTGCCACTCTCTGCACCAGATGAGACTTGTTAGAAGAGCTGAATATTAAAGCTTTGCTTATAAACCAAATCGCCTCTTCATTTCCAAGCTCTTCTACAATATATTGGTTATAGTAAGGAAGAGTTTAAATGGAGTTTCTGACCAAAGAAATATGGAAAAAGTATAGAATATATAGCAGGAGCTACTGAATTAAAAAAAAAAAGTCTAAAGTGAAATTCCATCATGGCTTCTGATCTATAAGTAAATGCTGAAAACTGAATAGATTTCAATATATTTTCTGGTCTTTACCCCCCAGTAAGTGGAGGGCAGGTGTAGCTAGAAGGATAACAGATGATACTTCAGTTCACAGAGTAGACAGCTGGAGGAGTTTCACCATGGCTGTAGTCTGAATCGCCTCTTCAGATGCACTCAAGCGGAAAGCCATCCAGCCCTGTATTCATTATTATTAAAGCTTTCTGTGGTGACATCACGTCTGCTAAGAGTTTCTTAATGATTCCCATGTCTGTCTGTGCTTTTACAACAAAAATAAGCTGTAAGGTAGCCCAACAAATGTTCAGATATTGACCAGATATCAGATGCACATCATCTCATAATGACTCTAAAAAGGGTGAACTGTCAAACTGTTTAGCAAAAGTTTCACAATTTTGAATTACTGTTCAGAGGAATCCATGGTAGTCTTGGTTTTATTTGAAATAAGTTTATTTGTAGAGCACTTTTCACAGACAGGGTCACAGTGCTTTTCATGAACTCAAACAGTAAATAAAAAACAATAAGACATAAAAATAAAAAAATGGAAAACAATAAAAGACACAAGAACAATGTACAACCAGCAGAAGATTAATAAAACACCAAAGTAAAAAGATGGGTTTTTAACTGCTTCTTAAAATGAGCAAGTGAAGGTGCAGATCTTAAAATGTGGGGTAGGGAGTTCCATAAATTTGGTGCCACAGCTGCAAAGGCTCTGTCACCATTGGTCTTGAGTCTAGTTTTTGGTACTGCAAGAAGGTTCTGATTCGAAGACCTGAGAGACCTGCTAGGAGAGAATGGATGCAGTGGGTCACAGATTTAAGGAGGAGCCTCACCATGAATGGCTTTATAGGTAAAGAGAATTTTAAGTGGAATTCTAAAATTAATGGGAATCCAATACAGGAAGGATAAAATGGGAGTTACAGTATATGACAGACCCTACTAATGTCAAGGTGGGGTGATAGAGGACTCAGGCGCAGGCATAATCAAATGCAATAATGATGTTTTATTAACAAAAGACTGCAACAAACAAATGGCAGCACATGGGCTGAAAAGAAACAAACTTAACAGACCGACAGGCTATACTGGACTTAACAAGAATATACACAGACATCAGAACACTCACAGATCAGACCAACATCAAGACACTACAGAAACATCAATGGCACCAGACTGAAAAAGAACATTGAATATACAGACAAGGGGATAATTAACATAACGCAGGACAGGTGGGCATAATCAAGGGCAGCAGGGAAGTGGTTGCAGGTGAGAAGCACAGGATGGGTGGAGCTGCACAGACAGGGAATGCACATGAAACGTGACAATAAACATACAGAGCAAAAATGCAGGAGTGAAACAGAAAGCGCAGTGGCTACAGATATGGGAAACATGAGGAGCTGGACCAGTATGCAAGCAGATATGCACACAGACTCAGGACCAAACAGAGGACAACACAGACAACAATGACATGAGACTTAGGGGAACACAGAGGACAACAAGAGCAATTAATAATCTAAAGTAATCGCAGAAACTCAACAATATAAACAAAGTGTGGGCTTGAACCTGTGATCAAAGCCCAGATCATGACAATTAGATTGAGTTAGGAGACGAGCAGCAGCATTCTGGACTGACTGTAAGGGATCTATGGAAGACTTATTCAAACATGTAAAGAGAGCATTATAGTAGTCCAGATGTGAAGAGACAATGGCATGTATAATAGTTTCCAGCTGATTCTGTGAGACCAACAATCTAATTTTAGAGATATTTCAGAGATGGTTAAAAACTTGACTTAGTTAACGACTTTGCATGTTTATCAAAAGACATGGACTGTAAAAAAAAAAAAAATACTACTAGATTTATAAATTTATTCATTTATAAATTACTCCTAAATCAACAAAGATGCAGATTATTCCCGATGTGGGCCCTAATGAAGCCTACCGGCACTTCTGCAAAGAGAGATCTTCAACGCTGTCCCGATTAACACATGCAACAGTATAGGCCATAACTAACTTAAAAAAAAGGACTCTCTTGTTCAATGAATCTTCCACCTGGATTCATCTGTTGTTGGCTTTCTTTTAGTCATGCTTCTTCTAGGTACGGGGGGCTGAAAAGTTCATAGTGGTCAAATTTAACCAAATGTGGTTTATTTTTCAACATAGTCTCTCCTTTGGTCCACACACTTCTTCCATCGGTGTTGTAGCACTTGGGTCCCTGCGGTTAAAAAATAAACTGTGGTGCACATATGTAGTTTCACGGGCTCACATGTATATGACTGTTCATATTCTCTCATGTATATTCCTGTGTGCTTATTTTGGCTTCACGTCTGAAGAGAAACAAAAGGTCTGGACCTCCTGGGGATAAGAGGAGGACGAGAGAGTTGGCCTTTTGATATGCAAAGAGATGGACATGAATGATTTCCTGACCACACAGGTTTGGGTGGAAGAGAGAGGAACTGCAGGGGGGATGCATTGTGTTTGGGATTTAAAGACAATGGGATTTTGTATTTTGATGTCAGGGGTATAAGACTGGCAGATGTTGGGGGTTTTTCCTTCTTCTGCTTTTGAATGTTGGAGAGTGTGTTGTGAATAAAATGGAACCTGAGAAATAACTCTGCCTCATCCTTTCCACACATCTCCACAAAACCACATTTGGTCAAATTTGACCACTATGAACTTTTCAGTGCCCCACACATACATTAGCAAATAGACATTGAACTGTTTATCGTTATAAGCAGAGTACACAAATGCAACAGGCCCCTTGCTACTGTTTTTTCTCATGAATGTGCTTTTTTCCTCACTTTTTTCCTTTAAATTTTCTCATAAATTTCCAACTTTTTTCATGAAATATGACATTTTCTCTTGTAAATTTGTTAATTTCATCTCCAAATAAAGCTTTTTTTCTAGCAAATTTAAAACTTTCTTTCCCCATTTTGAATGGTTTAAAGGTCAGTTTTTTCCCTAAAGCAGGGGTGTCAAACTCATTTTAGCTTGGGGGCCACATACCGCTGGATTTAATGTCAAGTGAACCAGACCACTGAAATAATAGCAAAACAACCTGATGGCAATTCCAAATTTCATTGTTTGTTTTTGTACAAAGAAGTACAAGTACATTATGAAATGTTTACATTTATTGAACCATTGATCTTTTACAAAACACGAATCATGATATATACAGTATAATCATGAATCTTCAAAGTATAAACAACCTTTTTTTTTAATTTCTACTCTGTTTTGAGCTGAAGCTGCTGACAAACAATATCTTAATCAGGATAAAATGCGATTTAAGGAACCAGATATCATATTGCTGCCATCTACTGTTTAGTCCTGGAACTTGTTTATATTTTGAACATTGACCCCGGTTACATGGTCACAATAAACCAAGTACTGGAAATATACTGATATGCCAAAAATTATTTTTGTCATGTTTACTTGCACTAAATAAACAGATTACTGGAGAATAAACCGTTTGAGTTAATGACCCCTGTTGCATGGCCTTTATCAGATTATTCTGTTTACATGGTCACTTGAATAATCAGATTACTCCAGAAATCCAATCATAACCCGTTTATTTGTGTACATGTAAACAAGAGAATAAATGGCTCAGAACTTGAAAACCGCCTACTGATTATTGATCCAGTCTCAATCAATTCATTTTTGATCTAACAGGTAGACAGCGGTATTCATTGTTCCATTTACCACAGCAAGTCTTCAAGGTCCTGAAGCAGCAAAACAGCCCCAGACCATCACACTACCACCGCCATATTTTACTGTTGGTATGATGTTCCTTTTCTGAAATGCTGTGTTACTTTTATGCTTGATGTAATGGGACACACACCTTCCAAAAAGTTCAACTTTTGTCTCGTATGTCCACAGAGTATTTTCCCAAAAGTCTTGGGTATCATCAAGACATCAAGAGGAGGGAACAGGCCACTCCAAGACCACCTTCACCTTACCTGGGTCAGCCCGGATCTCCTTATGGGCGACTACAAACCCCAGGAATGTGATTGAGGTAGCATAGAACTCACACTTCTCTGGTTTGATGTAAAGCTGATGTAAAGCTGAAAGGCTGCACGGTGGTGCAGTGGTTTGCACTGCGGCAGCACAGTTTTACCCTTGGCCGGGGGATCGCGGGGATCATGAGATCGTGGGTTCGATCCCTGCCCCCGGCCAACAGTGATCTGTGTGGAGTTTGCATGTTCTCCCCGTGTTCCATGGGTTTACTCCGGGATTTCTCCGGTTTCCTCCCACATGCTTAAAAACATGCAGGTTAGGGATACGGGGCGCTTGCGCACACAGTGACCGGCAGCTGGTGGCTTGTCACCAGACTGCAAAACAAATCTACCTACGGGTACAAAATAAGTACAAAAAAAAATAAAAATTAAAAAAAGACGTTTTCTGGCAAAACTGAGACAAGCCTTTATCTTCTTTTTACTCAGCAGTGGTTTTTGTTTTGGAACTCTGCCATGCAGGCCATTGTTGCCCAGTCTCTTTCTTATGGTGGAGACTGGAGTGAGGCCTGCAGTTCTTTGGCTGTTGTTGTGGGGTCTTTTGTGACCTCTTGGATGAGTCGTCGCTGCAGTCTTGGGGGAATTTTGTGTTGCCGGCCACTCCTGAGAAGGTTCACCACTGTTCCATGTTTTTGTATTTGAGGATAATGGCTCTCATTGTGGTTCACTGGAGTCCAAAAGCTTTCGACATGGCTTTATAACCTTTTGCAGACTGATAGCTCTCAGTTGCTTTTTTTATCATTTGTTCCTGAATTTCTTTGGATCGCAGCATGATCGCGATCGCACGATTCTTCCGGTTCCGGCACCACACGAGTTGGCTGCCTTTTGCAACAGCGGCTCAATTTTGAGTCTTTTTATCTTCCTTCTTCTTTCTGATCCGGTGATAACTTTCTGATCCGGCACACCTTTCACTCTATATATATCACGGACACACAGATCGCCCCAAAGGTCTCCCGAGTCGGCGGACGGAGCCACTGTTTACAGCAGGAGACGATACAGCAGGGAAGAGCTAGCTAGCACTCAACCGCCACCCGGTGCTAACGGAGAAATTCGACATACCGGGGAACTGAAGCGAAAACGACACGGGTGCCGGGCTGGAGTTTAGGCGGCGTGCAAGAAATATGACAGAATAATAAAGAGCAATGGCAAGAACCAAGCAGACCGCCCATAAATCTACTGGAGGAAAAGCCCCCCAGGAAGCAGCTGGCCACCAAGGCTGCTCGAAAAAGCGCTCCGGCCACCGGCGGAGTGAAGAAGCCTCACCGTTACAGGCCCGGTACCGTGGCTCTGAGAGAGATCCGTCGCTACCAGAAATCCACGGAGCTGCTCATCTGTAAGCTGCCCTTCCAGCGCCTGGTGAGGGAGATCGCTCAGGACTTCAAGACTGACCTGCGCTTCCAGAGCTCCGCCATCATGGCTCTGCAGGAGGCCAGCGAGGCCTACCTGGTGGGTCTCTTCGACCCACCAGGTCGAAGAACCTGTGCGCCATCCACGCCAAGAGGGTCACCATCATGCCCAAAGACATCCAGCTGGCCCGCCGCATCCGCGGAGAGAGAGCTTAGACTTTCTGCTGCACATCCACCAACCACAATGCTCCGCACTGTGTGTCTATATATACAGTGGGGCAAAAAAGTATTTAGTCAGCCACCAATTGTGCACGTTCTCCCACTTTAAAGATGAGAGAGGTCTCCAATTTTCATCATAGGTATATATCAACTTTGAGAGACAAAATGAGGGAAAAAAATCCAGAAAATCACATTGTCTGATTTTTAAAGAATTTATTTGCAAATTATGGTGGAAAATAAGTATTTGGTCAATAACAAAAGTTCATCTCAATACTTTGTTATATACCCTTTGTTGGCAATGACAGAGGTCGAACGTTTTCTGTAAGTCTTCTCAAGGTTTTCACACACTGTTGCTGGTATTTTGGCCCAGTCCTCCATGCAGATCTCCTCTAGAGCAGTGATGTTTTGGGGCTGTCGCTGGGCAACACGGACTTTCAACTCCCTCCAAAGATTTTCTATGGGGTTGAGATCCGGAGACTGGCTAGGCCACTCCAGGACCTTGAAATGCTTCTTACAAAGCCACTCCTTCGTTACCCGGGTGGTGTGTTTGGGATCATTGTCATGCTGAAAGACCCAGCCACGTTTCATCTTCAATGCCCTTGCTGATGGAAGGAGGTTTTCACTCAAAATCTCACGATACATGGCCCCATTCATTCTTTCCTTTACACAGATCAGTCGTCCTGGTCCCTTTGCAGAAAAACAGCCCCAAAGTATAATGTTTCCACCCCCATGCTTCACAGTAGGTATGGTGTTCTTTCTCCTCCAAACACGACAAGTTGAGTTTTTACCAAAAAGTTCTATTTTGGTTTCATCTGACCATATGACATTCTCCCAATCCTCTTCTGGATCATCCAAATGCTCTCTAGCAAACTTCAGATGGGCCTGGAAATGTACTGGCTTAAGCAGGGGGACACGTCTGGCACTGCAGGATTTGAGTCCCTGGCGGCGTAGTGTGTTACTGATTGTAGCTTTTGTTACTTTGGTCCCAGCTCTCTGCAGGTCATTCACTAGGTCCCCCCGTGTGGTTCTGGGATTTTTGCTCACCATTCTCGTAATCATTTTGACCCCACGGGGTGAGATCTTATGTGGAGCCTCAGATCGAAGAAGATTATCAGTGGTCTTGTATGTCTTCCATTTTCTAATAATTGCTCCCACAGTTGATTTCTTCACACCAAGCTGCTTACCTATTGCAGATTCAGTCTTCCCAGCCTGGTGCAGGTCTACAATTTTGTTTCTGGTGTCCTTTGACAGCTCTTTGGTCTTGGCCATAGTGGAGTTTGGAGTCTGACTGTTTGAGGTTGTGGACAGGTGTCTTTTAAACTGATAACGAGTTCAAACAGGTGCCATTAATACAGGTAACTAGTGGAGGACAGAGGAGCCTCTTAAAGAAGAAGTTACAGGTCTGTGAGAGCCAGAAATCTTGCTTGTTTGTAGGTGACCAAATACTTATTTTCCACCATAATTTGCAAATAAATTCTTTAAAAATCCTTCAATGTGATTTTCTGTATTTTTTTTTCTCATTTTGTCTCTCATAGTTGAGGTATACCTATGATGAAAATTGGCGACCTCTCTCATCTTTGAAGTTGGAGAACGTACACAATTGGTGGCTTACTAAACACTTTTTTGCCCCACTGTATATATATTTATAGTAATATGTACATATGTATACTAGCTGCTCTTGTTTTTTCTTGCCTTCTGATTGTTGCTCTGAGCGTTGCTATCCCTGTGCTGTTGCAATCCTGGAATTTCTCCACTGTGGGACAAATAAAGGCTTATCTTATCTTATCTTATCTTATCTTATCTTATGATGTCGAGCTTTTGAGGATCTTTTAGTCTACTGCACATTGTCAGGCAGGTCATAATTAAGTGATTTCTTGATTGAGAACAGGTGTGGCGATAATCAGGCCTGGGTGTGGCTAGAGAAATTGAACTCATCTTTCCAAAGATGTGATAAACCACAGTTAATTTATGTTTTAACACGGGGGGAAAGGGGGCAGGCAATCACTTTTTCACACAGGGCAATGTAGGTTGTTTTTTTGTTTTTTTTTACCCTTATTACTAAACACCATGTAAAAACTGCATTTTGTGTTTACTTGTGTTATCTTTGTCTAATATTTAAAATTTGTTTGATCTGAAACATTTAAGTGTGACAAACATACAAAAAATGAGAAATCAGGAAGGGGGCAAACACTTTTTCATACCACTGTATAATTATAGGAGGTGAATAATGCACAAACACTAGTATTCATGGGAAAGAAAAGCTTTAACTTTTACATCATGCACTGATTTTGTTAATTTCAGCACGCATAAGGCAAAAGATTAAAAGTTGCTACAGGATAAAATGTCTGGAGTGTGTGTACTTGGGTGGGGTGGGGTGGGGGGGTTGGACATTGGGGCTCGCTGCAGCCGACGCCATGACTTGGGGAATGCGGGATGCTGGGCAGTGCTACCATCTTGTATATAGTCAAGTGTGTAAATAATAAAGTGTTTGTTGTTTGGTGTAAGACAGCTCACGGCTCACTTATTTCAGACATAACAAATGGCGACGAGCCTCCTCCGACCATTGAAAGGGGACCTTGGTGGAAGTGAGGTGGGTGAGGGGCAGGGCAACCACACTGTTATTGCAGATGAAGTGTTGATAAAAATTGGCGAAACCCAAGAACTGCTGTAATTGTTTGTGGGAGGAGGGAACAGGCCACTCCAAGACCACCTTCACCTTACCTGGGTCAGCCCGGATCTCCTTATGGGCGACTACAAACCCCAGGAATGTGATTGAGGTAGCATAGAACTCACACTTCTCTGGTTTGATGCAAAGCTGATTCTCCAGCAGTCGTTGAAGGACCATCCTCACATGCACCTGATGCTCATCTAAGGAACGAGAGAAAATCAATATATCATCCAGGTACACGAAAACAAAGGAATTCAAGAAGTCCCTCAGATTGTCATTGATGAGCAGTTGGAAAACTGCTGTCACGTTCATCAACCCAAAAGGCATCGCCAAGTACTCGGAGTGACCACAAGGTGTACGGAACCCCCTCTTCCACTCATCACCCTCCTTGCTCTGGATACGTTGGTAGGCATTGCACAGGTCCAACTTGGTGAAGACAGTGGCATCCTGAAGCAGGTCAAAGGAGGAGCTGAGGAGCGGCAAGGCATACTTGTCCTTCACCGTAATGTTATTCAATTCCCTAAAGTCAATGCAGGGTCAGAGAGAACCATCTTTCTTGCCCACAAACAAACAAAAAAAAAAAAAAAACAAACGCCCCCACCACAGATGATGAAGGCCTGATGATGCCTGAACTTAATAACTCCTTGATGTATTTGTCCATCGCCTCTCGCTCTAGTGCAGACAGACTATACAGTCTACTGGATGGCAATGTAGCTCCCAGAAGGAGGTTAAAGGCTCAGTCATAAGGGCGGTGGGGGGTGGGGGGCAGACAAAGTGCCTTAGACTTGCTGAAGACCAGGGCAAGGTTGTGAAATTCAGGAGGAACCAAGGTGAGATCAGGCACATGGGTCGGTGAGTCGCTGATAGAGACAGAGGGAGAACAGGCTGCAGACTGCAAACAGGTGGATAAGCAGAAGGTGCTCCATGAAATAACCCTCCCTGCCTGCCAATCAATAACTGGGTTGTAGAGTCTTAACCAAGGATACCCTAAAATGACAGGGGAGGCAGATATGAGTAATATAAAAAAGCTCAAGTGCTCTCGATGGTTGCCTGAAACCAATATAGAAATGGGAGCAGTCTTCTTAGTGACCCTAGTGAGTGACTCCCTGGAAACGGCTACCAAATTTAATGGAGTTTCTAGGTCCTGACATGGGAGCTTCAGCTTGGTTTCCAGACTCTCTGAAATGAAGCTTTGTTCAGCACCTGAGTCAATGAGAGCAGTGGTGCAGAAATTAGTGTGAAAGTGATCAAACCGAATGGGCAACACAAGGTGTGTAAGGGATTTAGACTTGTCCACATCCGTTAGCCCCCCTACTGTGACAAACGGACCCCCACTTTTGGCTGATTGGGGCAGTGAGCAACCTCATATTCGGTTAAGGCGAGAAGGGAAAAAGTTCAGTCTGATAATGATGTGCATTTACAGGATGATGGCGGGAATGAAGGGACTCCGGCTCCGGGGAAGGATCCAGGTCCTCCACAAAGGGGGTGCCGGTCCGCCAGGGAGAAGTTCCACCTGCGCACAGGTTAGTCCGAGACAAGCAGAGGTGAAATGCAGGGGGGTAAGGTTCAGACAGAGAGAGGTAGCTTACAGAGTGCCAAGTCTGAGACAGGGCTCGAAGCTGGAGAGGGGAGAGGCAGGATACAATGCTGAGGAGCTCTCTGGACTGCATGCAAGCGTAGATGTCTCCGTGCAGGAGTGGAGGACACCACTCCATTTAAAGGCTGCTAATTAGGGAGTGCAGGTGTGGGTGAAACCGCAGCTGTGGAAAATAAGCAATGAGAGAAGAGAGAAAAAACAGCACACAGCTCAGATCACCACAAAACTGACACCTTGAAAGAAAAGCTGCCAACTGCAGAATGTCTTTGGTGTTCAAAAGAAATAAAGAAAAATCTGCTCATAATCCTGACATGGTATGTGGACAGGATCCGATGGCAGATGCCACATCAGAAAAACACAGAACAAGTTTGCAGGGTTTTGTATTTTATGAAAAGGTGGTGACAAGTGTGGATGAGAGCTGAACTCGGACAGGAGAACAGGACATACAGTAAATAAATATGCAGAATGGAAGATTTGCAGTGTGAGGTTATTTATGCTGTTTATGAAGAGGGGTGGAGTGGCAGCCTCTTTGGGTGGAAATGACAGGGGAACAGTTGATGATTGTTTCTAATAGATCTGTTCACTTACAGGAGTAGTGACTGGGGAGTAGGAAGACTTCCTTTAAGTATTAGCAGGTTGGAAAGAAGGATGAATTGGATACTTTTCAGAGGTGAGCATGGAGGTACCTCGGGCCCGGAGCATTAATCCTCTAATCACTTGGTTAGTTGATTTTATGAGATGGATTAACCTTACTTGTTTTTCTTTACAGGGTGGACGCTGGACCAGGGATGACAGGAGGCTGAGTGCAGAGAGCCAAGAGGAACACTTCCTAGTTAGGTAGAGAGAGCACATGCGACCATGTTCTCACCTTCAGACCATAACAAATCCTATCCCTTCTAATCATGTAGTTTGTTGCTTTTTGGTTCTGTTTGCTCCGTGTGCTTTCTCACCTGGAGGACCGTGCCAGAGTCCACCACATTGAGACCACGTATTTTTCAGAGTCTTGGTCTGGTTGTTTTGGTGCACACCTGAGTCTGAGTACTGGGTTCACACCAGACAAAACAAAGAGCACCAAAAGAGAAAAGGAGCTGAAGTGGATTAAAACTTGTTGGGATGAAAGCAGCCTTAAATTGTAGAAAGGTTCACAGCTGCGGGGTAGCGTCCAGACCCAAGAAGGTTCAGCTGCTGTCCCACCTAGAAAATGCGCCATCTTGATTTCATTTAGAAGAATATAGCTGCTGATTCCCAGATGACCGTAATTAACATGGTGGCTGCAGTGGAAATTACTGCATGTGTGTATTTAAAAGTAATCTTTATCTGGTTTTGGTGGTTTGACACCAAAGGACAGAAAAAGTCTGCATTCAGAGATAAGAAGTATTCCCCCTGTCATCACTTCTTTGTGTCTTTCTGGACAAAAACCGCCAACGCTCACGTCTGAATTCCTTCTGCATGGACTCTGACAGAAGTTTGTAAAGCGTGTCCTGAGCAGCCCTCCTGCAGGCTGTCAGCCTCCTACATCACACAGCATGCAAAACTCAATTTCCCTATACCGTAAATATTCTTTAACCACAGATGAAGATGAAGGAAAAAAAAACAGAGAAAATGGTTGAAATAGACTGAGGCATCAATGCATCTGAGAGCAGACTGATCTCGAGTCCAAATCGGAAAGCGCAAAAAGATTTTCCACATTATCTTTGAAATACTTTGGATGAAAAAAAAAAAAAATCAGAACTTGAACTTCATCAAGGTGCACCGAGGCTTCACCGGGCTCCTCCAGGCTCACTGCTGTCAGGTGGAAAACCTCTTCACTTTAGCTGGAGGCCATCACATTTAAGAAATCATTCAATACCGTTTTGAAAGTGTTTCACCAGCAGCCTTGGGCAGCAGCAGGAAGCGAAGGAACATTTAATGCTTCAACTTAGAAAGCGTGAAATCTACAAGGAGATACAAGCATTTCACTGGATACTGATGAGCTGACTTTCTTTTTTTAAAGGCACGATTTTTGATAGAGCGGTGAAGAGGTGAGTGGTGCGGCATTATTCTAACATAAACTCCCACGCACCCAGAGCAGTGTATTATTTACTCTATTCTACTCTAGTCTATTATTTACGACAGTGAGCAAATGCAGTGGACAGATAACCTCGTCTCCTACCCCCCAAAAAGAAGATACACTACTTTGAGTGTGTGCGCCAATGTCTGCCTGGTGATTTATGGCTGGGGCATCAGTCCTGTTCAGCAGCAGAACGCAGCGGTGCAGCCGGACCCGCCGAAACGGCTTCACATTGATTAAGTATGGGCTGTTATGTTTGTGTGTGTGTGTGTGTGTGTGGAGTATATCGAAGTTCCATCTCTTTTTGTGTGCTCAGTGCTTGGTTGTGTGTTTGTGTGCGTCACTGCTTCCTCACCCTCCCACCTCTGCTGCTCCCATGATGCTGCCGATAATAAAGATGGAGGTTAGCGGGGTTAGCGCCGTGCTCTCCACCGCCCCGTACCAGTCATGTGCTGGTCCCCCGCCACAACAAATGAGATAGCACTGTCCCTCTGTGTGTGTGTGTGTGTGTGTGTGTGTGTGTGTGTGTGTGTGTGTGTGTGTGTGTGTGTGTGTGTGTGTGTGCACATGCCACCCAGTGGAGGTTATCCCTATGCATATATTTTCTGTCAGGTTTAACGTATGTTAGTATAACGGGGTCCCTGTAGCCGATACAGCAGTTAAACACCCCCCTCCAACACACAGCAACCCCCCCCCCACCACCACCACCACCACCACCACACACACACACACACACACATCTACTTATGATAAAGAAGATTAGGTAGACACCAGTGATGTGTCCTGACATTTGAGAAGGGACAGGCTCAACCTCAGAAAGGGGCACTCTTAAACTGAAAAAAGTTAAATCACATACATTGTACTTGGTATAAATTTTTATTTTAATACCTATTTGTTAGGGGTCAGCAACCTTACTTCACAAAGAGCCACTGCTCAGTCAGCATGCCCATGTGGGCCCCACCATAGGTTTAAGCTGGGCTGCCTTATGGGTTCCATGTGGGTTTGTCCATGAGTTCCGTGATGGCCCCATCTGTGTTTTCCCACCCCAAAATATGGGATTTCACCTGTGGTACAGGTGAAATCCCATATTTTATCAGCCACAAATGAGTTTAATATGGTTAAGCAGGTTTCAGTAACAATTACTGTATGAGGAAGTCAGGAGTGGTAGATAAGTATGGGAGGGTGGTGCAGGGTATGTATGAGGACAGCAAGAAGGTGGTGAAGTGCACTGTAGGAATAATGGATGGATTCAAGGTGGGGGTGGGATTACATCAGGGATCGGCTCTGAGCCCCTTCTTGTTTGCCATGGTGATGGACAGGCTGACGGATGAGGTCAGGCAGGAGTCTCTGTGTACCATGATGTTTGTAGATGACACTGTGATATGCAGTGAGAGCAAGGAGCAGGTGGAAGAGAACCTGGAGAGGTGGAGGTATACTATGGAGAGGAGAGAAATGAAAGTCAGTAGAAGCAAGACAGAATACAGGAGTGTGAATGAGAGGGAGGCAGGTGCAACGGTGAAGATGGAAGGAGTAGCGGTAGTGAAAGTAGATGAGTTTAAATTACTGGGGTCAACCATCCAAAGCAATGGAAAATGCATGGGAAAGGCAAAGAAGAGAGGGCAGGCAGGGTGGAGTGGGTGGAGACGAGTGTCAGGGGTGATTTGTGACAGAAAGTTAGCAGCAAGAGTGAAAAGGAAGATTTACAAGATGGTAGTGAGACCTGCTGTAATGTATGGTTTGGAGACGGTGGCACTGGCAAAAAAACAGGAGGTGTAGCTGGAGGTGGCAGAGTTGAAGATGCTAAGATTGTCACTGGGAGTGACTACGAGGGACAGGATTTAAAATGAATATATCAGAGGGACAGCTCAGGTTGAGCGCTTTGGAGACAAAGTAAGAGAGTCAAGGCTGAGATGGTTTGGACATGTGCAGAGGAGGGATAGTGGATATATTGGACAACAGATGTTGAAGATGGAGCAGCCAGGCAGGAGGAAAAGAGGAAGACCACAGAGAAGATTGATGGATGTAGTGACGGAGGACATGGAGAGGGTTGGTGTTACAGAGGAAGATGAATAGGGCGAGATGGAGGCAGATGATCCACTGTGGAGACCCCCGAAGGGAGCAGCCGAAAGAAGGTTTCAGTAACAAGTGTGCCATAGGCAAAGTTATGCAAAAAAAAAAAAAAAAAAAAAAAATCATAGCTTTTAACTTGTTTTCTCATAAATTTGTAAGAAAAAAAAGTTACAGATTTACAAGAAAAAAATTAATTGTAGCAAATTTATGAGATAAGTCACAAATTTATGAGAAATAAGTGAAAATTTACAAGAAAAAGTTTAAATTTAAAAGAAAAAAATTGTAAAATTACTTAGAATTACAAACTTACAAGAAAAAATGATCAAATTTACAAGAAGGTCACAAATTAATGAGGAAAAAAATTGAAAAAGTTGCCAATTAAGAAAAAAAGTAGTAAAAATATGAGTAAATAATTTGAATTTTTTTAAGAAAAAAAGTCCCAAATTTATAAGGAAAAGTTGAAAGTTTACAGTAAAAAAAGTAGAAAAATTTGTAGAAAGTTCTAAATTTACAAGAAAAATATTGCAAATTTATTGTCAAAAGTTACAATTTTACAAGAAAATAGCAAATTTACAAAAAAATTAACAAGTTTATGAGAAAAGAGTTGCAAGATTACAGTAAAAAAGTGGCAAATTTATGAGAAAGTTCCAAAATTAAGAGAAAAAGTTAGCAAATTTACAAGAAGTCAGAAGAAGTCACAATTTTGTAAGAAAAACTAATAAATTTACGAGAAAAAAGTTACAAATTTACAAGAAAAAAAATTACAAATTTGACAAAAAGTGGCAAATTTAGTCCAAAAAGTTGCCAATTTATGAAAAAGTTTTAAATTTTCAAGAAATGTGTATCAAATTAATGGGATAAGGTCAGAAATTTACAATAAAATAGCAAATTTATGAGAAAATAAATTGAAAATAGGTAAACAGGTAAAGTCCATGTGGGTCAACACAGATGAGACCAACATGGGAGCCATGGACAAACCCATGTGGGATCCATAAGACAGCCCAGACTTAACCTTTGGTAGGGCCCACATGGACATGCTGGCTGGACTGAACTCTTCCTGTTACAAAAATCGAAACCCTTACAGCCAAGCTTTCTAGATCCAGCCCTTCCTGAGAACTTGAGTAAATATGAAGCTCTACCTAAACGTCACTTAAGTTTAACAAAGTTCAGGCATGATCAGCAGATATGGAAGTTCGCGCAGTTAAAGCTCCCTCTCGTCTTGGTTTTAATTGGCTCTGAAATAAAAGCAGGCGAGCTGAAGATTAAAGAAAAAGAAGGAGGCTTCAAGGAACGCTCCGCCTGTGATCCTGAGCTTGTAATTGTTTCAGACTTTTTGGAGGAGAAATCGGAGGAGGCTCCTTTATTTCAGGGGGAAATCAGCGAGGGCGGCTCAAAGGATTCGCTAGCATCTCTCTCTCTCTTCCTCTCTTTGTTAATTCGGTGGGGCTCCTCAGGCTAAATCTCGTTGTTTTCCGATCTGAGCGCCTCTCCGCCCACTGTTGATTAGTTCTAGCAGCACACAGTGGCGTTAATCTGCCTTTTGTGAGTAATGAAGGCCTGCATAATGTGCTCACTGTACATGACATCCATCTGTTATTCTCGCTAATGACTTACAGCTCGCCGCATGAGGAGATCGCACACAAACAAACCGCCGGCACCCATCAGTCTCTTCATCCCGTTATGATGATAAGTATTGTTTGGACACCAATTCCCACAAGGCACCGTTGGGGTCGATGAGGCCGAACTGGGAAACGATAATACATCAGGGTGTGTTTGCATACCCGAGGCTAAAGAGGAGATGTCCCGCCGTCCTCAGAGGGCGACGACATCGACCCATTTACATAAAGACGGGGAAGTCAGAGGGATGACATTTTCGAATCACAACCCTGCACTGACGATTTGTCTTTTCTGACATGCTTTCTTCCTTTTTTCCACTGAAGTGCAATGAAAAGATGGATGTTGAGCAGGAAAACCTCCAGAGTCTGTCAGCTCCGGGGCAACTAACTCTGCAATTTATGATGATACATTGGTTGAAAAGTTTGTAAGTCTGTTACAAATGCAGATGAACCGGGAGAGAAATACAGTTATGTTACTGCACACTGTGTCATTTGTTACTTTAACACTTTGACACTCTCTTTTTCTCTTTACAGTTGTTATAAATCCACCCAAAGAAGTTTGTCTTCATAGCTTAGTACAGTTACAGCAAATGGAGAAACTAGCTTATGCAACTCTTCAAGTATGGTATTAACCTACAGAAGTCCACTATAAAGCATATTTTATAGTCTGAAAATAATAATTTGTTTACATGGTTAAGTCTGACATTTTTATTTCTTTATTCTTATAGTTTTTTGGGTCACTAGAAACTTTATTCTGCTATCATTCTGTTCAGCTTTGAAGGGATACTACACTTCTGTTTCTCTCCTTTATATTGTTTAAACTTGCTATAATATTTACCCGTTTTCCTCTAAAAATGTAATGGAAGTGAAAAAAGTTTTTCAAACTCACTTAAAGCTTCATTAAATGTAAAAACTTATACATGTTTTCAGCTCAAGAAGCCATTTAACTTTTAATATCTATTTCCGATTTTGTTGCTTAGCTTTAAGTTTTAGGCATTAAGCAAAAACTTAAAGGTACACCGGCTGTGGCCCATGTGTAGTGTGGTTGACTTCTGACCGAAGGGCCAGTGGTTCGATTCCCTCTCTCTTTGCAGTCTGCATGTTGAAGTGTCCTTGAGCAAGACATTGAACCCCAAGTTACTCCTGGTGGGTCGGGCTAGCACCTTGCATGGCAGAATAAATGGGTGGATAGCAGGAAAGCGCTTTGTTCATCCAGAGATGAAAAAAAGAACTTTCATAAGTAAATGCCATTTACCATAATGTATTAAGTTATTTTTAAAGTATTTTAAGCTAATTTTCTTAATTTATTTTTGCTCTCATCATATGAGGTTAGGTCAGATTAGTTTGTAAACTAGCCCTTTGAATTTTTTTCAAATTTAGGCTAATTCCACCTCATGCTAATTTTAGTCAGTTTGGCTTTTCAGATAGCATTTTAAGCAAATTTTGTTAATTTTGAAGCTATTTAACTCTTTTGCTATCACTGTATAAAAAGCCACACGGGGTGCCCATTCCCAGGTAAATGGGGAGGGTTGTACAGGAAAGGCATCCGACGTAAAACCTTTGCAAAATCAATCATGCAGATCCTGATGAATGACACTTGCATATCAGATCGGTCGAGGCCCGGCTTAACAACGACCGCCACCAGTGCTGTTAACCAGCAAGGTGCCTGTGGAAATCGGGCTACAATTGGTCAAAGATCAAGGAGGAGGAAAGGAGGAAGGTGTATTAGGAGGGAGAGAGAGAAAAGGAAAGGTAGAAGTATGGGGGTGATAGTAGGGACTTTAAATGTAGGGACTATGACTGGTGAAGAGAGAGTTGGCTGATGTGATTGAGAGAAGGACAGCAGATGTACTGTGTGTTCAAGAAACCAGATGGAAGGGAAGCAAGGTAGGAGCATTGGAGGTGGATTTAAACTGTTCTACCACGGTGTAGATACGAAATGGAATACGAGGAATCTTGAAGGAAGAGTATGTGAACAGTGTTCAGGAAGTAAAGAGGGAGTCAGACAGGATCATGAGTTTGAAGCTAGAAGTCAAAGATGTGATGTATGTTGTCAGTGTATATGCCCCAAAAGTTTGATGTCAGGTGGAAGAGAAAAGGTAATTCTGCACTTAATTGGATGAAGTGGTAGACAGTGTTCCCAAGTGGGAGAGAGTGGTGACTGGAGTGGACTTTAATGGGCATGTAGATGAAGGTAACCACTGTAGGGAATAACGCGGTACAAAGTAATGCATTACTGTAACACTACTATTTTTGCAGTAACATGCTGTGTAAAGAAATTACTGCTTAATGAAAGCACCAAGGTGCTGATGCATCAGTGCCAAAGCCTTGGTGGAGGTATGCATTCTCGGATAATTACCAAAATGTTGTGAGCTCCTCTCTAGCCCAAGAACCACCTCTGGTAAAAATTTCATCCAAATCCATCAAGTAGTTTTGGAGTACACACATGCGCAGTGAAAATAATTGCAGTTCACAAGCTCGTACTGTCGGTGGCAGCCAAGAGCCACCAAACTGATTTGAACATCTGCAATCCAAACACAAAAGCAGAGCACGGTGGCAGATGTTTTAAATGGTGGAAGTGATGGAGGTACGTGAATACAATGACAATCAAGACAAACAGGAGCGTTTGCTGTATCGTGGCAGAGGAAGAAAACAGACTGGCAAAAAAACGGACATTTGTTCACCCAGTATTGGTGGATTGCTCAGTACTTTTCTTTGGTGGGAGTTTCTGGGCGCATGTGCAGTACCGTTCCATTGACAGTAAAGGCAAGCTATTTTTGTGTTTATTTCAAAAACAAAGTGTTATTTTGAAATTCTGGCAAATTAAAAGTTGAGAAAATATGGCGATACAATGATACAAGCCTTTAGTTCCACTTAATTTTGACCGAAACAGAGAGGCAGACAGACAGATACACACAGCAACAAACACATGCACTCAGTGATTACTGTATTCCTCCATTTTCACCAAGGCATAAAAACTCAATAATGCGTTAGTTACTGAAATTTGATCAGATGTGTTACTCGTTACTTGTTTTGTTAATATGGATAGATATTTTTAGTGCAAATAAAATGAATATATAAACTGCCCCTACCGTAGCTGAGACAAGCCGTCAGTTGATGTGACCTGTTGCAGAGAGCTGAGTCTTCACTACTGCGTGGAGGAAAAAATGAAGCTACTTTGTTTTTGTGGAAATAGACAGATTATTTGTCCTTAGAAAGGACAAAAGCATATTGGTGGGTTGGAAACTACAGTAAGTGACAGTTGAGACCTACTACAATCTTCAGAAGTGCCTGAAAACGGCAACAAGCTTTGACAAAGCTAATGCTAAGTAACGGCTAGCTATGCTAACAACACTGTGTTAATGGATCTATGCTATCTGAACAGCCACGGCTGGATTTCAAGCATAGGTATGCATCTGGACAGTTTGTGACCCAGCAAGAATTCAACAGATTGATTGCCAGCTACGTCATTACAGAATGAAGATATGATATAAACAGTGACTTTCCATAAGAGAGCTGATACTGTGAGCCACTGAAGTTAAAACACATTTACTTGCTACCTGGATAAAGATTATTCAAAAATAGATTTTGATCTCCAAAAGGAATTTGAGCAACTGGATCATGTCTCTGTCACAGCAGACATTTGGACTGTGGATAATGGACATTTTTTTTGGATCACTGCACATTGGATTAATTCCATATCATAAAGGTAAGATAAACATTGACAGCTTTATGCAATGTTGCCAACTCTCACTCCAAAATGAGGAAATAACTGGCAATATCATGTTGATTTTCTTCAGATTTTTCCCACAATAAGAGCTCTCAAGGCAGCATAAAGCAGACTGAACATGTTCTATGAGCTCTGTCTGAAACAGTCTGTTTTCCGCGTGACATTAATAAGCCCATAGTGTATTTCCATTAATTAAATTATCTTACCATGTGTGCAAGATGATTTAAGTATGCATTTAAAAGTAACATGAAAGTTACTTTTCCAAGTAACTAGCATCTTTAATCATGCAGTAATTGGTAAAGTAACTCAGTTACTTTTGAAAAGAAGTACAGTAATTAGAAACTGTAATTAACTACTATTTTTTTAGCAACTTGCCCAACACTGAAGGTAAAAGAAGTGATGAGGAGGTCCTGTGTAGGTATGGTCTTAAGGAGAGAAATGTGGAAGGATGGTTGTGGATTTTGCTAAAAGGATGGAAATGGCTGTGGTGAACGCATACTTCAAGAAGAGAGAGGAACACAGAGTGACTTACAAGAGTGGAAGAAGGTGCACACAGGTGGATTACGTCTTATGCAAAAGGAGAAATCTGAAAGAGATAGGAGACTGCAAGGTTGTGACAGGGGAGAATGTAGCTAGTCAGCATCGGATAGTAGTTTGTAGGATGACTTTGGAAAGAAAGAAGAGGGAGAGAGTGAAAGCAGAGCTAAAGATTAAGTGTGGGAAGTTATAGAATGAAGAAGGTCACACAGAGATCAGGAAGGAGTTGATATAGGTTCTAGGTGGTAGGGAAGAATTACCAGATGACTGGGAAAGTACAGAAAAAATAATGAGGGATGTGGGTAGATAGGGATGTGGTGTATCCTATGGACAGAGGAAGGAAGACAAGGAGAGTTGGTGGAATGAGGAGGTACAGGAAAGTATTCAAAGGAAGAGGTTAGCAAAGAAAAAGTGGGATAGTCAGGGAGATGAAGAAAGTTTTTTTTTGATTTTGTATACTTTATTGATCCCCAGAGGGGAAATTGAGGGCATCCACCTGGATGGATGAAGCAGCCACAGTACGGCGCTATCCCTTAACCATTCACACACACATTCACACCTAGGGCCACTTTAGAGTCTCCAATTAACCTAACCTAACCTGCATGTTTTTGGCCTGTGGGAGGAAACCGGAGAAATCCCGGAGTAAACCCACGCAAATACGGGGAGAACATGCAAACTCCACACAGATCACTGTTGGTCAGGGGCTGGGATCGAACCAGGGATCCCATGGCCAAGGGTGAGTTGCTGTGCTGGTGCAATGCTAACCACTGTGCCACCGCACCGCCCAGAGTTGATAGGACTATTTGGAATCTAGGTGCATGGCAAAGAGGTGGCAAACGAAAAGGCATATTGTGAGTTGTATGAGAGGCTGGACGCTAAGGAAGGAGAAAAGGAGTTGTATCGCCTTGTTAGACGGACAGATTGAGCTGGAAAGGATGTACAGCAGTTAGGTTGAGTAAGGACAGAAATGGTAATGCACTAACAAGTGATAAGAGTGTGTTGAGAAGGTCGAAGGAGTACTTTGAGGAGGCTTCACTTCCGCCCTCCCAAGAGAGTAGACGCTTTTTCCTCCTCTCCTGCTCTGACTTTTTTTTCCTTCCCCCCCAACTACTGGATCCCAGCTTGCTGTTGTCTGTCTGCGTCTAACTGCGACCGTCGAAAGAAAGAAATTATGGAGTTAATAAGCTGGGCTTTGAACACAATTGACACTATTTTTTCAACAAGGAAAAGTGCTCCGGGGGAAGCTGCCTGCCCCGCAGGAACGGCTCCAGCAGGCTATTTATGTGACACAAGTAATTGGAAAATCTTGTGTCTCACTAATCTCTCTATCGAAGATATTGAAGATTTGTATGTCTTCGTGATAATGGTGATCGGGATCTTTCTGATTGGAACTGGGATTGTCCTGGTGTACCGCAAATTGCTGAAGATGGATACAACCTATCAAAATGCTGGCCAGGCAAGGTGCATCTGTCAAATTGAAAAATTGGAGAAGACCCTGATAGCGACAAATGGAGAACTGTCTCGGAAGGTGGATTACATCATGGTCTCGCTTAGGTCTTTCCACGATGGATTTAAAGCCCCGCAATGAAGGATTAAGTACTGAATCTACAGAAGAAATAAAAAGCCTTCTCTGTGATCAGTCCGATTTGGCTCAATTTCCCCATGAAAATTCCTCCTGGCTGTCTGCAGTCTGTGTTTTCAAAATCATCGAGCATAAGGCCTTGGACAGCCATCTGGACAGCCTGCCAAGATAAGGACTCGGCGGCAGCCAGACAAAACATCTCCTGCCAAGTGCCCTTGTGTTCTCTTATTATCATCAACATTGCCCCAACAGCGCACACACATTGATCCATGAACTGAATAAAGATACACACACTGCTCTCTTGTGTCTTTGTCTTGTGAATCCCTGTTTTGCGTATGTGCATCGAGAGCTTTTTTTTTTCCTTGTAATCATAATATTGATTGATTATGCAACGAGTATTATGAATCAATGATTTTTTTGCTCCTTCCTATTGTTCCTCGTATTATTCTTATTCTTATGCTACCTGTACCCTCTATCCTGTGGGCAGGCGCGTCCCCGATGCAGCCGTGTCACTGGAAATGCAGGTTCATTTTCTGTGTCAAGTCAAATTCTCTCGTATGTTATCAGTGATCTGTTAATGTACTTGGCAATAAATTTTTTCTGATTCTGATTCTGATTCTGATTCTGATGAATGAACAAAATGAGAGAGAGAAGAGGATGGATGAAGGAAAGATGGTGAACAAGGAAGTCCTGAGGATTAACAAGGCGGAGTGAGGGTAGCTTTGAAGAAGATGAAGAATGGAAAGGCGGTTGGTCCAGATGACATACCTGTGGAGGTATGGAGATGTTTAGGAGAGATGGCAGTGGACGTTTTAAGCAGATTGTTTCACACAATCTTGGAAAGTGAGAGGATGCCTCAGGAGTGGAGAAGTGTTTTGTTTCCAGTTTTCAAGAACAAGGGTGATGCTTAGGGGTGGGAATCTTTAGGCACCCAACGATTCGAGCCAGTTGTGATGCTTGATGCATCTTTTTTCCATTCAGGATTTGTTTCCTCCCACTGTGTGACAACTTCTTAGTTTTAAAGCATTTGCAATGGCCTCTGAATTTACTTCCAATATCTTTTAATGTTTCAAAAAACAACATGAGAAGTGCAAATGTAGCAGCACATTTGCTGCTATAACAGACTTCAGAGTATCATGAATTTTAACAAATAAAACTTATCAGAATCAGAATCAGAATCAGAATCAGAATCAGCTTTATTGGCCAAGTATGCACAACACATACAAGGAATTTGACTTTGGCTAAAAACTTGCTCTCGTTGTTCAGGTGAAGGATTTAAATAAGGATTCAATGACAACCAGAGTATGTACAGTAAATTACAGTCTGTCCACGTTTCTATAAAAAGATGCAAATATATACAGGAATATATGCAGTTATTTACTCGGACTAACCACACTTTGCAGAAATATATGAAAAAATATACAATCACACAGTATTTCAATGTGGACTCAGATTCAGTGATATAATGTGAATGAAGTAAAAAGCAGTGTGAGAGTTATGTGCAATGTAATAATGGATGAAAAGTCATGAGTACAGCAAACAGGTAGGACTAGGTGAATGTTAGGAGTTCATCAGAGTGATGGCTTGAGGAAAGAAACTGTTCCTGTGACGGGTGGTTTTGACCTTCAGTGATCTGTAACGACGACCAGAAGATAGAAGTTCAAACAATTTGTGGCCGGGGTGTGATGGGTCAGCACAGATGTTTCCCGCCCGTTTCCTGGTTATGGACCGATATAAGTTCTCAATGGAGGGTAGGTCGGTACCAATGATCCTCTCCGCAGACTTAATGATCCGCTGCAGTCTGGTCTTGTCCTGTTTAGTGGCAGATCCAAACCAGACAGTGATGGAAAAGCAGAGGACAGATTGGATGATGGCGGTGTAGAAGACAACCAGCAGCTCCTGAGGCAAATCAAACTTCTTGAGCTGACGCAGAAAAAACAACCTCTGCTGGGCCTTTTTCCGGACAGTGTCAATATGGGAGGACCACTTCAGGTTCCGGGAGATTGTGGTACCCAGAAACTTGAAGGAGTCCACAGTGGACACTGTGCTGTTGAGGATGGTGAGTGGGGGGAATGAAGGGGGGTGTCGCCTGAAATCCACAGTCATCTCCACCGTTTTGGCTGGGTTAAGTTCAAGATGGTTCTGGCTGCACCAGAGGATCAGCTGCTCCACTTCCCGCCTGTATGCAGACTCATCATCATCCCGGATCAAACCGATGACTGTGGTGTCGTCCGCAAACTTCAGGAGCTTCACCGAAGGGTCCTCTGAGGTGCAGTCGTTGGAGTAGAGGGAGAAGAGCAGTGGGGAAAGGACACATCCTTGGGGGGCGCCAGTACTAATTTTTCAGGAGCTGGATGTAAATCTCCCTAGCTTCACCTGTTGCCACCTGTCAGTCAGAAAACTGGAGATCCACTGGCAGGTGGAGGGGGGCACCTTGAGCTGGAGGAGTTTCTGATGAAGAATGCCTGGGATGATGGTGTTGAACGCTGAGCTGAAGTCGACAAACAGGATCCTGGCGTACGTCCCTGGGGAGTCGAGGTGTTGCAGGATGTCAAGGTGTATAACAGCCATTCTGTTCGTGCAACAAGTAACTGTGCTCTTCAGTCAAAAACACTCAGAATTTCTAACAGAAATGTTAAAACTTCTAATGAAAGTTCTGTTATGTGCAATAAGTAACTGAGTCCTTCAGTCCACAACCCCAGAACAATTTGCTGTATCAAAATCACATTTACTTTTTACACAAAAATGTGCAGCTACTGTTATACATAAATGATTCAGTGGCAATGGATGTCCACACATCACAACTGTCGTGGTTTGAGCACCGATCTCGTCCGCGCTTGGGCCATGCAGTATTTTCCTCCCAGCTGACGTGCGTTTCTATGGCTCTCCGAGCTTTTATTGTGATAACGCTTGGAGGGGCTTCCAGCTGTCAGAGCTGAGGCCTGACAGCTAAGCTGCATTTCGTCTCATCAGCTGCTCCCTACTTAAGAGGGCAGCTAAGAGCGAAATGTGCGGCAGTCTCTTCAAACTTCCCCTTGTCTGACGTTATCGAGCATCCCTCTGGTCAAACGTTTACTACCCTTCTTCCATGATCGTAAGTGTGTTCATTATGTATCCGTTCTTCCTTGTCATTGACTGAGTATGGTTGTAGCGTGTTTTAGCCCCTCGCGGCTCGTTATTTTGTCCTTTTTCTTTCCTTTAATAAACTGTGCAAACTCACCGGTGATATGTGGCGTCTTTTGATGGCTAACGAGGGCCATCCATGACAGTAGACTGCCGCCAGACTGAGACGCCTGTCACCCTGAGTTTTGCCTAAATTGGACATTTGTTTTTCTCTGTCTGGGTACCTGTGTGCTGGGAGGTCATGTCGTCACGCAGGGGCCATGCTCGGAGCCTGGACTACGAGCTGGTAGAGGACTTGGACTACAATGACGGAACTATCTTCACTGCTGGCCTCTACGACACTCCCAGCGATGTACGCCGGCACCTGGACCTTGCTGAGGACATTATCAATCGCCTTCCCCGCTACTCCAACCACCCGGAAGTCACGGCGAGGAAGGCAGACATCGTTGTGCACCGGGACAGACTCTGTGGGCTGGAGGGAAACTCCGGCAGGAAGCCGAAGAGGAGGCATCCTCACTCCTTGCTTCGGGTTCCCATTCCTTTCGACGTTCCAGGCCAGGAGTTCGCACCGCCCAGGGGTGATCCCTGAGAGAGTGTGATGTCAGTCGGGAATCCCCCGGCGAAGTTACAACAGTCAGCTGTTTCCATCCGGGACCGAGTGGCTCCAGCTCGCTCCGCTGTTCACCCCATGCAAATTATAAAGCATGTGACGGCGGCAGTCAGGCTGGTGGAGAGGAATCCGGCGTTAAGTGACTTTCCAGAGTACGCCGACCTGCTCGCTTCTGTTTCCGCACAGGTATGGCAATTCCCAAACCTCTCCTTCACCTTGTCCTCTACCGGTAACCGTTGTCACACTAACAGTAAGCCTCAGCAAGAACCCCGTCCGGATCCTGTTCCGGGTCGTCGGAAAGACTCCACCTTTCTGACAGCTGCTGCTCCTACGTCTCGTCAGGAGGGAATTCCCGCAGCCACTCTCCCCAGGTCACCTCTTCCTGCGGTTCCATCAGCTCCTTGTGCCCGGAATGCCTCGGCTGTCATCCCCTCCTCCTCGACGTCTTCCTCGGCAGCTGTGAGTGTTATGAGTCCTGCTCCGGCGAAGCCCCTTATTGGACCATCGCGAGTGGCTCCCCCTCGTCCTCCCAGGGGGCCCTCCGTCACCATCCAGTGGAGACAGGGAAGAACAACGTCCACTACAGCAGGCACCATCGGCCCTCTGGGAAACAGGCAAGTGCAAGTTCATTCTTCTCCTTGTTGTTGTGATTTGCCTTGTCTGACTCCTGGGGGTTGAGTTTGGGGTTCGCAGTCCCCTGAGCTCCCACCACCTGCTGCAGCTTCTGACATTGAACCTGCTGCCTCTGTGTCTCCCTCTGCTGAGCGGTCTATGGCGCCAGGCCTATGTCGCCGGACGAGGCGGGGGCCTGCAGTCCTGGAGCCATGTCATGGGCAGAGGAGGAGAGCGGACTGCAGCGTGGAGCCTGTGCCGACAACGAAGTGTCCCCGGGTCTCCACCGATGAGCGGTTCAATCCAGCGGGTCGAGGATCCCCTGCCACCACGCCGTGCGGGTCATCGGCGTGGACGTCAGCGCTGGAGGGTCCTCAGGCTGCGGAAACCATCATGCCGGCTGCGGAGTCCGCCGTAGCCGAGTGGGAGCCAGACGACGTCCTTCTGCCTTCGGAACCCGGATCGTCGAAGTCCTGGACAGCGACAGAACTCGAGTGCAGGCAAGTACTCTGTTTTGTTTTCCTTCTATCTATTCTAGAGCATTTTTGCCCGTCTCTCGGGGAGACGAGCCAAGTGCAGCCGTCCGCTGCATCCAAGCTCGTCTCACTGGGCTCTGTCGCTACCGGTGATCCTGATCCCGGTTCTTCTTCTTCTCCTGACCCTTCTCCCAGGGTCACCGGTGCGGAGTCAATCCCGGTCGCTGTGCTGGAGGTTCCGGGTTCGGGGTTGGAGGTCGTTTCTGGTGCTGCGCCGACCCAATCGGGGTCCATCACGGGTGCGACATTGACCCAGTCGGGGTCCGACGTGGGTGCAGCCGAGACCCAATCGGGGTCCATCGCGGGTGCTACTCCGGCCCAATCGGGGTCTGTCGTGGGTGCAACGCTGACCCGATCGGGGTCCAGCAGGGGCGCAGCGCCGGTTCGGTTCAAGGTCGGTGAGGGAGCTGCAGATCCTCTGCCGCCTGACACTGGACTGGCTCATCGTCATCATCATCCTCATCGTCATCTTCATCATCATTGTTATCGTCATCGTCATCATCATCCCAGCTCATCTCCACCGGGGTCCGTTGGGGTTCTTAATATTCGGCCCGGCTCTCCCTCGTCTTCCCCCTCTCCAGGGAAGCCGTCTTCAATTTTTCCCCTACGGTCCTGGTGGCTGAGTGATGCGGGTCGGCCGCCTGGTGAGCTTTTTCGCCGGTTTGGCGTTCTGGGTCGGCCACCCGACGTACTGTGCTTCCTACTGGGCGACCTGGTTCGGCCACCGGAGGTTCTGTCTTTCCGGGCCTGGGACTGGGGTAGGCCGCCCGAACGTTTCCTGTTCCCCTTATCGGCGATCTGGACATTGGACGCAGGGAGACCACCAGAACTGTTCCTGTCTCATTGGTCTCTGCCTGCCGTCATCCATGTGTGTTTCTTAGCTCCACTGACATATAAATGTCACTCTGGTGTGTTATTTGCTCTATTCTGATCTGTGTATTCACCGCTGTTTAGCATGGGTTTTTTTTTTCCCTCTCCCCTGTCTTGTATTTTCCACGTTATGTCTTATAGGCCTGTGTGTTGTAGTGTTGGGTCTCCTATTGTCTTTTTTTTTCTATTGTATTTTTTGTCTGGTCTGTGTATCATCCTTGCCTTATGGAGTATTGTGGGGGTTTTTTTCCTTCCCCTGCCATACTCTGTAATTGCTTTGTTTGTTCCCTGTGTCTTCCCGTGCCTCGTCTTTGTGTTTTCGTCCTTTTTGGTTCTCACCCTTCAGACATTCCCCCATCTTCCCACCCTGGGTGGGGTGGGGAGTGGGGGGCTTGGGTGTCATACAGCGCTCGTAGTTCGCCGCCTCGGGGGGCGGTACTGTTGTGGTTTGAGCACCGATCTCGTCCGCGCTCGGGCCATGCAGTATTTTCCTCCCAGCTGATGTGTGTGTTTCTATGGCTCTCCGAGCTTTTATTGTGACAACGCTCGGAGGGGCTTCCGGTTGTCAGAGCTGAGGCCTGACAGCTGAGCTGCATTTCACCTCATCAGCTGCTCCCTACTTAAGAGGGCAGCTGAGAGCGAAATGTGCGGCAGTCTTGTCAAACTTCCCCTTGTCTGACGTTATCGAGCATCCCTCTGGTCAGACATTTACTACCCTTCTTCCATGATCGTAAGTGTGTTCATTATGTATCCGTTCTTCCTTGTCATTGACTGAGTATCGGTGTAGTGTGTTTTAGCCCCCCGTGGCTCATTATTTTGTCATTTTTCTTTCCTTTAATAAACTGTGCAAACTCACCGGTGATATGTGGCGTCTTTTGATGGCTCACGAGGGCCATCCATGACAACATGTGATAGTAATCCTACCTGCTGTCTTAAGTGATTGCATGACTTGGGCTTTAGTCTCATTGTAGAGAGTGAGGTTGGCTGTGTCGGGAACAGGTCAAGTGGACTGCTGGATCCAATCTGTGCATGTAAAAGTACATTTTCAATCCAGTGATTTACAAACTGATTCATAATTTTCTAAAGCCTCATTCAGAACATTATAGTCCCACATACCTATTCTGTGGATTTTCTTCTGGGGGCAGCCAGCGGTGATGAGCAGCAGCGGTGTCATGAATCGCCCATTTCACAGGCAAAAGTAGGACACCAAACATTCTCTGTGGGTTTGCACATTTATTAACATGAAGACAGACAAAACATTAACATACAAATACTAAATAATAAAGTGCATGACACTAACAAACAGATACACAATGACATACACTGGAGGAGAGTGGGGCTCGATGTCCAGGGGGACATGAAGCCGGGAACACTGTGCCAGGGGCGGAATCCAGCCGGAGCTCTCCCGAAGGCTGCGGGGGCTCACGGCTGGAAATAAGGGAACCACACACCTGGACGGAGCCATCCTACTCTTCTCAACAGTGGCCCCAAACACATTGAGGATGGACAGCAATGTTCCTGAGGATGGGGTAACATGGAAGAAGAACACGACAAACCCCAGAGGTTTGCCGTGCCCTTATACACAGTATATAATTAGTGACAGGTGTGGATGTATGAGTGAAGAAAATAACAGAATGAAAAACAGGTGTGCAGCTCCAACCAGTCTGACAGCCAGAAGCTGCACAGCGCTGTCAAAATTAAACATAAACGGAACCATAACGAAACACAACAGAACCCCAAAATGTCGATAATAATACTACAGATACAAAAAGACAAGAACTAAACAGGAACCAAACACAGCAGATAGAAAAAACACTAAACTAGACAGGAAACTGGGCATGGCACCCAGCCTTGCCCCAGGATCATGACAAGCAGTGGCGAAGAAGTCTTTTAAAAGAAGAAACAGCCAAAACCTTCTCTGGGTCAGCTTAGGTGTCATCTTTCTTATATACTGCACAAAAAATAAAGTGAACACTTTGAAAACACATCAGATTTTAATGGGAAAAAATAAGCTGGGTATCAAAATTGTGGCAGGCTAGTCCAATTTACATTTACACTACATTTACTTAGGCTAGTCCAATTTACACTTGTTGGTGACAGGATGTTCTTTAATCTGAGTAAGCTTTAATCTGGTAAGCTATATATATATATATATATATATATATATATATATACAGTATATACAGTGGGGTAAAAAAGTATTTAGTCAGCCACCAACTGTGCAAGTTCTCCCACTTAAAAGATGAGAGAGGTCTCCAATTTTCATCATAGGTATACCTCAACTATGAGAGACAAAATAAGAAAAAAAAATCCAGAAAATCACATCGAAGGATTTTTAATGAATTAATTGGTAAATTCCTCGGTAAAATAAGTATTTGGTCAATAACAAAAGTTCATCTCAGTATTTTGTTATATACTCTTTGTTGGCAATGACAGAGGTCAAACGTTTTCTGTAAGTTTTCACAAGGTTTTCACACACTGTTGCTGGTATTTTGGCCCATTCCTCCATGCAGATCTCCTCTAGAGCAGTGATGTTTTGGGGCTGTCGCTGGGCAACACAGACTTTCAACTCCCTCCAAAGATTTTCTATGGGGTTGAGATCTGGAGACTGGCTAGGCCACTCCAGGACCTTGAAATGCTTCTTACGAAGCCACTCCTTCGTTGCCCGGGCGGTGTGTTTGGGATCATTGTCATGCTGAAAGACCCAGTCACGTTTCATCTTCAATGCCCTTGCTGGTGGAAGGAGGTTTTCACTCAAAATCTCACGATACATGGTCCCATTCATTCTTTCCTTTACACGGATCAGTCGTCCTGGTCCCTTTGTAGAAAAACAGCCCCAAAGTATGATGTTTCCACCCCCATGCTTCACAGTAGGTATGGTGTTCTTTCTCCTCCAAACACGACAAGTTGAGTTTTTACCAAAAAGTTCTATTTTGGTTTCATCTGACCATATGACATTCTCCCAGTCCTCTTCTGGATCATCCAGATGCTCTCTAGCAAACTTCAGACGGGCCTGGACATGTACTAGCTTAAGCAGGGGGACATGTCTGGCACTGCAGGATTTGAGTCCCTGGCGGCGTAGTGTGTTTCTGATGTAGCCTTTGTTACTTTGGTCCCAGCTCTCTGCAGGTCATTCACTAGGTCCCCCTATGTGGTTCTGGGATTTTTGCTCACTGTTCTCATGATAATTTTGACCCCACGGGGTGAGATCTTACATGGAGCCCCAGATCGAGGGAGATTATCAGTGGTCTTGTATATCTTTCATTTTCTAATAATTGCTCCCACAGTTGATTTCTTCACACCAAGCTGCTTACCTATTGCAGATTCAGTCTTCCCAGCCTGGTGCAGGTCTACAATTTTGTTTCTGGTGTCCTTTGACAGCTCTTTGGTCTTGGCCGTAGTGGAGTTTGACTGTTTGAGGTTGTGGACAGGTGTCTTTTATACTGATAACGAGTTCAAACAGGTGCCATTAATACAGGTAACGAGTGGAGGACAGATGAACCTCTTAAAGAAGTTACAGGTCTGTGAGAGCCAGAAATCTTGCTTGTTTGTAGGTGACCAAATACTTATTTTACTGAGGAATTTACCAATTAATTCATTAAAAATCCTTCAATGTGATTTTCTGGATTTTTTTTTCTCATTTTGTCTCTCATAGTTGAGGCATACCTATGATGAAAATTGGAGACCTCTCTCATCTTTTAAGTGGGAGAACTTGCACAATTGGTGGCTGACTAAATACTTTTTTGCCCCACTGTATATATAGATTTACACTTGTTGGTGACAGGGAAAAGTCTTTTCAACAGCTTTACACAAAATATTTTGACGCTTTAACTCAGCTCTACAGTTCACATCATAGTGCGAAAGCCCTGGTTATCGACAGCAGAATATGGGTGTAAATCCTTTGCAGTAAAAGTACCAATAGATTTTGTAATTCACTTTGCTCTTTTCCAAGTTGTGTGGAAGTTTTGACATTGCTTGTTCAATGGTCCTCTCCTCAGCGTAAGCAGCCACTTTCTTTTCAGCCGCCGGCTGGAAACAAACAATATGGTTTTGCAAGTATGTTGGGTTTCCAAAATATTTTAGTTTAGTCTGACCGAGCTTACATATGGCGTGGGTCTTGTTTAAGTCTTCATAAAAGCCAAAGTACTACTATACATTTGCTTTTAATGAAGAGCTCCGATCATTTACCCCTGCCATTTTGTTTCTTTTGTGTGTCATGCCATAAAGAGTCTGGACAGGTACAGGCGCCGACTTTTTTGTTCCGGCCACCAACTTTTTGATTCCAGCCAAAATAATTACATTATTAATAATATTAAATAACTGGAATCTTTACATTTCTGCATCGATTCAGAATTGTTCACATCCACATCGAGATGCATCAGAAAAATGATTTTCTCCCACCCCTAGTGATGCTCAGAGCTGTAGTAACTACAGAGACGTAAAGTTGATCACACTATGAAGATGTGGGAAAGTGTCATGGGCAGCGAGAGCGCGCCCCCTCCTTCCCGTTCATCCCTCCTCAGATCATCATCGTACCTGAGTGAGAAGACTCACTTGCTCCCTCTCATCAGCCAGTGTTTATAAGGAAGCACCCTTCGGTGACTCAACGCTGGCTCGTCTGGGTATACTGCCCGAAATAGGACAACCAAGTATATTATTCACAGGTAGAAATGCTAAAAACCTGTGCACTCTCTTCTCCCTTCAGGTTGCTGCCATCGTGTGGGTGTGTCTCCGGGACTGCACGTGCTCTCCTGCCACATCATTGCCTATCCACGGCACTCAACCTCCACCCGGTCAGGCACCACCAGCTCCACTCCGTTCACCCTGCTGGTTTGTCTATTCCCTGCTGGGGCCCTGTCGGTTCTCCCTTGGAGCTCACATAAGTGATAATTTGGCCAACCCATTTTCCCCTTACTCTGTTCTTCCTATCACAGCTCTCATCTTTTCTCCACGGGCTGCTTCCTCTAGCAAGTGACTGTTTCTGTAGCTGTGCGTCGATTTTGACATTTATTAAAAGTCTCAAACGTGTGTTGTTGTTTGATTGCTCTTTCTTGTTGCTGCATTGTGCACGTGAGCTGATTGTTTATCACAATCATGACAGAACGAGCCAGCCTTGACCTCGGCTCAGCAGGTGCAGCAGCATCGGGGCAATCAGCTCTGGATCGCTTAGAGGCGACCGAGCGTCAAATTGCTGTGATGTCCCAGCAGCTGCAAACTATGATGCAGCAATTGGACACCGTCACGCAACATTTGGCCAATGCGGCTCCCCTGGCTCCTCCTCCTCAGCCTGCTCCTGTTGTTCAACCTCCAGTGCACCGTACCATATCCGTTCCTGTGTAAGGAGTTTCTTCATCAGGTGCGGATGTATTTGGAGTAGGTCAGGAGGGAGTACCTGGGGGATGTCCCAGAAAATTCAGTTTTTCACCTTACTGCTACGGGATTGGGCCCTTTGTTGGGCTCAGGCCATGGCAGACAGCCCTGAGGGGCAGGTATACACGTTTGAGCAATTTGTGGTCGCTTTTTCTCGTGCGTTCAACCATACTGAGAGTCAAGGGAACATCATGAGCCACCTTATGTCTCTCGGCCAGGGTGCTCGGTCAGTGGCCAAGTATTCGGTAGAGTTTTAGGTTGAAGCGGCGGACTCGGGTGGAACGAAGTTGCCTTACGCAGCACGTTCCTCCACAGTTTAAATGCTCCCCTCCGCTACGACCTGGCGTTTTATGTGGTTCCCGACACCCTCGATAGTCTCTATCAATCAGGCCATTGGGTTAGACAACTGCTACCGTGAGCGTGTGAAGGAGCGACAGTCCTCTTCTCGCCTGTCTGCCCGCCGCAGTGACTGACTCTGGTGGCACTGGTCCTCCTTCCAAGCTGATGGAGCTCAGTCGGTACCAGTTAACCGACGATGAGCGCCGGCAAAGAAGGAGGGCTAGCGCGCACATCTACTGTGGTTTGGTGAAGCACAGTCAGGATGAGTGCCGCCAGCGGCCAAAAGACGAGGCCCATCAGTAATCGTGGGTGGGCTGGTGGGCAGGACCAAGTTAAAGCCCCCCGGTAATTTCTCTATTTCGGCCCTCGTGCAATTGCCGGGGGTCGAGAGGAGGACAATGGCGTTAGTGGATTCAGGGGCAGAGGGCAATTTCGTGTCGGCTCTGTTCGTTCGGGACATGGGTATTCCCACCCTCAAACTGCCCCAACACCAAAGAATTACCACCATATCTGGCTGGGAGGTTGCCGTAGTCACCTAACACACGGCGCAGATCACCATCCTTCTTTCTGGGAACCATCGGGAGGCACTCTTGTTTCTAGTTCTCTCAACTTCATCTTCCCCGTTAGTCCTAGGTTATCCGTGACTCCAGAGGCATAACCCCATTATAAACTGGGGACAAAATTCCATCTCCTCTTGAAGCCCATTCTGTTTGGCTAATTGTTTACATTCAGCAGAGTGTTCGCCGTCTCTCACCGTCTCTCTTCCTCCGGCCGAGCAGCCGGACCTCAGCCTCGTTTCCGTTGCTTACCACGATTTGGGAGAGGTCTTCAGCCAGTCGAGAGTACTGTCGTTTCTGCCTCATCACTCTTATGACTGTGCTGTGGACCTCATCCCGGGGGCGAGGCTGCCGTCCAGCCGACTCTATAATATTTCTCATCCAGAGACGGAGGTGATGGAGAAGTATATAAAGGAATCGCTGAATGCTAGCCTTATTTGGCCATCTTCGGCTCCTCTCAGGGCCAGGTTCTTCTTCGTGGGGAAGAAGGATGGCTCACTGCACCCGTGTATTGACTACCGGGAACTCAACGTTATTACAGTCAATGACAAATATCTCCTACCCTTGATTAATTCCATGTTAAAACTCCTTCAATTCTCTTGGGTGGTCACCAAATTAGACTTGCGCAATGCTTACCATCTCATCCGCATTCGTGAGGGGAACGAGTGGAAGATGGCGTTTAAAACCCACCAAGGGCAGTTTGAATATATGATGATGCTGTTTGGGCTCACCAACACCCCTGCCATCTTCCAACGACTAATTAATGACGTCCTCTGTGATATGCAACATCAATTTGTGTTCGTCTATTTAGATGATATTTTGATTTTCTCCCGCTCGCCAGATGAACATGAGGTCCATGTGAGAGCTGTTCTACAATGGCTCTTGGAGAACCAGCTCTATGTTAAGGCCGAGAAGTGTTAGTTCTCCACCAATTCCACCACCTTCTTGGGCTTCATAGTGGCTGACGGGAGACTGATTGCCGACCCCGCCAAGGTGAGGGTAGTGCTTGATTGGCAAACTCCTCACTCCCGCAGGGAGCTTCAACGCTTCCTCGGGTTAGCGAACTTTTATCGCAGGTTCATTCGGAACTATAGCGGGGTAGCACTGCCCTTAACACAGCTGACCTCCGTTAAGGTTCCCTTTCGTTGGACCGAGGCAGCTGAACAGACCTTTTCCAAATTAAAAGGGCTGTTCACTGACACACCAATCTTGGCTAAGGTCAACACACAGCTCCAATTCATCCTCAAGGTGGATGTGTCTGATTCAGGGGTAGGTGCTGTCCTCTCACAGCGCACACCCTCTAACCAGAAGCTCCATGTGTGCGCGTTTTTCTCTCGTCGGCTTACGCCGGCAGAGAGGAATTACAACGTAGGGGACAAAGAGCTGCTCACCATTAAGTTGCCGTTGGAGGAATGGAGGCACTGGTTAGAGGGAGCTGTTTACCCCATTGTCATGTGGACCGACCACAAAAACCTTGAGTATTTGCAGTCGGCCCTCTGACTTAATGCAAGGCAGGGTCGTTGGGCCCTGTTTTTTCAGCGGTTCAACTTTACGATCACCTACTGGCTTGGCTCTTGGAATACCAAACCGGACGCACTATTGTGCCAGTTTGATTCCGAGGAGGTAGCGCCCCCTTCCCACCCTCAACCCATTCTTCCCTCTTCCTGCATCCTCGGATCCCTTACGTGGGACATCAAGTGGAGGGTCCGTCAGGCCCAGTCTCAGGAGCTTGTACCAGCAGGGTGCCTCCAAAACCACCTGTACGTCCCGGCCGCTCTCCACAGTGACGTCATTCAGTGGGGCCACACCAGCCACGTTGCCTGTCACCCTGGGATCACCCGCACCATCGACCTAATCCGGCGGGTGTTCTGGTGGCCCATGCTGCAGCGGGATGTGCAGGAATATGTGTGGGCCTGCCAGACCTGTGTCCAGGGTAAATCGGACTCCTCCCCCCCCCCCCCCCGACTGGAGTCCTCCATCCCCTGCCCATCCCTGGTCACCCATGGTCCCACATTGCTCTGGACGTTGTGACTGGACTTCCCCCCCTCCCATGGAAAGACCACCTGGTGGCTCTCCCGAAACTCCCCTCAGCTTTGGAGATGGCCACTTTGCTCACTGAACATGTCATCCACCTCCATGGCATCCCATTGGACATGGTGTCTGACTGAGGTCCCCAGTTCATGTCCCAGGTCTGGAGGGCCTTCTGCCGGTCTCTGGGTACCACCGTGAGCCTCTCCTCTGGCAACCATCCACAGAGCAACGGGCAGGCGGAGCACGCCAACCAGTCCTTGGAGGCCACTCTCCGATGTGTAGCGGCCAGGAATCCTTCCTCCTGTAGCACACACCTGACCTGGGTGGAATACGCTATGAACTCTGCTGTCCCCACAGCAACCAGACTCACCCCTTTTGAGGCGTCATTGGGTATACTCCTCCGCTGCTGCCCATAGCTGAGAGGGAGGCCGCGGTTCCCTCTGGGGGGGTCCACGCTCACCGCTGTTGGTGCCTCTGGAGGTCCACACGCACCACCTGCTCTACCTTGCGCAACTGGGCTATGGCCGATAGGACATGGGTGCCTGCCCCCAAGTATGCCATGGAGCAGTAGGTCTGGTTTGTGGCCAATCAGATTCCTCTGAAGGTGAAGTCGAAGAAATTGGCTCCTCACTTCTTAGGACCCTACACAAGCTCCAGAGTGGTCAACAATGCCTCAGTGTAGCTTAAACTACCACTGACCCTACGGGTGAACGAGACCTTCCATGCGTCGCACATCAAACCCCTCTTGGTCAGCCTCCCCCCCGCCCCCCCGAAGCCGCCACCAACTCCCCGGATGATTGATGGTCACATTGCCTACACGGTTCGTTGGATCCTGGATGTTCGCCTTCGAGGCCGGGGTCTGCAATACTTGGTGGATTGGGAGGGCTACAGCCCGGAGGAATGCTCCTGGGTCCCCACATTCCTGGTTCTTGACAAGGAAATGCTCTTGGCCTACCACCGACTCCATCCCGAAAAGCCCTGTGGACCGCCAGGAGGTGCTCCTAGAAGTGGGGGGGGGGCTGTCATGGGCGGTGAGAGTGCGCCCCCTCTTTCCCGTTCATCCCTCCTCAGGTCATCATCGCACCTGAGTGAGAAGACGCACCTGCTCCCTCAGCCAGTGTTTATAAGGAAGTGCCCTTCGGTGACTCAGCGCTGGCTCGTTTGGGTATACTGCCTGAAATAGGACAACCAAGTATATTATTCACAGGTAGAAACGCTACTAACCTGTGCGCGCACTTCTCCCTTCAGGTTGCCGCCATCGTGCGAGTGTGTCTCCAGGATTGCATACGCTCTCCTGCCACATCATCGCCTATCCACGGCACTCAACCTCCACCCGGTCAGGCACCACCAGCTCCACTCCCTTCACCCTGCTGATTTGTCTATTCCCCGCTGGGGCCCTGCCGGTTCTCCCTTGGAGCTCATGTAAGTGGTAATTTGGCCAGCCCATTTTCCCTTACTCTGTTCCTCCTCTCACAGCTCTCGTCTTCTCTCCACAGGCTGTTTCCTCTGGTGAGTGACTGTTTCTGTAGCTGTGCGTCCATTTTGACATTTATTAAAAATCTCAAATGTGTGTTGTTGTTTGATTGCTCTTTCTTGTTGCTGCATCGTGCATGTGAGCTGATTGTTTATTACAATCATGACAGGAAAGAGTTGAAGACAGGTTAAGAGGAAAGGTGACAATCAGTGAGCAGCAGTAAAGTTTCATGGCAAGAAAGAATACTACAGATGCAGTGTTTGCTCTAAGAGTGTTGATGGAGAAGCATAGAGGTCAGAAGAAGTTGTACTGTGTCTTTTTAGATCTAGAGAAAGCATATGATAGGGTGCCAAGAGAGGAAATGAGATACTGTATGAGAAAGGAGTGGCAGAGAAGTATGTGAGGGTGGTGCAGGACATGAATGAGGACAGCAAGCCAATGGTGAGGTGTGCTGTAGGAGTAACTGATTGATTCAAAGTGGGAGTGGGGTTAGACCAGGGATCAGCTCTGAGCCCCTTCTTGTTTGCCATGGTGATAGACAGGCTGACAGATGAGGTCAGACAGGAGTCTCTGTGGACCATGATGTTTGCAGATGACATTGTGATCTGTAGTGAGAGTAGAAAGTAGGTGGAAGAGAACCTGGAGAGGTGGAGGCATGCTCTGAAGAGAAGAGGAATGAAAGTCAGTAGAAGCAAGACAGAATACATGAGTGTGAATGACAGGGAGGCACGTGTAAAGGTGAAGATTGAAGGCGTAGAGGTAGTGAAGGTAGATGAGTTTAAACTACTTTCGAAAGCAATGGAAAATGCACAAGAGAGGTGAAGAAGAGAGTGCAGACAGTGTGGAGATGAGTGTCAGGGGTGATCTGTGAAAGGGAACATTTTCAAGACCGTAGTGAGACCTGCTGTTTTTGAGCAGTTTGGAAACAAAGTAAGAGAGGCAAGGCTGAGATTCTTTGGATATGTGCTGAGGAGGGATAGTGGATATATTGGGCAAAGGATGTTGAAGATGGAGCTGCAAGGCAGGAAGAAAAGAGGAAGATTCATGAATGTAGTGAAGGAGGATATGGAGAGGGTTGGTGTTACAGAGGAAGATCAAAGGATAGGGTGAGATGGAGACAGATGATCCCCTGTGGTGGTAATCTTTTGCATGGTGATGCCACAGTATCTGAAATGGTTTCACTGACTGCTTTACCATTAAACAGCTTAAAGCTGATCTTTTTTAAACCAACCTTTACCGGTGGAGGTGTACACCTGGGGAGTATCAAGCCCACCTGACACAGTCGGCGGAGGGATCCGTGGGTCTCTCTCCACAATACAGGCAATGTGGATTGATGGGGAGCTGTATGTGTTCATGCATTGCCAAAATGGCTTTCTGCTGTGTCCAGTTACTTCTGTTCCACTCATGTCAAGTGTGGAGAACAACTTCTAATGCAGTCGGTATGTACACCTTCTGCCATCATGTAATTTAACAGTGTATATAATTATTAGCGTTAGGAGAAGTCATACAAATGTTCTGTGTTTACCAACTTCCCCAATATTCTTTTAAATTCGGACTGTTTATCCCACTTGCTTTGTAAGTGTGAGAAATATTAACAGCAAACTGATACTGTGAAGTATAGTGGATTAAAAATGTTTGTAAAAACACCCAGGAAAATTTATTTTTTTTTAATATCCTTCCATCACCAAAAACTTAAAATGGATGAAACAACAACAACAAAAGCAGTAAAAAATAAAATTAGATCATTGTCCAGAATTGTAGAAAAAAAAAAATAAACAATTACATCCATCCATCCATCTTCTACTGCTTATCCGGGGATCCGGGTTGTGGAGGCATCAAACTAACCAGAGTAGCCCAGACTTCCGCCCAGTTCACACAGCACCATGATCCCTCCTGCAGGTGGTGAGCCCACTGGAGTAAACCATTACATAGAACAAAAATTTAACCAGCATTCCTGTGAACATTGCAAATTTACATCTAGCAAGTAATGTAGGTAGCATATTTATGAGGAAAAACATGATAAGTTTGACAAAGTTTTTAATTTACAAGAAAAAATAGCCAATTGGAGAAAAAAAAAACCCTGCAAGTTTATGAGAACTTTCAAAATTTACAAGAGAAAGTTAAATTTGAGAAAAAATTTTTGCACATTTGTGGCAGACCAAATGTAAATGGGAAAGTCAAATTTTTGAGACAAAAACTGTTCTAAATGCCCCTTTCAGGGCAGAAATGAGGCACCAATTAGTAGTGAGTTTGGTATATTTAATGGGAAATAATAATGAAAACACAAACTCGCCTTGAGGGGCAGATACAAAAAGGCAATGAACGAGATAACAAAACATACGAGCAAAAGTGTCAAAATAGTTACTTACATATACATAGCGAGGGCGAAACCTTACGCTGAAGAAAGGACTGGAATCAGGGTTGGAGATTCCAGCCTGGATAGGGCAAGGTTGCAGCGAGGAATGAGCCTAGCAAACAAACTTAAATAGTACTACAGAAAACTAATGAACAAACAGGTGTGGAGAGAAAGTAATCATTAAATACAAACAGCTGTGACAGGCCACGAGCAGACTTGACAGGCGGAAGTCCTGCTGCGGCGCTGTCAAAATAAAAGCACAAACCAAAAGGACAGATAAACATGACTAAATATATACACAAAAAAGGAATAATAATCAGAGACCCGAGCACGGTACAAACACATGCTCGGAGCCCTGACAGTGCCCCTCCCTTAAGGGGTGGGACCCAGACACACCGCAGTAACATCAAGCGAAAAAAGCCCCCCCCCCCCAAAAAAAAAAAAAACAAACCCAGAAACAACTACAAAAAACAACTCCAGGAGGGCGGTGGGGGGGGATCCAGGCCTGGAGGGAGAGACACACAAACCAAACACACACCAAAAAGGCAAGGTGCAAAGAACTAAGTAATACAGGATGAACAAGAAAACTGTTCTGGTGGCCTACCAAAATCCCGACTCCACCCGACCATCAGGTGAAAAAGGTCGGGTGGCCTACCAGGCCTTCAGCACCACCAATGTAGAAGAAAAAGTCCATCAGATGGCCTCCTAGGACACAGAAACCACCCTAGCAACTGAGAAAGTTCATCGGGCGGCCTCCTTACATCTCTGCGCCAGCGAACCATGATGGAGGCAGATGAAGGGAGAGGACCCACAGCAGCCTTGGACACCAGTGCAGCACCAACGGTGGTCCCAGATCGAGGCACCGGGGCACCCTCGGTGGCCCCGGATTGAGGCGTTGCGGCACTCTTGGTGGCCCCGGTTTGAGACGTGGCTGCACCCCAGATGGCCCTGGACTGAGTCATTGCTGCACCCTTGGCAGCCCCGGACTGATGCGTGGCTGCATCCTCGGTGGCCCCGGACTGAGGTGTGGCTGCACCCATGATGTCCCCCAGGCTGGAGCCTAGCCCTCATAGAGTCCAAGGCTGGAACAGCGTCTCCACAACGTCTACGGCCGGAGGAGCTGGACCCACAAAGACCACAGGCAGTGGACCGGAACCCACGGAGATCTCTGGTGTAGTTGGATGTTACTCAGTGACCCTGAGAGAAGACTCAAAAACAAGAGGAACAGGAACAGGGTCAGGCTCACCAGCAGTAGTGGAACCGGCGAGGCGAGCTCAGATGCTGCTGACGGCAGCACCCGGCTCTCCCCTCCAAGAGCCAGACAAGATCTCTCCAATAAGGAAATAATGAAAACAAAGGAGAGTACTTGTCTGAGCTCAAGTTCCACTGCTGTCCAGGACTCCGTCCATCCGGATGGCGATCTCACGGGCCCGGCCTCCTGGAGGTCCAACTCGAACTCTGCTGTGGTGGCCCTAACAGCAGGCATGATGGCCTTGGCAGCCTCAGAACCCCCTGGCACTGTAACCTACACAGATGGCTCACTTGGCGTGGTGACAGGAGATCCATTACCAGCTGGGACTGAACTCTGCTCAAGGGAGACCCAGGGATGCTTCATTGTCTGCTCAGGCTCCAGATGGCAGACAGCCCTCCTCCTCTGTCCATACTGTGGCTGCGGGGCTGGAACCAGGTTCCCCAGGGCTGCAGGCTCCTCCTCCGTCCGGTGGCTTGATCCTGGCACTGGTGGATACTTGGGGGGAATAGGAGGAGACACAGAGGAAGCAGGTAATATGTTTGTGGCTGCAACAGGTGGTGAGGACCCGGTGGACTGCATAAACCAAGCCTCACCCCCAGGAATCAGACAAGGCAATTCATCACATTGCAATAATGAATGGAAAAAACACTTGCCTGTTTTCCCAGGGTACGATGGTTCCTACTGCAGCTGGCCCAATTCTTCCCTTTCCCATAGTAGCAGTAGGTGTGGGCCCCTCTGGAAAAAAAAAAAAAAAAGGAGGAGCCGCACCTGCGGATACGGTGATGGGCAGAGCCGGAGAAGAAACAGCTGGGCTCCCAGCAGCCAGAGAATGCACTGTAGAGGAGGGGGAAACAGCTGCGATGACCCGGGGAATGGGAGCTGGCGAAACAGCTGATGAGGAAAACCTGGGGGCTAAAGCTGCAGACAGTCCTCCCTGACATGGCAAAGAAAAAACTGCTGGCTGGGAGATGGAAGAATCCTTCTGGCAGCCCATGGCTGGACAATAATGGGAACTTTGCGGCGTATTCACCTGGTGGTTCTCCTCCATCCATCCCGGGACAGCCATGTCACGGGGAGGGGAAGAGTTCTGCGCCGGTCGGCGGCGTCTTCGAGCTGGAGACGAGCCTATTACCAAGTCCGGAAAACATCGCTGGTGAGCGGAGACGGTGGCCAGCAGCTCGGCAAACTCAGGATAATTTCTTAGACCGGGATGTGCCTCCACAATCATGACTGCTGCCACCACGCTCTTCCAAACCTTGTCCGGGCTGCGGGAAGAGACAGCCTCAGCAACATGGCCCCGGATAGATTTAGCTGCCCGCTGTTCATCTTCGCTGGGACCTCAGGCTGCCCTCCTCCTATGGTGCGCTGGGAAACGGCTTTCTGGAGATGGAGACGTGGGTGCTGGAGCCGTAGCAGGAACCTGACGAGGAGTTGATGGAACCGAGGCCCGGGAGTGCTTCCCTGTCAGCCCCGATCTAGGCTTCCTGGTCGGGTTCTTCGCCAACTCACGGTTCCTCTGCTGAAGCGCTGATGACTGAGCTATCCTCTCCCTTCCCTCAGCATGCTCAAAAAGGTGAGGATAACGCTTCACAGCCACCTCCGTGAAGTCCAGGTACCATAACGCATCTTTGGGTGTGGAACATTGATATGCTATGGTGAGGAGATCATCAATTTCCATAAGAGCCTGACAGAGCTCAAAACCCAGGGTCATTGGGTACCACCTGCCAAACGATGCTATGTCCAAACCCCCCCCCCCAAAAAAAAACAGGCACCTGAAAAGGGAAAAAATAGGACAAAAACACAAACTCACTACTGCTGGCACCAACTGGCTGTGATCTACTGTTATAAATGCCCCTTTCAGGGCAGAAATGAGGCACCAATTGCTAGTAGTGAGTTTGGTATATTTAATGAGAAATAATAATGAAAACACAAACTTGCCTCAAGGGGCGGATACAAAAAGGTAATAAACGAGAACCCAGCGGGGTGATAACAAAACATACGAGCAAAAGTGTCAAAATAGTTACTTACATATACATAGCGAGGGCAAAATCTTACGCTGAAGAAAGGACTGGAATCAGGGTTGGGGATTCCAGCCTGGATAGGGTGAGGTCGCAGCGAGGAATGAGCCTCCCTAGCGAACTAAGATAGAACTATAGAAAACTAATGAACCAACAGGTGTGGAGAGAAAGTAATCACTAAATACAAACAGCTGTGACAGGCCACAAGCATACTTGACAGGCGGAAGTCCTGCCGCTGCACTGTCAAAATAAAAGCACAAACCAAAAGGACAGATAAACATGACTAAATACATACACAAAAAAGGAATAATGATCAGAGACCCGGGCACAGTACAAACCCGTGCTCGGAGTCCTGACAAAAGCAGCAAATTTACAAGAAAGCAGTAGAAAATTTCAGAAAAGAAATTAATTTCACTAAAGTGAAACAGTAGTAAAATTGAAGGGACATCCATCCATCCATCTTCTTCCGCTTAATCCTTTTCGGGTCGCGGGGGACATACAAGAGTGAAACACAATATCATAACTGAAGAATAGTGATGCAAAAAGGAAATGAGGTAAATAAATGTAAATTATGCCTACATGCTATTATCATCCTGTGGTGCATTTTACTTCACGCAATAAAAAACTAATTAAAAAATTAATAATTTTTAAAATGTTTTATATACCCTTAACAATGTAGGAATGCTGTAGCAATAAATGTCCTTGAATACTACAAAAAAAAAAAAAAAAAAAAAAAAAAACAACAACAACAATGCATTACCAACGTTTGGAAACATCAGCTTTTTAAGTCATGCTGACTTTGTGACATGTAGGGTGCTGTCTGGAAAAAGGGACCAATTGTATGGAAGTCCATCCCATTCAAAATGTCATGATGTGTAGTTACACTTCTGGAGCGACAAGTCAGGTCAACATAAGCTATTTATGCATTGCAGCCCAGCTGAACCCTGGGAGGAGCAGAGGTTGGTCAACAGGTCCTTGATATCACTGTTGTAGTATCATCAGAACTAAAGACTGCTTGTGTTATTCACCAGGTAATGCTGCTAGTCCTTGTATAAACCTGGTTAATTTTTAAGTTAACAATTAGCTTGCTTTATTCAGATTTAAGCTATTTTCACCTTTATGCTAATGTTGTGCATATTGGAGGCATTTTAGCTTTTAAGCTAGTATTTTTCAGCTTCAAGCTTTTAAGGTAAGATAAGATAAGCCTTTATTAGTCCCACAATGGGGAATTTTTATTTAGCTTTTTAAGCTAACTCTTTTATTTAGCTTTTTAAGCTAACTCTGTTCAATTTTAAGTCACACCAGCTTTTATGGTAACATTATACTACTTTAAGGCATTCTAGATTTTAATTCAGCATTTGTCAGTGTTTAACTTTTATTGTTATTTGTATTTTACTTATATTCAGTTTCTCCACTAAAAGCTGCTGTTTTAGGCTAACAGTATTAAGCTTTCAGCTATTTTAGCTTTATAGCTAATTTTAGCCCATTTTTAGCTTTTTATTCTTTTAAACTAGCATAGATAATCTCAAAACTATTTTCAGTGTAAGGTGCAACTTTCAGCTGTAAGCTACTTTTACTTTTAAACCATATTTCAGCATTGTTTTTTACTCATTCCAGGAAAGCATTTTCAGCTTTCAGCATTTGCACTGCATTTTCTCCACGAAATACAAATTTTTAGTTGAGATCATTTCCGGCACTAAATGTTACCATTTTTATTCTCTTCACAACTCATACATTGCAGCATTGCTAAACTGGATGAATACCAGAATAGAACCTGCACAGCTGCAGTCAAGGAGAAGTGACAGAGAAGTGCAGGTGTAAGATCGGGGTGGAAGGGCTCAGCAGGGCTTGGCGGGAGCCAGTGGGGGGGGATATGTGGACCTTTGGCGAGAGCTTTGGAACTGATTCACAGAGGAAGAGCTGGATTGTCGGGGATCATCCTCCCTCAGGCAAGGTGAACATCCCCGCTGAGCCACCCAAAGCAGGAACACACATACACAGACATGTGAATAAAATTCACACTTCATGTTTTATCAGCCATTGAATTTTCGAATATCACTCCCGTCTTTGAGCTGCATGGTGTCCATGTATTTCCTTCAGACTCACGGGAAAACTGTCTGGAACACTCAGTAGGATTATTTCCCTGAAGAGCAGGAGTTGGTGTCTGGGGAGAGGAAAGTCTGGGCTTCTCGGTGTGGACTGCTGCCTCCATGACCAGGACCCCACCCCTTCCACCCCTTCCCGGATAAGAGGGATAAGATGGATGGATGTACACTAATCACCTGGCTTTGTTCCTTTCAGTCTCCAAAGTCTCATTTTAAATGCCTTTTGTCATAGAAAAGAGCTGCAGAACTTTAAATACTTTCTATGAGTTACATACTGTACAACCTCTCACACCCTTAATTGCATGTTTGTGTGGATATGTGTGTCTAGCAGGCACATGCACCAGGAGACCCCAGGTGGTGCTGCAGCGCCTGCCCCTTTGCGATTTACCCTTTTTTAAGGTATTGTACGCAGATTTTATTTCCCCCACAGAGAGACCAATTGTTAAACAAATGGGTTTTAATATCCAATAGCTATACTTCGACAATTAATTCTGTGTGACTGGTCCACAAACCCCTCCTGCACCTATAGCAGGGGTCTGCAACCTGTGGCTCTGGAGCTGCATGTGGCTCTTTTGCCCATAGATAGTCACTCTATCAGGCCTTGAGAAAAAAAAACAACAACATACATTTCCAAGAAGAGATGCAACAAATTTACAGGAAAAAAGGTTGCACATTTATGAAAAAAAAATCTAAAAAGCAGAAAATGAGAAAGTCTGAAAACTTGTGCTAAAGGAAAAAAATCTCACAAATTTAGGAAAACATTTTTGCAATTTTTTGAGGAAAACATACCCACAAATTTGTGAGAAAAAGAGATACGCTAAACTCCTTACCCAGGCTGCCAAGTTCAGGAGGATGCAAGGTCACCCCATGAAAGACAGAGTGTCCCAGCCCACAAAGGGGAGACTGAAGAGAGCGAGTTTCATGCACCAGAGCAGAATACTTGCGTGACAGAATTGCATTCTCCTTGATCATGATCCCAAAGAGATAACCCATTGTCTGGCGGTCCCTTCCTGGAGTGAGGGAACCGTCACCCTCATCCAATGCAGTATTTCCGGAATTGGCCCCAAAGACTTCCAAAGGGACCCTGTAAGAAAGTCCCTCACATTTGAATACCTACACACCCACTACCCCAAAGATTCTTGGACTCATGCATATAGAGACTGCTCTGCAGAGGATGCAGTTTGGAATGGAGGGGCAGGAGTCTACATACATTATCCAGGAGGCAGTGAAGATAGAATCTACCTCGCTACCGGCCTGTACTCCACCAACTACAAAGCCGAAGCAGAAGCCCTGAAAATAGCTGCAAATCACATTGAAGTCAGCCTCCATGCCAGTCAAAATGTCTTTTTTCCTGACTGACGCCCTGTTTATCCTACAGGCCTTGCAATACAATAGATACTGACCTAAAAGACCTGTCCTTCTCTCTTGTCTCCCTCTGCATGAGTCACACAGTCGCCTTGCAGTGGATTCCTTTCCATTGCGGTGTGTTTGGTAATGAGACCGCTGACCCCCTAGTGAAAGAAGGATCAACGCTGGAACAGGTGGACAGGTCTACTAGTTACGCAGAAGTTAAAAGTATCATCAGGGCCAAACAGCAGACTAAGTGGAGGCAGCAGCATTCAAGCCATAATGGAAAAAATCGATACTTCTTGTTGACCCAGCGTGAGCAAGTAGCCTTAGTCAGGCTTAGAACAGGGCACAACCATCTGAACTATCATCCACACACAAAATTCCATATTGGTAACACAGAGCAGTGTCCCTGTAGGTCAGGCAGTCAGACAGCAGAACATTTGCTACAGTTCTGCCGACTGCACAAAGCCCTCAGGACCTGGCCCACCCCAATCCTAGTGGCCCGGAAGCTCTACGGCGAGTTGGGGGACCTCCAGTGTACTGTCGCCTCCATTGAAGAGGCGGGAGTGTCCATCTAATGAACGAGAAGAAGAAGAAGAAAGAAAAAACAGTCACAACATTTCTGGAAAATGAATGCTAATAAATTTTCAAAAAAAATATAACAAATTTATGAGAATAGCTGAAAATTTATGAAAAAAGTTTTTCAAAATTTAAGGAAAATGTTGCAATTTTTTGAGGGGGAAAATGCAAATTGGCAAGAAAAAAAAGGCACAAATTCACCCCAAAAAGCTACAGTTTTATTAGAAAACAGTCTCAAATTCATCTCTAGATGACCAAAGCACTTTACAAATCGTACTATCCACCCATTCACACATACACATTCACGGTTGCAGAGCCGCCATGCACAAGCACTGGCCTGACCAGTGCTTGTGCTAAAGAGTTCTGAAACTGAGGAGCAACTGGGGGTTCAGTGTCTTGCTCAAGGACACGTCAACATGCAGACTGCAGATAGAGCGGGAATTGAACCACTGACCCTCCTCTGATCAGTAGTCGGCCACACTACACCTGGACCACAGCCACCCCTTTCATACGAAAAAGGCAGCATTTTCACCTGAAAAAAGTTACAATCAGATAAGACACTCTTAAAAAAAAATACATATACAAATTTTTGAAAAAGCAAAATGTGTAACTTTAATTAATTTAGTTTCTTTTTTTTTTTGTCAGGCAAAAAGGTAGATGTTTGGTTTTTTTTTAACCTTAACATGCTTTGACTGACACCTGCAGCCATCTTCAGAAGTGTCAGCTGATTGCTGTGACGTGTCATTTATCAGCTGTTTTCCTTAGGTGTGGCCAGCCTGATGGACCTGACAGATCCACCACACTGGCCACACCTCCTTTCAGAAGGTGGTCTCAGGAGGATGGAGTCCCAGGTGTGGGAGAGCATGAATGTTCCCTCATCTTGGTTCATGGTGTCCTTTGTACGTTTTCTGATTTCTATGGCTTCCTTGATCCAGTGTTTGTGTTTATTACCATCTGATCCAATGATTCTTGTGTTGTCCCAGTCCATGATGTGATTGTTCCTTTTGCAGTGGTCCGATATTGCTGATTTGAGGGTTTCTTGTTCTGCCTTTTCTTTTTGTGACCTTGTAAGTCGTCCTAGTATTTCCTTTTCACATTTCTTCTGGTGTTTTTTCTTTCTTGTGTTGAGTTTTCTTCCCGTTTCCTCAATGTATGTTTTGTCACATGATCTGCATGGAATTTCGTATATTATGTTGCATTTTTTTGTCCTGTTCTATTTTATCTTTGGGGTGTACTCGTAGCTGACTTATTTTTATATGTGGTTTCACTGCTGTGCTGATTTTGTGTTTTCTCATAATTGGATGTATGGTATGGTTATCATATCCTTGTTTTTCGTTTCGGCTTTTGGTGTTTGTTTTGTTTTCAATTTATCTTCTTTGTTCTTGACCTGCTTTTTTCCTTTGTTTATGGCCCATATTGGGTATTGACAGCGTGTGGGTGCATGTTGTATGTGCTGCTCTTCCTCCCGTTTGTCTTCTTCATCTGTGATGTCGCTGGCCTGTTCATAAAGAGTTCTGAAACTGAAAGTTTGTGTGCTGTGGGATGTTCAGATGACCAGAGTAGGTGTTGATCTGTTTGAGTTGATTTTCTGTATACTGTAATTTTTTTGCTGCTGTCTTCGTTGTGGTGGATTTTAATGTCCAGAAAGGCTATGATTCTGTTTGTTTCCTCTTTGTGTGTAAACTTTATATTTCCTGTGCTGTCCATGTGTTCAGGTGGTCTGTGAGGTCTTGTGCATGTCCTTTCTGTATTTTCTCCAGAATGTCATCCACATACCTCCTATGTCTCTTGTTTCTAGGTCCTCCATGAAAAAAAAAATTGCTTATAATGGCTGATAATGGGACCCCATTGCAAAACCTTCCTTCTGTCTGTAAATAGTTCCTTTATATTAAGAATAGATGGATTTGGTGACAAAATGTAGCAGTCCAGATACAATATGTCTTGAACTGTAAGGTTTGCACGTTGTTTTAGTGTCTTGTCCTTCCTGAGGCGTTCTTGCACGATATGTAGGGTGACGTCTATGGGTTTTTTTGTGAATAGTGATATGACATCATGTGAAATAAGGATCTTGTCTGTTTCTATTGTCATGTTGTTTAGTTCTTGTACCAGTTGTTTCGGGTTTTTGCAGTGATGTTCTGTTAATCCAAGAATGGATTTGATAACTTCAAACGGGGTTTTTGATAAGTTGTAGGTTACTGGGTCACGGTTGGTGGAAGACTGGACCCAAATGCAGTACTTAAAGTTTGCAATGGTTTATTAAAGAGCTGGACAAACTGGCACAGCTCGATGGTGCAAACACAGAAATAATAAACAGCTTGGAAGCTGCAACGAAAAAACATACGACTTGGCAGGATACGGTAGGCTAACAAACAGAGCAGGAGCATGTTGTTCACACATACATACATGATGAAGGACACCCATACAGAACACAGATTAGGGCTGACATATATAGACACAGGTAATCAGTACAACACAGAACAGGTAGGCACAATCAGGGGCAAACGGAGACGACAAGGAATAATCACTGGCACAGAAACAGGATGGGTGAAGCTGCACAGACACACAGAGGATGCACTACAGACATGAAGAGAGGATCAGAGGGAAGACAATATCATGGTAATAATGAATAATAATAATAAAACTAATAAACTAGAAAAAGAGGAAAGGCCAACAGAGAAATGAATATACAAGACATAATAATGATAATAATAATAATGGCAACCCATGATAATAATAATAATAATAAGGTGAAATATAGAAAGTCTCCAAATACAACTTAAAGCAAGGACGAGGGCTAGGACCAATGCCCTAAAAACAAGGAATATAAATGCAAATCAAGATGAGGACATGGGACCCAGACCACATCTTGACAGAACCGCCCCTGTTAAGGGGTGACTTCTACAATACCCCCAAGGGTACCACCAACAGAAGAAAAAAAAAAAAAAACTCTCACAGGGTGGGCGGTGGGGCTACAAGGCCCGGTGGGCTGAAGCAAATTGTACCCCCACCCCACCCCCACCCCCCAAAAAAAGAGTCCAAAACAACACAGTACATGGGTGAAATATAGTCCAATGCCCCCAAACCCAAAACAAACTCGGTGGGGTGGTCTACCCAAGTCCATGAGCCACTGGACCATTAAAAAAACAATGGGTCAAGGGGCTTACCCAAGTCCTTGGGCCCTCGGACTGGAGAACAACATGGGTTGGGGGGGTTTGCCCCAGTCCATGGACCACCAGACTGAAATGCAGGACCAGTCTGGTGTCCTCCCACTGTCCTTAGGCCACTGAACCAGAGAACAAGGTGGAACAGCGGCAACAGGGACACAGAGCTCACCACACATACACAATGGAGCTCTATGCTCTGTGACCACTGACTGCAGCACTCTAATCCCAGCCTCTGAAATGGCAGGTGGAGGCCCGCTGGCCTCTGGAACAAAAGGTGGAGGACTGCCGTCCTCTTGGACAACAGTTGGAGGCCCGCCGGCCTCTTGTTCGATGATTGGAGAAACGCCAGCCTCTTGGAGGATGGTTGGAGGCATGCCGGCCTCATTGATGATGGTTGGAGGTATGCCGGCCTCCTGAACTACGGTTGGAGTGGACTTCTTGGACGGCCCAGATTGAGCAGCTGTCTTGGACAGACCAGATGGAGCACAATGCTCAGACGGACCAGATGGAGTGGACTGCTCGGATGGCCCAGGTGGAGTGAACTGCTTGGCCACTGGAATGACAAGCAGAGGTCTCCAACCTCTGAAACAATGGGTGGAGGTGCCCCAACCTTTGGAATTACTGTTAGATGTCCCCCGACCTCTGGAACAATGGGTGGAGGTCCCCTAACCTCTGGAACGATTGGTGAAGGTCCCTCAACCTCTGGAACGACGGATGGAGGTCCGCTGATGTCTAGAATGATGCATGGAGGTCCCCCAACCTCTGGAACAGCTGCAGGTAGGATGACCTGTTTAGCTGGTACTGGAGCTGGGGATCACTGAGGAACTGGTACTGGAGCTGCAGAGTGACGTGAAGCTGGTACTGGAGGCACAGAGCGACATGGAAATGGTACTGGATGTTTCTCATGCAGCCCAGAGACCAAAACCGCAACCAGTTGAGAATCTTGTCTGGGAGCTACAGCTGCTTGGAACCCCCTCCTGGAGGCAGGTGCAGCTGGAGGGGCCTCTGGGGCAGCCGGCTCATCCCAGACCAGGAGGTTCCCTCCCAGTATAGCCAGTCTCTCAGAATAAACAGAATCACGGGGGGGGGGGGGGGGGGGGGGAGAGATGCGAGTGAGGATGGGTGGATGAAAGTGGCAGCAGAGTTAATAGCAGAGTGAGGTGGAGAGAGCTCAGCAGCGGCAGGCAGCTGCAGCTGAGTCTCCCCATCAGGAACCAGACAAGTCCTTTCATTATTTGATGTTAAAAAATGAAGAGATACTTGCCTGTATTCCTGCTCTACTGCCGCCGATGCATCAGGTGGGTCCTTCCGGGAGCTGCAGGAACTTGTTTGACGAGGTGAGTCTGCCCAATGGTGTTGAGCTGGCAGTGGACCAAAAAAGGAGGAAATGGAGGCCTCGGACGCCCCCACTGGGGATGAGATGCCAGACTGCTGTGTCTTACGGAGCCGGCAACGACCATGTCTTCTCCCGAATGAATGCAGTCCCTCCTCCAGTGGCTCCTCTCCCACCGCTGGGAACGACTCCATCAACCCCTGGATGATGATTTGCATGTTGACACTCTGATCATGCAGTCGGGCAAGCTGAGGGAATCATCACAGAGATGGAAGCGCCTCACTCAGTTCCTCGGCACATTCAAGGCAGAGTAGTGTTTCCTCTAGCATGAGGGAACTGTGGGTATGCTCAGTGCACGCCTCAATGTTGGTCGCCACCCATGCTTCCTTCTCATCAAGACCCAACTGGAGAAACTTCAAGTATGCTGGGTCCATGGGATGGGTGTCCTACTGTCATGGTTGGTGGAAGTCTGGACCCAAATGCAGTACTTAAAGTTTGCAATGATTTAAAGAGCTGGCCAAACTGGTGCAGCTCGATGGTGCAAACATAAAAATAATAAAGAGCTCGGAAGTTGCAACAAAAAAATCACGACTTGGCAGGATATGGTAGGATAACAGGCAGAGCAGCAGCGTGTTGTTCACGCATACAGTACATGACGAAGGACATCCTTACAGAACACAGATTGGGGCTGACATATATACACGCAGGTAATAAGTACAACACAGAACAGGTGGGCACAATCAGGGGCAAATGGAGATGGCAGGGAATGATCATAATAATGATAATAATAACGGCAACCCATGAAAATAATAATAAGGGAGGACGAGAGCTGGGACCCATGCTCTGGAAACAAGGAATATAAATATAAATCAAGGTGAGGACACTTCTCATTTATTTCCGCAATGCTGTGTTTGATCTCGTTTTTCCTTCCAGTGAGCTTTTTCAGTTTCTTCTGATGGCGGTCCTTCGTTATTATGAATTCCTGTTTGTGTGCACGTTTTAGATGACTTGACACCTGCAGTCATCTTCAGAAGTGTCAGCTGATCGCTGTTACATGTCATTTATCGGCTGTTTTCCTTAGGCGTGACCAGCCTGATGGACCTGACAGATCCAACATGCCGGTCACGCCTCCCATCGCCAGGTGATCTCTGGTGGATGGAGTCCCAAGTGTGGGAGAGCATGAATGCTCCCTCATCCCAGTTCATGAACTGGGATGAGGCATAGTGGATCTGTCCAGTGATGTGCGGTGAGGTTTGTGGGTGTTGAGGCACTGACTCTTTCAAAGTCACATTTGCAAATATATGAACACAATAGCATAAGCTTGAATTTAATTTCAATTGAAAGTTTGCATATTTTATGTTCTGCTAATTGTACATTATAAAATCCGATTATATAAACAATTTATTAACAAAACAACTAAGGCCTTTTACTGAATTGCCTCTTGATAGAATGCACAGTGAATCTGAGTTCAGTTCTGCAATGCATGTCTACAGCTTTTTTTGTGAAGGGAGGAATCAGAAATAGTAGTACACTCCAGTTGCTTTTGTTTTGCAGAAAGTTCTGCTGACTGACTCCATGCCTTCATGTTTTCATTTCATTCAGCTTTCCTGAATATTAACAAAGTGCAAAGACCCTTGGCTACACAAATAAAATGCATTAAGTTATTTTACAGACAAATTTGTGGGGGTGGGGGGGCAAAATTGATTATAGACCACTGGTTTCAGGCCAAGGAATAACTGAAATTATAGCATATTTGCTGAGCACCCTGTAGCTCCACAATTCAGTACAAATTCAAGTATATAAAACAAATATGCATGGTTTTACCTTTACTTGTAAATGAAATCCATCTGCCTATCCCTCTGGACAAAAATCTCAATGACTTTGTTGTAAAAGTCTTCCTTTTCTTCTTTTAAGCCTCTTTGTCTCAATCAAGATTACAGTCAGTTTTGATTGAAAATCCAATTTTAGCAATAAATTCTTCCATTTTCAGTCTGTATAAAATAGAAGAACAAATGGAGTCCTCATTACACTTGACTTTCTGAGTTTATCTTTAGCTAATTTGGGGCAAACTCCTGTGCCTGTGGTGCTCAAGCACGCCCCCCCTCGTTAGAGCAACGGTACCCCCAGAGCTGTCACCAGGAATGTGCATCTTGCACGAGCTCGAACTGGGCTGTGGAGGATTGCGTTTGTTGCTGCTTCACCTGGCCTCTCTCCTTTGTGTTTGAACAGGAAATGCGCAGATTTGGTGATTTTAAACATATAAATATTGTTGAAATGATTGGAATCATTCAGAAATTACATTTAGACCTACAAGACAAATTACTGGACAAATAATGATGTATTTACAATTCTTTTTTTTGTTGTTGTTGTTTTTCATGATAGGCAGAGCCAAACCTGCCTCCCCTAACACTGGATCTGTCAGGTCCATCAGGCTGGCCACACCTAAGGAAAACAGCTGATAAACGACACATCACAGCGATCAGCTGATGCTTTTCAAGATGACTGCAGGTGTCAGTCGAAACATGTTAAGGTAAAAAATAATCTACCTTTTTGTATGACAAAAAAAGAAACTGTAAATTAATTATTGAAAAAGAAAAGCAAATGAATGTACTTGAGTATTAATGTATAGCTTTATCTAAAAAAAGAGTCATATTTACATGGAAAAAGTTCTCAATTTTACACAATAAATGTTTTAAATGTGCAACAAAAAATACAATAAATTTATGACAATAGTTGAAAATATATGACAAAATAAAGTTTTCAAAATTTAAGGAAAATGTGGCAATTTATTTAAGGGAAAGAAACACCACAAATTCAGCCATCCATCCATCCATCCAACTTCTACCACTTTTCCGGAGGTTTGGGTCACGAAAGCAGCAGTTTAAGCAGAGCAGCCCAGACTTGCCTTTCCCCAGCCACCTGCTCCAGCTCTTCAGAGAGGATACCAAGGCGTTCCCAGACCTTCTGGGAGACATAGTCTCTCCACCGAGTCCTGGGTCTGGTCTGGGTTTCCTCCCAGTGGGACGTGCCCGAAACACCTCAAGTGGGAGGCATCCAGGTGGCATCCTGATCAGATGCCCAGACCACCTGAAGTTGGAATCCCTGTATAAACAGTCCACCAAAATTCTGGATAAGAAGACATGACAGCATCACCATTGTGCTATACTTGCCAAACACAAGATGTTAAGCTTTGAAAACATGATCAAGTATGCAAATACAGTGGTGTGAAAAAGTGTTTGCCCCCTTCCCGATTTCTCATTTTTTTGTATGTTTGTCACACTTAAATGTTTCAGATCATCAAACAAATTTAAATAGACAAAGACAACACAAGTAAACACAAAATGCAGTTTTTAAGTGAAGGTGTTTATTATTAAGGGTTTAAAAAAAAAAAAATCCAAACCTACATGGCCGTGTGTGGAAAAAGTGATTTCCCCCTAAACCTAACAACTGGTTGGGCCACCCTTAGCAGCAACAACTGTAATCAAGCGTTTGTGAAAACTGGCAATGAGTCTTTTAACGTGCTGTGGAGGAATCTTGGCCCACTCATTTTTTTTTTAAATTTATTTATTTATGCAGGGACATGCACAATATACATTGACCTTAAAGAGGAAAGATGCATTGTACCAGGTTACAGCACAAGCGCTAATTTCCACCTGTAGTCCCTGGGCAAGCTGGTGTTAGCATTAAAAAGCAGACATTTGCTAAAACTACAAGTAAGCATTGATAAAAAACTAAAACCAAACATTGATTAAAAAACTAAAACCAAGCATTGCTAAAAACTAGAAAACATTAATATCATTGATAAGAACCCAAAACATTGATAAGAACTAAAATATACAGTAATACATTTTTATAACTCCAACCATATAAACAATTTTTCACATCAAACCACTGACTCTTATTGGTCCCACTGTCAACATTACACACTCTAACATCTTTACATCACAGTACATTATGGACACAGGTTTGCTTAGAGATTAACTGTTTTTTCACCAAGTGTGAAAATGTGTGATAGTCTGTGACTGCAAGTAACTGCGTTGGTAACATGTTCCACTGTCGCATAGCCACACATGAAAATGTTGAATTTGCTAATGTTGTCTTGTGCTTAGGAATCCTGCACTCGCCGTGTGCTGTTGATCAAGTTGTCCAAGATGTATTTACAGAACTTAATGAAACAAACCTTTTTAATGGAGGAGCAGCAGAGTTATGGATTATCTTCAACAAAAGACACACATTTGTATACATGATTAGATTTTCAAAGCTCAACAGGTTATATTTGGACAGGATTGGGCAGTGATGGAACGTTCGTCTTTTCTTGTCATGAATCTTGATAGAATATTTGTATAATGATTCCAGAGGCCTCAGGGCAGATTTACACGCCTGTGACCAACTTGTCATACAGTAAAGAAAATGTGGAATTATCATAGCATTTAGATACATACTTGATGCTTCAGTAGACAGTGAATTTTTGATATGTTTGAAATTAGCACAATTAAATTTGACCGTGTTTGTCATCTTTTTAATGTGTTTTTTAAAGCTTAAATTTGAGTCAAGTGTAACACCTAAATATTTAAATTCAGTCACATTCTTAATTTTTTGTCCTTCTATCAAGATATGACAAGAATTCTTGGATTTGTAGCGATTTGTAAAAAACATTGACACAGTTTTATCGACGTTTAAGGTTAAACAAGAATTCCTCAACCAATGTGAGACTTTCTCCATTTCCTGTGTTAATTTTTCAGTCACCTCTTCAGTCGTTTTGCAGAATTGTTGTAATTCAGCCACATTGGAGGGTTTTTGAGGATGAACAGCGTTTTTAAGGTCATGCCACAGCATTTCAATGGGATTCAGGTCAGGACTTTGACTAGGCCACTCTAAAGTCTTCATTTTGTTTTTCTTAAGCCATTCAGAGGTGGACTTGCTGATGTGTTTTGGATCATTGTCCTGCTGCAGAACCCAAGTGTGCTTCAGCTTGAGGCCACAAACAGATGGCTGGACATTCTCCTTCAGGATTTTTTGGTAGACAGCAGGATTCATGGTTCCATTTACCACAGCAAGTCTTCCAGGTCCTGGAGCAGCAAAACAGCCTCAGACCATCACACTACCACCACCATATTTTACTGTTGGTATGATATTCCTTTTTCTGAAATGCTGTTTTACTTTGCACCAGATGTAATGGGACAAACACCTTCCAAAAAGTTCAACTTTTGTCTCGTCAGTCCACAGAGTATTTTCTCAAAAGTCTTGGGGATCATCAAGATGTTTTCTGGCAAAACTGAGATTACTCTTAATGTTCTTTTTGCTCAGCTGTGGTTTTTGTCTTGAAACTCTGGCATGCAGGTATTTCTGCCCAGTTTGTTTCTTATGGTGGAGTCATGAACACTGACCTTAACTTAGGCAAGTGAGGCCTGCAGTTCTTTGGATGTTGTCGTGGGGTCTTTTGTGACCTCTTGGATGAGTTGTTGCTGCACTCTTGGGGTAATTTTGGTCGGCTGGCCACTCCTGGGAAGGTTCACCACTGTTCCATGTTTTTGCCACTTGCGGATAATGGCTCTCACTGTGGTTTGCTGGAGAAAGCTTTAGAAATGGCTTTAGAATCTTTTCCAGACTGATAGATCTCAATTACTTTGTTTCTCATTTGTTCCTGAATTTCTTTGGATCACAGCATGATGTCTAGCTTTTGAGGATCTTTTGGTCTACTTCACTTTGTCAGGCAGGTCCTATTTAAGTGATTTTTTGATTGAGAAGAGGTTGTGCAGTAATCAGACCTTGGTGTGGCGAGAGAAATTGAACTCAGCTTTCCAAAGGTGTGGTAAACAACAGTTAATTTATGTGTTAACGGGGGGGGGGGGGGCAATCATTTTTTCATACAGGGCCATGTAGGTTTGGATTTTTTTTTTTTACCTTTAATAATAAACACCTTCATTTGAAAACTGCATTTTGTGTGTACTTGTTACCTTTGTCTAATATTTAAATTTGTTTGATGATGTGAAACATTTAAGTGTGACAAACATAGAAAAAACTTAGAAATCAGGAAGGGGGCAAACACTTTTTCACACCACTGTATACGGTTGGTCTTTAAAATTATCCATGGTTCTGCACCCCCGCCCCTTAAGACTTTTGTGTCCCTGACTTCTGAACAAAATACCAGAATAACAAGGACTTCCTCTAGGTGGCATTTAGCCCTTTTCCACTAGCACGCTTTAGCGCGACACGGGACGGCTCAGCACGCTTTGTACGCTTTTCCACAAGCCCCAACACGGTTTAACAGCCGCGACTCTCAACCCCGCTCCAGGGCAGGGTACATCAGTGCTGAGCTGTGCCGTGTTGTGACGTTAACAGACTGGTCGCCGCTGATTGGTCAGGTCGTAACCGGCGCTGATTGGTCAGGTTGTAACCGCCCCTCTCCTCCTCCTCTTCTACTGAATCTTCACGACCTTCTCAATAAAGTTTTTGAAAAAAAAAAAAAAAAGAATCTTCACGACCGCCATTACTCAGCACGCAACCACTGTTGGCGGTTTATTTTTCAGTGTATTGCTGTGCTATTTTCATTTATTCTCTATCAAAAATGGCTTCGCGTAATAAGGGTGTTCCATGGACCAATAAGGAGGTGCAGTGTCTGCTCACTGCATTGTCAGACGAACGTATCCAGCGCGAGTTAGACGGAGCCGCCCGGAATGAAAAAATATACCGGGAAGTCTCGACATCGGAGTCCTTTAACGGTGAGTTTTAATTTTTTTTTATTGTGCGTTTTTTCGCAAATATATTCGGTAAGACGCTCAGTTTATTTATGCAATAAAAAAGCTGTTCATTTGTGGATGATGATCGCTGCTTTATTGCAGCACACTGCGGACTAAAGCTTTTATTTTAATTATTCATGTGAACAATACGCTGAAATAAGCTTATGTAATCTTGTTAAAAACTATTGTCTTTTCTGTATATCTTGCACTTTCGTGCTGTATTTTATTGTGTGCATTTTCCTTGTAGAATCATCCCACGCGTCCGCCATGCCAGCCCGCCCGGATTCATTCAACCAAGCCTTCCTGGCCCAGAGCAGGCAGAGATGGCTTCATTCAACCGAGCCTTCCTGACCCAGTTTGGGAAGCTGGTGTAGAGGCACTCAGTGGTCGGCGTGTATAAAATGTCAATTAACCTTCATGTTGTGTTGCAAAGTTTTTTTTTTAATTTTAATATTTTGTATATAATAAAATGGAATTGTTTTGGAAAGTGTGGTTTGTCTGTTATAACACTGAATTATAAAACAGTATAATTACATAGAAATTCCATTGCCTAGTCTGATGAAAATGATGCTGATCATCCTGTCAGGGGTCAACCATTGTAAAGGTAATGTAATTTTTAACTAGACCAAAAAACAAATGTTTTTGTAAGCTTTCTGTTCTTTTTATTGAGATATCATAAAAAATTAGCACCACATGATAAAGTTATAAACTTTGGGTAAATTTTTTGTGTTAACATAAGAAGTTGCACAGTTGGACTTTAAAATGCAGCAGGAGAGACTGATGAAGCTTACAAGTCAAAGTAGGTACAAGTATATATAAATTGAATGTTCTATCGGCATTCCAAATTCAGAGAATTACAATACTTTAGGAGTGTAGCATCATCTAAATGGAAAATAATAATACTGTTGTTCCAAACGTTGACCTGAAGGTGAAAAACATGATTTTTTTTTTATTCAGTACATCCAAAATGCCCTAGGATGTAAAAAATAATACAATTTAGTGTTGGCCAGTGTGCCACTGTCTCATTATTTAATACGAATAAAAACAAGTTTCAGCTCATTATTTCTAGGTCATTTGGCAGTTAATTCAAAACAAAAGTGACTTGTGTTGTTGCAGCTTAATTATGAGATAAAATTAATTGTGAGATAAAACCACAGAGCGAGCAAGGCAATAATCCTTGGATCCTCCATTTTCTGTCTCGTGTAAATAAGGACTCAGTCGGGTACGTAACGTCACGGGAGTGTGGCCCCGCCTCGCTGGGAATCTGGCGCCGCCTCGCTTCTAAAACCTCCTAACACAAACCATCACAGCACAAGCACAACACCGTGCTAATGGAGACAGAAGCATTCCAAGCCGTACTGAAGTGAATCGAGCGGTACCGAGGTGTGCTGGGCTAATGGAAAACAGGCATTGTTGCATCCCCCTACATAAAACTGCTTTTGGACAATCCACATTCTCATACAAAGCTATGATGGAATGGAGCAAGCCCCCCGCTGCTTTGAAGGCCAGAACAAATTACAGAGACTTTACCACAGAGACAAAAAAGTGGATTTTAAATAATCAAGCCCACCAGCATTGACTCTCCCTCTTAAATGGGATCATGAAATTGTACTCCTATATTGTTTTTTATGTGTGTCATCTCGATTATTTTTTTTACCTTTAAAACTTACTCCCTGCTTGTTTCAGGGTCAACAGTTTCTGAAATCCAACCTGAATTGCTTTCCATATGTGCTGCTTTTCTCTGAATATCTTCCTGCCTGCCGCAGGGACTACACAAGGAAATTAGTGAGAACACTATAATCTGGTACAGAGCATCTATACCCTGTGTTTAAGGGCTTTTCTGTATATTGACCCTGACAAATAAACCAATAAACTAAACTAAACTAAACTGGCTCCTTTCGATATGGAGGAGCAGCGGATCTACTCTGAGCCTTTCCCGGATGACTAAGCTCCTCACCCTGTCACTAATGGTGAGTCCAGCAATCCTATGGAAAAAGCTCATTTTAGGCGCTTGTATCCGCAATCTCTTTCTTTCGGTCATTACCCAAAGCTCATGACCATAGGTGAGGGTAGGAACATAGAGTGATTGGTAAATCTTTGCCTTAGAGCTTACACCATAAATCGGAGAGAAAAAAAGGCACAAATTTACCCCCCAAAGCTACAGCTTATTTAGAAAACAGTTGCAAATGTTGATGAAAAAGGCAGCATTTTTACCTGAAAAAGGTTTCAATCAGATAAGACAATCTTTTGAGCAAAGCAGGAAATTATGCCTAAAAATGTAAAAATATATGAATAAAAGCTTGTGACTTTATTAGGAAAAATGTCGCAAATTTACACAGAAAACGTCTTAAATTTTACTTGATAAAGGTTTTAAATTTGCAAAGAAACATGCCAAATTTAGAAAAAAAAAGCTAAATATATTTATTGCAAAAATATAACAATTTATGAGAAAAAAGTTGCAAATTTACCAGAAAAAAAATTCAAATTCATGAAAAAAGTTGCAACTTTACAATTAAAAGTTGCACATTTAGAAGAAAAAAGTTACTAACTTACAAGAAAAAAGTAGCAACTTTACAGAAAAAAACATTGATAATTTATAAGAAAAAAGTTACAAATTCACCAGAAAAAGCTTCAAATTCAAGAGAAAAAAGTAGGAACTTTACAAAGAAAAAGCTGCAAATTTACAAAGAAGAAGATGCCAATTTATGGGGAAAATAAATAGAAAACTTATGACAAAAAAGTTACAAATTTGCCAGAAAAAAGTTGCAAATTTATGAGAAGTTGCAACATAAAAAAGTTGCAAATATACAAGAAAAAGTTGCTAATTTACAAAAAAAGTAGCAACTTTACAAGAAAGACTGTAAATTTGCAAGAAAAATTTGAAACATGATTAAAAAGGTTGCAAATTTAAAATTAAAACATTAAATTTACCGGAAAAAGGCTGCAAATTCAAGAGAAAAAAGCAGCAAATTTGTGAGAAAAACACTGCAATATAAACACCTGACACTCAAAAAAAAAGATACATTTACAAGAAAAAAATCTTCCAAATTTATGATGAAAAAGCTCCACATTTACATGAAAAAAAAATCACAGTTATGAAAAACTTTCACAACTTTACTAAAGTGGGCTGCACGGTGGCGCAGTGGTTAGCACTGCGGCAGCACAGTTTACCCTTGGCCGGGGGATTGTGGGGATCGTGGGATCGTGGGTTCGATCCCAGCCCCCGACCAACAGTGATCTGTGTGGAGTTTGCATGTTCTCCCTGTGTTGCGTGGGTTTACTCCGGGATTTCTCCGGTTTCCTCCCACATGCCAAAAACATGCATGTTAGGTTAATTGGCTGTTCTAAATTGTCCCTAGATATCTGTTTCCTATAGGCCCTTAGAATAGAGGGTTAGTATTAATGAAAGCGCTTTGAGTGGTCTTTGTGACTAGAAAAGCGCTATATAAGTGCAGGTTAGTTAGTTAGTTAGTTAGTAAAGTACCATCAGAAAAAATGCAAATGTATGAATGGAATTTTTTAAAAACTAAAGTCCCAAATTTATGAGAATAAAATCTAAAAAAATATCAGAAAACAAGTTATACAAGTTATAAATTTATGAGAAAAAAGAAAATATATAAGAAAAAGCATGTATGAAAAATCTGTCCTTAAGTTTTGAGGGAAAAAAGTAATAATTTTGAGAAAAGCGTGGCAACTTTTTTGAGAAAAATCTCCCAAACTTATGAGTGTTGTTACCACTTCAGTGTCATTGTTAGTAGATACTTTCTTAGCCTTCCTCCAGTAAATTTTTGGTTTGCACTCTTATATGAGTAACGGACATCATGAGGTAACACTGCTTTGACTTGAGTAGACTTTTAGCTCCTCTGTGTTTAGACAGCAGTGCATCAGTCTCTGGGAGAATCCAACCAGCCCAAACCACACCAGCTTTTCTTTAATTTAATTTCCTTTTTTTGGGGTGGGGTTCATGTTTCCACAGAGCAGCTCAATTATCTTACAGCAGCAGCAGCAGCAGCAGCCCACACAGTGTAAGAGATAAAGGCGGGGAAACATCTGCACGTTGTTCAGTGGAACACCAAACTCCCCACGCAGCAGCAGCAGCAGCAGCAGCAGCGGCAGCGGCAGTAACGCTCGCAGAAAAGCAGGTCCGATTCCCTTCTGCTCTCAAATGATGGCCCCTTTTTCCTGCCTGCAGTTGCCATGGCGACTCCGATTCCCTTTTTACGAGAGGAGAAAAGCTGAATGATTTGATGAGTTCTGGCGTGACGTTAAAATGTGTGTTCTTATCGTTTTTGAGTGTTATAATAACCGAGTAGATCTTCAGCACAGAAAACACAGGGTGGTGGGGAGGATGTAATTATGGCTAACAACCTCCACCTGTAACCACAGGCGACAGAGTGGCCAAAAAATGTGATTTTTTTTGTGGTGAATTTGCAACATTTTATGATAAATTTGTGACATTTGTAATGCAAATTTGCCACTTTGTACCCATAAATTTACATTTTTCTAGTGAGTGTGTGACATTTTTTGCAATATTTTTTGCAACTTGCAATTAGAATTCTTTCTAGATGTGTAAGCTATTCAGGTGTGCCCTCTGATATAAAACAAATTGTCATGATCAGGCGAGTGTGCCTCCCCTCTCCCATCCTGCTTCTTTTTTCCCAGCTCCGGAGCTCATCAGCACACCTGCGTGATTACACACCTGCTGCCTCCTGATTCACCAGCTTATTTAAGGGCTAGAGTGTGAAGAGCTCTCCGCTGGATCGTTTGGTTTGTGCCACCTTACAGTGTTGTTCTTGTTGTGTAAAAAATTAAATATTCAGAGTTATTTCACCTTCTCTTCTCCACTCAGGTTTGCTGCCGCCTCCAGTGGTGCGTCTCCGGAGCTGTGTTTATACGCTCACCTGAGTCATCTCTCCTTCCAGGCAATGGTTTCTCCATCCCGGTTCTTCAGCCCTTCCTCTTCCTGTCCTGCAGCCTCCAGACCCTTTCACCTTTGCTACACTGGAGTTCACTGCCGGGCTCTCTGCCAGTGTTGTAAGACCCATTATCTCTGTTGTCAATCTCCCGTGTGCCATTCCCATTACTAATCGGTCCTCTCCTCTCGTTCCCCCTCGGCTGCATGTGGCTCCAGCGTGCAATTATTTTCCTGTATATAGTGTGGCATCTTGGTTGGGGATTTCATTAATTGTGGTGTGTGCGTTTATTCATTAAAGTAATGTGTTGTGTATAGCGTTTTGGGTTTTTCATTAAAGTGATGTAACTTTTCCTGTGCATCTGAGTGTTCTTCTGAAGTGGTTGCCCAGCATTTAAGCTTCCTCAAAAATATTAAATCCTGACAGAACAATCAAGCCAGGGCTGAGGCTTAGTGGGCGCTGCCTCAGGACAACTGTCAGCACTTTCGCATTTGGAAGCCACAGAACACCAAGCCATGTTTTTGTCTAAGCAGCTTCAAACTATTACTCAACAGCTGACCACGGTCACGGAGCATTTGTGTCGGCTTCATGGCGTGGCCGCTTCCCCTTCTGCACCTGCTGCCCCGACAGCTCCCATTTTCCGCAGGACCATTTCCGTGCCTGTGCCTACCCCTACGGGGGGGAGGTAGGGGGATGTAAAGGGTTTCTGCTGCACTTTCGGATGTATTTCCAGCAGGTGGAGGGAGAATATAGGGATGATTCCGCTAAAGCCGTTGGTCCTTCCTACCAACGGCTGTCAGACTGTACAACCTAAGCAGGGCTGCTCGCAGAGATAGCAAAAAGACGTAACAAACTAATAGTTTTTTGAATGCAAAAGATGCAATAGACTTACACAATGGTCCCCTCCGGCATACAACTAGGAACATACCGGTCGCTATGGAGGGTGAGAATATGTATGGGCACATAATCATACCATGTAGGATAACTAAGTAGACGGTTATGCTGTTTCATTCCATCTAGCAACAATGCTCTGCACTGTGTGTGTTTATATATTTGCATATTTATTCCATCTAGCTACAATGCTCAGCACTGGGTGTGTGTTTATATATTTATATATCTACATATTATTCCATCTAGCTACATTGCTCCGCACTGTGTGTGTTTATATACTTGCATATTTATTCCACCTAGCTGCAATGCTCCGTACTGTGGGTGTTTATATATTTACATATTTATTCCATCTAGCTACAATGCTCTGCACTGTGTGTTCATATATTCATATATTTATTCCATCCAGCTACAATGCTCTGCACTGTGTGTCTGTGTGTGTGTGTATATATATATATTTTATAGTAATACGTACATATGTTTATTAGCTGCTCTTGCTTGCTTGTTTTTTTTCTTGCCTTCTGATTGTTGCTCTGAGTGTTGCTATCCCTGTGCTGTTGCAATCCTGGAATTTCCCCGTTGTGGGACTAATAAAGGCTTATCTTATCTTATCTTATCTTATCTTATCTTAAAATCCAATTCATGACCCTGTTACTCCACGACCGGGCATTCAAGTGGGCTCAGTCAGTCTTGGGTGGCCGAGAGGGGGCCAATACACTTTTGAACATTTCGTTCAAGAATTCACCCAGGCATTTGATCACATGTAGAGTGACGGTAACATTGTCTGCCAGTTGCTGGGGCTGCAGAAGGGAAGTCAGTCAGTAGCCGACTACTCTGTCGAGTTCCGGGTTGCCGCGGCAGACTCCGAGTGGAATGACGCTGTGCTTCGTAGCGTCTTCCTCTGGAATTTGAATGCCAGTCTTCGCAACGAGCTGGCTATCGGAGTCAATCCCTCCTCTTTGGATGAATTGATCACACAGGCTGTGGCCTTAGATAACCGGTTCCGGGAGCACGCTAGGGAGCAGAGGACCACTGCTTCCTCGCCTGCCCCACGGCCGGTTCCCCTGCCCCCTCGCGCAGAATCCTTGGCTCCACCTCTGGAACCGATGGTCCTGGCAAGGGCTCATCTGACTCCAGAGGAGCACCGCCACCGGGAAAAGGCGGGGGCTTGCATGTATTGCGGGGCCATAGATCATACCATCTCCAAATGCTCAATTCGGTCAAAAGAACTGGCCCGTCAGTAACCGTGGGGGGTCTGGCAGGAGGTTCTTCTTAAAATCCCCCCAGCTGTTTTACATTTCCGGCTCTTATCCAGTTAACGGGAGCCGAGAGCAAAACCTCTGCTCTGGGAATCCGGAGCGGAGCAAAACTTCATACACCTTTAATTGGTTCAAAAGTTTCGTCGTGTCTTCGTTCAGCTGCTTGCTCACCCTCTCTTCCTCTCTCCTCCCCTTCGGCTGAGCCGACGGATCTCAGCCGCGTGCCTGAGGTCTACCATGACTTATTGGAGGTCTTTAGCAGGTCGAGGGCCCTATCTTTGCCAACTCATTGGTTCTATGACTGCACTATTGACCTCCTTCTGGGTGTGCGGCTGCCATCCAGCCGGCGCTACAGTTTATCTGGGCCTGAGAGGGAAATGATGGAGAGCTACATTAAAGACTCCCTTAGCGCTGGCCTTATTCGCCTGTCGTCCACACTTCTCAGCGCAGGGTTCTTTTTGGTAGGCAAGAAGGATGGGACTTTGTGGCCTTGCATTGATTATCGCAAGCTCAGTTCCATCACCGTTAAGGATAAATACCCATTGCCACTCATTAATTTGGCCTTTGAACTCCTCAAACAGGCGTGGGTATATACTTAGCTTAATCTCCGGAATGCGTATCATTTGGTACATATCTGCGAGGGGGATGAATGGAAGACAGCGTTTTAAACTCATTTCGGTCATTTTGAATATTTGGTCATGCCCTTTGGACTGACCAACGCCCCCGCCATCTTCCAGCGATTAATCGATGACATCCTCCGGGACATGGTATACAATTTCGTTTTTGTGTACTTAGATGACATATTGATTTTCTCTCAAATGCTAGAAGAACATGTGGTCCACGTCCAGACTGTCCTACAGCGGCTGCTCGAGGATCAGCTTTTTGTGAAAACTGAGAAGTGTGACTTTTCCACCTGCTCTACTTCTTTCTTGGGGTTTCCCGTGGGCGGAGGCACATTAAAGGCCAGCCCGGAGAAGATTCAGGTGGTAGTAGACTAGCCTACTCCCCAAACCAGGAAGAAGCTCTAACACTTCCTGGGTTTTGCCAATTTCTACCGCCAGTTTTTCCATGATTATAGCAAGATTACACTGCCCCTTACCCAGCCCACTTCAGTCATGAGCCCATTCAAGTGGTCCAAGGCCGCTGAGTGGGCTTTTGCCAGTCTCAAAAAAGAATTTACCACCGCACCTATTTTGGTGCAGGTACACCCCCAAGCCCAGTTTGTGGTCGAAGTGGATGCTTCTGATTCGGGGGTGGGTGCTGTGCTCCACCCGTGTGCATTTTTCTCTCAGCGGCTGACCCCAACCAAGAGAAATTACGACGTAGGCGACAACGAACTGCTGGCCGTTAAATTGGCGGTGGAGGAGTGGAGGCAGTGGTTGGAGGAAGCCAATCAGCCGGTGATAGTCTGGACTGATCACAAAAATTTAGAATATCTCAGATCGGCCAGACGTTTGAATGCCCAGCAGGCTCGGTGGGCCCTGTTTTTACTTAGATTTAATCTCTCCATCACATGCCGCCCAGGGTTCCGCAATGTTAAACCTCTCTCACGCCAGTTTTCCTCTGACTCCTCGTTCACTCCTTCTCCTGCAGCCGCTGCCTTCCTCCCGGACACCATCCTGCCCTCCTCCTACATTTTGGGTGCCCTCACTTGGGACATCGAGCAGATAGTCCGGCAGGCCCAGTCGGTGGAACCTGTCCCAGAGGGAGGCCCGCCCAACAGGTTCTACATGCCCTCCCCCTTACACCGTGACATCATCCAGTGGGGGCACACAAGGTTTTTTGCCTGTCATCCCGGCATCACCCATACTATTGAACTCATTCAGTGTGTGTTTTGGTGGCCTTCCCATAGGAAGGATGTGAAAGAATATGTGAAGACCTGCCACACGTGTGTCACCAATAAATCAGACTCTTCTCCTCCTGCTGGTCTCTTCCATCCACTCCCCATCCCTTCCCGTCCCTGGTCTCATATTGCTATTGACTTTGTCTCGGGCCTCCCTCCTTCTCAATGTAACATTGTCATTTTCACCATACTAATTGCTTTTCGAAGGCCGTTCACTTGGTTCCTCTTCCTGGTCTCCCCTCTGCTGCCGAGATGGCTAACCTCCTTTCCATCCACGTCATCCGGCTCCACGGCATCCCCATAGACATTGTTTATGATCGAGGACCACAGTTTAGGTAACAGGTCTGGAGAGCGTTCTGCCGATCCCTGGGTACCTCCGTCAGCCTCACATCTGGTTATCATCCCCAGAGCAACGGTCAGGCCGAGCGTACAAACCAGTCCTTGGAGGCCACCCTGAGGTGTGTAGCTTCCTGCAACCCATCTATATGGAGCTCCCACCTCATCTGGGTGGAGTACGCATTGAACTCTGCTGTGTCCTCTGCCATGGGGTTGACACCGTTTGAAGCCTGGAGGTCCACTCGGGCAGGTCTTCACTGATCGTTCAAGTGGAATCACCTGTATCCCAACCGTAGGCAGCTGGCGGCGCCCAAATACCCTGTAGGCCAGAAGGTCTGGTTATCTGCCAAGAAGGTACCGGTGAAGGGGGACTCTCAAAAGCTGTCCCCTCACTTTTTGGGACCATTCCCGATCTCCCACATCATCAATGATGTCACCGTCCGGCTGAAGTTGCCCCCATGCCTTCGCATCCATCCTACTTTCCACATTTCTCAGATCAAACCTCTCTATGTCAACCCCTTGTCTACTCCTCCAGAACCCTCTCCACCCCCCACCCCCACCCCCCGGATCATTGATGGACATACCAACTACACCGTACAGTGAATTCTGGATGTGCGCCGCCAAGGTCGGGGGCTGCAGTATCTGGTACACTGGAAGGTTATGGTTTGGAGAGATCTAGGATTCCATCAACATACTTCCATGACAAGGGCATGGTTTGGGCGTTCCACCTTGCCCATCCGCAGAAGCCCAGGTGTCTGCCAGGAGGCATCCCTTGAGGGAAGGGGGGGCACTGTCATGATCAGGCAAAGGTACCTCCCTGATTTTGACGTTTGTCCGTCCACACCGGAGATTCAGTTTTAAAGCTCATTGACGAAATGTAGTAATGATTTTACCTACAAAGATGTATAAATGTTCAAACACTGGCTGTAGTGTATTCTCCTCACGTGCGCTCCCGCAATGGGGTGCTTTTGGGCAAGCGCATGTTTTTCAAGACAAAACCAGCGCTTCGTACACGTGGTCAGGACGGAGACATAGTGAGGTGTCCACGGGCAGGCTGGGGGAGACAGAGAAAGGGACAGTGTTGAAAACCTCGCGGGTGACTGTTTTTTTTTTTTTAATCACACACTGTTTGCCGATGTGTTCCATTACTCACTGTTAACTATAAACTCACTACTCACTGTAAACACGGAAGTGAACACAGTGCAGCAAAGTATTTGATTGGTTAGACTTACCATTTAGACCGTTAGAGACAAATTTGATTGGTTAAATTGGCGGAAGTTGACGAGGATTGGCCAAAATTGCACGAAAGTTCCAGTGATTGGACAAAGATGCAAGGTTGTGCAATAGTTGCACTGATTGGCTGATTTCACGTGAATTGGTGTGATCGCAACATCACAAAATCCTGGAGGGACTGCCTTACTTCAGTCAAAAACATTAAATCATGACACAAATGATGTATAGAAACAGTAATGGATTAAGATATTTGTCAGAATAGAAACACAACAATTTCAAATTTGATGAGAATAAAAACTGATGAGAAAAACTGGTCTCGCCTTCATTTCAAATCAGTGGAATCAGAGTGTACAACCAAATATAGCTGAGTAAAAGTGCAGGTTCTTCCTCTGAAATCAACTAGAGAAAGAGTCGAAAGTGTCCTGTTGTAGGAGTCAAGAATTGAGGAGACTGGATGATTTTCCAGTATCTGCTTTAATTCTCATTCATCCTACGTCCTCTCTCGATCAGAGTGAAAAGAGTCAGGACACAGTCACACACATACATTTATACACTCATCTCAAACAATACATCACACAAAAGTCACAATCCTCAGTCACATCCTTTCATCTGTAATAGAACACCCAGAGTCCTTCTGTTCTTCTCTCTGACCACCAAAAGGTCAGGCCGGGTAATCTTCACCTCTCTCCTGAGTCCTCCTGAGTCCCCCAGGGGGTGCAGACACATCGTCCTCTTGAGGTGTGAAGTCAATACACATGGCTAGCTCAAAGTCTCTCTTGGCTGAATTCAGCCAGCCACATGTGAGTCACATAAGTTATAATTATGGGCTCCACATCACTCCCCCCTTCCACGCGAAAGACTGGGCACACATATACAGTCATACCATAGCCATACAGCACGACACCCCCTAACAGAATCTCACAGCAACCTAAACAACCTGATCAAAAAACACATCATTCTGCATGCAGCTTAGGTTTCAATCTTCTCCCGAATCTGCTGTATGCAGGTCTCCTGCTCTGTGTTGGGCCGTCCTGCTGTGCATCTGTGGAGTGAGGGGGAGAAGGGTTATTTGCCCCTCGTGGGGGGTCCCGGGGCCGCCCTTTTGGAGGCCTGCCGCGTCGAGGCACGCCCGCCGGCCGTACAGACTCTTTATGCAACACAAAAGCAGGTTTTAATCTATCGATACTGATCGTCTCCCTCCTGCCCCCCAATTCTAGCACAAAATATTTCTCCCCGGTTTCCAGCACTCGAAATGGACCATCGTAAGGTGGGCGGAGGCTATGCCGCTGCGCATCATGCCTGACAAAAACAAACTCTGCGTCTCGTAAAGCCTGGGGCACGAACACACGCGGGAAAGAGTGATGAGCGGGGCCCGGGAGCATTTCTGCTCCCGTGTTACTCAGAGACCCCCGGATCGGGGAGGGCCCTGGTGCCGTGTGGTCGGGTAATAACTCGCCTGGCAGCCTGAGTGGTTGTGCAAAGACCAATTCTGCTGGTGAGGCATCTAGATCCTCTTTGGGTGCCGAACACAACCCCAATAAAACCCATGGTAGTTTGTTTACCCAATCTGTGTCCGTCAGTGACGCTCTGAGGGCTGCCTTCAAAGACCTGTGAAAACGCTCGCATAAACCGTTGGCCTGGGGATGATAAGCGGCCGTGCGGTGTACCGCCGCTCCTAAGCCGCTGGCCACTGCTGACCACAGTTCCGATGCAAATTGAGGTCCCCTATCAGACGTAATATCTGACGGGACCCCGAACCGCGCTACCCAGGCTGTTAAAAAAGCGCGTGCCACCTCTGCCGCTGTGGTCGATGTTAACGGGACCACCTCCGGCCAACGGGTGGTTCGGTCCACCATCGTCAAGAGGTGCATGAACCCTTGTGATTTGGGTAGGGGGCGCGACAAGGTCCACGTGCACATGATCAAACCTTTTAGCCGGAATGTGGAACGGTTCTAAGGGCGCTTCAGTGTGTCTGTGAATTTTAGCCCGCTGGCAAGCCATGCAGGCTTTAGCCCACTCTTTCACGTGCTTGCACAGGCTCGGCCAAACAAACTTCTCCGCCACCATTTTCACCGAAGCGCGCAACCCTGGGTGCGCTAGGGAGTGCATGGCGTCAAAAACGCGACAGCGCCACGCGGCTGGCGCCACGCGGCTGGCACCACCGGGCGCAGTCGCCCTGTGGATACATCGCAGATAAGCGGGGGGAAACCGGTTTGTAGATTTTTGCGTTCCAGCCTTAACCCTGTTGGTCCAGACAGGAGCGCGCGCACGTCCGTGTCCTCGCTCTGCTCCGCCGCCATGGCTGCATAATCTATTCCCACGTGGACCGGAGCCGCGCGCGTGTCCGCACTGTTACTGCGCTCTGGGTAAGCGGCCGCGCAATCCATTTCCGCGCGGACGGGTGCTGTTACTGCGCGTGTCAGACAGTCTGCCACCACATTGATTTTACCGGCTACGTGCTGAATATCGGTGGTAAATTCAGAAATTGCGGCCAGCTGTCTCTGCTGCCGCCCTGACCACGATTCTGAAGTTTTGGACATCGCAAAAGTGAGCGGTTTGTGGTCGACAAACGCGGTGAAACGCTGCCCTTCCAGCCAGAACTGGAAATGTCGAATGGCTAAGTGGAGCGTCAGGAGTTCCCTGTCAAATGCGCTGTATTTCCGCTCGGGCTCATGCAGGGACCTGCTGAAAAAGGCGAGAGGTTGCCACACTCCGGCGACCTGCTGCTCTACCACGGCCCCTATCGCTACCCCTGACGCGTCTGTGGTTAGCGCTATGCGAGCTGCCGGGTCTGGGTGCACCAGCAGTGCTGCGTCAGCGAGTGCTTTTTTTACCGCTGTGAACACGTGCCCCCACTCCGGGGACCACTCGATCACATTGGCAGGCTTCTGTTTTTTAAGCACGGCGTATAATGGCTGCATGAGTTGTGCTGCGCGGGGTATGAAACGGTTATAAAAATTCACCATCCCCAAAAATTCCTGCAACACTTTCACTGTCTGTGGCTGGGGAAACTCAGCCACCGTGCACACTTTTGCCGGCAGAGGAACTGCTCCCTCTGGTGAGACACGGTGCCCCAGAAAATCAATTTGCGCTGCGCCAACCTGGCACTTCGCCGGGTTGATTATCAACCCGCGTGCTTCCAACTTTTGAAAAACTGTAGTGAGGTGTTTCTCGTGCTCCTCCTCTGAGGCGCTGGCTACTAAAATATCGTCCAAGTAGACAAAAATAAACGGAAGGTCGCGCAGCACTGCGTCCATCATCCGTTGAAAGGTTTGCGCGGCGCCTTTAAGGCCAAAAGGCATGCGTAAAAACTCAAAAAGTCCGAACGGGGTTATTACCGCTGTTTTGGGAATATCCTCTGGTCGAACCGGGACCTGATGATAACCGCGGACCAGGTCTATTTTAGAAAAAATGCGCGCTTTTGCCAGGTGCACTGAGAAATCCTGGATATGTGGAATCGGGTAGCGATCCTGAGCTGTGGCATTGTTCAACCTGCGATAATCACCGCAAGGTCTCCATGAGCCGTCAGCTTTAGGCACCATATGCAGGGGGGAAGCCCAAGCGGACTTCGAGCGGCGAATTATGCCCAACCTTTCCAGGTTGGCGAACTCCTCCTGTGCCACGGAGAGCTTAGCTGCATCCAAGCGCCGAGCTTTAGCAAACACTGGTGGGCCACTCGTGGTTATGAAGTGCTCCACCCCATGTTTCGCCACCTTAGCTGAAAAAGTGGGAACTGTGAGTGCTGGAAACTGGTTTAGAAGGGTGTAGAACTTACCACCTGCTGCGGCGACATTGGTCTGTACTGGCGGCGGGCACACCCGAGCTGCACAAGGGATAGAACAGAAAGAGAGTGCATTTACTAGGCGTTTGTTGGCCAGATCAACTAACAAACCATGTGAACACAGAAAATCAGCACCTAACATATTAAAGCTCACCGCCGCTACGATGAAGGTCCACTCGTAAGCGCGGCCGTGGAAGGACAGAGACAAGGTTCTCTCTCCGTAAGTGTTGATGCTGGAGCCGTTGGCCGCTGTTGCTCCGTCTCCGCGGGGTCCAGCCACCCGATCTGCATAAGTTGCAGTGATGAAGCTCCTCTGGGCTCCGGTGTCCACGAGGAATTGCCGCCCGGAGCCCGCATCTGTCAAATAAAGCAGCTTGTTCCGTTCGCCGAGAGTGGAAGCTGCTAACGACTCCCGGCCCGGTCGTTTCCCCGCTTTTTGAAACTGCACGGCGGGATGCATCTGTGCGCCTTCTCGGCAAAGCGACGGTGGTAATAGCAGGGGTTGTCATGCCCCCTGGCTCGGGATCTCGTCGCCGCCGTCGTCGCTGGGGTGGGATCTGCTGCCTCTGGCTCCACACTGCCCCCGGCCGTCGTGCCGAGGTCTGCCGCTGCCACGGAGGTCTCTTGCTCGTCGCAGGCGTTGAGGAGCTGCTCTGCCTCCTGGGCCAGCTCGCGGAAGTCCTGCTGGTTCACACACCGTCTGCTGGACAGGGAACCTCTCGTGTGCGCTGGGAGGGTTCTCAGGAAAATATGCTTGAAAAGGAACTGTCCGTCCCGATCATCTGTAGCATGTCTTCCATGAGGACAGTCGGCCTGCGTCCACCTCTGTCGTGCAGGTCCAGTAGCTGCCTGGCTCTTGCCTCCGCCGACGGCACGAAGCTCCTGACGAGGGTGGCTTTCAGCGCGTCGTATTTGCCGGCAGCGGGTGGCTGCTGCACCAGGCTCCGCACACACCGAGCCGTGCGGCTGTCGAGCGTTGCGATGACATTATGGAATTTAATGTCATCCGCTGAAACTCCCCCGAGCAGGAACCGCAACTCCACATGCTGGAACCACGAGTGCGGGTCGTTTTGCCAGAACTCGGGGAGCTTAATCAGTCTTGTGCCCCTGCTGGCATTCCCCGGTGAATCCGGGTCTGAGTGGCTGTCTCCCAGCTCTTCCATATTGATCACGAGGCTGTCCTCCAGCCTCAGCGTGCTCAGATTCATGCGTAGGTCACCAATTGTAGGAGTCAAGAATTGAGGAGACTGGATGGTTTTCCAGTATCTGCTTTAATTCTCATTCATCCTACGTCCTCTCTCGATCGGAGTGAAAAGAGACAGGACGCAGTCACACACATACATTTATACACTCATCTCGAACAATACATCACACAAAAGTCACAATCCTCAGTCACATCCTTTCATCTGTAATAGAACACCCAGAGTCCTTCTGTTCTTCTCTCTGACCCCCAAAAGGTCAGGCCGGGTAATCTTCACCTCTCTCCTGAGTCCTCCTGAGTCCCCCAGGGGGTGCAGACACATCGTCCTCTTGAGGTGTGAAGTCAATACACATGGCTAACTCAAAGTCTCTCTTGGCTGAATTCAGCCAGCCACATATGAGTCACATAAGTTATAATTAACTTCTTCCGGCTCTAGAGAGAGAGCAGACACCTTTCCTTTCCTTTACTATTCCCTGCTTGCGATGTTTGTCTTTCGCTCTTCTAAGGAAGACTCATGGCATTGGAATTCATGTGTCTGTGTGATTCGACTGAAGATTGAACTGATCACAGGATTTTTTCTGTTTGGCCCCTGGAGTTCCTGTGTATCGAAATTATTTGGGTGAGCTAATCAAATGCGGACCCCGGCGTAGCTCCCTCAACAAATTCAACAATTCAACAATTCGTCCAGCTGGGGGGAGCACTGACTGTCAGTGGCAAATAGGATTAACATGGAATTTACCACCTGGCATGCATTGAAGAGAGAACGGACTCTCTTGGACATGTTTACCTATGTTTCGGTAGGTGGATAACATCTGAGGATCGCTGAGTGCTCTCCAGAGAATGATCTAAAGCATGATTCAAGCCTGTATGAAATTATGAAGCACAGAATCGAAGAGAGGGAAATTCTATTCTCTGAGTGCACTGTGCAGATTTGACCTTGTTTTGGTGCCCTTGTTTACATTCCTCCTTGATGAAGATAAGGCTGGAGAAGGTGGCTTACCCAAACATTCGACAATTGTTATTGTTTCAGCAGACAGAGCTCCAAGGACAGCGTTATCATGTGTCTGGACTACAGAACACGACTGAATAATATCTATCCGTTGCCAGAGGATGCCCTCTGCTGTTCACTAGCAATGACACACCTACATTACACTGCATTCAACATTACATGAATGACTGATACATGTAAACTGACACAAATATACATACACTGACTCTCTCAATTCTCCTGCTTTGTTAATGTGTGATCTATTGTCTGCTAATTGTGCATAGAGGTTTTTTTTCTGTATAATCAAAATTTGGCTCATTTGAGCTTTATATGAGCTTATACGAGCGTTATTCTGATTAACTATGTTTTTTCTCTCTGCCTATTGTGTTCCCCTCCCCCCTTCCCCTCTTTACCCCCACTGTATGACAGGCGCCTTGCATGGCTGCCGCGTCATTGGATGCGCCTAACGTGCGCGCCCAATGTCAAGTCAAATTCCTCGTATGTTTACTTGTAAATATACTTGGCAATAAAGCTGATTCTGATTCTGATTCTGAATTATGGGCTCCACACTGTAATAAAACTGTCAAAGGTTCAGTTTTATAAAATAGTTGTTGAGTAAATGTAACTGGTTACAGTACTCAGCACCTCTGCTCAGTCATTTGTTATAGCTTTTGTGACATGTTTAGCAGTCACGTGACCTCCCCAGGGTCGTCCGTGACTCTGGGGTGCAAAGGTTGCATGTTACTATGGTTACCCCAAATGGTGGGAATCGCAAGTTACCTCATGATATGGTGCTGTCGCAGTACTTGGGTGACTATACTATCCTTTCATCTTTTTCCACTTAATCCTTTTCGGGTCGCGGTGGGGGGGGGGGGGGGGGGCTGGAGCCTCTCCCAGCATCTTTTGGGCGAGAGGCAGGGTACACCCTGGACAGATCGCCAGTCCGTCACAGGGCCAACACAGAGAGACAGACAACCATTCACTCTCACAATCATACCTAAGGACAATTTAGAATCCCCAGTTGATGCCAATTAACCTAACTTGCATGTTTTTGGCATGTGGGAGGAAACCGGAGAAATCCCGGAGTAAACCCACGCAGACATGGGGAGAACATGCAAACTCCACACAGATTACTGTTGGCCGGGGGCTGAGATCGAACCCAGGATCCCCCGGCCAAGGGTGAGTTGATGTGCTGCCTCAGTGCTAACCACTCCGCCACCCCGCTGCTCGACTATACTATCATGATACCAAAATTCTTTGAGTATTGCAATACCAGATATTTTCTCCACCTTATTCCATGTCACATTGTGTTCTCAAAGTAAAACTATAAACATGTGTTTGATATATGCCAATTTTTTCTAATTTGCAACAATTTTGGACTTTTTGGGGGTATATTTTCAACTTTATTTCTCACTTTTTTCATGTATATTTATAGCTTTTTAATGCAAATTTTCATTTTTTTTCTTGTAAAATTATTTCTCATTAATTTGCAATATTTTTTTCACTAATTTGCATCTTTTTACTGTAAAATGACAATTTTTTTCTTGTAAATTTGGAACATTTTTCTCATTTTCTGCAACAATTAGGGACTATTTTGGGATAATTTTTTTTACTTTTTTCCTCAATTTTTTCATGTCAATTTGCAACTTTTTCATATAAATTTGGAAGCAAAATTTATTTTATCATATACAACTGGGAAAATAAGTTTGGAACACATCAACATTTTTCTCACTAAATATATTTCTGATGGAGCCATTGACCTGAGATTTTCACCAGATATCAGTAACAACCCAAGTGATCGACCAAAGAAGTTGAGTGCACGTACTCAGCATCATATCCATAGGTTGTCTTTTGAAAATAGATGTATGAGTGCTGCCAGCATTGCTGCAGAGGTTGAAGGGGTGGGGGGTCAGCCTGTCAGTGCTCAGACCATACGCCGCACACTGCATCAAATTGGTCTGCATAGCTGTCATCCCAGAAGGAACGTCCTTTTAAAGATGATGCGCAAGAAAGCTCACAAACAGTTTGCTGAAGACAAACAGACCAAGGACATGGATTACTGGAACCATGTCCTGTGGTCTGATGAGACCGAGATAAACTTATTTGGTTCAGATGGTGTCAAGCGTGTGTGGCAGCAACCAAATGAGGAGTACAAAGACAAGTACTGTATGTCTTGCCTGCAGTCAGGCATGGTGGTGGGAGTGTCATAGCTTGGGGCTGCATGAGTGCTGCCGGCAATGGAGAGCTACAGTTCATTGAGGGAACCATGAATGCCAATATGTACTGAGACAAACTGCAGCAAAGCATGATCCCCTCCTTTCAGAAACTGGGCTGCAGGGCAGTATTCCAACATGATAACCACCCCAAACACACCTCCAAGATGACCACTGCCTTGCTAAAGAAACTGAGCGTAAAGGTGATGGACTGGCCAAACAGTATTGATGGATAGACCAAAATCCTATTGAGCATCTGTGGGGCATCCTCAAATGGAAGGTGGAGGAGCACAAGGGTCTCTAACATTCACCAGCTCCATGATGTCATCATGGAGGAGTGGAAGAGGATTCCAGTGGCAACCTGTGAAGCTTTAGTGAACTCCATGCCCAAGAGAGTTAAGGCAGTGTTGGAAAATAATGGTGGCCACACAAAACATTGACATTTTGGGCACAATTTGGACTTTTTCACTTAGGGGTGTACTCACTTTAGTTGCAAGCAGTATAGACATTAATAGCTGTGTGGTGAGTTATTTTGAGGGGACAACAAATTTACACTGTTATAATCAAATGAAATGGGGTCATTGTCTAGACAAACAAAAATATTTTGTGGAAAATTTACATGAAAAAAGTGACGAAAAAAGTTGAAAATGTACCCCAAAAAGCCCACCTGCTACAACAACCCCATTTGCACCTGGATGGCAGAGGAGACACTGTGAGAATCACATTCTTTGATCTCTTCGTGCCTTTAATACCATCCAGCCGCTGCTGCTGGGTGAGAAGCTGCGGGTGATGGGGGTCGCCAGCCTGTGATCTCCTGGATTACTGACTACCTGACACGCAGGCAACAGTTTGTCCGGCTGGGCAGTGTCTTGTCTGATGTGGTGGTTAGTGATACGGGAGCTCCACAGGGGACTGTGCTTTCTCCTTTTCTCTCCACCTTATACACCATCGACTTTCAATACAACACCGAGTCATGCCACCTGCAGCAATTCTCTGATGACTTTGCTGTTGTTGAGTGAATAAGATGGGGAGAGGAGGGAGAGTCCAGGGCACTGGTAGACAGATTTGTGGACTGGACCAAGCAGAATCACCTGAGGCTGAATGTCACCAAGACCATGGGACAGATTTTTTTTTTTCACTTTTTATAGGATTTGAATTCGTCCTCATTATAAAATCTTGCATATGCCTCCCAGAACCTATGGCCCTGTTCTGATTACCATCCGCTCCCAACAATGAAATGAGTGATTCATCTATAACTGGAACACATCAATTAGTCCATATGTTTGTGTATTTATTGTCTCACGCAGTTCTCTAAAATAAAAACCTTCCCACCTTGCTTTAACATCATAGATTCTCGCTCCCCAGGACCACACTGTGCATGGGTGATTACATATTTCATGTTTGCAATTGCGACGTGGAAGAAAACGCTGCCTCTCTCTTTCTGTCAGTCTCGCTGTCACCTCTCGGTCCTCCCTCAGTCACTTGCCTCCGATCTCATCTTTATCAAAGGAACAACACTATGGCAACAGTGAGTCCCACTGTGGGACCAGCGCAGCCAATGAAGAGGCTGGTCAGAGGGTCCTCTTAGCAGGGAGATAAAAAAAGAAAACAAAAATGCAGTCACTTTTGCCAGGCAACAAGCAGCTACTGTGTGTCAGAGAGAGGAAGTAAAGGGGATGTTGCCATGGTGACGCCACCTATTAGTTTGTGAAGTTATGATTTGGAAACGTCGACCTTTAGCGGTCTTAGATGGACAGGTGTTAGTCCACGGCGGATCTTCTCCAGGGGAGCAAGAGCTGACCGCTGATTGTTTTGGGGGTGACACTTGTACGGTTGATAAACGTTCCATTTAAACGCCGCTGTCAGGTCTCTGTTTATTAGCATGGGTGTAAATTAAGGGGGGGACGGGGGGGCATGTCCCCCAACCTGGAAAAAAGAGAGGTGTCATCATCCTAAACCTTTCTGTATCATGTCACATCACTGAATAAAATGCATTTTAAGCACTAATGTTAATGATACATTCAAAACTAATATTTCTGGGAGGGAAATTTGCAACTTTTCTTAATGATTTGTGACATTTTTTCTCATTAATCTGAAACTTTTTTCATGTAAATTTGCAATTTTTTCTCATTAGTTTGCAACTTTTTCTCATTTGCAACTTTTTCTCAAAAATTTGCAATTTTTTACATCATGAATTTACAAATTTTTCTTGAACATTAGCAATTTTTTTCTCATTAATTTGCATCCTTTTTTTTTCTAATTTGCAGCTGTTTTCATTTAAAATTTTAACTTCCTCATAAATTTACAACTTACTTTTTATCATTAAGCTGCAACTTTTTTCATGCAAATTTGCAACTTTTTTCTCATTAATTAGCAATTTTTTTGCAATTAATTTGAAACTTTTCATTTAAATTTACAACTTTCCAAGAAATTTGCAACTTTTTTCTCATTAATTTGCAACTTTTTCATATAAATTTGTAACCCTTTTCTGAAAAATTTGCAACTTTTGTTCAGTAAACTTTCAACATTTTTTTTTCATAAATTTGCTACTCTTTCAAATTTGGTATGTTTTTCTTATAAATTTACAACTTTTTTCATCCATCCATCCATCTATCTTCTACCGCTTATCTGGGGATCCAGGTCACAGGAGCATCAGACCAGGCAGCGTAGCCCAGACTTCTGCCCGGTTCACATGGCACCATGATTCCCATGATCATGATCACGCAGTGTACATGTTCCCATGTACACTGCATCTTTGATTTAATGTTTTTCATGGAGACATTTTTCATAATGGTGCAATTTTTTTCTCAGCAGTTTGAATTTATTGTGTAAATTTGCAACTTTTTCTTGCCAATTTGCTACTTTTTTTTTCGTTATGTTGCAACTTTTTTCCTGTAATTTTGCATTTTTTCATGTAAATTTGCAACCTTTTTTTATCTCAAGTTTGCAACCTTTTTCTTCCAAATTTGCTTCCCCGTTTGTAACGTTGCAACTTCTTTTAGACACTCCTTCCACATTAACATTTTTTTGACTCTCTGCCTTCCTCGCGGCGTGTTTGTTTATCGAGGGGTAATGATGGGCGGCCTCTCCGGAGCTGCACCCCGGTCAGCTTCAATTAGCGGCTTCGTCTGACTGGCCTTGCTCGTCACCTTACATCACTAGACCTGAGTCACACACACACACACACATGCACACACTCAGCGCAGCGTCAGTCGCTCTCCGTGTGTGTCTGTCAATCAGCATGGATGACAGCGGAGCCTCGGGGCCACTCAGCCCCCTCCTCCTGCTTGCATATTTACATGCAGAAGCAAACGGCGAGCAAAGTTCTTCAGAGCGCTCATCCATTCATCCATCTCTGCTCAGAAGATGACACACATGCACGCACACACGGAGTCTTGTCACTTCCATTTGGGCCATGAGAGACCCGGTTGGTGGACCTTTACCTGGGGGTGTTAGGTGGTGGTTCTTGGTAATGGGGACAACCCCGCTACTTTAAAGTCCAACACACACACACACACACACACACACACACACACACACACACACAAAAACACAGCCCATTAGTCACAGTTTGCCAGAGGACAACCCCTCCCACACCCACACATACACATACAACCCCCACCCCATCCACCAAGTACAGACCTGGTAAAGAACACACACACACACACACACACGCACGCACTCCTGAAAACACCGAACTTTGATTGCTCTGACCCGGTCGTTAACCTTCCACTGACTTCCTGTTAGAGTTGACCTCTGACCCAGACCCTCGGGCTCAGCATCAGGTTATCAGTTTTCAGTGCTGTTAACCGACAGGGTGCCGGTGGAAATTGGGCTACTGTTGGTCAAAGACTGAGGAGGAGAAGAGAGAAAATGAAAGGTAGCAGTGTGGAGGTGAGTGTAGGGACTTTAAATGCAGGGACTTTGACTGGTGTTAAGATAATCCACTTTGGCGATCCCTAAAGGGAGCTGCCAAAAGAAGAAGAAGAGAAAGAACGTGTAGCCATGGGATATTCATGACATGACATCAGAAATCCTAATTCATTTAAACCTTGTTAGGATTGACGTGATGCACAGCAGTTCAGCCTTTCATCACAAAGACACTGTACGGTCTGCTGCTGTTTGTCTGTTACCGCTGTAGGGACATTGTATGTACTCCACTTTGGTTATGAGCGTAGGTGTAAATAAAGATGGACAGGAGAACATATCCCCCCAACCTGTAAAAATCAAAGAATCCCCCCCCCCCCCCAAATTTCATCATAAACTTTTCTATATCATGTTGCAGAACTGAATAAAATGCATTTTAAGCACCAGTGCTATGGAGATGTGCAAAACAAGTATTTTGGAGGGGAAATTTAAAACTTTTCTTAGAGATGTGCATTTTTTTTCTCATAAATTTGCAGTTTGGTTCTTGTTGATTTGGAGCTTTTTGCATGTAAATTTCCAACTTTGTTCTTGTTAATGTGAAACTTTTTGCATGTAAATTTATAAATCTTTCTTGTTAATTTGCTTTTTTTCATGTAATTTGATATTGTTTTCATGTAAATTTGCAACATTTTTCATTAATCTGCAGCTTTTTTCTTGTTTATTTGAAAGTTTTTTCTTGTAAATTTGTAAGCATTTTTCTCATTAATTTTCAACTTTTTCATGTAAAATTTGCAACATTTTCGTTAACCTGCAGTTTTTTCTGATTAATTTGCAACTTCTTGTAAACCTGTAACTTTTTTCTTGTAAATTAGCAACTTTTTTCTCATAAATTTGTATTCCCTTGTGTAAATTTGCAACTTTTTATTTTTTTCCTCAAATTTACTGTTATTTTCCACAAAAATTGCAACTTTTTTGTCTAGGACTCATTTGGACTTTGGTTAAGCTGCATAATCTGCATCATGTGGTTTCTGAGCACGTTCTCATTCTGGCCATATACAACCGTAACAGTCGTCTGAACCTGAGCAACCACTTCTAACAGAGACACAAAGTCTTCACAAGAAAGAGTTTGAAGCTTAAGGAATTCAGCTGAGAGTGCAGACAGACACGGCAGCATCAGCCACAGAAGGGTAATACCCACTTAAAAAAAAAAAAAAAAAGCCACAAAGCCCTCATAAGTAGGTCAGAAGGGGGGGTGTTAACAGAAATCAGCAGTTTGTGTCTGCTTGGGCAGTAAAATGACTCGATTAAACTTAAGATTGTGGGCTAACTTTAAACATGTCCCTTTACAGCAGTAACAGAGCAGCTTTTTCTAGTTTAAAGACACGTTTTAGACTATTTTGTTAGAAACAGAGCTAAAGACATTAAGTTAAACCTGCAAATTACTTTATTGTTAAATTTTAGGGATGTTTTTGCAGTCAAGCTGCAGTCAAATGACTCCAACTATGAGATCAGACCGATGCCTTAAAAATGTGGTCTCAAGACCAAGACTGAAGTCCAGGACTACAACACTAGTCTATAGTGGCTATTATGATGGTCTAGACCAGGGGTCTGCAACCTGCGGCTCTGAGGTGACATGAGGCTCTTTTGCCCATAGAGAGTGGCTCCCTGATGCCTTGAGACGAAACAAAAAACTCACAAATTTCCAAGAAAAGAAGCAATTAATTTTCAAGATAAAAAAAGGTTGCACATTCATGAGAAAAAAAATATCTTAAAAAGCAGAAAATTTAAATCTCACAAATTTAACGGGAAATGTAACAATTTTCTCAAGGAAACATACCGACAAATTTGTAAGAAAAAGTCACAAAATTTCTAGAAAAGAAATCTTAAATTTATTGGAAAAAGTTTGAGTTTTGTGAGAATAAAGTAATAAATTTATGCATGACATGCATAAGGGTGTCCATATGTGCACCTGGCACCAGGACACCCTAGGTCGCAGGTCGATGATCAATTTTGTTATCGTATCATCAGACCTGCGACCCTATGTCTTGGACACCCGAGTAAAGAGAGGTGCAGAGCTATCAACTGATCACCACCTGGTGGTGAGTTGGATCCGATGGCAGGGGAGGAAGCCATTCAGACCTGGTAGACCCAAACGTATAGTGAGGGTGTGCTGGGAGCGTCTGGCTGAGGCCCCTGTCCGGGAGGTCTTCAACTCCCACCTCCGGAAGACCTTCAACCACATTCCGAGGGAGTCTGGAGACATGGAGTCTGAATGGGCCATGTTCTCCACCTCTGTTGTTGAAGCGGCGGCCCAGAGCTGCGGCCGCAAGGTGGTCGGGGCATCTCGTGGTGGCAACCCCCGAACCAAGTGGTGGACACCAGTGGTAAGGGGGACCATTAAGCTGAAGAAGGAGTCCTATCAAGCTTGGTTGGCTTGTGGGACTCCCGAAGCAGCTGAGGTGTACCGGCAGGCCAAGCGGAGTGCAGCTCGGGTGGTTGCTGAAGCAAAAACTCGGGTATGGGAGGAGTTCGGTGAGGCCATGGAACAAGACTTTTGATCGGCCTCAAAGAGATTCTGGCAAACTGTCCGGCGGCTCAGGAGGGGAAAGCAGCTCCCCGTCTACACTGTGTATGATGCAGATGGGACACTGTTGACTTCGACTGGGGATATCGTCGGGCGGTGGAAGGAATACGTCGAGGATCTCCTCAATCCCACTGATACGCCTTCCACAGAGGAAGCAGAGTTTGGGGACGAGGGGGATGACTCGCCTATCACAGGGGCTGAGGTCGCCAAGGTGGTTAAAAATCTCCTTGGTGGCCGGGCCCCGGGGGTGGACGAGATTCACCCTGAGTACCTCAAGGCCCTGGATGTTGTTGGGTTGTCATGGTTGACACGCCTCTGCAACATTGCGTGGAGGTTGGGGGCAGTGCCTTTGGCATGGCAAACCGGGGTGGTGGTTCTTCTCTTCAAAAAAGGGGACCGGAGGGTGTGCTCCAACTTTAGAGGGATCACACTCCTCAGCCTCCCTGGAAAGGTCTATGCCAAGGAACTGGAGAGGAGAGTCCGGCCGTTGGTCGAACCTCGGATTCAGGAGGAGCAATGTGGTTTTCGTCCTGGCCGTGGCACATCGGACCAGCTCTTTACCCTCTCGAGAATTCTTAAGGGTTCGTGGGAGTTTGCCCAACCAGTTTACATGTGTTTTGTGGACTTGGAGAAGGCATTTGACCGTGTCCCTCGTGGATTTTTGTGGGGGGTGCTTCGGGAGTATGGGGTATCGGGCTTGTTGTTACAAGCTATTCAGTCTCTGTACGACCGTTGTGAGAGTTTGGTTCGTATTGCCAACACTCGGTCGGAGTCATTCCCAGTGAGAGTTGGAGTCCGCCAGGGCTGCCCTTTGTCAGCGATCCTGTTCATAATTTTTATGGACAGGATTTCTAGGTGCAGCCAGGGAATGGAGGGTGTCATGCTTGGTGACCACAGGATCTCATCTCTGTTGTTTGCAGATGATGTTGTCCTGTTGGCTTCATCCAGCAATGACCTACAGCTCTTGCTGGGATGGTTTTCCGCTGAGTGTGAAGCGGCTGGGATGAGAATCAGCACCTCCATGTTCGAGTCCATGGTCCTCAGCCGGAAAAAGGTGGATTGTCCTCTCCGGGTTGGGGACAGGCTCCTGCCCCAAGTGGAGGAGTTTAAGAATCTTGGGGTCTTGTTCACGAGTGAGGGGAAAATGGAGCGAGAGATCAACAGACGGATTGGAGCAGCATTTGCAGTGATGCGGACGTTGTACCGGTCTGTTGTGGTGAAGAGGGAGCTTAGTTCTAAGGCAAAGCTGTCGATTTACCAGTCAATCTACGTTCCTACTCTCATCTATGGTCACGAGCTTTGGGTAAGGACCGAAAGAATGAGATCGAGGATACAAGCGGCTGAAATGAGCTTTCTCCGTAGGATTGCTGGACTCACCCTCAGAGATAGGGAGAGGAGCTCAGTCATCCGGGAGAGGCTCAGAGTAGAACCGCTGCTCCTCCACATTGAAAGGAGTCAGTTGAGGTGGTATGGGCATCTGATTAGGATGCCTCCTGGATGCCTCCCACTTGAGGTGTTTCAGGCACGTCCCCACTGGGAGGAGACCCCGGGGCAGACCCAGGACTCGGTGGAGAGACTATGTCTCCCAGCTGGTCTGGGAACGCCTTGGTATCCCCTCTGAAGAGCTGGAGCAGGTGGCTGGGGAGAGGGAAGTCTGGGCTTCTCTGCTTGAACTGCTGCCTCCGCGACCCGGACTTCCGGAAAAGCGGTAGAAGATGGATGGATGGATGGATGGATGGATGGATGGATGGATGAAATGCTGCAGTTTTACCAATGAAAGGGGATAAGTTTACAATTAAAAATATATTTATGAAAAGAGCTTTATATTTATGCCAAAAATATTCAAAATTTAGGGAAAATGTTGCAATTTTATGAGGAAAAAAATCCTACAAATTGGCAAGAAAAAAGTAACTAATTTATCAGAAAAAGCTACAATTTAAATAGAAAACTTGCTAATTTATGTGAAAAAGGCAGCAGTAATAAATGAGGTAACAGATTAGAAAAGCTCATGAGAAAAGCAGAAGATTATGCCAGAAATATCAACATTTATGAAAAAGAGTACTACTTTATGGAGAAAAAAAGTCACAAATATACATGGAAAAAGTTTTCAATTTTACTAGACAAAGGTTTTAAATTTGAAAAGAACAATATGCCAAATTTATGAAAAACAAAATACCAGAATTCTGAAAAAAAACAAACAAAAAAACACTACAGTTTAATGAGGAAAATACCCACACAATTTTGCAAGTAAAAAAGGCACAAACTTCTTACTAATTATCAAAAATTTTCCTGAAAAATTAACAATTTGGTGAGGAAAAGGTTAACAGATTTACATTAAAAAAGCTGCAGCTTTATAAGAAAACCCCTCTCAATCCTGATGTCAGGCGAGACTGCAGCTGCAATTCTGCTGTTTTAGCTCAGGTGTTCGGCTCAGATATTGTTGAGGCCACATACAGATTTTTTGTACAAACATCATTTATAGTTGCTCTTTGTGTAGAACAGGTCACCCAAATCTGGTCTAGACCACAAGTGGGACCTGCAAACATCAGCTGTGGATGTGTCAGAGTCCATTTGTCTATTACTTGGTGGGGGGAAAAAACAGATTTTGTGCTGACAAAAAGTGCAAAAAAATTGCCCTTATTCTCTTAGCTATTCAGAGCAATTCAAAAAAGATGCAAATTTTTGAGGAAAAGAGTTGAAAATTTACAGGAAAAAAAATTAAAATTCACATGGAAAAATTTGTAGATTTTTGAGAAAAAGTCACAAATTTTTGAAAAAAAAAAGCTGCAAATTTACAGGAAAGAGTTACAAATTTAAAAGAAAAAGTTTGCAAGTTTTTGAGGAAAAGGTCACAAATTTTTAAGAAACAGTTCCAAATTTCTGAAAAAAAATTGCAAATTTACAGGTAAAAAGTTGAAATATTTACAAGAAAAAATTTTCAAGTTTTTGAGGAAAAACGTCAAAAATTTCTTTTTTAAAAAAAAGTTGCACATTTTTGAGAAAAGGTTGAAAATTTATAAGATTTTTAAATTTTTCAAATTGGTTTGGTCATGTTATTCAATTGCATAACATGATATAGAGAGGTTTATGACGATATTGGGGGACAGGTCTGTCTTTCTTTTTTCAGGTTGGGAGGGGCAATGTGGGGACCCCCCCTCTCCCAATTTACTATTAGAATGGGGATGGGGGGATGGCGGGTTAACGGGGGGGTGTTCACCCCCCCCAGATCACCTATGGGTCAGAAGCAAAGTGCCATCATGGTGCCATAAAGTAGCACTGAGCCAACTTTGAGCCCGGACGCACCCTTTTGAAATACACCACTCCTACCAGCATGTAAGAAGTCAATCATTTGGATGATGAACGTGGCAGGTGTGAGCGTGGCAGTTCTGAGCGTGGCAGGTGTGAGCGTGGCAGGTGTGAGCGTGGGCAACACACCTGCAGAGATGACCCAAACCGCTGGTGAAAGAAAGTGTGGAGCAAGCTTGCACTTCAGGTGATCACAATAGAACTCATTGCAGTTTTTAGGTTCTATCTAGTTTTGGTACATTCTACGTCAACGACAGCAACCTGCTTCTGTTTCCAAACACGGTGATGTCTGTGATCAGTTCTTAGAGAACCTTAACGGGATCGCTGTGGTCACTTTTCCTCTGATGCCACTTCCTGTAGCTGAAGAACTGGTTACTTTTTTCCAATTAACTTTTTAATTTGAGTCGTTTATAAAACAGAGCGGAAGAGTTTGAGATGAAACTACCCAACGGTGCATAAAGCAGATAAGGCGTGTGTGTGTGTGCGCATGTGTGGAAGGCAGCAGTAAAAGTAAATAAAAGGAGCACTAACAGTAAAGGATTAATTAAAGTAGTGAATCAATGTAAGTGGGAAAAGATTGTGTCTTAATTATCACAGAGTGCTGCTGCACGCAAAACACAATATGAAGTCTTTCAGCCCTTCTTCCTTTCTGTGCAAGTGCACGTGCATGTGTGTGTGTGCACGTGTGTGTGCATGAACTGAGCTGAATCCTCTCTCTCCCTCTCCAAAGTGTTGTAACCTTGGTTTTTTTTTTTTTTTTTGCAGGGAGCCTGAGAGTGTTTTCTGTCAGGGTAAAAGCCTCCATAAAAGCTTCTTCTTCTATTGTCTGACAGAGCGACACCTCCCGCCAGCACCCCGCCCCCCTGCCCCCCCGAAAAAATGCATCTGAAAACGCTGCGGGTTTGCGGAGTTTCAGCAAAAGGAACGCTTATCCGTTCTCCATCCTGGTTCCGATCAATGTTGGCTTGACTCTGTTGGTCAAACAGTCGTTTCTGACCATAAGGCAGAATACACAAATGCAACGAGCACCCTCAGCCACTAGGGGGCTCCCTGAGCTACGAGGCTCAACCTCAGCAGTTTTTGGGTCGAGGATTAAAATTCTTTTTAATTATTTTTCTTGGAAATTTTGTGACTTTTGTCTCAAAAATTTGACTTTTTTCTTCACATTTTCAGCGTTTTTTTTTTTTTTTGCAGATTAGCAGCTTTCATTCATTCATTCATCTTCTTTCGCTTAATCCTTTTCGAGTCGCGGGGGGGCTGGAGCCTATCCCAGCATCTTTGGGCGAGAGGCAGGGTACACCCTGGACAGATCGCCAGTCCATCACAGGGCCAACACAGAGAGACAGACAACCATTCACTCTCACATTCATACCTAAGGACAATTTAGAATCCCCAGTTTGATGCCAATTAACCTAACTTGCATGTTTTTCAAATCCCGGAGTAAACCCACGCAGACACGGGGAGAACATGCAAACTCCGCACAGATCACTGTTGGTCGGAGGCTGGGATCGAACCCAGGATCCCCCGGCCAAGGGTGAGTTGCTGTGCTGCCGCAGTGCTAACCACTCCGCCACTGTGCCACCCTAGCAGCTTTTAATTTACACATTTTTAACTTTTTTCATAAATTTGCTATCTTTTGCTTGTAAATTTGACACTTTTTTCAGAATTTTGCAACTTCTTTCACATAAATTTGCAACTTTTTCTGTCATTCTTGTCTTGCAAATTTACAACATTTTTTTCTAATTTGCAGCATTCTTCATGTAAATTTTAAGTTTTGTCAGGCAAATTTCACTTTCTCTCTTGTAAATTTTCAACTTTTTTCTTGTATTTTTTCTCATAAATTTGCAGCTTTTTCTTGCAAATTTCTCGCTTTTTTTGTCATTTTTTCTTGTAAATTTGCATTTTTTTTCATAAATGTGGTATTTTTTCCTCAAATTTGCAACTTCTTTCTCCTACATTTGCAACTTTTTTCTTGTAAATCTGACTTTTTTTTTCTTATAAATTTCCAACTTTTTTACTGGTAATGTTTTTGTAAATTTTCAAAACCATTTTTTTTCCACAAATGTGCTTTTTTCTTACAATTTACTACTTTTTTCTCCTATGTTTGCAACTTTTTTTCAGTAAATTCAGTATGTTTTTCTTGTAAATGAGCAATTTTTTTTCTTAAATTTGCAGCTTCTTTCTCGGAATTTTGCAACTTTTTTCTTGTAAATCTGGTATTTTTTCTTGTAAATTTGCAACTTTTTTCCTCAAAAATTTGCAAATTGTAAATTTCCAAACATTTTTTTCTGTTAATTTTTTGTAAATTTGATATTTTTTTTCATAAATGTGCCACTTTTTTCTCACAAGTTTGCAACGTTTTTTCCTATAAATTTATTATGTTTTGTAAATTTGCAATTTTTTTGATAAAATTGCTAATGTTTTCTGATAAATTTTCTACTTCTTTCTCCTACATTTGTAACTTTTTTCTAATAAATTCAGTATGTTTTTCTTGTCAGTTTGCAATTTTTTCCGTAAATTTGCTACTTTTTCCTCACAAATGTGTTACTTTTTTCCTTGTAAAGTTGCTACTTTTTTCTTTCAATTTTTCAACTTTTTCTGATAAATTTGCTGTTTTTCTTGTGAATTTGCTACATTCATATGGATGCTGGTTAAAATTTTATGCTGCAGTTCATTTAGATAATGACTCTACTTTATTCTTTGGATGCTTTTGTTTTATGGCAGATATGTCTTCTAATTAAAACAGTGTGAACGCTTCCTAAAACACAGTCTTGCCCAGAATCCCCGCTCTAATAAAGCCAGAACCGTCCCTGTGTTCAAAGCTGAATCTGTGGACGTGATTCCTCCTCAGATCTCTGTCAGATCTCCTCCACCTCTGCGTGCATCAGGCGTGAACATCTCATCTGTGCGCCGTCTTCCTGAGCGTCAGTGGTGCAGCAGTTGTACGGCTCTTCAGCGCCCCCACGTGTCTGTCCAGAGAACTGCGCGTACACACCGTGGGCTGTGGAAATGGGAACTGCTGCTGCATGTGTGTGCATGCGTGTGTTGGATGATCCAGTGAAAGGTCAGGCGGTCTTGGGGTTGGTGGTGCATACTGAGCGAGGAGAGGAGGAGTAGGAGGGCAGGAAGGGCAACAGAGGGGGCTGGGGAGAAAAGTTTGATGGAGGAGGAGACGAAGCGCTGAAGCAAAGTAGGAGAAGAGGAAGAGTGTGGGAGGGGGAGGAATATTAAAGATTAAACAAGAGAATCCATCGCAGCCAGGATGTGATTTGCTGTTTTTTAACAGGGGGGTGGGAGGGGTGTTCACAAGGGGCAACTTTCTTTCAAACATTGGGGGGAAGGGGGGAATCTCTGCCCATATAAGGATTTTTAAAAATCTTTTTATTATAGGACTGTCAGCACATCAATACAGGCAGTTGTCTCCAACGTCCTCTTTTCATTTTAAAAGGAAAATGATTTTTTAAAGCAAAAAATGACAGTATATGTATCCTAGTGTGGAGGAAGAGCACAAAATCATTAACTCTGCTAAAAAGACAAGACTAATTTACCTCTTTATTTTGGCATTCCCATATTAGTAACAGTTGAAAAATTATTTCCCTGATTCACCAAATCTATATTCAGCCTTGTAACAGTCTATGCCACTATGAAGCAGCAGGCCTACTTAATATCTATTATGCAGTAAGCATTTAAGCACCGGCAGAAATCAAGTTCTGACAATTGTTACCAGGTCATGTATGCCTCCTGTGCCTCCGCTCTCTCTCTGTCTAGTCATCAGTGCTTTCTCTCTCTCTCCCTGTAGACACCTGTGGTGATTCGCTGGTTACCTTTAACTCTCTCTCCTCTCCTTGGTTCACCCTGCTGCTGTCACATTCTTACTTACTTAATCCTCTTCGCCCCAGCTGGGGCATAAGGCGCCAACGAGTCTCCTCCAGCCATCTCGGTCCTGGATGAGCCTGTCACATTCTTGCTCCTGATATAAAAAGCTCAGCAAATGTTCATATGGTTTAAAAGAGGTACTTCATGGACAATTTTGAAGGATATAATTCATGCTAGATTTTCCAATGCCAAAATCTTGGAAAAATGTAAAATATTTTTTACCCCTTCTTCCCTCTTAATAGCATCTTAACAGTGCAATCAGCATTAACTGAGGTTAATGTAGCCACTGAATGAGGCTTAATCACCATTATTCTTAAATCACTTTATTTTGTTATTAATCAGTTGGGGTGATTAACACATTTATTCTGACAGGACAAATGTTTTTTTTTTTCATTAATTTATGATGTCATCACTTGCCACCATGTGGCTATTTCTTACTAAGCAGATGAACTAAGGGCACTGCTGTGATTTAGTCAGCTTGACTATGACAAAAGTAACATTTATCCTGCCTGCAGAGGCATTATGAACACACCACACCACACCTTAGGTGTGTTGTTTCATTCATGAAATGATAGTAAATCTGTGAGTAGATTTGTTACTGCTGTGTCTCATCCCAAATAGAAACCCCACAGACAGTGTGAGAGAAGACAAAAGAGAGGTAAATGTGGAGGGATCCAAATGAAGTTAGCTGCTAGCCCACACAGACTCTCGATTCCTTCCATCATTCTGGCCAACGTAGACTCACAAGGCAACAAAATAGACTACATACTGCTCCCGAGATCTATGCAATGTGATGCGTGGAACTGCTGTTTTTATCTTTATGGAAATGTGGCTAAATGACACTATCCCACACACTGCTATTCAGTTAGTGGGGCTAACATGCTACCATGCTGATCGTGTGTTCATGGAAGGAGAAAAGACCCACAGGGAGGCCTGTGTGTTTACATCAATGACGCTTGGTGCCGAGATTTGACTGTTGTGCACACTGTTCTGCATTGATGGAGTTTATGATCATCAAGTGCCGACTGTTCTGCTTACCAAGGGAAATTACATCTATCCTGCTAGTCACCATGTATGTCCCGCCCACCGCCATTGGCAAGAGAAGAAAGACACTAAATGAACTCTACCAGGCCATAAGTGAGACATAAACAGCACATCCTGATGGATTCCTCATCATATGATTATACCAACATGTGTACGTTCCAACAAGAGGAGACAGCTTGCTGGACCTGGTGTACACAACTCACAAGAGAGCATAAAGAGCCTACTCCCTTCCCCACCTGGGTCTGTCTGATCATATCATCATCTAGCTAAGACCTGGATACAGACCCAGAGTGAGAGCCATCATGCCAACAAAATGTGGATGGCCGGAGGGAGGCTCAGATGCTCTGAAAGACTGCTTCAGCACTACAGACTGGGACACTTTCAACCATGCAGCCAGTCACAATGAACACACAAACCTAGAGGAGTACACTGAGGTTGTTGTAGCATACATAGCTAAATGCAATGATGATGCCACTCACTGCAAAGCCATCACTGTTTGTGCTAACCAGAAGTCATGGATGACAACAGAGGTTCACAGGCTTCTGAGGACTCAGGACACAGCCTTCAGGACCAGTGACACTGTAGGACTAACGACAGCTAGGGCTAACCTGTCCCAAGGTATCAAGGAGGCAAAATGACAGTACAGCAAGAAAATATCTGACCACTTCAACAACACCAGAGATACAGTCTCTCTGGCATGGCATACAGACCCTCACCAACTACAAACCTCCTCCTCAGACCTGTGTGAGTGACATCACACTGCTTAACAACCTAAATGACTTCTCTGGCCGCTTTGAAGCACAAAACAGCATATCAGCACAGAAGACCACATCTCCAGATAAACAGGCTATAAGTCTGGATCCGGCTAGCATGAAAAGGACCCTCTCCAGGACCAATCCCCGCAAGGCAGCTGGACTAGACAACATACCAGGTCACATTCTGAAGGACTGTGCAGAGGAGCTCGAGAATGTCCTGGCCAACATCTTCAACATCTCCCTGAGTCAAACTTTTGTCCCCATGTGCTTCAAAACTGCTACCATAAGACCAGTCCCAAAGAAGCTCGTCCCATCCAGCTACAATGATTACCGGCCTGTAGCAGTGACCACCATCATAATGAAGTGCTTTGAGCAGCTTGTCATGCAGAACATCAAGTTCATCCTTCCTCCCTCCCTCCCACAACCCATCTCAGTTCGCATACAGGTCAAACAAATCCACAGAGGATGCTACATAAAACACTGATGGAGTTTACTAAGGGAGAAAAACGATTAGAATATCTGGAGCATCAAAAGTTGGTAGTGAAGACAGCTCTAACTTTAAATGGGTTTATAATATGCTTTTAGTTGATATATAATGTATATACATACACACACATATATTCAGTACTGAAGTGACTTTAGAGGAAAAGCAACAGACTGGAGAAGGTGACTAATGCTGCAAGAAAAAAAAATGCTGGAAGAAGAATTACATCTTTTTGTTTATCAACTTATTCATAATTTTTGCACTCCCTTTATTGCAAATGGACCCTTAAACACCAACAAACTCAAAAGGTGCAGTGTTAAGGTGGTAAATCTTGTAATACTAGGTGCTAAATCACTATACAGTGATGATAATAAGTCATCAATATCTCAGTGTTTGGTGACTGCTTAATCTGTGTAATGCTGTCTCATGATTAAATAAAATAGTAACGAAAAACTAGAAATGTGATTTTAAGCTCAATAATTAACCCTTTGACGTTCCACTTTCATAAGACATCATTGTCACCTGCTGTCCCTGGCGTAGTTCTGCGCCCGTTACGTGATGTGTCCCAAAAACACAGAAAACCCAGTTGTACCAAGCATTTCACATCACAAGATGTCAGACAATGTAGCTTTCTGCTCTTCACTGGAGGACTGGAGGACTTCACCCAATGAACCATCGCAAACATCATTTCCAGTAGCGCAAAGAAGAGAATGGAAACAAAGTCTCCATCCCAACATATATTTCCACACAGAGCAAGCATTTGCTCCAAATTTTGCCAACTGTGATTCTAAAAAGAGATTATTTAGCTTCTGAAGGGAAATATTTACCTTTTGTGACAGCAGAAGATGGTCTGGAGCATTTAAACTTTCGCCTGCCATCGATGGAGCTGCACATGACAACAGAGAACAATAGTGCTGGTTCGGCGGCTTAATGTAACCGAAATTGTGGAATAATTCATAACATGCGTGTGATAGTTTCTGGTTGTGGGAGAGAAAGAGAAAATTACTGGCAGAAGATGAAATAAGGACCGTGGATGATGAAAATGGACAAATGAAGACATGACAAGCGGTAGGTTTGATTGTTTTATATCAGTTTGTGTACATTCTACTGATTTTCTGGTTCATATACTTGGAAGATAACAAAAAACAAAAACAACGACAAAAAAACCCAAAATCATCCTTTGTGTAAATATGTCCAAAGTCCACTTTTGACCAAAAGTTATGTAATTCGATATGGCTGCTGTCACATTATGCAAATTTGATGCATAAATTCCCTCCTATCTCAAACTTTGTATTATATTCTACATCTTTCTAATTGACAGTAAGCCATTATCTCTTACCACTTTCAACTTACAGCCTTTGGAAAGTCTGATATTGAAACTCAATATTTTCTTCAAAAAAAATGTTGACCACCAGAGGGGGGAGGCTGACGGGTGTGTCGGTGCACCACAGAATTTTAAGAGGTTAAGTTCTAAATAAAACAGTGATACTGTATTGTTGTGTTTTTGAAATCATTTTAACACATTATGCATATGTGTTGTATTTTCCTTAATGAGTTAGTTTAAAAGCCAGTTTAGGAAGCTTGGGATCAGTCCGCAAAGGTCTCCTCCGCCTTTGACCGCCACCTGATCCACATAGCACCGGACCCCCATGATCCCTCCTGCAGGTGGTGAGCACACTGGAGGGCGGACCCATGTAACTCCTTCCGGCTAAGCCCGGCCAGGTCCCATGGGCGAAAACCCGGCCACCAGACGCTAGTCATCGAGCCCCTCCCCAGGCCTGGCTCCAGGGTGGGGCCCCGGTAACCCCATACTGGGTGGGGTACACTGAATCCTTGTTCTAGTATTTATTATGAGAGTCTGTTGAATCGTTCTTAGTCTGGCCCTTCACTGGCCCTTAATGACCGAAAGAACAAGATCGCAGATACAAGCGGCTGAAATGAGCTTTTTCCGTAGGATTGCTGGACTCACCCTCAGAGATAGGGTGAGGAGCTCAGTCATCCAGGAGAGACTCAGAGTAGAACCGCTGCTCCTCCACTTTGAAAGGAGCCAGTTGAAGTGGTATGGGCATCTTTTACAGGAAAAAGTTCCAAATCTATGAGAAAAAAGCTGAAATTTATGAGAAAAAAGTCACAAATTTATAAGAAAAAATATGAAAATTTTTAGGATAATGATTGCAAATTTGTAAAAAAAAAAAGTTGCTATTTTTAAATTAAAGTCACATTTTTAAGAAAAAGTTAAAATGTAAGAGAAAAAAGTTGTAAATTTTTGAACAAATTGATCATTCAAAGTCATTTTATTCACTTTTGTAACATGATAAAAAAAAGGTTTATGATGTTATTGGGGTGACAATTCTGTTTTTTCCTAAAATCATCCATATCCAGTGACCAGAGAAGGTCAGCAACGAAGAACTGTGGACAGGAACCATTTCTGTGGTTTCTTCTCAGGTCTTTCTGTGGTTTCTTCTCAGGAAGAAACCACAGAAAGACCTACCAGAACCATAGACAGGTGTGAGAGGAAGACCCGGGAGGACACGGCACATGGACGCTGAGGCTAAACTGTAGAGACGTGGACAGGTGTGGAGGAAAAACAGGGAATGGTCAATGGCCTTGGTCTCAGAGACAGCTGTGTAGATGTGGTGGGTTACACCATCCCTGGTGTCCTCTCACACAAATGGACATGTATCTCCACTCAAACCAGGTCCAGATCTCCAGGGAGATCACAACAATAGATGGTCTCCACTAACACAAAGCCGTTATCATGCCACCACACCATAAAATCGTTAAACCCCACAGACCGGAGGTTAACGCGCTTGTTTTATTCTGAAACACTTCAACTCTGAAGAACAAAAGGGAATGCTCACTTTTATTTTCGATGTTTCAGGTTTAACTCGGTGACAGGAGGTGTAACCTCACTGGAGCAACGTCAGGGGATGATTAAGCAGGAATGTATGCAGAACATTTTTATCATTAGTGTTGGTGTGCATGTGGAAAAATGGCTCTGTTACCTGAGCGTCCATGCTGGTGGATTTAAGATAACACGCACCTTCACGGGAATACAGCTGAGGATTAAACGCACAAACACACAACGCCTCCAGGCTGAAGCATAAACGAACAGATAACGATTCCAGAAAAACACATTAACCTTCCTCAGTGGAGAACACAACGGGATTTTTCTCGTTTCTGTCCAACTGAGACTCATTCACAGCGTTTGTTTGTGACCTCACAACAGACAGTGGAAGCATCGCCGCTTCATATGAAGCTCAAGAAACAAACAGGTTTTGTTAATCATGTTGCTGAAATGAATAACATCATTTTGAACAACCAATTCTAAGCAGAATTTAAAAAAGTATAAATTTTACAACTTTTTGCTCCTAATTTTGAAACTTTTTTTGTCAAGAATTACCATTTTTACTGTAAATTTTCATTTCCCATAAATTTACAAACATTTTTTAATCAAAAATCAATTTTTTTCCTGTAAACGTTTAACTTTTTTCTCATAAATCTGTGATCTTTTTTCTGTAAATTTTCAACCCTTTTTTAGTAAATTTCCAGCTTTTTAGTCATAATTTTACAACTTTTTTCCTGTAAACGTTCAACTTTTTTTCTCATAAATTTGCAGCCTTTTTCTTTTAGACTGGCAACTTTTTTCTCAAAAGTTAGCAATTTTTAATGCAAATTTTAAACTTTTTCTCATAAATTTTCAATGTTCATCTGGATGGATACATTTTTATTCTGTGTGTTTAAATTGTAATTGGCAAGTTTTTAAATTTTTAAATAGGCATCTATGATCATATTTTTGCACCTTTATTCTTGCAAATTTGTATTTTATCTAGGAAATTTCTAATTTACATTCATACATTTGTGCCTCATGCTAAATTTATGAATATTCCCATCCCCCTTGTTAAAAAAAAAAAAATAACAAATAACAAATCACCTAATGATCCCAGAAGCTATGCTGTCAGGGCCACCTTGTCCACTGGTAGGGTCTCCTAGGACAAACTGGTCCTGGGTGAAGGGCTAGACTAAGTGTAGTCCAGTAGATCCCCATAATATCCCAGGAACTATATAGTTGGTACAGTCTGAACCTGATAAGGTGTTCCATGGTAAAATGAGTCCTGGGTAATCAATGATTATCTCCCAGCTGCCCACGAAACACTTTGGTATCCTTCCTGAAGACCTGGAGGAGGTGGCTGAGGAGGCTGCCTGTCTTGCCTGCTGGCACGCAGCGTCTCAGACTGCTGTATCTTCAGCCCTCCACTGCTCATTGGGCCTTTAACATTCCAGCCAATTTCCCTAAATTTAGCATATGCAAAGTAAATCAAATTCTTTCTTGACAGAGTGGCCATAGAAAATTTGAAATGTCCTGTCAGTGGAAAACAGGAATTTTAAGAGGTTAAATTTGCAACTCTTTTTCTCCTCAATTTGAATTTTTTTCTCATAAATTTGCAACTTTTTGTTCTCAAAAATGGGCAACTTTTTTCTTGTAAATTTGCAACATTTTTCTTGTAAACTTGTGCCCTTTTTCTCATAAATATGCAACTTTTTTAGACTAAATTTGCAACTTTTTTCATGTAAATTTGCAACTTTTTGTCGTGATCTGCTTTGGAATGCAGATGTAAGTTTAAAGCTGGAGCCAAGAGTGCAGGTAGAATGATGGTGCAAGGTTATTTTATTAACAGAAAGCAGAGCAAAAAAATAAACAACAGCTCAGGGGCTGCAAACAAAACTACAATACTAGCGACTGGACAGGATTACAGATGAGGATGAATGACGGACGAGAACAAAATCATTGATGATGACACCAGACAGAGCACAAGCACAAACTGACATAAATGGGGGAACTGATTAATTATAAATGTGAGACAGCTGGGCCAACAATCGGGCAGCAGGGAAGAGAGTACAGGTGAGGAGAACAGGATGGGCGGGACTACACAGACAATCATAGACCAGGGATGCATAAGAAACATGACAATGAACATGCAGGGCACAATACAGAGAGGGCAGTGGCCAAAACATGACTGTGAACATGATTATAATACTAAAGAGCAGGACTGAAAACTACAGAACATAATTAGAGGGATGATAATGGAGAAATAAACACAATGATCAACTAAGGCTGAGGTAGAAGAACACATAATGCAAGAAATAATCATGACAAATGAAAACACAGAGACACCAATAATGACATTAGGGGCCAATGGGGATGACACAACATGACTACAGACCGGGGAACACAGAAGACAATGACAGAGGACCCAGGGGAGACACAAAAGGCAAATAGTGCAAAGAACCATAAATGATCACAGAAAGAACAATACATGAACACAAAGTGTGGGCTTGATCCTATGATCAAGCTCAGATTATGAAACTTTTTTCTTCTAAATTTGCAAATTTTTCCTTGTAAATTTTCTACTTTTTTCTAGTAAATTTGAAACTTTTTCACCTCAATTTTAAACTTTTTCTCATAGATTTCAAACTTTTCTTTCAACTCCTTTGCATTTCAGCCAATTTCCCTAAATTTAGCATACACAAATAAAATTGAATTCTTTCTTCACTGAGCAGTAGAAAATTTCAGATGTCCCGCCGGTCAAACACTGGAATAATCAGAGTTGATCTTCATTAATAATGCTAATGCTTGTGCTTTACTCTGGGCAAGGTACAGTGGTTAGCACTGCTGCCTAACAGCTAGAAGGTTCCAGATTCAAATCCCTTGGCTGGCAGGGGCAGGAACTGTTCTGTGTGGAGTTTGCATGTTCTCCCTGTGCTGTGTGGGTTTCCTCCAGGAGCTCCGGTTTCTTCCCACAATCCAAAGACATACATGTTAGGTTAACTGATCATTCTAAATTGTCCCTAGTTATCTGTCTCCTATAGGCCCTTAGAATAGAGGGTTAGTACTAGTGAAGTGATTTGAGTGGTCTTTGAGACTGAAAAAAGCACCGTATAGGTCCATGTCCCTATCCTTTACTCTTTGCTCAGAATGTATTTTAGGGCCGTGATTCTTTAGAAGTCACACAATTCAATTCGATTTCGATTTTTGGGATCACGATTCGATTCAGAATCGATTTTTGATTCTAAACAATTTTCGATTTGGATTTGGCTCTCAGTGCAGTACAAGTCAAATCAAGTTAATCCCTTGCACAGCATGTCCGACACCATGCGATGTATGGGGGCGGCACCTATCTCTTTCCCTGATCCTAGGCCGCACAGCTACTGTGAGCAGTGAAAGCTACAGTGGGGCGTCAGTCCTCTGGTAGCTCTGTCCGTCATACCAAAGACCATATAAAAATGATACTTTCCGCCTTCTAGCTTAGTGCTCAGCATAATAGATTGGGGAAATGAAAATAAATGCACAGTTCAGTACAAAAACCCACTAATCTCAGAAAAAAAGTCCATAGCACTCAAAAAAAATGCTGAGGTAAGCTTGAAAGCAGAGTACAGTGTGCTGATGTTTTGGGGGGTAATATTTTTTAAAAATTACATCAACTGATTTGCAATAAAATACTGTTAAATGCAAAAAGTAGGCTTAAGTTAGTAACTGCTTTATTTCTTGAAAACTTGTGCGTTTCAACAATGAAATTGTACACAAGTGAAATAAAATTTGAATTTTCCTCTTCAGCACATCACAATTCCTAACAGCTTTTACACAATGTGTAGGTTTGGTCGCCCTCCAGCATCCTAGAAATATAGGCTATTCATGAAAAAAACAAAAGTAAATTCTATCACAAATACTTGGAACATCCTTTTAAATAGCAGTGCTACCTGACTGTATGCACTCAGTGTACAGTTACCTATACAGTAACTTAATGCAATGAACAAATTCAATAAGAACTGAACACAATTGATGCATAAGTAGCATTAATTTTAAACCTGCACAAATATAATATTAAGTATCTAAATTCTTCAGAGACTTAAAAAAAAGAAATTAAAGTTAAACAAAAAGTGCTGTGACAAGTGTTCATAATTCTTTACTTTTATTTGCCCGTTCAGAATTTGCTGGGAGTTTGTTAAAGTGTTCAGCAGGAGGATTTACAACTTTTTCCACTTCTTTCACCTCTGGGTGATGGAGGTGAATGTGAGCCCCGGTGTTTGTGGTGTCACCAAAGTACGTGACTTTCGTTTTGTAAACTTTACATATTACCCGTGTCATGTCTAGCACTTTCTTTCCCGGAATGTTGAAGAAACAAGAATGCGCCCACACACTTGCCTTCACTGAAGATGGGACTGGCTGAATTTCTTGCTGCTTCATTTTTTCGTCATTCCGACTGTTTCATCAGCTACTCTGCATGGTTGTCCTGCCTTGGCACCATCAGTGTATAATTGTGTATCACAAAGTGGCAATACTGTCACGGGATGGGACACCGGCACCACCGCTAATAATAATAATAAATCAATTACTATTTTTTGTGAATCGATTCTGGGTCATGTAAAATGAGAATCTAGATTCTGATGTGAATCAGTTTTTTTCCAACACCCCTAAAGTACTTATCTGTCCATTCACAGGTTGTTAGTTCTAGTTAAATGCACAACATCTGTAGTAAATGGAAGAACCTCTCTGTGAAGTGAAGTTTAATTAGACTCAAGCCTGGTTGGCAGTGGCTCCCTAAGCCCCAGCGGTGCAGTGAAGGTCCGTATGGCTGCGGCGTGGCTACGCCAAGCTGCTCACAGCTCAAACAAAGGCTGATGCTTGTTGAATTTTATCCTGATTTTTTTTTTTTTTGACTCAGTGCTAAAATGAAAACTCCCAGGTATTTTGTCTCCACGCCGCCATCCTCTCATCGACTGTTAAAGCCCTCCATTTACAGGATACGGAGCAGAGAGGGAGCGCGGCAGAGTGCCACGGGGCGGCGGTTACACAGACAGATTACCTGCATATCCCACCCAGGGTGAGGGGGACAGCGAGAGCGTCCACATCAGCAGGCCGTCCGCTGCACTCACGCGCTCACAGCAGCTGAGGGAGACCAGGACCACAGTGGGGGCCACACGGGCCCGACCACTTCATTCCTGATGCAGGAGGGAGCGGCTGCTGATGCAGTCTGACTGGCAAGTGTGAAATGTGAGCAGACTACCAGGGGAGCAGAGTTACACCTGTGGTGAGGGAAGTGAAGAGAAGTCAGAATAATGATGGAGTCAGAAGGCAGAGGTCCAAGTGTCAGAGCTGACTAAAGAAACAACTACAGGCCTGTTTCACAGACGCCATTTTTAATTAAACGAGCATGGAGACGGTTAGCAGTGGAGAGTTTGGTTTAATTTAGGCTCAGAAAGCTACAGAATGATGTTGCTAGTGGTGAGAAAATCAACACTCTGACACTGTCAATCCATCCATCCATGCATCCATCCATCATCTACCACTCTACACTGTCAATAAATGAACAAATAGTTGGTCTGGAAATCACCAGATCAGCCACAATAAATATTTGGACAATAATACATTATTATGACAATACTTGGAGCATGGTGCAATTTTTATCACTACATTTTGGCTGTTATGAGATATTATCATGTTGCTTGGCCCGTGAGACAATATTATCACAGCTTTTCAGCCACATGATACAAAATTATCATGATACTTGAGCCATGGGCGTAATGCAATATTTTCATGGTACTTGGGCCGTGATACAAAATTATCCAAATACTTGGGCCATGATATGATAGTATCATGTTTCTTGGGTCATGATGCGATGTTATCACAGCACTTGGGCTGTAATACAATTTTATCATGGTTCTTGGGCTGTGGTCCAATATTAAGATAAGATAAACCTTTATTAGTCCCACAATGGGAAAATTACAGTATTGCAGCAGCAAAAGGATAGCAGCACTCAGAATGATAATAAATAATAAATAAGATTTTAAATATTTGGTAGAATTAAGCAATATTACACTGATGAAATTCTTGCACAGTGGGAGGTTTCCATGGAAATCCCTTCTCCTCCTTCTCTTCTGATAACCACAATTTAACTCATACGTTATATTCTGAAAAATGTCCATCGTTTTGTCGTATTCCATTTATGTTGCCTTAAAGTGCCAGCTAGGAGCTGACAGCAAATAATGATAAGTAGAACACCTGTGAAATGGAGTGATACATATTCAGTGAAACTGGAGTGCAATTATCATGAATTTTAGTAAATCCTGGAATTCATATTGTCCAATCAAATTGCACGGTTCAAACAAACTGTTGTATAAACAGTATACAGCGGAGAAAACGAGTATTGAACACAACATTTTTCTCATTAAACATACTTGTGATGGAGCCATTGACCTGAGAGTTTCACCAGATATCAGTAACAACCAAAGTAATCCATACATACAAAGAAATCTAGGCAACTGTGTTCACAAAACAAGTTACATTTAATGAAGTGTAATGACACAGAGAAAAAGTATTGAACACGCTTAGTGAAATTCATTTATTATTTAGGAGAAAAGCCTTTGTTGATAATAACAACTTCAAGATGCCTCCTGTATGGAGAAACTAGGCGCAGACTTTGGTCAGGAGTGATTTTAGCCCATTCTTCCTCACAAGTTGTCTTCAAATGTTGAAGGTTCCTTGGGTGTCTTCTATGAACTCTGATCTTAAGTTTGTTCCATAAATTTGGATTCAGATTCAGATTCGGATTCAGGTCAGGTGACTGACTGGGCAATTCTAGCAGCTTTATTTTCCTTCTCTGGAGCCAGTTGTGTCTCCTTGGCTGTGTGTTTGGGATAATTGTCTTGCTGAATTGTCCACTCTCGTTTCATCTTCAGCATCTTGACAGATGGCAACAGGTTTTTAAAGAGGATGTGTCTGTCCATTTGTCTGTTCTTCGTTCCTTCAATTATATGAAGCTTGCCTGCACCATGTGCAGAAAAACATCCCTGCGCCATGATGCTCCCACCTCCAAATGTTACTGTTGGTATGGTGTTTTGGGGCTGATGTGCAGTGCCTTTTCTCCTCAAAACATGCTGGGTGTTGTGGTGTCCAGTAAGTTCAGTTTTTGTCTCATCTGACAAGACAATATTCTCCCAGTATTTTACTGGCTTGCCCAAATGTTGTCCAGCAAATTTTAAATGAGCGTCAACATGCTTTTTCTTCAGCAATGGAGTCTTGCCAGGTGAGTGGGCATAGAGTCCATGTCGGTTGAGTACCTGCTAAGTCCAGGTCTTTCTGAAGCTCTCCACAAGTGGTATTTGGCTCTTAGGATAACATTTCTGATCATTCTTTTGACTTCTCTGTCAGAAATCTTCTGAGGAGCTCCTGGTCGTGGCCAGTTTATGGTAAAGTGATGTTCTTTCCACTTTCGAAAGATGGCTCCAACAGTGCTCACTGGAACATTCAGCAGTTTAGAAATGTTCCTGTAACCAATACCATCATTGTGTTTAGTAACAATAAGATTGCAAAGGTCAAGAGAGAACTCTGCTTCTACTCATCATGGGTTCTTTGTGGTGTTACAATCTGATAATCACAGACCTTTTTAAAGACTGTCACTCACGACTTAACCAGCTGAGATTCATTTGCACTGATGGAGGATGGGATGGCTTCCTAACTTCTGATGGATTTCAGATTGTTTCTTGGCTTTCTATGCCTTTTGCACCTCTTTTTCTTCATGTGTTCATACCTATTTTCCCCACTGGATATACAGTGGTGTGAAAAAGTGTTTGCCCCCTTCCTGATTTCTCATTGTTTTGTATGTTTGTCACACTTAAATGTTTCAGATACTCAAACAAATTTAAATATTAGACAAAGATAACACAAGTAAACACAAAATGCAGTTTTTAAATGAAGGTGTTTATTATTAAGGGAAAAAAATCCAAACCTACATGGCCCTGTGTGAAAAAGTGACTTCTCCCTAAACCTAATAACTGGTTGGGCCACCCTTAGCAGCAACAACTACAATCAAGCGTTTGTGATAACTAGCAATGGGTCTTTTACAGCGCTGTGGAGGAATTTTGGCCCATTCACCTTTGCAAAATTGTTGTGATTCAGCCACATTGGAGGGTTTTTGAGCATGAACCACCTTTTTAAGGTCATGCCACAACATCTCAATTGGATTAAGGTCAGAACATTGACTAGACCACTCCAAAGTCTTCATTTTGTTTTTCTTAAGCCATTCAGAGGTGGACTTGCATGTGTGTTTTGGATCATTGTCCTGCTGCAGAACCCAGGTGCGCTTCAGCTTGAGGTCACGACAGATGGCTGGACATTCTCCTTCAGGATATTTTGGTAGACAGCAGAATTTATGGTTCCATTTACCACACCAAGTCTTCCAGGACCTGAAGCATCAACACAGCCCCAGACCATCACACTACCATCACCATATTTTACTGTTGTTATGATGTTCCTCTTCTGAAGTGCTGCATTACTTTTACGCTGGATGTAATGGGACACACACCTTCCAAAAAGTTCAACTTTTGTCTCATCAGTCCACAGAGTATTTTCTCAAAAGTTTTGGGGATCATCAAGATGTCTTCTGGCAAAACTGAGATTAGTCTTTATGTTCTTTTTGCTCAGCAGTGGTTTTCGTCTTGGAACTCTGTCATGCAGGCCATTTTTGCCCAGTCTCTTTCTTATGGTGGAATCATGAGCACTGACCTTAACTGAGGCAAGTGAGGCCTGCATTTCTTTGGATGTTGTTGTGGGGTCTTTTGTGACCTCTTGGATGAGTCGTCGCTGCACTCTTGGGGTAATTTTGGTCAGCCGGCCACCCCTGGGAAGATTCACCACTGTTCCATGTTTTCGCCATTGAATGAATGAATCTTTATTTCGGATAGAATAAAAGTAAAGATTAAAAAGAAACAGAATGATATAACAAAGGGGGAAAAAAATCCAACAAGGTCAAATTAAACAGTAACTCCTCTGATTATACAGTTCAACATAAGTTATCCGAAATGGGTGATGGCTGAAGCCGCAGCTTATATTGCCCACTCATATTCCATCCAAGAATTCAAAAGAAAAACAAAACAAGAGCGATTACAATTCGGAACAAAGCTAAGACAAAATGTGACGAAAAAAAAAAATAAGCAACAACACAACACAGACTGGATATGACAATCCTTATGTGATTTCACATGTCATCTTGTATATATGTTTGGAGTATTTCTTCCTTTAGTTTTTGTTTAAATTGTTCAAGCATTGTGCATGATTTTAATTCAGGTCCAAAATCGTTCCATAATCTGACTCCTTGCACTGAAACACAGTGTTGCTTGGTGGTAGTTCTCACTGAAGGATTTTGAAATATACATGTTCCTCTGAAATGATATTGTTTCTCCCTTATTTGGAACAACTTTTGGATATTTGCGGGCAGTGATAGATTCTTCACTTTAAACATTATTACTGCAGTTTTAAAGTCAACCAGATCTTTCAACTTGAGAGCTTTTAATTTAAGAAAAAGTGGGTTTGTTGGTTCCCTGTAAGAAGCTTTGTTTATTATTCTAATAGCTCTCTTCTGAAGCATAAAGACTGGATATATGTTAGTTTTATATGTTGTTCCCCATACTTCAGTACAATATGTCATGTATGGGAGTATTAATGAATGATACAAAGTATATAATGTGGGTTGATTCAGCAAATATTTCGCTCTGTGTAGTATTGCGATTTATTTAGATATTTTACCTTTAATATAATTAATATGTGACTTCCAACACAGTTTATTATCAATTATTACACCAAGAAATTTAGTTTCAGATACCATTTCAATCTCTACACCATTTACACTAAGTTTAGATACTGAGTTGTTGTGATGGTTGTTAAAAACTATAAAATTTGTCTTACTTAAATTGAGCGTTAATTTGTTTGAATCAAACCACAGTTTAAGCTTTCCTAATTCCTTTCCGAGTCTATTCAAAAGTTGTTCCAAATTGCTTCCACTGCATAATAGATTAGTGTCATTGGCAAACAAAATTAAATCTATTTTTTCCGAGACTTTACATATATCATTTATATACATAATGAATAACAATGGCCCCAAAACTGAACCCTGTGGGATTCCACAAGTAACCTTCAGTAACTGTGAGTTTTTGTTACCAACACATACAGTGGGGAAAAAAAGTATTTAGTCAGCCACCAATTGTGCAAGTTCTCCCACTTAAAAGATGAGAGAGGTCTCCAATTTTCATCATAGGTATACCTAACTATGAGAGACAAAATGAGAAAAAAAATCCAGAAAATCACATTGAAGGATTTTTAATGAATTAATTGGTAAATTCCTCGTTAAAATAAGTATTTGGTCAATAACAAAAGTTCATCTCAGTACTTTGTTATATCCCCTTTGTTGGCAATGACAGAGGTCAAACGTTTTCTGTAAGTTTTCACAAGGTTTTCACACACTGTTGCTGGTATTTTGGCCCATTCCTCCATGCAGATCTCCTCTAGAGCAGTGATGTTTTGGGGCTGTCACTGGGCAACACAGACTTTCAACTCCCTCCAAAGATTTTCTATGAGGTTGAGATCTGGAGACTGGCTAGGCCACTCCAGGACCTTGAAATGCTTCTTACGAAGCCACTCCTTCATTGCCCGGGAAGTGTGTTTGGAATCACTGTCATGCTGAAAGACCCAGCCATGTTTCATCTTCAATTCCCTTGCTGATGGAAGGAGGTTTTCACTCAAAATCTCACGATACATGGCCCCATTCATTCTTTCCTTTACACGGATCAGTCGTCCTGGTCCCTTTGCAGAAAAACAGCCCCAAAGTATGATGTTTCCACCCCCATGCTTCACAGTAGGTATGGTGTTCTTTCTCCTCTAAACACGACAAGTTGAGTTTTTACCAAAAAGTTCTATTTTGGTTTCATCTGACCATATGACATTCTCCCAATCCTCTTCTGGATCATCCAAATGCTCTCTAGCAAACTTCAGACGGGCCTGGACATGTACTGGCTTAAGCTGGGGGACACGTCTGGCACTGCAGGATTTGAGTCCCTGGTGGCGTAGTGTGTTACTGATGTAGCCTTTGTTACTTTGGTCCCAGCTCTCTGCAGGTCATTCACTAGGTCCCCCCATGTGGTTCTGGGATTTTTGCTCACTGTTCTCGTGATCATTTAGACCTCACGGGGTGAGATCTTGCGTGGAGCCCCAGATCGAGGGAGATTATCAGTGGTCTTGTATGTCTTCCATTTTCTAATAATTGCTCCCACAGTTGATTTCTTCATGCCAAGCTGCTTACCTATTGCAGATTCAGTCTTCCCAGCCTGGTGCAGGTCTACAATTTTGTTTCTGGTGTCCTTTGACAGCTCTTTGGTCTTGGCCATAGTGGAGTTTGGAGTCTGACTGTTTGACGTTGTGGACAGGTGTCTTTTATACTGATAATGAGTTCAAACAGGTGTCATTAATACAGGTAATGAGTGGAGGACAGAGGAGCCTCTTAAAGAAGAAGTTACAGGTCTGTGAGAGCCATAAATCTTGCTTGTTTGTAGGTGACCAAATACTTACTTTACCAAGGAATTTACCAATTAATTCATTAAAAATCCTTCAATGTGATTTTCTGGATTTTTTTTTCTCATTTTGTCTCTCATAGTTGAGGTATACCTATGATGAAAATTGGAGACCTCTCTCATCTTTTAAGTGGGAGAACTTGCACAATTGGTAGCTGACTAAATACTTTTTTGCCCCACTGTACATACTGATATCTATTCTTTAAGTAACTACTTAACCAGGACAGTGCTACCCCCCTAATACCACAATTTTGAAGTTTCTTTAATAATAAATTATGATCCACTGTATCAAATGCTTTTTTAAGATCCAGGAATACCCCAACTGAATATTCTTTATTTTCAACGGCAGTTGATATTTTTTCTAAAAATTCCATTAGAGCAAATGCAGTTGTCCTCTTGTGTCTGAACCCACATTGCTGCTCACACAATAAATTATTCTTCATTATGAAGTTGTCAATTCTCTCACAGAATATTTTTTCAAGTATCTTGGAAATTTTTGTCGATAATGGCTCTCACTATGGTTCGCTGGAGTCCCAATGCTTTAGAAATGGCTTTATAACCTTTTCCAGACTGATAGATCTCAATTACTTTGTTTCTCATTTGTTCCTGAATTTATCTGGATTGCAGCATGATGTCTAGCTTTTGGTCTATTTCACTTTGTCAGACAGGTCCTATTTAAGTGATTTCTTGATTGAGAACAGGTGTGGCAGTAATCAGACCTGGGTGTGGCTAGAGAAATTGAACTCAGCTTTCCAGAGATGTGATAAACCACAGTTAATTTATGTTTTAACAGGGGTGGGGGGAAAATCCCTTTTTAACAGAGGGCCATGAAAGTTTGGATTTTTTTTTACCCTTGATAATAAACACCTTCATTTAAAAACTGCATTTTGTATTTACTTGTGTTATCTTTGTCTAATATTTACACTTGTTTGATGATCTGGAACATTTAAGTGTGACAAACATACGAAAAACTTAGAAATCAGGAAGGGGGCAAACACTTTTTAACACCACTGTACATATTGCAAGAACATTGTAGTTAAATGGGATTTACAGCATTGCAGTTAAATTAAATTATCCCATAATAAATAAGTTTAAATCCAGACAGTATATTTCACAATTGAATGAACAGTGTTGTTGCCACCTTTAATAATAATTGTATTAGTTGTGTATTCGAAGGGAACGATCCCTACTGTACAAAGTAGTTGAGTGAAGTGCAGCTTCTAGTATATTTTCTATCTAATATATTATCATGGTACTTGGGGGTACGATGCAATATTATGACGGTGCTTTGGCTGTAATGTGATATTGCCACAGTACTAGAGCTGTGATACAATATTATCCCATTACTTGGTCCTTGTCACAATATTATCTTGCTACTTGGGCAGTGATATGATACAAAGCAGGATTTTCTCCCATGAGTGTGCCATGCCACGGTTTTTCAGTCAGATCTGTCCTTTTATAACATCACTTCTGGTTTCACAAAGCTAAGCTGTCAAACGTCAAAATGTTTAAAAAAAAATCCCTGAACACCTCTACATGACTTTTTGTTTCTACCCTGAAACATTTTAACCTTTTATAGAGCAGCAGCCACGATTATGGTGGTCCTGCTGTTTGTGAGGTAAACCCTCTGGGTGACACAGATTGAGTTATCTATGGGTTACGGCAGGTCACCGGGCTGAGGTTGATCCCAAACATTTTTTCTCTCCATGTCAGGGTGGACCGTCCGTCTGGAGGGAGATCGCTGCTGCCAAGGAATTTTAATTGCTTGGACCACAACGGCATCAACATACATGCCAGAGGAAGATCCACAGGGATGTGAGAATCTCAATTTTTCCACCAAGACGGCTCCTTTTAATGCCATAAGTAATCTGCTTCACCAGTTATTGGTTCTAATGTTCTATTTACTTATAAAATCAGAAGAATGATCAGAGCGTGAAGCAATTGGTAACCAAAGACGTTCCTGTCTTCATGTTTCACGGATGCAGTGCACAGACACACTTGCTAATTAGTGCTCAGTAATAGAGTTTAGCAGTGAGTACAGAATTAATTATCAGTTATTTCTGCCAAAAAAATGATCCCTGGGAGATGATTCCGTATCATCAGGATGTTTCTCATTTAACTAGAACCACAGATAGATTTAAAGAATGTAATTTTATTTAAAAAAGTGCCATATATGATTACATTTTCAACAGTTTTTCTTATTGTTTAAAAGAAGCAATTATTATAGTTTGTTGGCTGTTTTTGAATACTTTTAATCGTTTATACGAAATACTGACAATGTAGAAAAAAACACTACAAAAATATTAGATTCTAAGTTATAAAACAAGATTTCAGTGTTTTGTTTTGTTTTTTCATGTGCGTTAGACAGCAGTAGTGTGGCAGTCCTGGTCTTGTCTTGGTCTCCACTTGTCTTGGTCTTTGTCTCCATTCAGGCTTGTTGTGGGTGCACTCTGGTCTCAGTCCGGTCTTAGCAAGTGTGATGACCAGCACTTCACATTAGTTCATCATCGGAGTTCCTCCCAGTCCGCGACTGTTCTAGTCTGTCTGTATCCTTATTGGTCAGCGGGGACGACCTCCAGCATGATCTGCAGGGTTTTGTTGAAGGAATCTGAGAATACAGAGAAGAGGGAGTGAAGATCTCTGAACAAAGCAACCCAGTAAAACTCTAATAGGAGAACAAAGGAGGGAGAGAATAACTAGCACTTCACTAACAGCTACACTAACGCTTTCCCTTCAATATCACCTTCAAGGGAGGTTTGGGGGTTAATCTGTGCTACACACGTGTTGGTTTCCTTCTTGATCCAGGGAATCTTCAGTACTCTCCTCCAGCAACACAACTCAAATGCACCTTACTGTCCAAGATTTAACACATTTATCTTAAACTTTTTACTGAGCTTGCTTTCACAAGGCTTTTCAGTTCTACCATTGCTGCTCTTGCCAGGTCAAGCCTTCTCTGCATTTCTCTTTAGCCAAACTGCTGAGAAACCTGAAAGACTGGACCACCTCCATGTTCTCCATGATTGGTTTCTACCACGAGCATGGTGTCCTCTTCATATTGCAGGTTTGTCAGCCTTAGTCCACCAACTTTGATTCAACCAAGTCAGCCATCCTCGTTATTTTTTCACCATATAGGTTGAAGAGGTGTGGGGTTAGTGAACAACCTAGTCGGACTTTTTGCCTATGCTAGACCTATGCTAACCCACTCAGTGTCCCTCATATGATGTGCAAACCTGATCTTTACCACTTCAACACTTATATGAAAACCTATAACTTTATTTCTGTGTAAAATGCTTCCTAGTGAAAAGAACAGAATTTATCCCTATTTTTTTTTCCAAAACATGGTATCCTGTTATAAAAATGATTTAAATTCTTCTCTTCCTGTTTGACATTTTCAACCTTTACATGGTTTCAAAATGAAGAACAGCCCACCAGCTACAACAACAACTAAAAAGGTAACAAAGGTGAGTATTTATTATCTGAAAACTAAACTGAGCGGCATTAGTAGCAGGTGTAATGAGAACGCTGAATAACAATCATGACTAAACATGTACAATTTGAGCCCACGTGAAAAGCTGTTTGAAGGATGACCTTTTATTTTCAGGCTTTTTCCATGGGCTGAGGAGTGGAAATTTGTAGTTTTTCATTGTATTGCATTTAATTACTTGAGTGGATAGTTATTACAATGGTTTTTTTTTTAAGCCTGTCACAAGTTGCTGGAGCCTCTGACATTTTTAAATGTCAAAACCAAAATATTTAATTAATAAGAGCATCAAGTCGAGAATGAATGAAAAAAAATTAGGGCAGTTGGATCCAGATGTGTTCAGTACCCTGACAGCTGGCTTCTTGATTATGAAATGAAGCATTAACAGTTACCAGCCAAGCCTTTAAGGGTTCAAGTCGCACATGCTGAGTGGTCATGGTCTCAGTCTGGTTTTGACTACAGCACTATATAACATCACTATCTGGACTAAAGTCAAGAAACTGCAAGATTGCCTGTCTTGAAATTTTGAGAAAAAAAAAGTTGCACATTTTTGAGAGAAAAATTGCAAATTCACAAGAAAAGAAGTTGAAAATTTACAAGAAAATTTTGCAAATTTACAAGAGAAAAATTTAAACTTTACCATAAAAACATTGAATATTTCTGAGGAGAAAAACTGAAAATTTATGTCATATTCTGGTGAGCCCCCTCCTTTCTGTTGCTCCAGCAACTCAGGTAATCAACGCACCTGGGAGATGAGACGCACCTGCTGCCTACGTCTCGCCAGTGCTTATAAGGATCCACTCTTCGATGCCTCAGCACTTGCTTGTTTGGATACACTGCCTCAAACAACGAAGCAAGAATAAACTTTTGTCTGAAGGTGAATTTTTGTCATTCACCCTCTCGTTTTCTCCATTTCCCACAGGTTGCTGCCATCTTTGCGGTGTGTCTCCGAGGATTGTGTGCGCTCACCTGCCCCGTCATCCACATCCTGCTGCAACCATTATCTCCACTCGGTCAGGCACTATCCAACTCATCCCTCTCCACTCACCACCAGCGTCATCCTGCTGGTTCGTCTACTCTCGCTGGGTTCCCTGTCGGCTCATCTGCTTGACTCACATAAGTGGCAATTTGCATTGTCCATTTCCCTGTCTCCCTTCTCCTCTGACAGCTCTCGTCTTGCCCCCCACAGGCAGTTTCCTCTGGCGAGTGACGTTTTCCGTAGCTGTGCTCCTGTCCTTTTTGAAATTTAATAAACTCTGTAAACGTGTCTCTGTGTCGTGAGTGTCATCTCTGGTGTTGCATTCTGCACGTGAGCTGTCTTATTAAAGTAATCATGACAGAACGAGTCAGCCATAACATCGGCTCAGCGAATGCAGCGGCAGCAGAACACTCTCGATCGCCTCGACGCTTCTGAGAGGCAGGTGGCAGTGCTCACTCAACAGCTGCAGACAATTATGCAGCAGCTGGGCACGGTCCCCGATCATTTGGCAAACATGTCTCTCCCGGATCCGCCCGCTCCACCTGCCACCCCAGTTCATTCCACTGTTCGCTGTACCACCTCCGTTCCTCGAACTTCTCCGTATGTGGGGGAGGTGGGGAAATGCAGGGATTTTTTGTGCCAAGTACGGCTATACTTGGGTCAGGTGGGGTGGGAGTACCAGGATGAGATCTCTAAGATTCATTTTATAACTCTCCTGCTTCAGGATCAGGCCCTTAGTTGTGCTTGGACCATTCTCGATAGTCCGGAGGGATCTTGTTACACCTTTGAACAATTTGTGGTCGAGTTTACCAGTACTTTTGACTGTACGGAGAGTTAAGGGAACATTATGAGCCGCCTGTTGTCGCTCCGCCAGGGAAGTTGGTCCATAGCCGACTTCTCAGTGGAGTTTTGGGATGAAGTGGCAGACTCTGGATGGAACGAAGTTGCATTATGCAGCGCGTTCCTCCATGGTTTAAACTCCCACCTCCGCGACAACCTGGCAGTTTATGCTGTTCCCGACACTCTGGATGGTCTATTTGATCAGGCAGTCAGTTTAGAAAACCGGTACCGCGAATGCGCGAAGGAGCATCAATCCTCCTCTCGCCCGCTCTTCGTGCGGGTATCTGCCATGGCTGTTGACACAGGGAGTGCCGACCCTTCCTTGGATCCGATGGTGCTCAGCCGGGCTCGGCTGACCGCGGAAGAGCGCCAGCGGAGGAAGAGGACCTGTGATGTACTATGGTTCAGTGAAGTACAGGCTGAACGAATGCCCCCTGGCGCTAAAAAGACACGACCTGTCAGTAACCGTGGGGGTCTGACGGGCGGGACTAATTTTCATCCCCCCGGTAATTTCTCTATTTCGGCCCTCGTCCAGTTACCGGGGGTTGAGATGAGGGTTATGGCATTATTGGATTCGGGGCAGAGCAGAATTTTGTCTCCTCCCAGCTCGTTCGGGAGATGGGTATTCCCACATCTAAACTGCACAAACCCATGAATGTTACCACTCTATCGGGCCAAAGAATTGCGTTAGTCTCGGAATGCACGGCACTGATCTCGGTCCTTCTGTCCGGGAACCATTGGGAGGAATTATTGTTTCTCATTTTTCCCAATTCATCATCCTCGATGTTCCTTGGTTATCCGTGGCTCCGGAGGCACAATCCCATAATTATTTGGGCACAAAACTCCATCTCCTCCTGGAGCCCATTCTGTTTGGCATCCTGTTTAAGTTCGGCTGATTGTTCTCCATCTCTGCCCATTTCCTCCCCTCCGGCTGAGCTGCCGGACCTCACCCTTGTACCCAAGGTCTACCATGACCTGGAGGAGGTCTTTAGCAAGTCAGGAGCACTGTCACTTCCTCCCCACCATTCTTATGACTGTGCAATAGATCTCCTGCCAGGTGCGTGGCTGCCGTCTAGCCTGCTCTATAGCATTTCTGGTCCGGAGAGGGAGGTAATGGAGAGATACATTAAAGACTCTGAATGCTGGCCTTATTCGGCCATCATCGGCTCCTCTTGGGGCAGGTTTCTTTTTTTGTGGGAAAGAAGGATGGATCTCTGCGTCTGTGCATAGACTACCAAGAATTGAACATGATTACTGTAAAAGATAATATCCTCTGCCCCTGATTAACTCCGCGTTTGAGCTCCTTCAGGGCGAGCGGGTGATTTCTAAATTAGATTTGCGGAACACCTATCACTTGGTCCGTATACGCGAAGGAGGTGAATGGAAGACGGCATTTAAAACTCATTTAGGGCAGTTCAATTATCGAGTTATGCCATTCGGACTCACAAATGCTCCTGCCGTCTTCCAGCGGCTCATTAATGATGTCCTTCGAGATATGGTGAACCAATTTGTATTTGTCTATCTTGACGACATACTGATTTTTTCCTGCACGCCAGAGGAACACAAACATGTTAGGGCTGTGTTACAACAGCTCTTGGAGAACCAACTCTATGTGAAAGCAGAAAAGTGTGGGTTCTCAACTAGTTCCACCTCTTTCCTGGGGTTCATTGTGGTGGAGGGGGAGCTGAGAGCCGGCCGGGCCAAGGTGAAGGCTGTGTTAGACTGGCCAACACCCCACTCCCGCAATGAGCTTCAGCTCTTCTTGGGGTTCGTTAACTTTTATCGCAGGTTCATTTGGAACTATAGTGGGGTAACACAACCACTTACTCAGCTGACCTCCATTAAGGAGCCATTTTATTGGTCCGAGGCAGCGGAACAGGCTTTTTCTAAATTGAAGAGCCTGTTCTCCAAAACTCCCATCTTGGCGCAGGTCGACCCCCAGCTCCAATTCACCCTGGAGGTGGATGCTTCTGACTCGGGGGTGGGCGCTCTCCTCTCACACCGCTCATTCTCCGATCAGAAGCTCCACCCGTGCGCGTTTTTCTCTCGGCGGCTCACCAGCCGAGAGGAACTACAACATAGGGGAGAGAGAGCTCCTGGCTGTTAAGTTGGCCTTGAAGGAGTAGAGACATTGGCTGGAGGGGGCTGTTCACCCCATAGTCGTGTGGACCGACCATAAGAACATCGAGTACCTTTGGTCGGCCCGCCGACTAAATGCCAGGCAGGCCCGCTGGGCTCTATTTTTCCTCAGATTCAACGTCATTATCACATATCACTAAACCTGACACTCTCTCCTATCAATTCAGCTCTGAGCAGGTAGCCCCCCCATCCCTCTCCCAGCCTATTGTTTCACCTTCTTGCATCCTCGGATCCCTTGCCTTGGACATCGAGCAGAGGGTCCAACAGGCCCAGTCACTAGAACCCGAACCAGCGGGGTGTCCCAGCAACCGCCTGTTTGTACCTGCCGCCCTCCACTGTGATGTCATCCACTGGGAGGGCTAAAGCCCGGAAGAATGGTCGTGAATCACTAGATCGCACTTCCATGACAAAGGGATGGTCCGGGCCTACCATCGAGCCCATCCTGACAAGCCCGGTGGACCGCCAGGAGGCGCTCCTTGAGGGGGGGGAACTGTCATATCCTGGTGAGCGCATGCTCACTCCTTTCGGTTGCTCCAGCTCCTCAGGTAATCAACGCACTTGGGAGATGAGACGCATCTGCTGCCTACGCCTCGCCAACACTTATAAGGATCTACTCTTCGATGCCTCAACGCTGGCTCATTTTGGTTCACTGCCTCAAACGATGAAGGAAGTTTAAACTTTTGTCTGAAGGTGAATTTTCGCCATTCACCCTCTCATTTTCTCCTTTTCCCACAGGTTGCTGCCATCTGTGTGGTGCGTCTAAGGGGATTGTGTGTGCTAACCTTCCCCGTCATCCACATCCTGCTGTAACCATTATCTCCACTCGGTAAGGCACTATCCCTCTCCACTCACCACCAGCGTCATCCTGCTGGTTCGTCTACTCTCGCTGGGTTCCCTGTCGGATCAACTGCTTGACTCACTTAAGTGGCAATTTGCATTGTCCAGTTTGCATTGTCCATTTCTCTGTCTCCCTTCTCCTCTGACAGCTCTCATCTCTCCCCCCCACAGGCAGTTTCCTCTGGCGAGTGACATTTTCCGTAGCTGTGCTCCTGTCCTTTTTGAAATTTAAAAAACTCTGTAAACGTGTCTCTGTGTCATGAGTGTCATCTCTGATGTTATTAAACTAATCATGACAATTTATGAGAAAAAGTTGCCAATTTATGCTAAAATGGTTGCAAATTGATTGGAAAGAAGTTGCAGATTTATGAGAAAAAAAGTGCAAATTTATGAGAAAAAAGTTGCAAATCTTTGACAAAAAAGTTTCAAATTTATTGAAAAAGTCACAAATATACACGTAAAAAGCAAATTTAGAAGAAAAGAAATTGCAAATTTATGAAAAAAGTTGGATATTTTTGAGAAAAAATGTCGTGAAGCGCTCATTTCGCAAGCGCAATTAGGACACCAAGCGCTCTCTGTGAGTTTGCATGTTTATTAACATAAACACAGACAAGAACGTGGACAAACCAAAACAAAATCATGAAATGCAAGGCACTGATTAACAAGAACACAGTCATAGCAAATGCTGGAGGAGAGCGGGGCTCGATGTCCAGGGGCACATGAATCCAGCCAGAGCTCTCTCAAAGGCTGTGGAGGCTCACGGCTGGAAAACAGGGAAAACGTACCCTAACCGAACTCTCCAATTCTCCTCGACAGCAGCACGCAAACACACTCAGAGCTCCAGAGGACGAGTGCACATGGAAGAAAGACACGACAACCTTCCAGAGATTTGCCGTGCCCTTCTATGCCAAACATAATTAGAAACAGGTGTGGATGCATGAGTGGAGAAAATAAGAATGACAAACAGGTGTGCAGCTCTGACCACTTTGACAGCTGGAAGCTGCACAACGCTGTCAAAATAAAACAAACCGGAAAACATAATGACCCAAGAACATAACTAACATGCACAAAGAAACAGAGAAGACTAAGCTAAACTAGAGACGGGGCAGCCCCCCCCCCCCCATGCCCCCGGACCATGACAGAGCCTCCCCCTAACACTAGAAGTCCCAGAGAGGGGCCATTTGGCCTTTTTACCTAGAAAACCCATAAGGGGACCAACAAGAGGCCACAAGAGGGCCAACTTCTGGGACTTCTAGGGGTGATTCCCACACACTCCAGGGTAACATCACAACCCCCCCCCCACACACACACACACACAGAAGACCCTGCCCAAATACAAAATCTAACCCCAACATGACACTAAGACCATGACAACCTAACACAGGAAAAGAACTCAGAAAAAGCATTGCCTCAAAAGGAAAACAAATACCTGAAACAACCGAAAAATAACTCACTTTGGGGAGGAGGAGGGGGAAGCAAGGCACAGACAGACTGAACTCAACTAAAACCAAAACAAAGAAAAAAAAACACTCATGACTCACACACTGTCCAACGGGTTGCAACATGGGATTCTAAGCCCGACTGATCAGTTGAAGGGGCCATTTCGGCGGTCTTCTAGAGTCCCAAGACCACCAGCATCTCTGCTGGAACACGTCCGGTGGCTTTCTGATGTGCAAAAACCACCTAAGTAGGAGGGTCAGCCCATCAGGTGGCCTCCCGGCATCCCTAAGCCAGCGAACCTCAGGAGCTAGGGGGCAGCATCCTCCAGTAAAGGGCAGCCGACCGGCAGGAATTTCCCATGACGCACCCAAGACAACCCCAGGCTGGGGCGTAGCACCCATAGCAGCCCCGGGCTGGGACGTAGCATCCCCGGCGGCTCGGAACCGGAGCAAGGTCCCCATGACCACCAGGTTGACCCGTCAAAGCACCAGACCAAGGAGGCGGTCAACCAATGGGGACCCGGCCTGGGGTGGTGTTGCACCCACGGCAGCCCTGTACTGGGGATTAGCTGCACCCGCAGCGGCCACAGACTGGGGCTTAGCTGCACCCATGGAGACCATAGACGGGGGGACAGCAGCACCCTTGGGGAACCTGGATGGCGGGAGAGCAGCACCCTCGGGGATCATAGATGGCAGGATAGCTGCACCCTCAGGGATCATGGACAGCGGAACAGCTGCACTCTTGGAGACCCCGGTGACCGTGGACAGTAGCTTGGGCAAAGGCACAGAGACACACACACACACACACACACACACACACGCCGGGTCAGGGTCACCAGCAGCAGTGGAACCTGGCGAGGAGAGCTCAGGCACAGCTAACAACTTCCCGTGGAACTCCCCACTCAGTCAGGCAAGATCTCTCTAGGACAGAGAACATAAAAACGAGAAGGAGCACTTGCCTGAGCTCGAGCTCCACCACTGTCCAGGACTCCAGCAATCCTGACTGGGACATCTCGCCTCTCTCCTGCTGGGCTTCCACACCCGGCCCGGTCACCTCAGACAGAGGGGTCATCACAGTCCTCTCCGTCTGGACATCCACTCTGGACACGACCACCTCAGATGGGGAGGAACGAAGAAACACCAGAACAACGTTGCTGGCAGTGGTGGAGCTCGGCGAGAAGGATCCAGATGCAGAGGACATCTGCAGCCGGTTCCCCTCACCACGAGCTAGACAAGAATTCTCTAGAACTGTGTGTGTAAGAACAGAGCAGAGTACTTGCCTGGACTCGAGCTCTACTCCCACCCAGGACTCTGGCGACCCTGCTGTGATGACCCCAGCAGCAGGCGTGTTGGTTGATGCAGTCAGACATCCTCCAGGCTCAGTGCCCCCTGCCGGTGGGCCTCCCGGTGGGATGGCTGCTGCTGATGGTGACCTCTCCTCCTGTCCTGGACATGTCCGCAGGGCAGAAGCAAGAACTCCAGGGACTACAGGTCTCTCTGCCGTCCGGCGGCTCCTTCCCAGGAGTGATGGGCTCTCGGAGGCCACAAAAGAACACATGGGAGAGGGAGGTGAGTCATCAGCAGCAGGTGGTGAGGACTCAGCAAAAATTGTCTGCTGTAGCTGAGCCTCATCACCAGGAATAAGGCAAGGTATATCATTGTGAAAGGGAAAAGAATGACAACCCACCTGCCTTTTCTCCCGGCGACTGATGGGTCCTGCTGTGCTGTGGTGGGATCTGATGGGGCTCCTCTGCCCACCGCTGACGTAACCTGGGAAGGAGGTGGGGGCCTGGGTTTCTGGCAACGGAGGCGGGGCGCTGAAATTCGGGGCTGGCGAGGAGCTGATGGTGCTACAGTCCTGAGATGCCCTCCAGTTGGCCTAGACCTCGGTTCACTGGCCGAGCTCCTCCTGAGATACTCCCGCTGCAGATCTTCCAGAAGAAAAAGCCTCTCCCGTCCTTTGGCGTGAAGCACAAACCTAGGGTAACACTGCACGGCCGCCTCGGCCAGACTTAGGCTCCACAGAGTGTCTCTTGGGGTGGAAGATGCACGTGCGTCAGCGATGACTTCATCTTCTTCCTGAAGCGCATCATAGAGCCCCCCCCCCCCCGCCAAGCTCTGTGAAAACAGTCTTCCACCTGCTGCCATTTCAGCAAGTGAAAGGATGACAGGGAACCAAGAAAAGGTAATCAAAGAAAAAACTGCAAAACTCACAGAGGCTGGGGTCCAGGTGTTCGTGTCCTTCTGTCGTGAAGCGCTCGTTTTGCGGGCGCATTTAGGACACCAAACACTCTCTGTGAGTTTGCACGTTTATTAACATGAACACAGACAAGAATGTGAACGAACCAAAATTAAATCATGAAATACAAGGCACTGATAAGCAAGAACACAGTCATGTCAAATGCTGGAGGAGAGCGGGGCTCGACGTCCAGGGGCACATGAAGCCAGGGGATGCCTGGTCAGGAGCGGAATCCAGCCGGAGCCCTCCCAAAGGTTGCAGGGGCTCACGGCTGGAAAACAGGGAAAATGTACCAGGACGGAGCTCTCCAACTCTCCTTGACAGCAGCACGCAAACACACTCAGAGCTCCAGAGGACGAGTGCACATGGAAGAAGGACACGACAACCTCCCAGAGGTTTGCCGTGCCCTTAAATGCCAAACATAATTAGCAACAGGTGGAGAATGAGTGGAGAAAATAACCAGAATTTGTTTAACCAGAAAATAACCGAATGACAAACAGGTGTGCAGCTCTGACGGGTTTGACAGCCGGAAGCTGCACAACGCTGTCAAAATAAAACACAAACTGGAAAACATAATGACCCAAGAACATAACTATGCATGCACAAAGAAACAGAGAAGACTAAGCTAAGCTAGAGATGGGGCACAGCACATACCTCCCCCCCCCCCCCGTGCCCCTGTATTATGACAAAACGTGCAAATTTACAACAAAAAATAGCAAATTCATGATTTTAAAAAAGTTGAATATTTTTTGAAAACAATTTGCAAATTTGTGCTAAAAAGGTTGAAAATTTCAATGTGCAGATTTATGAGGAAAAAATTAAGAAATTTGAGTTATATCTATCACCTATCTGCATCTAAAAGATATATAAGAAAGAAATTGCAAATTTATGAAGAAAAAAGTGCACATTTTTTAGAAAAAAGTTCCCAAATTTATGAGCAGAGTTGCATGTTATTGAGAAAGTTACTTTTTTTGAGAAAAAGTCACAAATTCTTGAAAAAAGTTTTTACATTTACAAGAAAAAAATGGCAAAGTTATGAGGAAAAGTTGCAAATTAATGAGTAAATATGTCACAATTATTTCAGAAGAAAGTTTCAAATGTAGAAGAAAAATGTTTATAATTTACATGGAAAAAAAAGGTAATTTCCAAGAAAAAAAATATTAATTTTTGAGAAAGAAGTAGCAAATTTGCAAGAAAAAAGTTGAAAAATTTCAGGAAAAAATTCTAAATTGATGATAAAATTTCCAAATTTATGATAAAAAGGTTGTCAATTGACAGGAAAAAAAAATGCAAATTTATGAGAAAAAAAGTTGCAAATTAATCAGAAAAAAGTTCAAAATTTTTGATAAAAGTCCCAAATTTCACCATGTGCTCCCGATGTAAAACATGAAAACCCAGCCAGCCTGTGTGGTTCTGTGTGGTCTGCAGAGGTGCTGCATCAGCACCGTCAGTGAGGACCTACCTAAAGCCTTCTGGAGCCACCACGGTCGGAGTTTGAAGTGGATGAAGAAGAAGTACGCAGGGATGCCGGTGAGGGAAATGGCGAATCCGATTCCCGTGTTGACCGGGTCCGAGTAGAGGGACAGGAAGACCATGAAGAAACACGTGAGGCAGAACACCACGGGGATGAAGAGCGGGACCTGCAGACCAGACAGGAGTCATCACATACGCAGTGGACACACATGTGTTAATGCACACGCTTTTGGTCAGGATGCCCAGCGGTCACATTTCTGATTTGATCATTTCCCTGAACGTGCCCTTTCTTTGTCGCACTAATGGTCAGCTGCTGAGGCGACGCTATTCTGGGTTCCCAGTTTAAGATGGAAGCTTCATACAAAAAAGTTGTAATAAAAGAACAAGCTGGTACGCTTCTGAAATGAAAAGACTCCTGACTGTTCTATGTTTGATTATTCATTCAAAAACTTAAGAAAAATGAGGTCAAACAGAATTTTTCTTCTATTTTTGAAACTTTTTTCTCAAAAATTTGAATTTTTTTTCTTCTAAATTTCCATTTTCCCCCCCGTAAATTTTAAACTTTTTACTTGTATATTTAAAGCTTTTTTCTCAAAGATTTGTGGCTTCCTTTTCCTCATAAATGTGTAACTTTCCCTCAAAAATTTGCAACTCTTTCCTCATAAATTTGTCACTTTTTTCCTGGAAATTTTCAACCCTTTAATTAATTTAATAAATTTGCAATTTTTTTCTCAAAAATGTACAACTTTTTTATCTTAAATTTTCAACTTTTTCGTGAAAATTTTCAACTTTTTTCTTGTAAATTTACAGCATTTTTCTCCAATGTGGAGCTTTTTTTTCCCCTCATAAATCTGCAACTTTTTTCCTTGTAAATTTTTAGCCTTTTGAGCATAAATTTGTATTTTTTTTCTCAAAAATTTGAATTTTTTTTCTTCTAAATTTCAAATTTTCCCCCCGTAAATTTTAAACTTTTTTCTCGTATATTTGCAGCTTTTTTCTCAAAGATTTATGACTTCCTTTTCCTCAAAAATGTGTAACTTTCCCTCAAAAATTTGTTACTTTTTTCTCATAAATTTGCAACTCTTTCCTCATAAATTTGTCACTTTTTTTACCTGGAAATTTTCAACCCTTTAAGCATAAATTTACAAATTTTTTCTCAAAAATGTACAACTTTTTTATCTTAAATTTTCAACTTTTTCATGAAAATTTTCAACTTTTTTCTTGTAAATTTACAGCATTTTTCTCAAACGTGGAGCTTTTTTTCCTCCTAAATCTGCAGCTTTTTTCCTTGTAAATTTTTAGCCTTTTCAGCATAAATTTGTATTTTTTTTTTCTCAAAAATGTGCAATTTTTTTCTCAAAAATTTTAATTTTTTTTCTTCTAAATTTCCATTCCCCCCCCCCCCGCAAATTTTAAACTTTTTTCTTGTATATTTGCAGCTTTTTCTCAAAGATTTGTGACTTCCTTTTCCTCATAAATGTGTAACTTTCCCTCAAAAATTTGAGACTTTTTTCTCATAAATTTTCAACTCTTTCCTCATAAATTTGTCACTTTTTTCCTGGAAATTTTCAACCCTTTAAGCATAAATTTGCAAATTTTTTCTCAAAAATGTACAACTTTTTAATCTTAAATTTTCAACTTTTTCATGAAAATTTTCAACTTTTTTCTTGTAAATTTACAGTATTTTTCTCAAACGTGGAGCTTTTTTTCCTCATAAATCTGCAGCTTTTTTCCTTGTAAATTTTTAGCCTTTTCAGCATAAATTTGTATTTTTTTTCTCAAAAATGTGCAACTTTTTTATCATAAAAACTTTTTTATTATAAATTTGATTTTTTTCTTGTACATTTTCAATTTTTTCCTTAAAATTTTCACCTTCTTTCTTGTAAATTTGTGGTTTTTTTCTAAAAAATGTGCAGCTTCTTTCTCATAAATTTACATTGTTTCCTTCTAAAATCAAGACAGTTAATGTTGCAGTTTCTCGACTATAGTCCAGATACAGTAGTGGTGCTGTAGTCATGACCACTCAGCATGTACGGCTTGATCCCTTAAAGTCTTGGTCTTATCTTGGGTTGGTAGACTCTGGTCTGGATCCATGGCCCCATGTCAGTTTATTTTGGGGACGATTGCTTAAACATCACATTAGTGCAGCTCTGACAGAGCCTTTACTGACTCCCTCTGAACCTTAAGCGTAATATAATGTATTTAACATAGCAGCCCTGATCCTTCAGCTGTTCGGGTGTGGAGGTACCAGCCTTAAATGGACGGGGAAGGTCGGGCTTCTTGTATCGGAGGTAGATCAGACCCAGAACGACAATGCCGATGAACAACCACCGCAGGAAGCTCATGAAGTTCAGCAGGCTGTAGATGTCCCCCACGAAGAGCTGGAGGATGGTCAGCGGGTACTAAACACACCAAAACACACACAATTCACACGACACACCCACATCACGTAACTTGTAGGTCATGCTGAACTTTAATTATTTTAAATTGGTGTTGACAAGTTTGCCACTATTACATGTGTAGAAGCATTTCACACTCTTTCTAAATTCACTTTAAATTTCTTTTCTGTTTTTGCTTGTTCGAAAAACGGTGACATGTCAGTTACTGATGCCTTCACCAGAAGGTTGCAGAGTTTGAGTTTCAAAATTCACAGATGGATACATGTTCCTAATAAGTAAATGAAAAGTGATTGATCAACGAAGAGCAGTGATGGAGATGACAATAAAACCAAGCTCAAGTGGTTGTTTTGTTTTTTTCCTCACTGGCTGCAGGTCGTTGGTCTTCAGTGTCGTAATCAAGACCAGACTGAGACCAGAGTGTAGAAAGACCAAGACCAGTGTGGACAAGGGGGGTGGGGGTCGTCTCACATTTGTAGCATGAGGTATAAATGGATAAATGTAAATTAGGTACAAATTTGCAAGAATAAAGGTGCAACGAAGTGAAAAAGATTCATGTAAAATTTAAAAAAATTGCAAATTACAATTTAATTACAGTGAATGAATACTTAACCAGCATCCAGATGAGTGTTGTAAAGTTACAAGAAAAAAGTTGAAAATTTACGGAAAAAGTTGCAAATTTGGAGAAAAATCATAAACTTCTGAGAAAAAAAATGCTAATTTACAAGAAACAAGTTTCAAATCTACAAGAAAAAAGTTTGAAATATATGAGAAAAAAATGTTAATTTATGACAGAAAATATTGTAAATTCATGAGAAAAAGCTGTATTTTTTTAAGAAAAAGTTTGCAAATTAAAAGGAAAAAAGTTTGAAATTTACAAGAGAATTTACATGAGGAAAACATACAAATTTACAAGAAAAAAGTTTCAAATCTACATGAAAAAAGTTTGAAATCTATGAGAAAAAAAATGCAAATTTAAGAGAAAACACAGGGCATCTAGGTGGAGAAGTTGTTAGCACTGTGGCAGCACAGCAAGAAGGTCAGGGGTTCGATCCCACCCCTGACCACTGGTGACCCTTCTGTGTGGGGTTTGCATGTTCTCCCTGAGTCTGCGTGGGTTTTCTCTGGGTACTCTGGTTTCCTCCCACAGGCCAAAGACATGCAGGTTAGGTTAACTGGCATCAACTAGGGATTCTAAATTGTCCTTAGGCATGACTGTGAGAGTCAATGGTCGTCTGTCTCTCTGTGATGGCCCTGCCATGGACTGGCGATCTGTCCAGGGTGGACCCTGCCTCTCGACCAAAGATGCTGGGATAGCCCCCCCCCCCCCCCCCCGCCCCACACCCAAGGGTTATGATGATATTTGGGGGTAACATTTTCTCTTTGTTCAAGGTTAGGTTCTCTCCCTCCTGTCTCCCCCATAATTTACGCCTATGAAAGGGGATGGTAACGTTTTTGGGTCATTTTGCTAACTAGATGGCTAGCAACCCCCCAATCCTGTTATCGTCTCAGTCTTGTCAGGTCTCATCCTGGTGTTGGGACACTCTGGTCTCGGTCTGGTCCTGACGAAGTCTTGACCACAACACGAGTCTTCAGCCAGGAGAACAGTGGGCTAGTATTCACATGGATGTTCAGTCCAAAAGACCAAAATTTGACAAAAAATGAGATGAAATTCAGGCTAAAATGATAATAACAAGATAATGATATATTAGAAAAAGCAATAATGCTGGTAAACAATGAAGTAAGAAGTTCAACTGACAAAGCTGGAACTCTCCTGGATGAAAGGAAAAGGCTGAAGTTGATCAAAAATGGGCTTTCTCCCTCATAAATATGTTGTACAGGTCATTTCTGTCTGCACAACTACAGAATAAAGTCTGTTGTTAATGACTGAGTCCCACTAGTTTAATGTGGTCTCTAGATAGATAGATAGATACATACATACTTTATTTCAAACAAAAAAGTAAAAAAAAAACCAAAACAAATGACAAGTGCGATAAAGTGACAGTAAACAGTGCTCGAAAGGGAGATCAGCTATTACAGGAGAATTGAACATGCGAGATGCCCCGCATAGCAGATAAATAAACCCAGTGCTGAACTTTTTAATAGAAATGCCACTCTTAGTGTCTAATGAATGACACACGGTGTTGTGGATGACAGTCATTATAACGTAAAACTGACCACTATGGCGACAGCAGGCAGCGGCGTGTGTCTGCGGATGTGGATCATGGACAGAACCTCGGGGAGCTGGCCTTCACGTGACGCTACGTAGAACATTCTGATGTACAGACACATAAAACACACAGTCAGACCGAGACACTGCAGAATACTTTCAGATTATGTGACAGAAACATCAGACGAGTTCGTGTAAAGCCTGTCATTCAGAGAGGATGTTTGTCTGCTGGGTGGAGTCAAAACGTTTCAGTCAGCTTATCACCAACACAACATTGACTCCTTCGACGTGGGCCATGAAGCAAGGGTCACCAAACTTGAACCTCAGGCTTAGCATGTGTTGCTGTATTTTGGGGGTCACAGGTCAAAGGTCACAAAGGGAAACTTGGGCACATAACAACTGTCAAATGACCTTGACCTTGAGGATGGATGGCGTCTGAAGTGAGGTTGCTAGGTCACAGAGGTTCAAATTTACATTCTGGTTTATAATCTTTAAACTTGCCTTACAGTGCCTTTATTATCAGGTTAGCATGAGCAGAATTTGGACTTAAGCTGTAGTGTCATACATCCAAACATGAAATGACCTTGACCCTGCCTTTGACCCTGAACATTGGCTGGGTCTGATTCATTCCCATTATAATAGGGAGTGAGATATTTAGAATTTACCATCTACTTCCCCCTCAGTCAGGACAGGACTGCAGCTCTGCAGCTCTGCTCAGTGAATTCTAGGTATTTAAATGACCACGAGAGGTTGCTTCATGTTACAGCATCTACAGTACAGGCTGTAGTACATGCTGGTAAAAAAAAAAAAAAAAAAAAAAAAGACAATATTGTTGAGGACTTTCTCCTATAAAATCAGACTTCAAACATTATATTATTACCAACTTATTTTAGGACCAGATGAAGACGTGGTGGTGAAACCTGACCCAGAAATCTACCTTCAGCTTCTGTTCTGGATCATATCTGTAAACTCCAGCCCTTCATGTTGTTCAGCAGTGATTGGGACTGAATTCTAAGTATTGGTACTTGGAGTCTAAAGGTGCCTTCACACCAAATGCAAACGGGCAAATTTTTTGCACAACACGATTACATTATAACTCAATGTAAACACACGAATAGATATGAGTTCACCGTCTGAGTGAGATGCAGACAGGCAAAGTTGCCTTTATAACTTCTGCAGCAGTGTTCAACCTGCTGTGGAAATCCCCAAAATAATGTCAGGCTTAGGTTTACATTATCTAATGGGGGGCTCACCTGAAAAGTTGTCCCTGCCTCGAAAACTTGATGGGTGTTTATGTTGCTAGCTTGCTAGCCTTGTTAGCACATCCGTGGCAGGAAACTGTGGGTAAATAACTCCGACATCCCGATTCAGCTGAAGAGCTCCCAGTCGTTCTGTCTCCAGGTGAGTGGCAGTCTCATTTTTAAACTACTTTATTCTCCGATGTTGATACTTTTAAGCCGATGACGGCAGAATCTCAGAGCTAGCGCTATCCCTCGGACGTGAACGTGCAAATGCGTGATTTCACATGTACTCACTTCTTTCCATTGACTTTGTGCATTCGCGTCGCCCGTTCCCGTTTGGTGTGAAGGCATCTTAACAATCTCTGCATGGTCTACACATCTACACATCGACCCACAGTACTTAAAGATAATGTGACCCAGTGTCTTCAATAGAGAATCTGTTACCTTGAAACAGAAAAGATGCCGCCGTTCATGGAGCCATAGCAGGACAAGGCCACGAACACCGGTACCACTCTGGAGAAGTTTCCCAGGAGCTTTTCAGCAAATGTCTTAGGGCAGAGAACAGGGAGTGAATCAGCAGAGAAAAATGGGCAGTGTTCTGCAGGGTTCCACAGGATCCAAAGGGGTGACATTTTAAATGTATGTATGGTATTACTTTCTATTAACAAAGGTAAACATGAGAGAATAGTTACAATTTTATGTGAAAAGCTGCACATTGACAAGAAAAAAGTTGCAATTTTGCAAAAGAAGTCCCAAATTTATGAGAAAAAATGCAAATCTACAAGAAAAAAGTGGCAAATTCATGAGAAAAAAGCTGCAATTTTACAATAAAAAGTTGAATTCTGTAAAAATGTCACAAATTTATGAGAAAAATGTTGCACATTCATGAGAAAAAAGTTACAATTTCATGAGAACAAAACTGCAAATTATGAGGAAAAAAAAATTGCAATTTTGAAAAAAAAGTTACAAATTTATGAGAAAAAAGTTAATTTACAAGAAAAAGTGGCAAATTTATGTGAAAAATGCTGGAATTTTCCAATAAAAAGTTGAATTTTGCAAAAATGTTAGTTATGAGAAAAATGGTACAAATTCATAAGAAAAAAGTTACAAATTTTGAGGGAAAAGTAAATTTCAAGAAAAATTACAAATTCATGAGATAAAGTTGCAATATTATGATAAAACCTGCAATTTTACAAAAAATCACAAATTCACGAAAAAAATGTTGCAAATTTATGGTAAGTTGCAAATTTATCAGAAAAAAAACTGCAATTTTATGATAAACAGCAAAAATGTCAACAATTTATGAGAAAAAAGTTGCAAATTGGTGAGGAAAAAAATGGCAAAAAAGGTTGTTTCTCAGGCTTAACGAAACTGTTGATAGATTATGATGAGAGAGTTTTTGATCTCTCAATGATCACCCAAAGATCTCTGTCTGTCCCTTACCTACATAAAGATTCTGGTTAAAATTCACGATTGATGATTTCAACCATGATACCTTCCCATTACAGCAGCTGCCTTATGACAAGTCATATTTTCAGGAATTTTACATCATCTCAGAGTTTATCAGCAGCAGGTGTGCGGTGCATTTAAAGTGTCAGAAACTCAGTTTGCAGCCATTGTTCAGTAATAAGAAGAGTGATTGTCCATCAAGTTCTCAGCAAAATACACTTAACCAGCTTAAAAATTCAATTTTGGACCGAGCTCTTTTTGTCCAAATAATGACCACATCTGCACAAATGGGCAGCTGGAGATTTTCCGTGTTGAAGCAGAGTCTTATTAAATTGTGGTTTGTCTTATTCCATTAACCGTATTTAGTCGGGAGGAGTGAAAGCGGCCGACGGGGACGTCGGCGGTAATTGTCATAAATGGGTCGTGCCGAAGTGGGAGCAAAAGCTGATTACTATTCATGAAGCCATTCAGTGCAGATTAGTCACAGTCCATGTTTGCAAGAACGAGAACAGACTATAAAGTGGGAGAAAACAGGACTTTATCGTGTTAATACAGTGGATATAAAAAGTCTACACACCCCTGTTCAAATGCCAGGATTTTGTGATGTAAAAAAATGAGACCAAGATAAATTGTTTCAAAACTTTTTCCACCATTAATGTAACCTATAACCTGTACAACCCAACTGAAAAACCAATTGAAATCTTTTAAGGGGAAAAATAAAAAATAAAAAAATTACAATAACCTGGTTGCATAAATATGTACACCCTGTTATAACTGGGGATGTGGCTGTGTTCAGAATTAACCAAACACATTCAAACTCATGTTAAATGGGAGTCAGCACACACCTGCCACCTTTTAAAGTGCCTCTGATTAACCCCAAATAAAGTTCATCTGTTCTAGTAGGCTTTTCATGACATTTTTGTAGTCACATCTTACAGCACAAGCCATGGTCCGCAGAGAGCTTCCAAAGCATCAGAGGGATCTCATTGTTCAAAGGTATCAGTCAGGAGAAGGGTACAAAAGAATTTCCAAGGCATTAAATACACCATGGAACACAGTGAAGACAGTCATCATCAAGTGGAGAAAATATGGCACAATAGTGGCATTACTAAGAACTGGACGTCCCTCCAAAACTGATAAAAAGACGAGAATAAAACTGGTCAGGGAGGCTGCCAGGAGGCTGACAGCAACACTGAAGGAGCTGCAGAAATTTCTGACAAGTACTGGCTGTTTAGTACATGTGACAACAATCTCCCATCTTCTTCATATGTCTGGGCTATGGGGTATGGTGGCAAGGCGGAAGCCCTATCTTATGAAGAAAAACAAACTATTTGAAATCTCCCAAACGCCTGTGGGGAAATGTGTCATAGTCCGATGAAACCAAGGTTGAAGTTTTTGGCCATAATTCCAAAAGGTATATTTGGCGCAAACACAATGCTGCTCATCAGCAAAAGTTCATCATACCTACAGTGAAGCATCGTGGTGGCAACATCATGCTTTGGGGCTGTTTTTCTTCAGCTGGAATTGGGGCCTTAGTCAAGGTGGAGGGAATTATGAACAGTTCCAAATACCAGTCAGTGTTGGCACAAAATCTTCAGGCTTCTGATAGAAAGCTGAAGATGAAGAGGAACTTCATCTTTTAGCATGACAAGGACCCAAAGCACACATCCAAATCAACAAAAGAATAGCTTCACCAGAAGAAGATTAAGGTTTTGGAATGACCCAGCCACAGTCCAGACCTGACTCCAATCGAACATCTGTGGGATGATCTGAAGAGAGCTGTGCACAGATGATGCCCTTGCAATCTGACAGATTTGGAGTGTTTTTGCAAAGGAGAGTGGGCAAATATTGCCACATCAAGATGTGCTACGCTGATAGACACCTACCCAAAAAGACTGAGTGTTGTAATAAAAGCCAAAGGTGCTGCAACAAAGTATTAGTTTAAGGGTGTGCATATTTATGCAACCAGGTTATTGTAAGTTTTTTATTTTTTTAGTTTTCCCCTTAAAAGATTTCAGTTTGTTTTTCAATTGGGTTGTACAGGTTATAGGTCACATTAATGGTGGAAAAAGTTTTGAAATGATTTATCTTGGTCTCATTTTTTTAATCACAAAAACCTGGCATTTGAACAGGGGTGTGTAGACTTTTTATGTCCACTGTATGTCCATGGAGTTTAACACAGAAGGACACTGGAAGGATTTGGTGGTGTAGGAGCTTTTCTGCTCAGCTGGTCAGTGATGCACCATAGCCCGTAAGCTACTCAGTTTCCCTCAGCTGTATTTATAGTAGTTATGATGCGGAATTTATGTTCTGAAGGTGTGTCCTTTTCATAAACAAGTCAAACATCTGTGTGTGCATTAAGCCATTAACCAGATGTATAATCAGATATTTTCTCATACATCTTCTCATACTTTTTTCTGTACAATCTCAACATTTTTCTCATAATTTTCTAACTTTCTTCCTGTCAATTTTTTTTTAGATTTTTTCCTCACAAATTTGCAGCTTTTTTCTCCTATATTTGTGATTTTTTCCTGTAAAACTGAAAATTTTTTCTCATGAATTTGTGAATTTCTGTAAAATTTCACCTTTATCTCAAAGATTTGTGACTTTTTTCATGAAAGTTTCCAGCTTTTTTCCTCATAAATCTGTATCTTTTTTCTTGGAATGTTTCAACATCATTTCTTATAAATTTACAGATTTTTTCCTCATACATTTGTGACTTCTTCCGTCTAAAATTTTAACTTTTTTTTCCCTTATGAATTTCTGACTTTTTCTTCATAAAATTTTATGTTTTCCTCATGAATTTGCAACCTTTTCCCTAAAAAATTTCAGTTTTTTTTCCTCTTCATAAATTTTGTGACTTTTTTCCCGTAAAATTTCTACTTTTTTTCTGTTTTTGATTCAAAAAAGTTGCAAATTTACAACAGAAAAGCAGCAAAAGTTTGAGAAAAAAAAAATTAAAAGGAAAAAAGCTGCAAATTTATGAGGCAAAAGTAGCAAATTTACAAGGAAAAAAGTCAATTTGATTAAAAAAAGTTGCAACTTTACAATGAAAAAGTAACAAAGTTATGACAAAAAAGGTAAAAATTAAGAGTAAACAGTTGCAAATTTAAAAGAAATTAGTTACAAATTCATGAGAAAAGTTGCATATTTATGAGAAAAAAAGTTGAAGATTTAAAAGAAACGTTGCAAATTTGCAAGCATTTTATTTATTTATTTATTTTTTGCAGTTAGCATTGGTGCTTCAAAGTCTTATGCAACATGATGAATGGTTTTTAAAGGGAGAACAATGTTTTTTTTCTCATTAATATATTGTACATTTCCTTCAAAATATATTATCCCTCAGTATCTATTTTAAGCTTTTTAAAGCTGCACCGATAAAATAATGTCATACATTATCAACTACCTGAATGTCTTACTGGAGATTCCTGTTCTTCTGATATATTTATTGCATTGGACAAAATGAAAAATATATTTATTTAGCTTCTCAGCTCTTTCCGTTCATTAGCCCTCGCCCTCCCACATTATGCCATGTGAGCATGCCTCTAACTTTGGCGGTCTTAGATTACTCATCACGTCTTGGGGCCAGAGCCTTCCAGACAAGTTGCAGACATCAGTTAAAACTCTGTAATTAAGTTTGAGATGTAAACTTCTGAGCGCCGGCTGGGAGAAAGGAAGAACATCGAGTAATCCCTTTATCCCATCACAGCCTTCTAAGAACAGACAAATGCTCTTAACACCTTTCTTAAGGTGCTCGTATCGCTCATCTCGCAGCAGGGGCAATGAGCCTAACTGCATTACCAAAGACCGCCAATCTCTTAGTGAACAAGTCTTCCCCAGATATGGACTTACAGCAGCGCAGATAGCCGTCCTCGATCTAATGAGCAGTGGTGGCTGTTATTGGGGGATGCTCAGATGTGATTAGCATTAACAGGGTTTAAACAATCATGTTAACAGCTGCTGGGAAGTCGAGAGGCACTTCAATTATGATGATCTGTCATGGCGGTAAAGTGTGGGAAGGAAACGGCGGTGCTCACGTAAAGAGGAAACGCCACTAACACCGTCTCAATTTCACTGAAGAAGTGGTGGACCATGGTGAACCTTCTTTCTTTGCTTTATAGCTTTACTGTTTGGGTAACAAGTCATGATATGTCTCACTTCTGGGCAGTAGATTCATTTCACTGTTGGTGGAGTAAAAATTGAGGGGACACTATCAATATTACTGTAATCAGAACCATTCCTAGTTTTTTGGTTTGTTTGTTTTTGTTTTTGTTTATTTTTTGGGGGGGGGGGGGCAGTATCCAAGATCTTGTAATGGGGAAGGGTTCAAATTTTATAAAATGTAGAGAAAAAAATTTGTATACAGTATATGTATGTATATATACATGTATGTATGTATATACATATATGTATGCATACACACATAAAATAGAATGGGGTCATTGTCTAGACAAATATAAACAATTAACCATTACATAGAATCAAAATTTACCCAGCATCCATGTGAACATTCTGAAATTTATGTAAAAAAAGTTGCATATTGACAAGAAAAAGTTACAAATTAATGAGAAAAAAGTTGCAAATTGACCAGAAACAAGTTGCAAATTTAGGAAAGAAAAGCAAATCTACATGAAAAACAGTTGCAGAATAATGAGAAAAAAGTTGTAAATTTATGAAAAAAGTGGTAGAATAATGAAAAAAGCTGCAAATTAATGAGAAAAAAGTTGCAAATTAACAAGCAAAAAAGTTTTAAATTGAGAAAAAAGCTGCAAATTTACATGAAAAAAGTTGCAAATTAATTAGAAAAAGGTGCATATTAATGAGGAAAAAAGTTGAAAATTGACCAGAAACAAGTTGCAAATTTAGGAAAGAAAAAATGAATTTACATGAAAAACAGTTGCAGAATAATGAGAAAAAAAGTTGTAAATTTATGAAAAAAGTGGCAGAATAATGAAAAAAGTTGCAAATTAATGAGAAAAAAGTTGTAAATTAACAAGAAAAAAGTTGCAAATTGAGAAAAAAGTTGCAAATTTACATGGAAAAAGTTGCAAATTAATTAGAAAAAGGTGCATATTAATGAGAAAAAAGTTGCAAATTGACCAGAAACAAGTTGCAAATTTAGGAAAGAAAAGCAAATCTACATGAAAAACAGTTGCAGAATAATGAGAGAAAAGTTGTAAATTTATGAAAAAAGTGGCAGAATAATGAAAAAAGTTGCAAATTAATGAGAAAAAAGTTGCAAGTTAACAAGAAAAAAGTTTTAAAAGGAGGAAAAAAGTTGCAAATTTACATGAAAAAAGTTGCAAATTATTGAGAAAAAAGATGCAAATTCATAACAAAAAAGTTGAAAGTTTATAAAAAAATGCAAATGCAAAAAAAGATGCAGAATAAATAGAAAAAAAATAATGAGAAAACTTTTAAATTGAGAATAAGTTTCAAATTTACATGAAAAAGTTGCAAATTAATGAGAAAAAAGTTGCAACTGACAAGACAAAAGTCACAAATTTATGATAAAAGTTGTAGATTAATGAGAAAAAAGTTGAAAACTGACAAGAAGAAGTTGCAAATTTATGAAATAATTGCAGATTAATGAAAAAAGTTGCAAATCGATGAGAAAAAAGTTGTAAATTGAGAAAAAGTTTCACATTTATATGAAAAAAAGTTGCAGATTAATGAAAAAAGTTGCAACCCACAAGAAAAAAGTAGCAAATTAATAAAAAAAGTTAAAGATTAATGAAAAAAATGTGCAAATTAATGAGGAAAAAAGTTGAAAATTTACATGAAAAAGGTGCAAATTAATCAAAAAGTTTAAGGTTATTGACAAAAAAAGTTTCAAATTTAGGAGAAAAAAAGAATTTACGAATTTATAAGTTCTAGACTAATGAGAAAAAAGTTCTAAATTTGCATGAAAAAAGTTGCAAATTGATGAAGAAAAAACCAGGAAATTTACATTAAAAAAGTTGCAAATTCAAATAAAAAGTTGCAGATTAATGAGGAAAAAAATTACAAATTTAGATGAAAAGTTTCAACTTTCCCCCTAAAGTATTTGTGTTGCATTTATCCTTTGCATTTGTGCCTGAAAAGCATTTTATTCAGTTGTATAGCATGTTATAAAAAAGTTTATGACGATATTAATGGGGAGGCACTTCTCGCTCTTCCTGCCCCCCGATTCACACCTATGTCTTCAACAAAGTCAGGAGGTCAACCAGAGGGGAAGGACTGTTAGGATTTCTTTGACAGATGATGCACACACTCACCACAGCCACGGCCTGTGAGGCCAGGAGCTCCTCGGCTGACATCACGGTGTAGTACGCCACGTTGGTCAGCACGTAACAGGAAGTCACAATCCCCATGGAGATACAGATGGCTAACGGTAAGGTCCTGAGGGTAGGAGAGAGACGAGAGGTCCATCTCTTCTTTCACTGACTCATTAGATATTACGCCGCCACTACACCATTTGTTGGGTTAAACTTACTTTGCCGGGTTTTCTACCTCTTCTGTCACAAAGTTGAGGTAGAACCTGGACATGAAGAGCAGATGTAGAAGTCAGATTTATAAAACACAGAAATAAAGTAAAAGCAAAAAGCAAAACTACTTTAGCTAAGTTACTGCTGCACTACAACTGTTCAAAAGAATAAAAGTGTGTTACGATAGCCCAGCAGTGCCCTATGAAGTGGACTGCTTAGGATACATACACACAGGGAGACATCCAAGTGGATCAAAATGTGTCACGTCAGATCATGCAAGAATCACATGAGAAGGTTCTCTCCTCTGACTGGCCGGATGCTTTTGCCATGAGAGCAAGAGGAAGAAGGGAAGTAGTTTTCCTTGTCACAGTTACATGGAAATCTGTGACCCGTCATAATGTGTGACTACCTACGGTGATGCTGAACGTTGTCTGCATGTGTGTGGGCCCCACGACAAGTTTAAGCTGGGCTGTCTTATGGGTCCCATGTGGGTTTGTCCACAGGTTCCATGTTGGCCCCATCTGTGTTTGCCCACATGGACTTTACCTGTGGTACAGGTAAGCAGATGATATGTTGACCCAACTGGGCCCCACAAGGGTTTAATATGGGTGAGCAGGTTTCAGTAACACTTGTGCCATAGGAAAAACCATGCAAAAAAAAGGTCACAAATTCATGAGGAAAAAATTGCAGTAAAAAATTGACAAATTTTTTACAAAGTTTTAAATTTTAAAGATAAATTCATCAAATAAGAAGGAAAAAGTCACAAATTTATAAGAAAATAGCAAATTTATGACAAAATAAGTTGAAAAGAATCCATGTAGGCAAACACAGATGGGACCAACATGGAACCTGTAGTAAATGCAATATGGCATGTCGTGCTGCACTGCAGACATGCACAGGTGACATCAATATGTCAGGGGTGTATAGCAAGCAGCGCTGCAACACGAGGTCTCTTCCCTCTTCCTGCTCTCCTCTACACACTCCTCTGTGTTCTGTAAACTTGTTTAAGCCCAATAAAGCTAACCTCAGCACATGGCCATATCCGGCCATTCTTCAGACATAACATTGGCGACGAGGATGACCCACATAACATTGGGGATGAAGACCTTACTTGCACCTCTACAACTGTTCCTCGCCCTGCCTGTTGAACCACTAATTCCATGGGTCTGCTGGTATGAGTCTTTTGAAACTTTCATAGCCACCAGCAACCTAGCCAAAGATATCAAGGCTAGGCTAAGAGCCATGTTAATTCACAACAATGGCAGCAAGGGACAGCCTGTCTTTCAAACTCTCAGACCCATGGACACATACGACGATTGTGTGGCTTTGATGGCCAGACATTTCGCTGCTCCACAGAACATAATGTTCCGAAGAATTGTATATCGCCAGTGCCGGGTGAGTCAAAAGAACAGTACATCGCCGACCTCAACTGTTTGGCTAGCATGTGTCAATTCAAACACTTGGAAGATGAGATGGTTCAAGATCAGTTAGTGGAGCACACCACGAATTTGAAACTGCGGGAGAAGCCATTAATGGCACCAGATGACCTGCCGTTAACCAGGGTGGTAGAAATGGCGCCCCAGCTTGAAGCAGTTGCCCAGTTAGTGGCCCCCAATTCACGCTCCCCACATTCAGCTCCACTGGCACAAGTCATTACCTCGGCTGCTCAGTCCTTCGGCCCCATCTCTCCTGATGATGACTCCACGTTTCTTCACGACGGCCCTGAGGTGAACATTACACGACAACAAGGCACCACAGCACACCAACTCTGTGGTAACTGCTGCTCTTCCTTGCACTGCAACACGTGCACCTGACTGCCCCAGCTCAGGACAGAGGTGTCAACGCTGCAGCAAGCTCAACCACTTTGCCAGAGTGCGTTGCTCGATTCCTGCAAAGCCACCCAGTCAGCCCAGCCCAAACACCATTCATTCTGTGGACTCCAGCAACACGCCGTTCAAGCGGTACACAGTAGAGTTGGATGGCATCAGTCTCCTACTGCTGCTGGATACCGCAGCTACAAGGTCCATGATCAATGAGGCCACCGTTAGGAGGTTTTTCTCCCCCTGCAACCAATTAAGGCAGATGCGGTGGACCTGTTTGGCTATGGATACATGAAGATCAGCATGGTAGGAACGGTTACCTTTTCAGTATGCTATGGGTCAAGAATCCTTCACATTCCAAGTAGCATGTTACAGCGACAACACCCTGGGGTGTGACTTGTTCAAACTGGGCTTCTCCACCATGGACCACATGGGATTCCATTTGACCGACGACGGCCTGAGTCCACTGCAGTCAGATGTGGATGCAGCCAGTCCCTGCTCTGCACCACATATCGACCAGAACTCTGGATAGCTGGAGCCGATCATCATGCAGTGTGAGCCTCCCTGAGGCACGACCTCACTGCAGGAGCTTCGGTTCGCATCCACACAGGACCTGAAAGAAGGTAGGGCCTGTCCCGTCAGTTGCAACACCGGCCTGCCTCTATGCCTTCCCCCAGACTGCTCATGTCCTCCACCAGATGACATTCCAGTAGTGGTGCCCTTCTCTGGCAGCAGGACAGAAGAGCAACAGCATATCATGAAGCTCACAGTGCTCAACTGGGTCTGGATCCGTCGACCTAATCACTCGCATGAGCTGCAGTCATTCTGGTCGACGCTGATGCTGATCACTGCTCAGCTAGGACCGGCCACCTTCCGTCTGGCCGATGGGTCACGTTGGCATGCCAGCTGTCTCAGAAGGGTAACGCCACCTCCCACTTTTGACCAGGAGACCGCGAATGAGCTGGCCCACATGGACTGGGACCCTGAATGGGACTCCAGCAACTCCAGCAGGGCACCAGCCAGAACTACCTAAGCTGGTGCAGCCTGAGCCCGCCTGACACGAGCCCGATGGAGACCTCTCCGTCTCAAGGACTTTGGGACTGGTTTGAGTACATGTTGATAGTTAGGGCATGGTCTGGCATGTGGCAGAATACCCCATAAGGCCATGCGGGCACACCAGCAGTCTACCCCGGTTGCTCAGTTAGAAATGTTTGCTCCATCAGGCTGAATCTCTGTTAGTGGGAGGACAATATATTTCTTATTCTCAAAGGGGGGAAGGGGGGGGTAAATATAGTATATGGAATATGGCGTGACGTACCACACTGCCGACACACACAGGGTGACGTCAGTATGTTAGGGTTATATAGTGGGCAGTGCTGCAACACAAGGTCTCTTGCCTCTTCCTGCTTTCATCCACACACTGCTCCCTGTTCTGTAGACTTGTTTAAGCCCGATAAAGCTAACCTCATCACATGCTCGTGTCCGCCTATTCTTCAGATATAACAGAACCCTTGGACAAACCCATACGGGACCCATAAGAAAGCCCAGGTTTATCCTTTGGTGGGGCCCACATGGACATGCTGGCTGGGAAAGTGACCAGACTAACTTGAGAGGGGGACCAAGCTCCTGATGTTATAATATTTGCATTATTTATTAAGCAGAAGAAATAATAAGGCGGGAGATTGTGAGGGGTCACAGATTTCTGTGCAACACTAAAGGTTCCCATTTTATCCAGCACAGTTTGTTAAGATAAGACTTTATTAGTCCCACAATGGGGAAATTCCAGGATTGCAGCAGCAAAGGGATAGCAGTGCTCAGAGCAATAGTAATACGATAAGAATTGGTTTGCCAAAGCAGTAAATAAATATACAGTGCATTCGGAAAGTATTCACAGCACTTCACTTTTTCCACATTTTGTTATGTTACAGCCTTATTCCAAAAAGAATTAAATTCATTTTTTTTCCTCAAAATTCGACACACAATACCCCATAATGACAATGTGAAAAAGTTTTGGGTTTTTTTGGAAATTTTTGCAAATTTATTAAAAATAAAAAAAACTAAGAAATCACATACACATAAGTATTCACAGCCTTTGCTCAATATTTTGTTGATGCACCTTTGGCAGCAATTACAGCCTCAAGTCTTTCTGAGTATGATGCCACAACCTTGGCACACCTATCTTTGGGTAGTTTCTCCCATTCCTCGTTGCAGCACCTCTCAAGCTCCATCAGGTTGGATGGGAAGTGTCAGTGCACAGCCATTTTCAGATCTCTTCAGAGATGTTCAGTTGGATTCAAGTCTTGGCTCTGGCTGGGCCACTCAAGGACATTCACAGAGTTGTCCTGAAGCCACTCCTTTGATATCTTGGCTGTGTACTTAGGGTCGTCGTCCTGCTGAAAGATGAACCGTCGCCCCAGTCTGAGGTCAAGAGCGCTCTGGAGCAGGTCTTCATCCACGATGTCTCTGTACATTGCTGCATTCATCTTTCCCTCTATCCTGACTAAACTCCCAGTTCCTGCTGCTGAAAAACATCCCCACAGCATGATGCTGCTACCAACACTGGCGTGGTTATGAATGGTGCCTGGTTTCCTCCACACATGACGCCTGGCATTCACGCCAAAGAGTTCAATCATTGTCTCATCAGACCAGAGAATTTTGTTTCTCATGGTCTGAGAGTCATTGAGGTGTCTTTTGGCAAACTCCAGGTAGGCTGCCATGTGGCTTTTACTAAGGAGTGGCTTCCATCTGGCCACTCTACCATACAGGCCTGATTGGTGGATTGTTGCAGAAATGTTTGTCCTTCTGGAAGGTGGTCCTCTCTCCACAGAGGAATACTGGAGCTCTGACAGAGTGACCATCGAGTTCTTGGTCACCTCCCTGACTAAGGCCCTTCTCCCCTGGTCACTCAGTTTAGATGGCCGGCCAGCTTTAGGATGAGTCCTGGTGGTTCTGAACTTCTCCCATTTATGGATGATGGAGGCCACTGTGCTCATTTTGACCTTCAAAGCAGCAGAAATTTTTTCAGTAGCCTTCCCCAGATTTGTGCCTTGAGACATTCCTGTCTTGGAGGTCTACAGACAGTTCCTTTGACTTCATGCTTGGTTTGTGCTCAGACATGCACTGTCAACTGTGGGACCTTATATAGACAGGTGTGTGCCTTTCCAAATCATGTCCAATCAACTGAATTTACCACAGATGGACTCCAAATACACTGTAGAAACATCTCAAGGATGATCAGTGGAAACAGGATGCACCTGAGTTCAATTTTGAACTTCATGAAAAAGGCTGTGAATACTTATGTACATGTGATTTCTTAGTTTTTTTGTTTTTTAATAAATTTGTAAAAATCTCAAAAAACCTTTTTTTCACATTGTCATTATGGGGTATTGTGTGTAGAATTTTGAGGAAAAAAGAATTCAATCTCTTTTGGAATAAGGCAGTAACATAACAAAATGTGGAAAAAATGAAGTGCTGTGAATACTTTCCGGATGCACTGAACATACAGTGGTGTGAAAAAGTGTTTGCCCCTTCCTAATTTCTCTTTTTTTTTTTTTTGCATGTTTGTCACACAAATGTTTCAGATCATAGAACAAATTTAAATATCCGTCAAAGATAACACAAGTAAACACAAAATGCATTTTTTTTAAATGAAAATGTTCATTATTAAGGGTAAAAAAAATCAAAACCTACATGGCCGTGTTTGGAAAGTGATCCACCCCCCCCCATTAAAACATAAATTAACTGTGGTTTATCACATCTTTGGAAAGATGAGTTCAATTTCTCTAGCCACATCCAGGCCTGATTATTGCCACTCCTGTCCTCAATCAAGAAATCACTTAAATAGGACCTGCCTGACAAAGTGAAGTAGACCAAAAGATCCTCAAAAGCTAGACATCATGCTGTGATCCAAAGAAATTCAGGAACAAATGAGAAACAAAGTAACTGAGAACTAGCAGTCTGGAAAAGGTTAAAAAGCCATTTCTAAAGCTTTGGGAATCCAGCGAACCACAGTGAGAGCCAATATCCACAGATGGCGAAAACATGGATCAGTGGTGAACCTTCTCAGGAGTGGCTGGCTGACCAAAATTACCCCATGAGTGCAGCGACGACTCATCCAAGAGGTCACAAAAGACCCCGCAATAGCATCCAAAGAACTGCAGACCTCACTTGCCTCAGTTAAGTTCAGTGTTCATGACTCCACCATGAGAAAGAGACTGGGCAAAAATGGCCTGCATGGCAGAGTTCAAAGATGAAAACCATTGCTGAGCACAAAGAACATAAAGGCTTGTCTCAGTTTTGTCAGAAAACATCTTGATAATCCCAAAGACTTTTGGGAAAATACTCTGAGGACTGACGAGACAAAAGTTGAACTTTTTGGAAGGTGTGTGTCCAATTACATCCAGTGTAAATGTAACACATAATTTCAGAACAGCAACATCATACCAAGAGTAAAATATGGTGGTGGTAGCGTGATGGTCTGGGGCTGTTTTGCTGCTTCAGGACCTGGAAGACTTGTGGTAAATGGAACCATGAATTCTGCTGTCTACCAAAAAATCCTGAAGGAAAATGTACGACCATCTGTTTGTGACCTCAAGCTGAAGCGCACTTGGGTTCTGCAGCAGGACAATGATCCAAAACACACCAGCAAGTCCACCTCTGAATGGCTTAAGAAAAACAAAATGAAGACTTTGGAGTGGCCTAGTCAAAGTCCTGACCTGAATCCGATTGAGTTGCTGTGGCATGACCTAAAAAAGGTGGTTCATGCTTAAAAACCCTCCAATGTGGCTGAATTACAACAATTCTGCAAAGATGAGTGGGCCAAAATTCCTCCACAGCACTGTAAGAGTCATTGCCAGTTATCGCAAACGCTTGATTGCAGTTGTTGCTGCTAAGGATGGCCCAACCAGTTATTAGGTATAGGGGGGAATCACTTTATCACACAGGGCCATGTAGGTTTGGATTTTTTTTTACCCTTGATAATAAACACCTTCATTTAAAAACTGCATTTTGTGTTTTGCTTGTGTTATTTTTGTCTAATATTTAAATTTGTTTGATGAGCTGAAACATTTAAGTTTGACAAACTTACAAAAAAATGAGAAATCAGGAAAGGGGAAACACTTTTTCACACCACTGTATGTACACAGTTATATGCACAGTGCAGGAGCATTACAGCTAGTTAATTAACTAACTGTTAGACTTTATTTGTCCTCCTCACAGAGATGTTTTTGAATTGTTGTGACCATTTGCTCACAGGCTTTTCTATATTTTTTTGTGTTTTGGATAGAGGAGTGTTTATGTGATCATCTGACCAGTGTGCACCTCCTCACAACTCCAGATTTATTGGTGTCCTGTCGTGTGTTTTAGGTGCTTGAAAGAAATAAATTAAAACCTACTCATAATGTAATGCAGTCAATTCATGTATTTTCTGGCTTTTGGTCCTGTTTTAGTCCGGTAGGCTTTCTTACCCCGAGGACCTACACGAGAGTTCACCAGATGATTCGGATCAAGTGTGATTACTGTGTTCTCAGTAGGCAAAAATAATTGCACTGAAATGAACAAAAGCATAAGGGTGTGAAATTATCCTAAGTTTGGATCACTACATCAGAAAGTAAATCAGAAAACACAGGCAGAAGAGAAATTGCATGACTTTGTTGGACCTTAAAATCAAACTGGATTGAAATTTTTGAAATAAATTTGGTGTGTTTCTGAAGAATGTAGTTGTAATTGTGACTATGACGTTCCATTAATTTTGGAACACTACATCAGAAGATACATAGGAAAATACAGGCTAAAGAGAAACTATATACAATTTTTTGGGCTGTAAAATCAAAATGGATAAACATTTTCGAATGAAAGTTGGTGTGATTCCTAAGAATATGGTTGTGATTGAGAGTGTGAAATTTCATCAATTTTGGATCCCTACATCAGAAGATGCATCTCAAAAAATGCAGACTAAAGAAAAACTGTATAAAATTGCCTGCTTTGTCAAATCAAAACAGATTTTATTATAAATATTTGTAGATGATTCATGCTTAATTTCAATCATTTTTGGTTAAACAAAACTTTGAGGAGTTTATTTTACTTTTACTTGCATGTATTTTTTTTTTTTTTTTTTTGAAAATGTGGTTCTGAAACCTTCATTTGTTGGGCATAAGACCAGTGGGGAAAAGTTATAGAAGATTTCAGAGATCAGAATGATGAAAGACTGTTCTTGAGATATCCACAAGAGTGTTTGTACCATACCTACCACCCAGCGTATGCGTACATCCCAGAGTAGAAGGCCAGAGGCATACCGGACATCTTCACCTTACTGACATCAAAGGCATTCTCAAAGTTCGTCGTCTCACCTTTAAACATACACAAACACACAGGTTTTCTTCTCGTAGATCATCTCAAGAGGTGCAATTTTCTTTGTGGATCATCTAAAGCAACATAATTTCCTCCCAAGTGAAGAGGGATTGTTTCAGCTCTGCATGAGACCAGCAGCGATCATAGTCATGGCGGTAACAGTAGTAATAAAAGGACTATAACAGTAAAGCAGATGACTGAAGGGGGCGTGCTGCCTTATTAGTGTGGAAAAATGGCCATTTGTCAGATCAGATCACTCCTGAGTGTAAACAGTATTTCACCTGTTCCAACAATAACCGCTCACACAGATAAAATTACCAAATGGGATGATTACACTGAAATGCTCTGTTGGGCAAGCAACATGGTGTTCTTGGTTGTTTCAGGCAGGTATTCATGAGCAGTGTGTTTTCAACTTGTTACTAACAGCCATCATTTAAAATCAGCAGGCAATCTGTTATTAGGGCAGAGGTTAGAAACCTCTACTACACAAAGAACCATTTTGAGAGGTTTGTGACCAAATCCACATCCCAGCCAGCATGTCCATGTGGGCCCCAACAAAGGTTAAACTGAGCTGTCTTATGGGTCCCATGTGGGTTTGTCCGTGGATTTATTATTGGCTCCATCTGTATTTGCCCACATGGACTTTACCCGTTTAAGGGATAAGGACCTGTACTTATATAGCGCTTTTTCTAGTCTCAAAGACCACTCAAAGTGCTTCACTAGTACTAACCCTCTATTCTAAGGGCCTATAGGAGACAGATGTCTAGGGACAATTTAGAACAACCAATTAACCTAACATGCATATCATTTGATTGTGGGAGGAAACCGGAGCAAACCCATGCAGCACAGGGAGAACATGCAAAACTCCACACAGAAAGGTTCCTACCCCTGCCAGCCTAAGGATTTGAACCTGGAACCTTCTAGCTGTAAGGCAACAGTGCTAACCACTGCACCACCGTGCTGTTTACCTATTTTCAACTTATTCCCTCATAAACGTGCTATTTTCTTGTAAATTTTTAACTTATTTTAATAAATCTGAAACTTTTTTTACTGTAAACATAACTTTTTCTCAACAGTTTCAGATGTTTTTTCTTGTAAATTTGCAACTTTTTCTCATAACAAATTTATGAAAAAAGTTGCAATAAAAATTTACAGTAAAAAGTCTTTCTTGTAAAATTGTCACTTATTTCTTGCTAATTTGTTAACTTTTTCTTTTAATTTTAGAACTTTGTCATAAATTTTCCACTTTTTTACTGTAATCTTTCAACTTTTTCTCATAAATTTGTTACTTTTGTCCTTATAAATTTGGTATTTTCTTGGTAATTTTCTAGTTCTAGTTTTTCCCCATAAATTTCAGACATTTGTCTTGCAAATTTGGAATAACGTTTTTTACTGTACTTAGAATTTTTTCTCATAAATTTGGAACTTTTCTCATTATTGTTCAATTTATTTACTCATGTATTTGCTACTTTTTTGTTAATTTTCAAGTTATTATTTGTCATAAATTTGTGACTTTTACTCAAAAATTTGAAACTTTTTTCTAGAAAATTTGTCAATTTTTTTCTCATAAATTTGCTACAATTTTTGGTAAATTTGTCAATTTTTCTGAAAAATTTTCACTTTTTTTCTCATAAATTTGTGACTTTTTTGCATAATATCGCTTATCATTGTTACTGAAACCTGCTCACCCACATAAAACCCAGGTGGGTTTAAAGCGAGTAAACAGATTACCTGCTTACCTGCACCAAAGGTAAAATCCATGTGGGCAAACAGAGATGGGGCCAACATGAAATCCATGGACAAACCCACATAGGACTCACTGTTTTCTAAAGAATGAGATAAACCTCTGCACCATGCATTTATTGTTTCAGCTTACAGCTAGAACATATCCATTTTTCTCTACACATTCTTACTCACTGGAATGTACTTACATTCCCTAGACACATAGGTACTGCCACCTGTTGGCGTAAAATGAAATTGCATCAGCTTGCTCACAAATAACATCTGATCATTGCATCCTCTCTTCTTTAATTAAAAAAAAAAGAAACATATAACATGAAACATTTGTGCCTGAAGACATAAGCACTCAACAATATGACAGATGGCACCAGAACATTTTTTTTAAAAATTTTAACTTTTCAAATTTAGTCTTTCCAGTTTCTTGATCTTTCTAGTAGATATTCTAAATACAGGCTCACTTGGAATGTGTTTTGTTTTAGTCTGGGTCAGATGGACAGATGGTTTCATTCTCGCTCGGATTTTCAGTGACTTCTGGAAAAGTCTCTGATGCTTTCAGAAGACTACAACAATTACTACAAAAGACTTGTCCATCTTCAGTCATTACATTAAATAACTTTGGAGCCATTTTTGCGAGGGCAGAAGCTTCAGTTTTCCACCCATCCTGATCCTCAATTTTGACGGTGTCATTGGTTGTGAGTGGTGGAAATGGCCTGGCTTTTCTGTCATAGAATGACTTTTGCTTTACTTTTAGTTGTTTTAGTTTCTGATGTAGATTTGGATGCCTCTCGTGTTTGATGTGGGTTGGCAATGTAGTGCGCAGTTTTCTGTTCATCAGTAACTCAGCAGGTGACAATACACACTCATGTGATGATGTCCTATAGCTCAGTAAGACATGATATGGATCTGAGTCACTATCAGCAACCTTTTTAAGAAGTTGCTTGAGAATGTGGACTCCTTTTTCTACCTTGCCATTCGATTGTGGATATAGAGGATTTGATATCACATGCTTGAAGTCATATTGCTCTTCAAACTTCTGCCATTCTCTGCTATTGAAACATGGTCCATTATCACTGAACACTGTGTATGGAATACCATGTCTAGCAAAGATGGATTTTGCATGTGATGACATGTTTGACAGCAGCGCAATTTCAGAGAAGTTTGAGTAGTAGTCTATGACCACTAAGTAGTCTTTATCTTTGGCATGAAATAGATCCATCCCTACTTTGTGCCATGGTGCTGCTGGTGTTTCTGTTAACCCCATAGGTGCACCATTTGGTCTGTCTGTTGCAATGCTTTTGACATGTATCACATCTGTTTATCTGTCGCTCGATATCTTTATTCATTCCTGGCCAATAAATGGTCTCTCTCACTCTTCTTTTGGATTTTTCAACCATGAAATGGCCTTCATGTAATGGCAGGTATTTCTTGTCTCATCTTTTGTGGAATGATTATTTTGTCTTATTTCAGCAACAGTCCATTAACCACACTCAGTTCTCCTCTAATGTGGTAAAAGAGTGGACATGAACCAAAAGGCTAGCCATTTGACATATTTTCAATGACATGTTGCAGCTCTATGTCTTGTGCAGTCTCATCACCTATTTGTTTAGACTTTATGTCTGTTCCAGGAAGTGAAGCAGAAATCATGTTTATGTGAGCTTGAATGTCCTCTTCTGTTGTACTCACATTACTTCCCGTGGGTGCTTGTGAGAGTGCATCTGTAAGTATCAGGTCATGTCTCTGTATTCTCATCATCAGACGCTGGATTCTTGGTGACATTTCATTTAGGTTCTTCTTGATTATAAAAACTACTGGGTGATGATCTGTTTCTACAGTGAAGGTGGGTAAGCCATAAATGTAGCTGTGAAACCTTTCTAAGTCCTAAGAGACCTTTCTAGACCAGTCCTAAACAGTCTTTTTCCAATTTGAGTGTAACAACATTGACTCTCCATCATGGACGGAGGTTTTCAATGCTCACCTTCAGCTTGCAGTAGCACTGTACCAATTCCATCTTTTGAAGCATCTGTTGATACTTTGATCCTCTGTTGAGTCATAGAATGTCAACACAGGTGCAGTTAGTGTCCTTTTAAGATTGTCCCTCTCACTTTCATGTCTTGCTGTCCACTTGAACTCATTTTCCTTATGCAGGACGTCACAAATGCAGGATGTTTTTGCAGACAGATTGGGAATGAATTTGCTGAAATTCACCATTCCCATTATCTGTAGCACTCCTGTTTTGTCTGTGGGTCTTGGCATGGGCTGTCATGCCTTGACTTTTTCTTGATCCGAGTGAACACTTTTTGCACAGAGCTTGTCTCCCAGTAAATTATTTCTTGCACTCCAAACTGACATTTCCTCTCGTTGAGTTTCAGTCCATACTTTCTAATTTGCTCGAGTTTTCTGGTTAGTCTGTTTTTGTGTTCTTCCATTGTAGAATCCCAGATGATTATGTCATCTACATAAACTTAGACACCATCTAGTGCTTCTATTATGTGTTCCATTGCTCTGTGAAACATTTCTGATGCTGAGATTATACCAAAGGGTAGTCTTAGGAAGCAGTATCGGCCAAACGGTGCATTGAAAATGCAATATTTGGTGCTGCTTTCATCCAGCTTTAGCTGCCAGAAACCTTGTGAAGCATCCCATTTTGTGAAATATCTGACCCCTGCCATTTCTCTTGCTATTTCTTCATGTTTGGGCATTTGGTAATTTTCACCTTTGATGTTCTCATTTAGATCTTTTGGGTATTTTTGGGCATATTCTCGGTTCACCAGTCTTTTCTTCACACACACCATGAAATTTACCCAGTCAGATAGTTCTCCAGCCTTTTTTATCAACCCCAGTGTTGTCATCCTGTCCAGTTCTTTCTTTAGTTTATCCTTTAGAGGTGCAGTTACTCTTCTAGTAGCATGTACAATTGGCTTTGCATTTTTCTTAAGCACAAATTTGCATGTGAAAGGTAAGGTGCCAAATCCTTTAAATACATCTTCAAAACTGTGAACTATGTTATAAACAGAGTCATTTGGTGTTTTCACATTGGTGCTGATGTAGTACACTTGTCTCACCAGTTCAAGATCTTCACAAGCTTTATCACTAAGCAGTGATTCACGTTCTTCAGCAACAACAGAAGAATAGTTGGTGCACTTTTTTTTTTTTACTAGAACTTTCATTCTGCATGTACCAAAACTCTCAAAGGTGTGTCCATTGTAGTCTTTCAGAGCAGATTTGATTCTATGTATTTTGGCCATTTCTTTCATTACTTTGATGTCAGATAAGCTGATAAGATTTGCTCTAGCACCAGTGTCTAGTTTCAGTGTAACAAGTGTCCCATTGACTATCAGTGGTGCTGTCTATCCGTCTTCTTTTATGACATTTATTTCTGTGTCTGGCTTATTTTCACAGTTCACAAGGCCAACAAAAAAAATAACTCACTTAAGACAGTATCTTCAACTGTATTTACGCATTGTCTTTTCTTTTTCTCTTTACCTTTTGAGAAGCATTGTTTGGCAAAGTGGTTCTTTGCTTGGCAGACGGAGCACTTTTTACTATAAGCTGGGCATTGTTTGGGCATGTGCTTCAAACCATAGCGCTTGCGGTCAAAGACCTTGTCATCTGACCACTTCTGTGTGCGTCTCTCTCCCGTGCTGGAAACTGCTCTCACAGTAGTACTGTCACTGACCGTTGTCCTGCCCATCTCACTGAATTTTTTAACATGCTGTTGTGACAGCTCACTTGCTTGACAGATCTTTATTGTCACGGCTGGCCCTCACGAGCCAGCATAAGACGCCTCAGTTCAGTAAATTGCAGTTCAGTTCCTTTATTTATAAAGCACAGGACTTAGGTGTACAACATAACTTTGCCACGCAGGCTTCGTTACACAACACAACATAAATTCACAAAAGAGAGTTATGGCAGTGACGAGGAGCTCTCGTCTGCCGTAGTTAGGAAGGAACGTCAGCGAGGGAGAAGACAGTTCCAAATAAATCACTTACATGCAGCGGGATACGTCGAGGAACCCAGGGAGCATGTGGTAAGGAGACAGGGGAAAGTCATAGGACTTCTGACGAGACAGCCGCGCCGTCCAGTTCACTCGCACTGACATTTAAAGCCAGCTGCTCATGATTAGAAACTCGGCACAGCTGCCCAGGTTCTGACAGCTGAGAGCTCCCGAGCGTCTGGCCAATCAGAGCCCGGGAAACCCGTGTGACGACACCAGCTGTCAAAAGCTGACAGGGATGAGGAATAACCCGCGCGCGGACAAAGCGCTCGGGATATGACAGGGCCCCTCCCTCTACGCGAACTCCTGGTCGCGCGCAACATCCAGACCCCCCCACCCCACCCCAGGGAGGGTGGAGGGAGAAGCAGGTGGAGGGAGAGCAGGGCCAACTCACAACAAGGGAACAAAAACATCGGGGAAGGGAGGGAGAGAGAAAAAAAAAGGCAGAAACCGTACATAAACGGGGACAGAGATGAATAAAAAGAAAAGTCAACGCTAGATTGACATCACTCACATAACCACAAAAAAGAAAGCCAAGATGAGGGTACAAGGAACACCAGTCAATACCACAAGGCAGGATCAAGGAAATAAAAGGACAAATAATACCTTCTTCTCCAAGTTAATGTGAACAGAAAACCGTCAAAACCAAAAGACAACACAGGTGCCAAAAAAAGAGAACTAGACCCGAGTAAGGGAGTAACATAGGAAATAAACAACCACACCCTAAGGAAACATGCAATACCCATGATAGCCACGGCAAGAGAACATATGTCCATCCACGGAAAACAGTCACCTTAAACATGAAGTCCAATCCCCAGTGGGGTATTTCAGTCACAAGTCAGTGGTGGGGCAAGAGAAGGAGAGAAAAAAAAAAAAAAAAACAAAAACATTGGGGAATAGAGTAAAACAACTCCGCTCAGGAGGCCTCCCAGCACCCAGCATCCAGGCCGCCAGCAAAAGCAGCGGAACGTGCCCTAACGGCCCAGCCAAACACCGGGCTGAGGGAAACCATGTCTCCGGCGGGCGGACCAGGGCGCCAAAAGAACCATCCAGCTTGTCAGGAGGCCGGACCCGGACGCCAAAAGGAAAGAGCCGGTCACCGGGTGGTCGAGCAGTATCGGCCTGCCAACAGAATGGCTGGGGGAAGGTCGGCGAACCGGGCCAGCCGGAATTTACCCCCGCAGTCTCAAAGGTGGGGAAAAAGGGGCCACGGCGAGGACGGGGCATGGCCTGGAAAACGCTCAGCGGCGTGTCAGCTACACAGTCTCCAGAACCCACCTGGGTCAAAACGACCATGGTGCCGAGCTCCGATTGAGCGAGAGCGGCACCCGCGTCGGACCCCGATTGGGCCGGAACCCCCATGACGTCAAGCTCCGATCGGGCGAGAGCAGCACCCGCGTCGGACCCCGATTGGGCCGGAACCCCCATGACGTCAAGCTCCGATCGGGCGAGAGCAGCACCCGCGTCGGACCCCGATTGGGCCGGAACCTCCATGACGTCAAGCTCCGCTTGAACCGGCGGAGCACTCCCGGTGGACCCCATGCCGAGAGCCGGACCCTCCAAGGTGGCACCAAGAGCAGGTTCGCCTCCAGTGACCCTGGGGAGAGGCTCAGAGGGACAAAAGGAACCGGGATCAGGATCACCGGCAGCGGCAGGGCCCGGCGAGACAGGCTCGAGCGCAGCAGATGGCTGCACCCGGCTCGCCCCCCCCGAGAGACAGGCAATAATGCTCCAGAAAGAAGAGGAGGGATAGAAAATAGAGCACTTGCCTGATCTCGGGTTCTGCCGCCATCCAGGACTTCGATGCTCCGGGTTCAAACGGGAGGAGGTCGTCGTCCGGTTCCCACTCCGTCGCGACGTCATCCGCCCCTGGAAGAGGGGCTCTTGCAGCTCGAGGACCCCCCGACGTCATCGTCCACGCTGGCAGTTCATGCGGCGTGGAGGTGAGGGGCTCTCGGCCCGCTGGATCGGACTGTTCATCTGCGGAGTCCCGGGGACGCTCCGTCGTCGGCACAGGCTCCAACCAATCGTCCGACCTCCTCTGCCCAGAAAATGGCTGCGGGGCTGGGGTCTTCTGCCCGAGAGCCGCAGGCTCACTCCTCGTCTGGTGACGCTCCTCAGAGGTCGAAGCGTGCTCAGCAGGGGGAGACACAGAGGCAGCGGGTTTAATTAACATATCAGCAGGGAGTTGAGGCTCGGGGGGCTGCAAACCCCGAGCCTCACCCCCAGGAGTCAGACAGAACAAATCACTATTAGATGGAAAAAAGTGAACTTGAACTTGCCTGGCTCCCGGAGGAGCGGTGGAACCTGCCGTTGGGAACGTCATTCCATCCTCCTCCCACCGGGTGGTGGCCGGAGACTCTCTTGGAGGGGAGGGGGCCACTCGGGATGGTGTAGCCGCGCTGTCCACTGGAGCACAACTTCTCAAACTCCCAGCCGCTGGAGAAGGTGTCGAAGCGGAGGGGGCAACAGCCAAGTCAGGCCGGGCGTGACGCGCTGACAGCTCAGCGGGGAAAGCAGGCCCGGGGGGAAAGGCTGCCGGGGTCTCCTCCAGGTGAGACGCTGAAGAGACAGCAGTGGGATGAATGGGGTCAGCCCAGTGAACCGGAGCGGATTCCGGAGGGGAGTCACGCTGAGAACGTCTCTGGCCACGGTGTCGACGTCTACGACGGGCCCCGGATGGTGCGAACTCCAGGACTGGATCGAGGGAAGGATCCGGATTCCAGAGCGGGCAGCGGGAGCTCCGGTTACTCCGCCTTTGGCCTCGTTCCTCCTCGATCTCCTGGAGCGCCTCGCGGTGGACGGCGATCTCTTGTCTCCTCGCTTGGACGTCCAAGTGGTCGGTGTAGCGGGAAGACAACCGGTCGAGCGTTCTCTCAGCGCAGTCCAGGTAGTAGTGCGCTTCGGATGAGTCGTCAAGGCTGGCGGAAGCGCTGATGAAGTCATCCACCTCCTCCAGCGCCTCAGGCAGCTGGAGCCAGAGATCACTCCACCTTGCAGCCTCCTCCTCTTCGTACATCAGAATTGTCTGGCGTTGGGCAGCGATGTCGAGTCTCCTCGCGTCGACCTCGGGGTGACCGTTGTAGCGGGAAGGCAGACGGTCAAGCACCTCCTCAGCCCGGTCTAAATACCACTGTTCATTGGGCTGATAACCGAGGAGAGGAGGGGCGAGGGAGGTGTCTGGATACCCATCGAGGTCGGAGGCGATAATGAGGATTTCATCTACCTCCTCCAACGCCTTGGTCAGCAGGACGTGGGAACCCCGAGAATGACTCCGCTGAGATGGCATATTTCCAACGCCGCGTACCTGGACAGGAAGGACAAAGTTCCCAGAACGCAACTTACTGAGAACGGCGTCTCCTTCTGGCGGCTGTCTACTGTCACGGCTGGCCCTCACGAGCCAGCATAAGACGCCTCAGTTCAGTAGATTGCAGTTCAGTTCCTTTATTTATAAAGCACAGGACTTAGGTGTACAACATAACTTTGCCACGCAGGCTTCGTTACACAACACAACATAAATTCACAAAAGAGAGTTATGGCAGTAACGAGGAGCTCTCGTCTGCCGTAGTTAGGAAGGAACGTCAGCGAGGAAGAAGACAGTTCCAAATAAATCACTTACATGCAGCGGGATACGTCGAGGAACCCAGGGAGCATGTGGTAAGGAGACATGGGAAAGTCATAGGACTTCTGACGAGACAGCCGCGCCGTCCAGTTCACTCGCACTGACATTTAAAGCCAGCTGCTCATGATTGGAAACTCGGCACAGCTGCCCAGGTTCTGACAGCTGAGAGCTCCCGAGCGTCTGGCCAATCAGAGCCCGGGAAACCCGTGTGACGACACCAGCTGTCAAAAGCTGACAGGGATGAGGAATAACCCGAGCGCGGACAAAGCGCTCGGGATATGACATTTATTGCTCCTTCTAACGTCAGCTTGGTTTCCTTCAGAAGCCTTTCTCTGACTATTTTGTCCACCGTGCCAAATATGATCTGGTCACGGATCATGGAGTCATGTAGTGTGGCAAAATTGCACATCTGTGCTTTGAGCTTCAGGTCTGTCAAGCTATCAAAAGGCTCATGCTGCTGTTGAATTCTTGAGCGAAAAATAAATCTCTCATCTGTCGCATTGTTTTTAGGAGAACAATGTGCATCAAACTTCTCCATTACTTTGCCAAGCCTCTCTTTATCATCTGGATAATCATATATGAATGTGTAGTACACTTCAATAGCTTGAGGTCCTGCTACAGTAGGGCTACAGTAAGGCTACCTTTCTTGCATCCGACTTGTTGTCAAATCCCACTGCTACAATATACAGCTGGAAATACTGCTTGAAGGCCCGCCAATTGCTGTTGATGTTTCCCGTTAGCTTTAAACTCTCCGGTGGCTTTATGGAATCCATATCGCTTTCACAATGAACCTCAGCTCAGCTTTTTACCCCTGGTATCATGTTTTGTTTGTCTCCTTATTTCTAAAGAGTGAGTCGGTTAAACTTCTGCACCATGCATTTTTATTGTTTCAACTAAAATCTAGAACATACAACCCATTTCTTTAGCTCTGGTGTTACTCCATTTTTCTCTATACATTCTTACTCACTGGATTGTATTTCCAGTCCCTAGACACATAGGTACTGCCACCTGTTGTCATAACATGAAATTGCATCAGCTTGATCACAAATAAAATCTGATCATTGCACTCATAAGACAGCCCAGATATAATCTATCATGTGGCCCACATAGGCATGCTGGTTGGAATGAAACCACAAAAATATGAGCCTGAAAACTATTGTAAAACAGCAGTGTTACCAGCACAAACTGGCCTGACACCATCAATATTAACAGGACTTTCCCCTTTTAAAATTGTAACTTTTTTCCAAAAACATTTGAGATTTTGATCATAAATTTGTTATATTTTGAAAATTTGCTGCTTTTTCAGGTAAAATTGCAGCCTCTTTCCACTAAATATGTAACATTTTTTTTCTGGTAAAAATGCAAGGTTTTGAGAAAGTTTGTGAATGATTTTAACTGTAAATTTGCAAGAGTGATTTTTCTCATACGTATGCAACTGTTTTTCCCATTTACAACATTTACAACATTTTTTGATTACAAATCTGTATCCTATTTTTAATAAAAGTGTTGAATTTATTGTCAAGGCCTTAAGGAGCTACTGGCTATGGGTAAAAAAGTTGCATGTGGCTCAGGAGCCACAGGTTGCAGACCCCTGAACAGGGGTGATGGGGTGTTCACAAATTTAGCATAAGGTGCAAACATATAAATGCAAATTAGATGCAAATTTGTGAGAATAAAGGTGCAAAAGCATGTGAAAAGTTACCAAATTAAAATTTTAAAAGTTGCAATTTACAATTTTATTATATAGAATAGATGGAAATTGTAAATTCACAAGAAAAAAAATGAAAATACACAGGAAAAAAAAAATACAAATTCACAAGGAAAAAAACTGAAAATTTATATAAAAAAAGGTTGCAAATGTCAGAAAAAGTTGAAGGTCTATGAGAAAAAAAGTTGAAAATTAATGAGAAAAAAGTTCAAAATTTAGAGGAAAGTTATTGCAAATTTCAAAGAAAGAAGATGCAGATTTATAAGAACAAAAGTTTGTCATGAATTGCCCCTCGGGGCAGAGAGGAGAGACCCACGCGCAGGACTGCAGTTTGTGAATTTATTACAAATAACAAAGACAACATCAAACCCGTGCTCAAAACTAAATCCAACAGACAAACAAAGAAAACTTACAATTAACCGCACCAGAAGAAGGGCTGGTTCTGGCAGAGAAGAGGGTAAAGAACTTAAGACTCCAACAAGAAATTAAAATAACAGCCCTTAAATAAAACTTAACACAAATGAAACAAATAAGATAAGATAAGATAAGCCTTTATTAGTCCCACAATGGGGAAATTCCAAGATTGCAAAAGCACAGAGATAGCAACACTCAGAGCAACAATCAGAAGGCAAGAAAAAACAAGAGCAGCTAGTATACATATGTATATATATATATATATATATATATATATATATATATATATATATATATATATATATATATATATATATATATATATACACACATATGTATATATATATATATATATATGTATATATATGTATATATATATATGTATATATGTATATATATGTATATATATGTATATATATATATATATATATATATATATATATATATATATATATATTTCTTGCAAATGTACAAGAAAAGTTGAAAATTCAAAAAAAAAATTGCAAATTTACAAGAGAAAAGTAGCAATTGTTAAAAAAAGTCAGAAATTTATGAGAAAAAACGTAAAAATTTACAGGAATGAAACTGCAAATCTATCAGAAAAAAGTCATAAATGTTTGTAAAAACGTTGCAAATTTATGTAAATTATTTTATTTATTTATTTTTTTTTGCATTTGTGTGAAATGTGCTTAATTTTTTTTTTAATTTTTTGCTCTTTAACATGATATAGAAAGGGGATGGGGGTATGGCAGATTTACAAGGGGGAAGATTTTGGCTCATTTTGCCAACATTGAAGGGGGGAGCATCCCCCATTACCCTCTTCAAATCTCCTCTTGGTTAAATGACAGTGTAGTTTTCACGCAGGACTCTCTAGGAATGAGGGTCCAGAATCAAAGCTGGAATCTGGTGACAGTTTTGTTGAGCCGCTTCGGTGACTAGTAATATCAAAGATGATTCTGAATCACTGTTATTACTGTATAATATTATAATATTGTTAACATCGTGTAAGACTGTGGTTCTGCAGAACTGCTCACCAATAAAAACAAAGGCAGTTCATTTCTGTCATGGACGGTTAATTAATTTCCACAGGCTACTGGATGATTTCCTTTGAATTAACAGGGTGTTCACATTAAGATAACAGAGTGTAGAAGAGCCCTAAAGTGAGATTAGTTAATAAACAGAAGTAGTTTTAAGGTCAGATTCATTAGAGTGACTTATTAATGTACACATGGAAAATTCAAATGTCTGCAGATTCAGTGAAATACGCTCGAGAGGTAGAAGATAATTTTATATGAAGATAAAAATATGATTTTATTATAGCTGAGAATATGGAAAATGGATGGTTGGGCCGGTTAATATATTAAAGATGCACTCAAAAAATGTGTATTTCCCACAATAGTATATTGTGGCTTTGTATCCACAAAAAACTTTCAATGCCTTAGAATTGCTTGGAAAGGGCTTTTACATCTTCCACCTACTTAAGTATGTCCAGCTCTATGAATATTCTAATTAGCTCCACCCATACTCCCGCCCACTAGTAGCAGATGCTGGAAGGCAAGGCCTCCCCTCTCCTCTGCTTTGCTAAACAATGGCTAGTCAAAACATCGGAGTGATTCAGCCATGCATGTACATACCACTGACCCCCACCAAAGCAAGCGGCTCTTGGCGGTCCCACCTGGAGGCTGATGGGCGCCCGCTGGGCAGCTCGTTAGGGACTGGTGGTCCAGTGCTCCTGCCTGCCGTAGTGGAACCACGACCTCAGTGTGGCGCATGTAGCCTGGGGCGAGGTGCAAAAGTTTCACGTTATAACGTGAAACTTTTATTGTTAGAACAATATCCGTTTCATGTTATAACATCATACGTAGAATATTGTTCTAACAATAAACTTATCGTTATAACTTGAAAGGTACATTATATTTTTCTAACAATAAACGTATCATGTTACAACATTATATATATCCTTTTATCTTTTTATATTTCTGTTGTGACAGCAACACACTTCTATACATTTATTAGGAAAAAACTGTTAAAGCTAATTTTAATTGTTCCTGTAATACTGAGGGTGAGCTCGTAGATTGAATGACTGCTGTGAAGGTTAAAAAAAACATATGTCATGTTTGAAGTTGCTCAAGAAACAGCTGGTGTGTGAGAGCAGAAACATCTGACCTCTGAACATCAGGACAACTCTGTGACAGCTGGGACCTGCTGGGAGAGCTGCGTGTCACCGCCTGAGGACGTAAACTTATATTTACTCTAGATGTTGTTTGGGACACGCAGGAAGGTGTGATGGTTGTTACAGCTGTGGGCACCATGGGAGATGCTCCTAAGCACGGGGACCGGACATGTCTTTGGGGTGGTTCATGATTGTGGACGTCTCACCTCTGAAGAGCAAGTACATTCCCGGCACTACGATGACGCCGATGGCCACAAGCTTGCAGATGGTGAGGAAGATCTGGATCCTGGCGGTCCACGTCACACTCATGGCGTTCAGGTACATGATGGAAGCTGCGGAAATAGACACAGTGGAGCATTGTCCTTGGTTTGTTGCAGAACGTATGGATTATCTGACCAAGAACCATGGACTGTATGGATAAAACACATGTATGAAATTTAAAATCAAGTGTTCCAGAGCTGGGTTTTATTGAATATCCAGCAGATGGAGACTGATGAGGCTGCTGTTGAAGCCTGTTTGTAAAGTGAATCCAAGACGTGTTGGTGGCATTTTATAATAGAACCTGAAAATTACAGGATAAGCTATGGAAAAAGAACAGAGGAAAAAGAACATGGACAAAAGCATGGTCAGAAAAGGAAGGAAATAAACAGAACATGATAAATGGGAAAACATGGTAAAAAGGTAAAAGACATGATAAAAATACAATAAAAATGGAAAAAAAGAAGAAAAAGGAAGAAGGAAAAAAATAAATACAGGGAAAACTTGGTAAATAATAGGGAAAAATAGTAAAAGCATGAAAAAGCATGGTAATTTTTTAAAGTTGGAAAAAAGCAAGGCAAATACAAGAAAAAACATGATCAAATGAGGAAAATGGTAAAAACAGGAGAAAAACACTGAAAATGGACAAATAAGGCTTAAACAGAAAAAAAGGAAAAACATTGTAAAAAGGCAAAACAATGTGGTAAAAACAATAAAAATGGGAAAACTAAGAAAGAAACAGGAAGAAAGGTAAAAAAAAAAGGTTAAATACAGGGGAAACTGGGGAAATAACTTGGGGAAAGGGAAAAAAAAACATTAAAAAGCAGGGCAAATCCTTTGTAAAATCTGGGAAAATACAAGAAAAAAATATGGTCAAGAGGGGATAAATGGTAAAAACAAGACAATGAATCACTGGCAAATGGAAAAATGAGGTATAAACAGCAAAAAAAAAAAAAAAACAAACAAAAAAAAACAGGAAAAACAAGATAAAATGGGAAAACGTGGTAAAAATGGAAAAAGACATTGTAAAAACACAATAAAACAGGAAAAACGAAAAAACAGGAAGAAAAGTAGAAAAAAACCCCAGTTTAAATACAGAAAAAAAATAGCAAAATAAAAGGGGGAAAGTAACAGCATTAAGAAACAGAACAGCAGTGGAGGTACATACTGATGCCAATGGCGGTGACCAATTTGACAGCCATGGGGGGGATAGAACACGGCATGAAGAGCGGCTCCAGGATGTACTGACCAAAGGCCAGAGAGATGACGGCTGTAGCTGCAGGCCTGTAAGGTACCACAGAAATATTCTTATGTTTCAGAAGATATACAGTAAGAAGACAAACATAACACGGGCACTTCCATTAGTAACATTCTTTATATTTCCGCTGACTGACCCTGACTTTTTGACCCCAGCACCACTGGTGGAGGTGAGGGTCCTATAGTCAACCCCACTAAATCTGATGATCCTGCTGCTATCAGCAAAAATATAATCCACCATTGAACACCCATATCTAACATGGTAGCAAAGCTTCTAGACAAAGTGCCAATGTCCCTCATTTATTTTGGCCAAGTCCGATAAAATAGTCAGCTACTGTACATTAATGTTTTAGCATAGCAGCCTTCATCAGAGCATGAAACAAGATAGAAAGGATTACAACAAAGGTGAAATACTCTGTTTGTAAAGAAAGGTGTACCTCAGGGCTGTGTCTTTGGGCCGACTTTATTTTTATCTGTATAACAGTCCTCATTCTGTTTGATTCTCATCTGTGCACCTTTATGCTGATGACACAGTTATTTTGGTGCTGGCCCCTCAAATGATAGAATTGTTAGGTCAGCTTTTTTTATCGTCCAGTGGGAATTTACACATCTGAAAGTCCTCGCCAAGGTCTGGTCTGATATTTTTGGTCCAGTTTCTGTAATTTTATGATTTTTTTCAAGCAACTCTTTATACCGCTAATGTCGATATTTCCCCTCTTTGAGTGGTACCACAGATTCCCCTCTTATCACCTTCCTTAACTTCCTGTGTTTGGTCTGAGAGTCAGAACTTTTCTGAAAATTATTTGAAGAGTTTGTTTGCAAAAATCGATAAATGCCACTTCCAAGAAAATTTCCCTCTTTACATCAAACAACTGTTAACATTACCTACTTATAGAAGTTCAAATTGTTTGTTCGATATGTCCTGTTATAGACACTACAAATTCATGTTTTGTTTTTCAAAAGCCAATAAGTGCCGGGAGCGTTTTTTTTTTTTTTTTTTTTTACAAAAGCAGATAACTCCACACAGCAAAACAACGCTTGGTATTTGGGTCACGTGACTCATCTTTGCTTCCTTCCTGGTCTGCTTGCTCTGACTGATTTCTCTGGCTGTGTTCGAAATGTTCACTCACTCACTCCCTCCCTAGTCGCTACATAGTGAATTTAGATATAGTGGACTATACAGTAAACTCAATATAACAATAAAATTAACCACTTTCAGACACTACTAGGCTTGTTTTCATGGCACGGTTAATGACATCATCACGTGAAACAGTAAAACATAACAGACTAAGGGTGGTAAAAAAAAATGAATACCTGCATGTAATTTGTAGTAAATATGTATTAAATCAAATCGTTTTTGCTGAATTATTAAATATAAATACCTTAAGGTAGTTTATGTTGTGATGTGAAGCTCTTTTCTCACTGCTCCGTTGGCTGCGCATTCAGTACACTATATGGGGAAGGAATGAGCATTTCGAACACAGCACCTGCTGGCCGTGAGTGATTTTCCTGCCAGTTTTTGTTTTTAACAATTTTGTTGCATTTTATGTCAAATATGGGTAATTTTGATGAAGCAGATGAACCAGTGACGCGTTCACCAGTAGGGCTCAAACGAGATCAGAACAGCGAACAATATTCAGAATTGCTACAATTATCTTCTATTATCAGAATTCTTGCTACTTTGCTGCTGTATGTCTCTGCACATTAACATTAACCACGACCATTTGCACAAATGCCATATCTGCTGCCATCTGTCTGTCACTGCAATACTGATCACGTGCAGTCCTATCTGTTACTATCTGCAACTACACCACCACACTGAACTACAACTACAGCAATTACATCTCTAGTTGTCTGTATATAGGATTGCTGGGTTCTATCATCGTTAATCGTTTATCTCAATTTTGCACTATGGGAGGTCTGGGTCTTTCTTGTCACTGTTTGCACCACAGGTTGCATTACTGTACATATTGTATATTAGACTGATGTTATTGTTTTCTTTTTTCCAGCCTTATTCCTTTTCTTTTTATACTGTGCACACCAATGAAGAGAGAGAGAAACACCATTTCATTTCTCCTGTATGTCCTGTGAGTATAGTAGTATTGACAGTAAAAACTATAATTAAACCATTTTACTTAGTGGATATGCCTAAATCAGTGTGTCAGTCATACTACATTGATGCTTATAGACATTCCAGTATGTTCCAGACAAACTAGCATGATTTTCAGTACATGTCTGTTTTTGCAAAAGAATGATTTGTGGACTTATCTGTATTTGCGAAAAAAGTACTAATAAATTGCCAAAACGTAACATAAGTTGATGTTCAATTTGTTGCTTTATTATGTCTGAGATACTCGTATTTCAAGTGACCATGTCTTAGAAACTGAATTGGAAATACTAACACCTATAAACCTACAGATGAAAATGTTGTTTTTCTCAATATTAAACCAGCTGGACTTATCTGTTTTTGCAAAAGAACTTGTCATTTTCACGCTCTAAACAAACTGGCTCAAAGTTCAGTTTTATCTAGACAAAGACCACCTCTTTTTGCCAGACCAAATTTCAGCTTTTTGGTCCGGACCGTGGTTCGGGGGGAGGTTTCACACATAAAAACTGAAAAGTCTGAAAGTCCAGACCAAACAGTCTAGGGGTGAAAGAAACTGTTGTGATCGGGGACACAGTTTGGACTGTGCCCACACTTTATGTTTATTTATGGGTTTGGTTTCATTGTATTATTATTATTATTATTATGAGTATGAGGTTGTTTATGATTTAGTCCCTTGTTTATTGTTATCATGTCTCCCCCTGTCATCTGGTGTCTCTGTCTTATGTTTGTCCTTTGTATTCTATTATATTTTTGTATGGTGCTCTGCATGTTCTGTTTGTCTGCCTCCCTGTCTGTGAGTGTGTTATTGTGCTGCCCCTCCCATCCTGTGAGTCCACCTGTCGCCTGATTACCTTCCCAGCTGTTCTGTGTTTCCCCAATTATGAGTTCCCTATTTAATTCTGTTCCCATTCAGTCTTCTTTGTGCAGGCATCACTCCATTTCCATGTCAAGTTCTTTGTCCATGCCACGTAAGTGTTTTGCCATGCTATGCCATGCTATGTTTAAGTAGTTTTAGTTTAGTTAAGTTCTGTTAATAAATCATTGTTTGCACCTGACCCTGTCTGCATCTCTGAGTCCTCCCTTTGCATTTTCATCTGCCCAGAGGGCAGATTGTGACAGAATGCTAGTACCAAAATTGGACTCAGCAGGCAGAACGAGGCTGGTGGCGGGGGGGGGGGGGGGGGGGTGTGTGCAGTCGAGCTGTGGGCAGTTGAGATGATCGAGGGGTTTTCCTTGGATGCCTACTCTTCCCCCACACCGGAGGAGGCTCTGCATAGCTTTAATTTGGCGGCTGCAATTAAGGGGCCATTTCTGAGTCTGTGGCACTACCCCGACCCGACAGAGCTGCTACAGTACGTCACAACCCTCCGGCAGATGTATCTGGTGATGGTAGGAGACTCATCGGCAGCTCTGCAGACGAGGAAGGGGTCCCAGGTTCTGGTATCTTCTCCACCTCACCATGTTCCAGCTGTTCCAGCTTCATTCCCATCTCCTGAGAAGCAGCCTGCCACCGCCCGAGCTCCTTGGGAGATGTCCGCTGCCCAGAGGAAGCAATACCGAGGGTCCCACCTGGCGTGTGGTGATCCTGGGTGGAGGGCGAGCTCCGGGAGACTTCCTCACTCTCAGTGCCCCCCCCTCTGGTTTGCCTCTCCCCAGTTCCGCCTGTCACCGAGGCTCCAGGGGTGGCTCCTCCATGTTCCTTAAGGGGGCCACAACCGCTGAAACCACGGAGAGGGAGGATACTGGGCCTGCTGCAGCAGACACCATCGTGCCCCGGGAATTCAGGCAAGTGGTTTTTCATTCTCTATTACCTGAACATGAATTATCTTGCCTGATTCTCGGTGGTGAGGCTCAGATTCTGCAGTCCACTGAGTCCTCGCAACCTGCTGCAGATAATTTGTCTTCACCTGTTCCCTCCGTATCTCCTCCAATTTCTCCTGAGTGTCCACCGGTCCTGGGATTAAGCCGTCGGATGATGGAGGAGTCTGTGGTCCTGGAGGACCCGATCCCAGTGCCAGCAGTAAGCCGACCTCCAGCTGCCGTGCCGGACGAGCCCCCTGGAGGTTCAGGGACTGCACGTTTTATCATGCCTGCTGCAGAGGCTGCCGCAGGGGAGCTAGAGTTCGATGTCCTGAGGGCCAGGGTCAAGATGCCTCTGCCTTGAACGACGGAGTCCTGGATGGTGGTGGAGCTTGAGCTCAGGCAAGTGCTCTATTTTGTTTTCACTCTATCTGTTTTGGAGAGATCTTGCCTGGCTCTTGGTGGGGAGGGCATGGTGCAGCCATCAGCTGCACCTGAGGTCACCTCGCCAGGCTCCACTGCCGCCAGTGACCCTGACCCTGTTTCCATGTCCCCCTATCGGAGCTTTGTCCTAGGGTCAGCGGAGAATGTCCACCTTCACCAGAGTCCCCCGTGGGTTCAGCCCCGTTGCTCGAAGCCTCTGTGGGTGCTGCGCCTCAGCCCGAGGCCTTCTTGGGTGCTGCTCCTCCTCCATCCGGGACACTGTGGGTGCTATGCCCCAGCCTGGGGCCATTATGTATGATGCGCCCAAACCTGAGGCCATCGTGGGGGCAGCTTTGGCCCAGCTTGGGTCTGGTGGGGATGCTACATTCCAGCCTGGAGGCCATCGTGGGTGTGATGCCTCAGCCCAAGGCCACCGTGAGTGCAATGCCTCAGCCCGAGGCCACTGTGAGTGTGACGCCTCAGCCCGAGGCCACCATGGGTGCAACGCCTCAGCCCGTGGCCGCCGAGGGGGCTGCCTTCCCACCGTCTCTGGTCCTGGAGGGTGCTGCCGACCCACCGTTTATGGTCCCCGGGGGTGCTGCCAACCCGCCGTCTATGGTCCCCGTGGGTACAGCCTTGCCCCAGTCTGGGGCTGTCGCAGGTGAAGCCATGCCCCAGTCCTGGGCTGCCGTGGCTGCAGCCATGCCCCAATCTGGGTTCACTGCCCGGGGGGTCTTGGAATCTTCATCGGTCATGCCAGAGGTCTTGGGACCTTCACCAGTCAGGCTGGAGTTCCAGGAGGTTGGGAGGTCTCCACTCGCTGATCCACCCTTCTCCCCAGTTAGGTGGCCTAGGGACAGGAGTAAGCCACCAAATCAGCTCTAGATTTCGGCCCAGGGATCGTTGTACTGGGGAAGGCCTCCTGACCTGCCGGGTGTGTCAGTCCAGTGGTCCACGGACTTGAGTAGACCACCTGACCCATTTTGGTTTGTTTGATTGGGTGTCTTGGAATTTGGGTTTCCCCTAATTGTTGTTTTGGACTCTGTGTGTGTGGGGGGGGACTTTGTTTTGGCCGGCCTGACCTTGGACCCCCACGTCCCACCCTGGGGGTTGCTTCTTTTCTTTTTTTTTGGGGGGGGGGGGGGGGTTGATGGTACTTTGGGGTGTCTGGGAGCCACCCCTTTCAGGGTGGATTCTGTCATGATCGGGGGTATGGTTTGGACCGTGCCCACACTTTATGTTCATTTATGGGTTTGGTTTCATTGTATTTTTATTATTATTATTTTTATTATTATTATTATTATTATTATTATTATTATTATTATTATTATTATGAGTATGAGTATGAGTATGAGGTTGTTTATGATTTAATCCCTTGTTTATTGTTATCATGTCTTCCCCTGTCGTCTGGTGTCTGTGTCTTATGTTTGTCCTTTGTATTCTATTATATTTTTGTATGGTGCCCTGCATGTTCTGTTTGTCTGTCTCCCTGTCTGTGAGTGTGTTATTGTGCTGCCCCTCCCATCCTGAGTCCACCTGTTGCCCTGATTACCTTCCCAGCTGTTCTGTGTTTCCCCAATTATGAGTTCCCTATTTATGTCTGTTCCCGTTCAGTGTTCTTTGTGCGGGCATCACTTCGTTTCCATGTCAAGTTCTTTGTCCATGCCAAGTAAGTGTTTTGCCATGCTATGCTATGCTATATTTAAGTTATGTTTGCCTAGTTTTAGTTCAGTTAAGTTCTGTAAAAAAAAATCACTGTTCGCACCTGACCCTGCCTGCATCTCAGAGTCCTTCTGCACTTTTGTCTGCCCAGAGGGCAGATCGTGACAGAACCCTGAGAAAACCATGGTAAAAAAAAAAATAAAATGTAAGAGTAAAAACATGGTGCAAAGAAGAAAAAACACGAAATAAACAGAAAAAGAAAAAAAAAACTGACAAAACATGAAGAAAGAAAAAATGTGGTGTCATAAATCACCCAAGCAGGGGCGGATTGTGGATACCAAAAGCGAGCTGAGAGTTTGCATATTTAATAATGAAAACATCAATTATGACAGAAACACAAAAACTTACAAACAGGATGATCAGGGAGGATAAATCCAGAATAGTCCAGGATAGCGAACGGCTAAGGCACACGGAAACACCAGAAAAGACGTGGGGCACACGTCAGGGATAGACTGTAAAATAAGGAGAATAAGATGGGGGATTCCCATCTGACTTGGGGAACGATGTAGCGAGGAATGAATGGAGCAGCAGTCCTTAAATAGGGCAAGCAGGGCATGATACAGATGATGACAAGTGATTACAGGTGTGGATCACATGAGCAAGGAGTAATTAGAGAACTGATGACAGGTGTGACAGCCCATGAACAGGGTTTGACACAAGGAAGTAAACGATGGGTGCTGTCAACCTAAAAGCACAGGAGAACACAGCGAAAGGTGACTGACTATGAATATAGAATGAATAACAGACCAGATAACAATAGACAGGGAAAATAGACCATAAGGGCAAGGGCAAAAACAAGAAATACAAACACTGGAATGTTAATACCAAAATAGATAAGAGAGGGCTGAGGGGAACAGGTGAGGGAAGGCTCGTGTCTAAACCAGTGAATAATAATTATCCTGTGAAACTGGATGATTGTGGATGCGTAATATCAAAAGACAAAATAATAATCACTATACTAGGACAGAAACTCTCGTGAACAGAAATGAAAGTTAAACCCAAAATAACATGACACAACCAGAACCAACCAGATAAACTATTAAACAGAAGTGGGGAAATACAGAAAAATAACCAGACTAAATAAGGAGCGTGAGCACGGTTCCCCAACCATGCTCCACATCACAACAGAGCACCCCCCCCCCAAAAAAAAGGGGTTGGTTCTAGACACCCCAGGGTAACATGAAAAAAGGAGAAAAGAAACCCCCACAAAGACAACCCCCACCCCCCAACAAGAACAGAAAAAAAAAAAAAAAAACGGGCAGTGGGGGAGCCCAGCCTTGGCGGAATCAAAGCAACAAAAACAAAACAACAAAAAAAACAAAACTCATGACCCACAACACTGAACAGCTTAGATTTACAGAACTGTAGGACAATTGGGAGGAAAAATAAGGCAGTTCAGATGGTTTATATGAGTCCCAGAAACACCCGATCACAAGGTGGAACAAATTGGGTGGCCTCCTAGAGTTCCAGAGCCACCCAAGCAGATGATGTGGCCCCTCGGGTGGACTTTCCAAATCCCTGAGCCAACAGGCCGCAAGGCATGACACGCCCCCACCTGGAGGCGGCAGCTGGAACCCGTGCTTCCTACGGACCACTGAGGTTGAGGGATTGAAACCAGATGGCAAGGATAACTGATCAGCAGGGAAACCAGATGGTGTAACAGCTGACCAGTGGGGAAACTAAACAAAGAAGATGACTGACCAGCAAAGAACCAGGTGACGAGGATTGCTGACCACAATGGCTGACTAGCGAGGGAACCAGATGAAGGGGATGGCTGATCAGCAGGGAAACCGGTTGGGGAAAACAGTGGATCAGTGAGGAAACCTGGTGGCGAAGACAATTGATCATCAGCGACCTCAGGCGATGACAGTTGACCTTTGGCGACCTCAGGCGAAGATGGTTGACCTTCAGCGACCACAGGTGGAGATGGAGGACCCACAGCAACCTCAGGCAGAGATGGAGGACCCACGGCAACCTCAGGCGGAGATGGAGGACCCACAGTGACTTCAGGTGGAGAAGGAGAACCCACGGTGACCTCAGGCGGAGAAGGAGGACCCACGGTGACCTCAGGTGGAGAAGGAAGACCCACGGTGATGTCAGACAGAGATGGAGGACCCATGGTGACCTCAGGTGGAGACTGAGAACCCACGGTGACCTCAGGTGGAGATTGAGGGCCATCGGCAGCCCCCGGCGAAGGCAGAGGACCCGCGGTGACCTCAAGAGAAGACTCGGACAGAGAGGAAACAGCAGCTGCAACTGGTCCTCCCAACCAAGAGCCAAGCAAGATCTCTCTAAAACAGCTATAGTGAAAACAGAAAAGAGAACTTGCCTGAGGTCAAGCTCCACTGCCATCTAAGACTCCAACGATCCAGGCTGGGGTTGAACGTTCCAACTCATTCAACGATCCAACCCCAGCATGGCCACCTCCGATGAAGAAGAAGGAAAAAACACCAGAAAACAATTTCTGGCAGCAGTGGAGCCTGGTGAGGAGAACTCAGGAGCAGAGGGCATCTGCAACCGATTCTCCCCACCATCAGCTAGACAAGATTTCTCTAGATCTGCAGATGTAAAAACAGAACAGACTACTTGCCTAGTCTCGAGCTCCACCATAGTCCAGGACTCTGGCAACTCTGCTATGATGGCCCCGGCAGCAGGCATGATGGTGGGTGCTGCTGAAAAAACCCCAGGCATGGCAGCTGATGCTGGAGATTGCCTCACCAATGGTACAGAGACCCGTGCACCTGGAGCCAGGAGACACTCTCCTGTTGGCTCAGTCTTCAGGGCACAGGGGGCGCTCTTCTCCCATCCAAGACATAGCTGCAGGGCTGGAACAGGATCTTCCAGGGTTGCAGGCCCCTCTGTTGACCGGCAGCTCTCTATCAGGACCGGCGGACATTCAGGGGAAACGGGAGAGGACATGGGAGAAGCAGGTGAGGGGAAAATAACAGCAGCAGGCAGTGAGGACTCAGCTAAATTGGGATGCAGATGCTGAGCCTTACCACAGGACAAAAGGCAAGACAGTTCATTTTTAAATGAAGGCGAATGAAACGAAACTTGCCTTAATTCCCGGGGCGCGATGGTTGCTGCTGCTAAGTGTCCAGACGAGGTCCTTCCGGGAACTGCGGAGGTCATCTGGCAAGGAGGGCTAGGCTTCCATACCTGGGAATGCTTCCTCATCGGCACAGGCACGGATTGAACACAGTGCGGAGCAGGGGCTGACTCTGGTGGCATCTGCACCCCGGGACGCGCTCTCGTTGGCTCAGGTACAAACAGTAGTAAGCCCTCCTCCAGCCTGCGAAGCATTCAATGGGAATTGGAGACTGACACGAGGAGGGATGTGAGTTCCTGATAGCTCCACAGGCTGGGTTATGCCTCTATGACTTGTGTCCCACTGCCAAAAGCTTGTAGAATTTCTTTGGGAGTGTGGGCAACGCGAGCGTCCAATATAATGTCCTCCAATAGCTCCGCTGCTCAACACTCCACCTCGTCTAGCCCAAAAGTGCTAAAGTCCGTGCGGGCTGGCATCCTTGCAAAAACAGACTTTTACAAAAAAATGAGGAGGGAAAAAGAAAAAGGGAAATGCGCAAACTCACAGCTGCTGGTGTCCAAACTGGCTGTGTTGTTCTGTCATAAATCGCCCAAGCAGGGGCGGATTGAGGACACCAAACGCGAGCTGACAGTTTGCATATTTAATTAAGAAAACACAAATTATGACAGAAACACAAAAACTTCCGAACAGGATGATCAGGCTGGATAAATACAGAATAGTCCAGGATAGTGAAAGGCTAAGGAGCACGGAAACACCAGAGAAGACGTGGGGCACATGTCAGGACTAGACTGTAAAATAAAGCGAATAAAACAGGATTCCCATCTGACTTGGTGAACGACGCAGCGAGGAGTGAACGGAGCAGCAGTACTTAAATAGGGCAAGCAGGGCATGATGCAAATGATGACAAGTGATTACAGGTGTGGATCACATGAGCGAAGAGTAATTAGAGAACTGATGACAGGTGTGACAGTCCACGAACAGAGTTTGACACAAGGAAGTAAACAATGGGCGCTGTCAACCTAAAAGCACAGGAGAACACAGCGAAAGGTGACTGACTACGAATATAGAATGAATAACAGACCAGATGACAATAGACAGGGAAAATGGACCATAAGGGCAAGGGCAAAAACAAGAAAAACAAATACTGGAATGTTAATATCAAAATATAGAAGCGTGGGCTGAGGTGAACAGGTGAGGGAAGGCTCATGTCTAAACCAGTGAATAATAATTATCCTGTGAAACTGGATGATTGTGGATGCGTAATAGCAAAAGACAAAATAATAATCACTATACTAGGACAGAAACTCTCGTGAACAGAGACAAAAGGTAAACTCAATATAACATGACACAACCAGAACCAACCACACAAACTATTAAACAGAAGTGGGGAAATACAGAAAAATAACCAGACTAATTAAGGAGCGTGAGCACGGTTCCCCAACCGTGCTCCACATCACGACATGGTAAAAGCAGTTAAAACATTTTAAAAATGTTTAAAAGATTGTATAAAGAGAAAACAAAGGCTACGTTCAACTGCAGGTTTTAATGCTCAATTCCTATTTTTTGCTGAGTACCGATTTTTTTGTGTTGGCGTTCACATTATAATTTAAATGCGACCCCCAACAGACTCCAGTGTGAACGGTCTACAGCAGGGGTGTCAAACTCATTCCATGGAGGGCCAAGACCCTACAGGTTTTACCTCCACCCAGTCTCTTCAGCAGGTGTTTTCACTGATCAGCAATCAGTGGGATGAAATTCAGTGAAATCACCTGGTGAAGGCACTGGGTGGAGGTAAAACCTGCAGGGTCTTGGCCCTCCACGGAATGAGTTTGACACCCGTGGTCTACAGCTATGAAGTGAGCCGCTTGCATAGAAGAAAACGTAACGTCAGACACAGTGTTGTGTTTATGGAAGTAAATATGAGCCCCAAACGATTGAGGGGGACAGAACTTCCTCTCCTTAATGCAGTGCAGGAAAATAAAATATTAAAAACATACAGAAATGTTTATGCACAAAATAAATGTGAGACCAGCTTCATTCCTCTACATGCCAGATGACCGCTGTGATCAGCTCTGCTTTAACAGAACTGATCAATTAAACAGCTCTATTGAAAATGAGACCCCGTGTCTCAATGGGATGACCTGTATAAATAAGGTTAATAATAAATAATCCTAGAGATTATAATAAAGCTCTGGCCCTAATAAACAGCACTGCTTGTTCCAGCGGCGTAACACCAGTCCTACACAGGAAGAAGCCGCCAGAGACTCCCCTCTCCTGGACAGTGTGTTTTCGTATGCCCCTATCTGGCCATTCCGCTCCACAGTCATGTCTGTATTAACTTTACATATTACAGCAGCCAGTTTACAGAGAAAAAGGAATTTGCAGCGTCCAGTAAATGTGTTGTTACTGTGCACCTGCTTGTCTGACGGGTTTAGCCCCGACTCCCCCCACGCCCCACAATTTTGAAGTTGTTGTGCTGTCTGAGCTGACAAAATTATGATGCAGTGATAAAGAGAAAAAGACTGATTAAAAAGACAGCACAAATCAGCTGTGTCTGCCATGCTTGCTGTATCCTCCACAGCAGAATTGTAGCGTCTGTCTCACTTCATTGAGAAAAGTCGGATGAAATGTGACATGAACGTTCAGACTGAAGTTGCTTTGGAAAATATCAGATGCATATCTGAATTAACCCTTTGAGTGTGAGAATTTGCATGCCCCTAGTGGCAGAGCAAGGCACTGCACCTGCCTTCTCACTCTGACTTTGTCAAAAGTAAGTGAGAAATTTCTGTTTTTTTTTTTTAAATGTACTGATTTCTTGTTTATATACTTTGAAGATAAGATGATGAGGTACCTCTGTACAAAAAATGATGTCAAAAGACTGAACCATTTTTTGTGTAAGTACATCCAAAGTCCAGCTTTGACTGAGTTATGGAATTTAAAGAGGTGCCGTGACATTATGCAAATTAGATGCATAAATGTATTCCTGTCTGAAACTTTGGATCATATTTTACCTCTTTCTAATTGACAGTAAGCCATTATCTCTTACCACTTTCAAGTTATAGCCTTGGAAATCTGAACTATTTTATTGACAAAAAATATTTACCACTCTTGACCACTAGGGGGCATGTCACAGTTCTGCACCATACACGTTCAGAGGGTTAAGACCACATATGAAAGTAGCCTGGGTCTGGTGTGAAAAAAATCAGATATGTGTTGTTCAGACTGTCATTGGAAAAATCAGATATGGGTCACATTTGTGCAAAAAAATCGGAATTGAGCATTAAAACCTGCAGTGTGACCGTAGCCTTTGAAAATGGGGTAAAACAAAAAAAAAGTAAAGAAAATATTTCAAAAATGTAATAATAACATGAAAAACAAATTAAAAAAAATGTCAAAAAATTGGGAAAAAACAGAATTTAAACATGGTAAAAAAATATGGTAAAATGAGAGGTTACTCAAAGAGTACATAACCCCACCAATCATTTGTTGATTATATTTTGTTTCCTGCTGTGATGAAGGCCACTACGATGAAACATTAGCATGATTTTTTGACCAAATTAACTGGTGAAGTTGGGAATAGTCGACTTTGCCTTGAGGCTTGTTTGAACGCACTAATGCCTTACCTTTGGGTATCTGATGCTGGATTATATATATAACCCGATCCTTGACTTTTTGACCCCAAATCTACATCCCGTCCAGAAGACTTCCAGATCAACCACTGCAGTAAGTTTGGTAAGAATAGTGCTAACAGCACTAACACAATGGCAACAAAAATAATCTTTGATCCCAAAAAAGGAGATCAGGTCACTATTTCTCCATTTTAACTACAGCACCATTTTCTAATAAACCAATTAACAATTACACAATTTACAAATTAGTTGAAGCAGGTCTGCATTGGCAGGTTGTTTTCTTCATGGTATCACCTTATTTTATTGCTTTAGATAAACCAGCGTAATCTAGCTTTTTGCTTAATATTCTCACTTTGAAATGGGAGCTAATCTTATCTAATAACCAATGACAGACTCAGCGAGCTAACATGCTCGCTAAAGCAGAATTAGTCAGTTAATTCAGCTCCAGTTTCTTCAGCTACATAAGACTGAAGGGGCTTATTCCAGCTATTGTTGTTAATACAAGTATTAAATTCTTAAAATTCTGGTGTTCCGCCAGTGGGACGTTTCAAATTTTCTACTGCCACCCAGTGAAGAAAGAATTTGGTTTTCTTTGCGTATGCCAAATTTAGGTGTTTTTAGGAAAATTGTCAGGAATTCTAAGGGGTTAATTAATTTTGTGAAGTTCTTCATGTAAATTTGGGACTTTTTTCAATTAATGTTAAAATTTCCATGTAAATTTGGGACTTTTTCCAATTAGTTTTGTGAAGTGCATGAAAATCTGAAACTTTTTTTATGTAAATTTGGGACTTTTTAAATTTTAATTTTGTGAAGTTCTTTATGTACAGTTGGGAAAATAAGTATTGAACACATCAACATTTTTCTCATGAAACATATTTCTGATGGAGCCATTGACCTGAGATTTTCACCAGATGTCAGTAACAATTCAAGTAATCCACACATACAAAGAAATCAAGGCAACTGTATTCACAAAACAAGTTATATTTAATAAAGTGGAATGACACAGGGAATAAGTATTGAACATGCTTGGTGAAATTCATTTAATATTTAGTAGAAAAGCCTTTGTTGGTAATACCAGCTTCCATGCCTCCTGTATGAAGAAACTAGGCACAGGCATTCGTCAGGATTGATTTTAGCCCATTCTTCCACACAAACTGTCTTCAAATCTTGAAGATTCTGTGGGTGTCTTCTATGAACTCTGATCTTCAGTTCGTTCCATAAGCTTTCAATTGAATTCAGATCAAGTGACTGACTGAGCGATTCGAGCAGCTTTATTTTTCTTCTCTGGAGCCAGTTGAGAGTTTCCTTGGCTGTGTGTTTGGGATCATTGTCTTACTGAAATGTCCACCCTCATTTCATCTTCAGCATCTTGGCAAATGGCAGCAGGTTCTTATCAAGGATGTCGCTGTACATTTGTCCATTCATCTTTCCTTCAATTATGTGAAGTCTTCCTGTATCATGTGCTGAAAAATACCTCCACACCATGATGTTCCCACCTCCAAACTTCACTGTTGGTATGGTGTTTTTGGGCTGATGTGCAGTGCCATTTCTCCTCCAAACATGCTGTGTGTTGTGGCATCCATAAAGTTCAATTTTGGTCTCATCTGACCAGACAATATTCTCCCAAATGTTGTGCAGCAAACTTTAAACAAGCTTCAACATGCTTTTTCTTCAGCAATGGAGTCTTGCGAGGTGAGTGGGCATAGAGCACATTATGGTTAAGTGCATTACTTATAATTTTCTTTGAAACAGCAGTACTTGCTAACTCCAGGTCTTTCTGGAGCTCTCCACAAGTGGTCTTTGGCTCTTGGATAGCTCCTCTGATAATTCTTCTGACTCCTCTGTAAGAAATGTTGCGAGGAGTTCCTGGTCATGGCCAGTTAATGGTAATATGATGTTCTTTCCACTTCAGAATGATGGCTCCAACAGTGCTCACTGGAACATTCAGCAGTTTAAAAATGCACCTGTAACCAATGCCATCATTATGTTTTGCAACAGTAAGGTTACTAAGGTCTAGTGAGAGGTCTTTGCTTCTATCCATCATGAGTTCTTTGTAGTTTGACAATCTGATATCCACAGACCATTTAAATTCAATTCAATTCAACTTTATTTATATAGCGCCAAATCACAACAACAGTCATCTCATGGCACTTTCAAATGTAGGGGAAATCCCACAATTGCAGAAAGACCCCAGCAATCAGGAGATCCCCTGTGAGCAAGCACTTGGTGATGGTGGAGAAGCCAATGAAGGGAGGCCAGAATCAGAGAGATATGATCTCTCTTTTTAGTACCTGTTAAAACTCTTGCTGCAGCGTTTTGGATCAATCGAAGACTTTTTAAAGATATTTTAGGACAACCTGATAATAACAAGCTACAATAATCTAATCTAGAGCTAACAAAAGCGTGGATCAGTTTCTCAGCATCTCTCAGCGACAAGATGCTCCTAATCTTGGCAATATTGCGCAGATGATAGAAGGCAGTTATATTATGTGTATATTTCCCCTATGACAATGTTGAAAACTTGGATGAATACTTGCACTGCCTGAGTCTTGTTAAACGTATCACCGAGGACTTTCCAACTCCATATGTGTTCACAATTGGTGACTTCAACGCTAATACAGCACGTTCTAGTTGTTTTGGAAACGAACTGGTGTCTTTTTGTGAGAGTTACTCCCTACACATCTCGGACAGGATTATCCTACCAAGTGATACCTTTACTCATGTTAGCTTGGCCCACGGCTCTACATCATGGCTTGATCACTGTGTAACTACATCCTCAGGCCATGATAACGTATCCAATATCAAAGTTCTGCTTGACTATGTGAATTCTGATCATGTACCCTTATCCATAGATATTGAGGTATCTAGTGCTGTAAATGGCCCCCGGGAAGCTCCCTCAGCCACAACGAGCAGTAGAACATACAAATGGCGTGATGCCACAGCATCAGACCTGTCCAGATATAAGAAACTTACTCGTAGGAAACTCTGTAACATCCGTGCTCCTATGGACGCCATCAGGTGTCACGACCGTAATTGTGCGGCACACAGGGACGATATTGACAGGTTCTACAGTGATATTGTTGATGCTCTAAATTACTGTGTGAGTGAATGCATTCCTTGTCACAGTGTGGCCACCCAATATAACGTCACAGGCTGGAATGATGTAGTTAGCGAGGCTCACACAGCTGCCCGGGATGCTTTTTTGTGGTGGAGGAGTCATAGCAAACCACGTTCTGGTCCAATATTTGAAAACATGAAAAATTGCAGGGCTAGGTTCAAATATGCTCTACGAGCATGCAGGCGCAATGAAGAAAGTATCAAATGTGACCAGCTAGCTAATCACATGAGTGAACTGAACATGGTAGAATTCTGGAAACAAATGAAGGCTATGAGCTCCCACCGGTCTGTCAGATCAAACACTATTGATGGTGTGACTGGTGACGTTAACATTGCTGAAAAGTGGAAATGTCATTATGAAGCTATTTTCAACTCAGTCAAGAATGTTTCAATGAAGGATTCTGTTATGCATGATATTCGTCTGTACAACGATATGTTTGATGCCTCTGATATTTCTGCTGTTACTCCTGTTGAAGTTGATTCACTGATCAAAGTTCTTAAGAAAGGCAAATCAGCTGGCCCTGACTCTCACCAGTGAATGCCTCATCAACGCCGATTTCAACTTGTGTATTTTGTTGTCATTGTGTTTTAACTGTATGTTTGTTCATGGTTACATGCCAGACATGTTGATGGACTCTGTTATTATTCCTTTGGTGAAAAACAAGTGTGCCAGTCTTTCTGACATGAACAACTACAGACCTATAGCTATTGCTAATGTTATATCTAAACTGTTAGAGGGTTTATTTCTGAACAGAATTGAAGATTATCTGTGGACAAACGACAATCAGTTTGGTTTCAAATCAGCTCTTTCAACTGACAAGGCTGTTTACCTACTCCATGAATTTGTTGACTACTTCAGAAGCCACTCCACTAGTGTTTATGCTACGTTCCTAGATGCTAGCAAAGCTTTTGACAGGATTAACCACTGGGGTTTGTTCAGAAAATTGATCGATCGAGGTATCCCTATTTACATTGTTAGCATCCTGCTATACTGGTACAGAAGGCAGTCCATGGTTGTTAGATGGGGCAATGTCACCTCATCCAAATTTCATGTGACCAACGGTGTTAAACAAGGTGGTATACTGTCACCCTTGTTGTTTAATGTCTATGTAGATGATCTCAGTATACTGTTGAACAATACTAATGTGGACGGCTCCTTTAACGGTGCACTGTTAAATCACATTTTCTACGCTGATGACCTCTGTTTGTTAAGTTTATCTACCGCAGCGATGCAACATCTCCTTTCTGTATGTGAAAAATTTGGTAAAAAAAATGACATCCTGTTCAACTGTACTAAATCTATGTGTATGGCTTTCAAACCAAAGGGCGTCAATACGTCGAATCCTGTTATGTCACTTTGTGGTAATAGCTTGAACTTTGTCGAAAAAGTCAAATACCTAGGTGTGTGGATTGAATCTGATAAGACCAATGCTGATTGTAACAGGCATCTCAGGAAACTGTACGCTCAAACCAATTTACTGTTGCGTAATTTCCATAGATGTTCTCCTGAAGTCAAATGTATGTTGTTCAAGACCTTCTGTACCTCAATGTACTGCTCGCCATTATGGTTTAATAGCAATGTTGCTGTTAGGAACAAAATCTGCATTGCATATAATAACTCCCTAAGAAGGTTGTTAAATGTACCATGAAGGTCGAGTGCAAGCAAGCTGTTTGTGTCTGTGAACATTCCGTCTTTTGGAGAATTGATACGTAAGAATGTTTACAGTTTTTTTGAGAAGACTGCTGGAATGTAACAATCATCTTATATCAGCAATTGTCAACTCGTCACTCACACTTCATTCCAGCATTTGGAAGTGGTGGCGTTCCATTTTACACTGAGCCCATTATGTTTTTTGTTGTTACAAGAGCGCCGAGTGTCTGCTGATCTGTATATACTTTATTTATTTATCTATTTGTAATATGAACCCTGAGTTTGAAATAAACGTTTGAATTTGAATTTGAATAGAAACAAGTTTAATATGTGAATTAAAGAAAAAACAGATCTTCATCAAAAATAACTCCAAGGTTCCTCACAGAGCTATTCAGAGTAAGAGTAGCCACATCCAAAGTAAGAGTTTGATTTGGAAAGGTATTTCTAAAGTTTTTTGGACCAACAAGAATGACTTTGGTCTTATCCGGGTTTAATAGCAGAAAATTACAAGTCATCCAAGCTTTGAGTTCCTTAAGACAGGCATCTAACTTGGCTAATTGATTACAATCATTGGGCTTCATTGACAGGTATAATTGTGTGTCATCTGCGTAACAATGAAAATGTATATAGTGCTTTCTATTGATGTTGCCTAATGGAAAGCATATATAAACTAAAAGGAGTAGGGCCTAACACAGATCCCTGTGGCACTCCATGACTGAGCTTAGAGTTAGAAGAAAACTCATTATTGATATGAACAAACTGAAATCTATCGGACAAATAAGATCTAAACCACTGCAGTGAAGTACCATTTAGTCCAACATAGTGTTCTAATCTATCAAGCTGAATATCATTGATCGATAGTATCAAAGGCTGCACTAAGATCTAAAAGGACAAATACAGAAACACGTCCATTATCAGATGTTATAAGAAGGTCATTTGTGACCTTCACTAAGGCTGTTTCAGTACTATGATGAATTCTGAACCCAGATTGAAACTCTTCAAATAAACCATTTCCCTGTAAGTGGTCAAATAATTGCGTAGCAACAACTCTTTCTAAGATTTTTGAAATGAAAGGCAGATTAGAGATTGGTCGATAGTTAGCTAAAACTACTGGGTCGAGCGTTGGCTTTTTGAGTAAGGGTTTAATTACAGCACTTTTAAAAGCCTGTGGTACATGACCTAAGGTTAAAGAAGAATTGATTATTTGAAGAATATGGCTACCAATAAATGGGTAAACTTTTTTAAATAACCTGGTAGGAATAGGGTCTAAAAGACAAGTTGTAAGGCTTGGGTGAGGAGATTATTTTATCTAAACTCTAAAAGGTCAATTGGAGTAAACTTATCCAAACAGATATCAATTGAAGGAGTTGTAATAGTTGCTGTACTTAAGTTTACAGTGGGAATAATCTGATTGATTTTATCTCTAATAGATAAAATTTTATGATTGAAAAAGGTCAAGAAGTCCTGACTAGTAAGCTCTAGGGGGATGCGAGGATTGACAGAGTCCTGACTCTTTGTCAGCCTGGCTACAGTGTTGAAAAGAAACCTGGAATTATTCTTATCCTCTTCTATTAAGGCAGAGTAATAATTTGTTCTAGCTTTTCTAAGAGATTTTTTTTTATAAATTAGGAGATGATTTCTCCACGCTAAATATAATTCATCTAAATTAGTGGAACGCCATTTTCTTTCTAGTTGACAAGTCTTCTGTTTAAAGCTACGAGTTTCTGTGTTAAACCAAGGGGTTAGAAATCTCTGATTGGACTTTTTCTTTTTTTAAGGGGCCATCAAGTCTAGAGTCTGATGCAGAGAGGCTGTAACACTATCTACCATGCTATCAGTTATGGAAGGAGCAAGCTCTCTATCTTTTATTTCCGTTGTGTTGACACATGGTATAGAGGAGACAATCAGCAAAAATTTGGTAAGAGCATCATCTGAAAGACATCTGCTGTCGTCAAATAATTGGGTCAAATAATCAGAAATAGTGAAATCAAAGGTTAACAGACAATGATCTGACAGAACAGGATTATGAGGAGACACTACCAGATTTTCTATTTCTATACCATAAGTCAGAACAAAGTCCAATGTGTGGTGGAGATAATCAGGTTCAGGTTACTTTATTTGTATCAGTAGGTAGATTTGTTTTGCAGTCTGGTGACATCCATATATACAAGCCACAAATTACATTCAACATAGACACAAACACAGGCACATATGAAGCTGACTATAAACATGATAAAAATACTCAAGGCTCCATCAATCAGGGTATAAAAAGACAAAGAGATGGGAGAAAAACCAGAGGTAAGAGAGAAGGGTCATATTAAAAGTTAAAAACTAGTCGAAGAGGTTAAAAACTCAAAGGTCTAAAACCCAATAAAATATTTAGAACCCAAGTGACGTCCTACAAAAATAAGTAAATATAAAATGGAGTTAATAAATAGGTACCTAAATTATGTGCAATATACAGTATTTTTACAGCTTGTTCAACTCTTTGACAGCAGCAGGGACAAAGCTGTTTTTGTAGCGCTGGGTTTTACTTTTTGGGACAGCAAACCTCCGTCTTGAGGGAAGAAGCTGAAAGTGGCAGTGCAAAGGGTGGGAGTCATCATTTAAAATGGAGGTATCCATCCTCTGTACTTGTCTGGTGTACAGGGATGTCAGGCTCAGCTGTGGCTCACCAAGCAAACGACTGGACCATCTAACTACCTGATCCAAGGATTTCCTCTGTTTCAGTTTTATCTGACCAAACCATGACACTAAAGAAAAGGATAAAACAGATTCAATAAAAGCCCGATAAAACATTGTCATTATGGTTCGGTCAACTTGGAAGCGTGCAAGTTTTCTCAAGCAATGCAAATGTTGCTGACCCTTTTTGCACACCATGCAAAATAATGCCTTATTAAGACAGTCACTATCTACATCAACATGTATATTAAAATCCCCTACAATAATTATTCTATCTGATTTCAGCACTAAATCAGCTAAAAATTTTGGCAAATTCGGATAAAAACTGAGTAGGCTGAGGGAGGACGGTAAACTATAGCAAAGAAAATTGGGTTTAAGCTAAGATTGCTAACACGCCCCATAGTGAGGACCAGGCCCTCAAAGGAATTAAAACATGTTTTTTTGCTTTACATTAACTAGTAATTTAGAATGGTAAATTGCCGCTACTCCACCTCCATGACCAGAACTTCTAGGATTATGATAGTTAAGATAACCAGAGGGAGTTGATTCATTTAAACCAACATAATCATCTTGCCCTAACCAAATCTCTGTAAGGGATATTAAATCAACCTGATGATCAATTAATAGATCATTAACTTGTAGAAACTTGGGAGTTAGAGACCTAATATTTAACAAACCACATTTGATTTTCACATTATGAGGAGGAAGGGAGGCCGAATCATTAAATTTAGAGACTTGATGTTTAATTTCAGATTTACCAACTTTTTGTTTAATCACTTTGGGATGTTTATGCATTATATTTTTATTAACTTTGGGGGGAGTAGACAAAGGTTCTCTGAGGGGGAAGACAGGGGCTAAGTTGAGGGGTGGTGGATGAGAAGGAGCTGCAGAAAGGGGTGAATTTATCACGTTATGTTGTATTTGTCTTGGGTTATAATATTCTGAGTAACGGGAGACAGACACAATCTCTGTGGCGTTATCAAATGAAGACTGATCTAAACAGTGAGGATTATTTGGATTAATAGGATTCATATGAGAAGTGGAAACAAAGAAAGGCTGGTTGGCAGACCCAGGAACTTTGGGGTGAGTTAACGCACCAAATTTCAGGCGCTGTACTAAAAAACGCTGAATGGAATAGAACAGATTGTCCCTTAAAACACGTTCACCAAGTCTATTTGGATGGATGCCATCTGGCCTCATAAATGATGGGCGGTTCCAAAACAGGTTGAAATTGTCAAGAAAACCAGTGTTAAAAGTAGGATATGTAGAACACAACCAGGTATTAAGGCTGAGAGTTCTGCTAAAATACTTGCAACCTTGTCTGAAAGGGGCCAAGGGCCCATAAATAAACACACGTCTTGGTGTGTTTATGGTGTGTTTACATCTTGGTGGCTAAACCAGCTGAAATTAATATGTACTGATTTTTGATGGGATGGCTTCCTTAATTCTGATGGATTTCAGGTGATTTTTGGCTTTCTATGCCTTTTTGCACCTCTTATTCTTCATGTGTTCGATACTTATTCCCTGTGTAATTCCACTGTATTTAATATGACCTGTTTTGTGAAGACAGTTGCCTTGATTTCATTATATGTATGGATTACTTGGGTTGTTACTGATATCTGGTGAAAATCGCAGGTCAATGGCTCCATCAGAAATATGTTTAAAGGGGTCATTGACTGCACTTTTTCCACATTTTAATAGCTCACGCATGTCTTATTGAAATGCTTGTGACATATTTTATTCACATTTTCTTTCATTTTATTTTATTATTAAAACAATTTTTTTTCCCTGATTTTCTTGAAATGCTCTGATTTAAAGCCTGTCACTTTAAGAACCATCCTTCACAGCTTCAACTCCGCCCTCCCTCTTATGTCAGTTAGCCATTTTAGCTGACTAGCTTCTAGCTTCCCAGCTCGGATGAGCAGTGCTCGAGTTCACTGATCCACAGTTGATGGTGTATTTTGTGTCAGACCGACCTATCTCCTAATAAATTTTGTTGTGATTCCACAACAAATTACTCGCACCACGCACTTGATGGCTCCCCAATCGCCGCAACCAAGACCTGGCTCATGACCTCAAGCGAAGTACCAGCCAACGGATCCCAAAGGGCAGTGTGGCTCTGTGAGACTCCACTCTGCTGTCATGGCCAGCTGAAAGCTGGAGCAATTAGGCTGCCTGCAAGAGCGATGCGGCTCCATGGAGGACAGTGGGGAGCCAATAGCTTTCAGCCAGCAGCATCTGATCCCAGGACATTTTGAATGCAGCAAGCCGGAGGCTTCATCATGAGTCCATGGGGGATTGCTTGCCTTGTATCGGCTTGTGGCTCGCATGGCCAGCTAAAGGCTGAAGGTAGCCTATTAGTCCACAAGCTAACACTATTACAAGGACACTTGCTGTAAGCATGGTTTATATTGTTGTTTTCTTCAGATTTCAGTCATCCCAATAGCCATCTCTGTTATCACCTGGTTCAGCGGTGTGCCTCGCGTCACTGCATCCCATCTTTCAGTGGTTTTGTCATGAATCCATGGTGGCTTGTCCATACCAGGGGGTTTTCGGCATAACACCGGCCAGTAGCCCTGCTCCCAGGCCATTGCAGCGACCGGTGTGTCTGTATGGGTGATCCACAGTGGAATCACGATGAAACCACTTGGAGATGGGCCGCAGTGAACCAGGTGGTAACAGGGATGGCTATTAAGGTGACTAAGATCTGAAGAAAATAATATTATAAGCCACACTTGGTTCGAGCTTCCTGGTAATAGCTTGGGGGAAATAGTACAGGGGCTAATAGGCTACCTTTAGCATCCCTCCATCTCATCATCACAGCAGTCTGTCGGTGGTGACAATGACTGTTTCATTTAGGTCTGATCAGATTCCTCCACACAGCTCTATCCTTCGCCTTCCGCTGCCAGGAACTCCTGACCTTGTTAACCCGGGTGACATCTGAGCTGGTATGAGTTGCTTTCTGACTGACCATTTCATGAAACTGCTTGCAAAGTATTTGAGTACCGCTAGCTTTTGCTGGACTAGCGGCACATTCTTGACAGATTGAGGTATTAACAGTGGCAAGGACAGGCCAAGACAAACTGACTCCAGTATCTGTTGCAGTGACTGACCAGATGATATATTTGTTTATCTCTGCTCTTTGTGTAGTGCATGTCACGATGCACCGGCTGGCAAAAGTCCACCACAGACCTTTCGACAGATGTGCTTATCTGCCAGGATGTCCAGTCTCACCCCGTGTAACTGGGAGTGGTCCACCACAGACCTGTGACAGATATTGTTTTTAGTTCTGCCAGGATGCCCAGTTTCACCCTCCACACCCTCGGAAGGGCGGGGTTGCCAGTTGAGTCACCGTCGGCCCGACCCATAAGACAGGTAGTACCAGTTTTCATGGTTATCTGGTAGCAAGCAAACCAATGCCTGACCTGATAAAGTCACCATTTATCAGTGACTTTGAAAATAATGGCTCATTTTTAAGAAAAAGCAACCAAAAACAATTATTTTATTTACTGAAGACTGTATTGTTAGATGTGCCACTGCAGAAGACACTGCACACTTTAGTGATAGTATCAGTATATGGAGGAATTCTGGTCCATATTAGCATCTGTATTTTCTAATAATGGGTTAGGGCAGGCATACGCATATATATATGTGCCAGTGCGTCATACACATATGTCCCACCTCTTGTTTGTTGCTGTCTGTTGTTGCTGTGAGGTGCTTGGGTGCATGTGTGTGTACGCATAGAGAGCACTTCACTCGTGTAACATTTGAATGTTTTGTTTTGTAACACCTTAACTCTTGCACTTTAGCATATCTACTTTGTACAGTTTCATTGCAGTTGTTCTGCTCATGTAGAATTGTTTGTGTGTTTTTGTGACCCACCGGGGGACTACAGATGCAAATTAGCAGTATTGCTAAATCTGGCATATTTACATTTGTATTAATGTTCATTAGTATGTAATGTCCCTTTCAAATAAACATTAAACTAAACTCAACTTTCCATTAATATAGTTGGATACAGCACCCTGTGAACAGTCAGCTTCTTTAGCAATGACCTTTTGTGGCTTGAGTGTATATTTCAGTTTTCTGGACAGCTGTCAAGTCAGCAGTCTTCTAAGGGTGGGAATTGCGATGGATCTCGCGATTCGATTCAGATCGCAATACCTGGGCCACGATTCAATCCTATCACGATTCAATGACAATCACAATATCGCAATAATCAAGTATCACAATCCCATATATTTCAACTTTTTTCACCCTATTCAACTTCAAATCATGTCCCAAAGTAAAACTGGTGACATTTCACTGTACAATAACTCACTATGATGTTGTATTCTGGTCATAATATTGCTGCCACACTGCACCTTACAGACTAACTGGTACCTCACATTTCACTCTGCTCCTGATAATCCTTCTTGTGCAATGGGATGATTCATGTGTTTATACGAGTCATCATATATTAAGCTATGATGTATATAGGTTCTATCTACATGATGGATATACAGTACATGACAGACAGCTATGCGGGCCAATAATAGAGCAGTGGGTTGGTCTAAAGGACAGCGGTGGATTGGCTTTTTCTAAACATGACACATGATTTCCACAGAAAAGTCAAAAACGTTTCTGTGAGAGAAAAACGAGATAAAGGTTGTGTGTTTTTTTAAGAGAATTGACTGTTTTGAAAATTTTTGCCTAATTACGTGACCAGTTGACACATCTGAGACAGTTAAAACCTCCAAACACACCATTTTTCAGTCAATGACCCCTTTAATGGAAAAATGTTGACATGTTCAAGACTTATTTTCCCCACTGTAAATTTGAGACATTCAGTTATTTTTTCATGTAAAGTTGGGACTTTTTCAATTAATTTTCTTAAGTTTTTCATGTAAATTTGAGACTTTTTCATGTAAATTTGGGACTTAAATTTCATGAAGTTTTTCATATAAATTTGGGGCTTTTTAAATTTTATTTTTGTTAACTTTTTCATCAAAATCTGGGGCTTTTTTTCAATTTTATAATGGTTTTCATGAAAAGTTGGGACTTTTTTCATTTAAATGTGGGACTTTTTAAATAAAATTCCCCACTGCAACTCAATGAAGAAAGATTTTGATTTTCTTTGTCTATGTTAAATTTAGGCATTTTTAGGAAAAATGGCTGAGATGATTAGGGGTTAAACTCTCCGCGTGTCCTCTGGCTAACATCCACAGTCTAAAGGTACGCCTGTTGGGGTCAATAATAATTCTGAATTGGATGACAGCGTGTGATAGCCTGGCGATTCATCCATGGTGTACTCCACCCCTCGCCCAAAGGTTGCTGGGTTCGGCTTGGCACGTTCCCTCCAACCCTAAATATGGTTTTACGATGCCAACCAACCTGATATCACACAAGGATGTGTGAAGTAAATTTCTAGAATGTTTTCAGTTAGGATTTGTACACAATCTTGTTTATTCCACTTATTTCCACACACCCTCATGAAAATACCGAGATGGTCACTAAGTCCACCTGAACTGTTGAACAAAGCAATGCTGTAACCCACAGACAACAGATGGAAATTAGCCACTGGCTACAGTCTGGCAAGTTTACACTGACTGACATCAGTGTTCATCAATTTGCACTGTCCATAAAAACAGCAATCAAAACAGCAATGTCAGAAGTGACCCACACCAGTCACCTGTTCCCCATCACATCCCGATGTTAAAAATGTCCTATGACCCTCCCGTCCTGTATTGGACAGATCTGGATCACTCTGCAAATCTGTGAATAGATCAAAGGAACAAAAAAAAACCCATGTTTTTTTTGTTTATTTCATCTCTCTCTTTATGCAAATTCATCTGCTGTCCTTATCAAGTAGACACTAAGCGTCAGGTAGTCCAGACAAACACTTTTTTGTCAGAACATTTCAGTTCATAACATCGGCGGATATTTCATTTCACTGTTGGAGGGGACAATAAACAGAACATTTTCTCCAGAGTAAATATTGAGGGGGGATGCTACCAGTATTATTGTAGTGAGGGCCATTCCTAGGTTTTGGGGGAAACAGCCAATATTTTGTAATGGGAAAGAATTCAAACCCTATAAAATGTAAAAAAAAAAAAAAACAAACAAACAAAAAAAAACCCAAAACAAACTCTGTATATGTAGCAGGATGGACCTCCTCTGTTGTTTTTCATCCTTTTCACGCCCTTGTCTGTTGTGGCACCTTAATTGATAGGCGGCGCTGTGGGTTTTAAATTGATTCCATCCTGTTGTACCAATTTCATTTAGTTTGGGTTTATCTGGGGGAATATTCTGGATTTTGTGTACTTTGTTTTGTTTATAATTTTTCTTTTGCATTCGTCTCTTTTATTATTGACAACCTTGCTTTTATTGCCTTGGGTTTTAGTCATTTTTTTTTATTGTGCAATACTCAATAAATTTCTTTTGTTGCAGGACAGGAGCTGTGCGGCAGCCAGTTTCCCTGCTGGTGGTTTTCCTTCAAGACTCCCTCCGAAGTGCATGCAGGGTGTCCATATGGTTGATGTGCAGTTTACGTGGTGTTTAGTTTAAGACCCCTTCTTCCCCTTCTCCAGCTAGCCTCCCGGTAAGCCCCAGCCCTGATTTTAGGTATGCTCCTGCCTGTCTGAAATTGTGCTGCCAATTGAACTCATTGTAGGCAACAAGCAAGTGATGTTGTTTTAATTAAAAACTGAATGACTGTTTTTTTATTTGTTGAATAAAATCGGTTATTAATGGGATCTATGGCTATGTGTAACGATCCTGCGTGACCTTACTGGTCTTGGTTTATAGAAAACTATTTCCTGGGACAAAATTCCCCAGGTGGCATTGTTGTGCTCCCTGTTTAAAAATCCACCACCCTGCCACATATATAACTTAAATCAACATAAACGCTTACTCAATGTTTATGAAAGAAACAGATGAAAAAGAAATTCTTGACATTGTTAACAAATTCAAAGACAAAAAATCAACTGATTGTAAGGATTTCAGTATGTTCTTGGTTAAACATACTATTGATTGTATTGTTAAACACTTTACTTACATATGCAACATGTCACTGACTGCTGGTAAATTTCCAAAGAAAATGAAAATAGCAAGAGTCATTCGATAAGACTGGTGACAAACACTTATTGTCAAACTACAGACCCATCTCCTTGTTACCTCAGTTCTCCAAAATACTGGAAAAAATATTTGTAAAGAGACTAAATGATTTCATTGATAAGCACAATATACTCTGTGAACAACAGTATGGATTCAGGAAGAATCGGACCACCTCACTGGCACTCATGGACTTTGTTGTGGATGCAACAGATAGAAGAGAATACACAGTTTGAATATTTCTGGACTTACAAAAGGCATTTGATATAGTTGACCATAAATTACTCCTCAGTAAATTACATAAGTATGACATCAGAGGAATTGCTTTTGACTGGTTACACAGCTATTTAGAAGACAGATATCAATATGTTCATGTGAATAATACAGACTCTAAGTTGCTGAAGATGACGTGTGAGGTATCACAGGGTTCTGTGCTTGGTCCATTGCTGTTTATTTTGTACATTAATGATTTATGTTCTGTGTCCAAATTGCTCAAGTGTATTTTTTTTGCAGATGACACGGTTTTTTGGGGGGTTTTTTTGTTTTTTTTTTTTGTAGTGGAGAAAATCTTAAGCAGCTTCCGGATTCAGTAGAAAATGAACTTAAACAAATCAAGCAATGCTTCACTGCCAATAAATTATCTGTTCACCTTGGAAAAACAAAATGTATAATATTTGGAAACTGCAAATTATATAATCACAGAAAAATTAAAATAAACAATGTTGAAATTGACACAGTTTTGGAAACCAAGTTCCTAGGGGTCATTGTTGATAATAAACTAAACTGGAAATCACACATAAATTATGTCAAAACTAAAATGTCTAAATCCATTGCTGTACTGTATACAGTTAAGGATCTCCTGTGTCAGAAATCTCTTTGCATTTTATACAATTCACTGATAGTCCCTTATATGATATACTGTGTGGAGATCTGGGGAAACACATACAAAACAAACAAAAACTTAATCTTTTTACTACAGAAAAAAGCCATACACATTGTATCAAAGAAAACTTACTGTGAACCAACAAATCCAATGTTCATTCAATTACATACTCTTAAATTTAGAGATCTAGTAGATTATGATGTCATTCAAATCATGTACAAAGCAAATAATAATCAATTACCTGTTAATATTCAGAGACTGTTTAAGAAAAGGGATAGCAAATATGAGCTAAGAGTTAACTCTGTTTGTAATAAACCAAAGGTTAGAACAAATACAATGTACCATTGCATGCCTGTCACTTGAGTTCAACTGTGGAACTGCTGCTCTGAAAATATTAAAACATGTTCTACTCTGAAGCAATTCAAAAAATTGTACAAAGATGAGGAAATCTCTCAGTATCTCACTGTAAATGCTAGGAGATGAATATGTAATAACTTAAAAGTTTTTTTTGTTTGTTTGTTTTTTTGATTTGATTTTCTTTGTTGATTTTAGGTATGACTTAAATTTTTATGTTATTGATTTTAAAATTGTAATGGAGTAGGCACTACAGGTACATCTCAAAAAATTTGAATATCATGAAAAAGTTCAATATTTTTTGTCACTCATTTCAGAAATTGAAACCCCATATATTATATATACTCATTACACAGAGAGTGATATATTTCAAGTGTTTATTTATTATAATTTTGATGCTTATGGCTTACAGCCCATGAAAACCCCAAATTCAATTTCTCAAAAAAATAGAATATTACATAAAATTAATTAAAAAAATAGTTTTTTAATAGAAATGTTGGCCGACAGAAAAGTATGTCCATGTACACACTCAATACTTGGTCGGGGCTCCTTTTGGATTAATTACTGTATCAATGTGGCGTAGCATGGAGGTGATCAGCCTGTGGCACTGCTGAGGTGTTATGAAGCATCCAGGTTGCTTTGATAGTGACCTTCAGCTTGTCTGCATTGTTGGGTCTGGTGTTTCTCATCTTCCTCTTGACAATACTCCATAGATTCTCTATGGGGTTTAGGTCAGGAGAGTTTGCTGGCCAATCAAACACAGTGATGCCATGGTCATTAAACCAGGTTTTGATACTTTTGGCAGTGTGGGGGGTACCAAGTCCTGCTGGAAAATGAAATCAGCTTCTAAAATATAAAGCTTGTCAGCAGAGGGAAGCATGAAGTGCTCTAAAATTTCCGGGTAGACGACTGCGCTGACTTTGGTCTTGATAAAACACAGTCGACAAACACCAGCAAATTACATGGTTCCTCAAATGATCACTAACTGTGGAAACTTCACACTAAAACTCAAACAACTTAGATTCTGTGCCTCTCCACTCTTTCTTTTCTCCAGACTCTGGGACTTTGATTTCCAAATGAAATGAAAAATGTACTTTTATCTGAACAGAGGTCATCTACTGGTGTTTGTCCACTGTGTTTTATCAAGACCAAAGTCAGCGTAGTCGTCTACCAGGAAATTTTAGCGCACTTCATGCTTCCCTCTGCTGACAAGCTTTATATTTTAGAAGCTGATTTCATTTTCCAGCAGGACCTGGTACCCTCCCCCCCCACACACACACACACACACACAATGCCAAAAGTATCAAAACCTGGTTTAATGACCATGGCATCACTGTGTTTGATTGGTCAGCAAACTCTCCTGACCTAAACCCCAGAGAGAATCTATGGAGTATTGTCAAGAGGAAGATGAGAAACACCAGACCCAACAATGCAGACGAGCTGAAGGTCACTATCAAAGCAACCTGGGCCTTCATAACACCTCAGCAGTGCCACAGGCTGATCACTTCCATGCCACGCCACATTGATGCAGTAATTAATCCAAACGGAGCCCTGACCAAGTACTGCGTGTGTACATGGACATACTTTTCAGTCGGTCTGCAATTTTATTAAAAAAATATATTTTTTTAATTAACTTAATGTAATATTCTAATTTTTTGAGAAACTGAATTTGGGGTTTTCATGGGGTGTAAACCAAAATCATCAAAATTATAATAAGTAAACACTTGAAATATATCACTCTCTGTAATGAATCTATATAATATATGGGTTTCACTTTCTGAAATGAGCGAGAAAAATATTGAACTTTTTCCATGATATTGTAATTTTTTGAGATGTACCTGTATATAAGCACCTGCTTCAGCCTACACCCTTTCAGTTGTTCTTTTGTGTTCTACATATTTTTGTTGTTCTTATTGTATGTATGTTCATTACCGAATTCATTCATTCATTCATTCATTCATTCATTCATTCAAATAAAAGAAAACAGGGTCATTCTCTAGACCAATATCAGAAAAATCGATCATTACATAAAATACAAATTTATCCAGCATGCAAGGTTCTGAAATTTATGAGAAAAAAAAGCCTCAAATGTAAAAGAAAAAGTTGCAAATTTGCATGAACAAAGTGGCAAAGTTGCAAATTTACCTGAGAACAGTTGCAAATTACTGAGAAAAAAGTACCAAATTTACATGAAGTTGTACATTAATGAGAAAATGTTGTAAATTAATGAGAAAAAGTTGCAAACTTAGAATAAAAAAGTTAAATTTTCATGAAAAAAAATTACAGATTAATGAGAAAAAAGTGACAAAAATGTCCTCCTGTCCCCGCTCTGATTTCCACCTATGGTTCATAACGACCAAGTAATGTTCTGTATTTGTCAGACACAGTAAACCAGGACATTCATTACTATATTATATTATATTGTATTATCTGTACCTGTTTGCTGATATCCACCACAACACTGTCTCTGATCGGCCCCTGCAGCTCTCGTACCATGTATGTCCATGAAGACTAGATTTACCAGGCATTTACCACCACGTATGCATGTGCACGTGTGTGTTTGTGTGCATGTGTATTGCATCTGATGGTCAGCGCATTAGAAACCCCATTCCCATAATCACACCCTCCTGCATTGGGCCGTGTTCTGGCCATCTGGGGTTCCTCTTCAATAGGACAGGAATGAAGCCGGCAGCTCCCAGTGGCTCGTCAGTATTTCCCTCTTCATTTCCCACCACGGCCACTGAGCCGCTGCAGCCGGGGAAATCTCTCTTTGTCCCTCTCAGTCTTGTTTTCATTTCTTTGCCTCTGCCTCTCTTCATTTCCCATGGTTTCCATTCAGTCCTGCTAGTAGCCTGGGGCTGCTCAGGCCCAGACTGTTTGCACTGCTTCACCTTGGTTGTGTTTCCAGCACATTCTGTAGCGTACTGGGGTTCCTCTGCCTCTCTGGTTTAAACTGGTCTTTGGTACTCCCTGGAGTTTTACAGTTTAACATTTCCCCCAACCTGGAAAAAGGGGGGAACTGTCCACCCCAATATCATCTTAACCTTTATTTAAAATAATTTTGGAAGCACCAATTCTGAGCAGAAATGTAAAAAAAGACTCAGATGATTTACAGTTTTTTTCTAAGTAAATTTTAAACTTTTTCCCCAAACATTTGTATCTGTTTTCTCATTAATTTCCTTTTTTTTTCTAATAAATTAGCAATTTTTTCTGATAAAGTTGCTTCTTTTTCCTCAAAGATTTGAAAATTCATTCTCAAAAATGTGCAACTTTTTTTCTTGTACATTTATAATGGTTTTTTTTTTGTTTGTTTTTTTTCAGAATTTTGCACCTTTTTTCCTCTGTAAATTTTCCCAACTTTTTTCTTTAAGAAAAAAAAAAGTTGCACATTTATAGGAAAAAAGTTGCAATTTTTTGAGAAAAAAGTTGCAAATTCATGAGAAAAATGTTGCAAATTTTTTGTGGAAGAGTTCCAAATTTCCAAGAAAAAAACATTGCACATTTATAGGAAATAAGTTGCAGACTGAGAAAAATGTTGAACATTTATAACTTTTTTTGCATTTCTGCTTAAAAATGATGCTTCAGTTTGATTTTATTCAGTTATGTAACATAAGTTGTTCTTTTCCATATCAAACTGCAGAAGATTTTCACTCCTTTTCCATGAAAAAAAACATAGATCAGTCCAGAAGTCTAATCAGGATTACCTCCGCCAAGGAGGTTATGTTTTCATCAGCGTTGGTTTGTCTGTCTGTCTGTCTGTCTGTTTGTTAGCAAGATAACTCAAAAAGTTATGGACGGATTTTCATGAAATTTTCAGAGATTGTCAGAAATGGGGTATCCTACAGATGATTAGATTTTGGTGGTGATCTGGATCACCGGAGGAACTGTGGCGCTTGGCAGAGGTCTGCACTCTCCGAGTGCTTTTCTAGTTTTTAGATGCTAAATTGCTACACTAGCTTCAGCAGCTAGCTGCTATGTCTGTTATTGGCAGCTGAACAGTCCTGCAGGGATGTCATTACACTATTATCACAAAAATCAAATGACTGCAGGTGAAGCTGGCAGTAACTCCCTTTACAGACCAGAAACAACATCTATAACCTCACACACAGTGAAGGCAGCCACTGTCAGGCTCAAAATATTGATGACAGTCCAAGGGCCCGGGGGAGAGGAAGCAGTCATTACCTTATAGCGATGAGCTCCACCCACAGTCGTATAAAGGCCACCTGAGGTCCAAAAGCTTCCATGATGTATGTGTAATGTCCGCCCGACTTCTTAATGCACGTCCCCAGCTCGGCGTAGGACAGGGCTCCTGTAGGAGGATGGGAAAAAGTCCCACGGCTGTTAAACTGTCACACACACACAAACACACACACGCACAGTTAAACATACAGTCCCGCTGTGGGCCCCCGTGATCACTGTGTTTTACTGTGGGAAACTCAGTCCCTGACTTAAAAAAGTGAGATTTAGGTGGATAGACTATAATTACAACTTTGGGCCGCAGGAATAAAAAGAGTTTTGGGGGGAAGGGGGTCGTTTAAGGATGATGTGCTCGGAGCTCTGAATACAGCATGAAAACTGAAGGATTTACAGACACTGCTGCAGTATTCCTGTTAGCTGAGATTCACATTTACCTCCTGCAGCTCTGGTGTTTCTTCTGTGACTCTTCATTGCTTTCTGTCTTCCATCTTTAGTGGTTGGAAATATAACAACTGTTGAAAATGATTTGTCCTCCTTTATTAATGTATTCTGTACATTTTTGGTCGGTAACTAGTTCTGGAAACTTTGCACTACAAACTGTGGATTTCATTGGGGAAGTTCTACACATTGTCTTTGAGCTCCTTCATTGTTTAAGATAAGATAAGATAATCCTATATTAGTCCCACCATTCTGTTTTTACTTTTCTTCTGCAAGTTTCAGCGATTCGACTTCAGTTCTGCTCTTTGATAATGTTTAGGGTTTTTGAACTGTTACCATTTAAATAGGATATTCTTAAAAATGCAGACTTGTTAATGGGTTTCTACGGAAATTTTATTTAATAATTTTCCTTAACTTTGAGCCATTTCTGATTTGAAGGGTGCTTTCACACCTAACCCATTTGTTCCTGACTTTCATATTGTTTTAGCTTGACTCAGACCAAAACCTTAGGCGTGAAAAGTCCCCCAAACTAGGACCAAAGAGTAAATTTGATCCAGGAAAAAGAATCTGGGTCTGGATCAAGCTGAACCTTGATATAGTTTGCGTCAGAGCGTGAGTTGGAACCATGTCCTCTCTTCATGTTTTGGTTTATATTTCTTGTCACCTGGACATGGTCTCCAACCCACATCCTCACTTTAAGTTTATTGCATGATTCTCTGTTCATTTGGGTTGTGATCTTGACTTGTTTTTGGTTATTATCATCATCCTTGCCGTACCTTAGTTTGCTTTTAGTCATTCTGTGTATTTGTATTATTATCCTTTTCTTGTGTCGTATTTATCCTTGCTTGGTCCTCAGTTCTGTTTTGTTTTTGTTTTGACAGTCTTTTGTTAATTTAGTCCACTTTATTTTGGCTTTGTTAATTTCTTGATTATTCACAGCTGTTTCGTGTTTCGGCAGCAGAGCCTTATTTCAGAGATGGAGCCAGTCACCTGGGTGCTGTGTCATTTGTCATTTTGACGTTTCACTCATGCTCCTGCCTGCCTAGCCTGTGTATTCTTGTCTGATGTTTTTTGCCTGGCAATGCCATAGCTTAGTTTTTTGTTTCAGCTTCCGAGCTGCCTTACTTTATGTTAATAAATCATGTTAAACACTCGTCTCGAATCTGAGTCCTGCTCTCTTCCCAGCTTGGGCACACACCTTGCCAGAATGACACAGCCAGTTGGGGGCCCTGGGTGGAATGATAAATCCAAGAGGCCCCACTCCTGTCGTCACTCCGCTCCAACACCCGCAGCTCCCAACCAGATGATCTCCGGAGCCACCCTGAGGGAGTCATCTGGATCATCAGCGGCAGCAGAGCGGAAACTCAATCAAGTACCCTTTCATTTTTTAACATCAGTGAATGATAGGTCTTGTCTGGTTACCGGTGGGAGGGCTTGACGGTGGCCGTCTGCCACTGCTGAGCTCTCACCACCCGCTTCTGCCATTCTCTCTGCTGCCATCTCCATCCCTCCATCCTCACCTGCTTCTCCCCTCTCTGTTTCAGTGTTTTCTGAGGAACTGGCCATAATGGGGGCAATTGGATTATCTGGGAAGAGTCAGCAGCTCCTGAGGTCCCAGTGGTTTGCCGGATTGGGGCTGCAGCTTTGGAACCTCTGTGTGGGGGTGACAAGGAGGAACAGAAGGAGTGCTGGCAGGCTGTGCTAGCCCAAGAGGAGCTTATGCTGGACTACAAGCCATGGCTCCTTCCGGAGCATGTGTCTTTATTGGGTTGGACCCAGCTGGTGTTGCATAGTCCAGTACCTGCTCCTTGGTGCCAGCCAGCTCCAGTACCTGTTCTACTGCGCCTCCCAGCAAAGGGTGCCTGCTCCACAATGCCTCCCTGTTCCACTGTCAGCTCACCCAGGGGCTGCCACTCCATCTTCCCAACTTGAGGTTGTCACCTCTGCAGCAAGAGGGCAGCAGCTCAGCTGAGTACTTTTTCATTCATTTTCCACCACCATTTTTGAAAAGTTTTGCCTTGCTTCTGGTGGGGCAACCCCAGCACAGATTCCACCAGCTGCTGAGTCCTCCCACCAGTCTCTGCTGTTAATGATCATGGTGTCACCTCACTGACCCTCTGTTTCCCTCCATCGTCCACGGTGGCAGTGTTGAGGATGGAGCCGCAGGAGAATTACACTCCAACCGATGTCCCAGAGGCCAGGAGACCTTCAGCTGATGTTCCAGAGGTCAGGAGACCTCCAGCTGATGTCCCAAAGGTCAGCAGTCCTCCAACTGATGTCCCAGAGGTCAGGAGACCTCCAGTCGATGTCCCAGAGGTGAGGAGACCTCTAGCCATTGCTTCAGGGGTCGGAAGACCTCCAGCCAGAGCTTCCAAGGTCTGGAGACCTCCAGCTGTAGCTTCAGAGTTCTGGAGACCTCCAGCCATTGCTCCAGGGGTCAGGAGACCTCCATTTGTTGGTCCAGAAGTCAGGGGATCTCTACCCATTGTCCCACCCCACTCCCCAGTCTGGTGGTCAAGAGACAGTGGTAGGCTGCCAGACCAGCCCTGCATTCCGGTCCAAGAATCCCTGACTCACCTGGTTGTTCCGTCTGTTGGTCCACAGACGTGGATAGACCCTGACCCATTTTTTGGTCAAAGTTTGGGGCCTTGGACTTTGTTTGGGCCATGAACTGTACCTTTGTTTTTGGACTCTGTGTGGGGGAGTAGGACTTTGTTTTGGCCTGCCTGGCCTTAGGCCCCTACCACCCACTCTGGGAAGGTCTTTTTGTTTTGTTTTGTTTTGTTTTTTGTTTGTTTTGTTTTGTTTGGTGTTACGTTGGGTCGTCTGGAAGTCATGCTTAAGAGGGGGATACTGTCAGGACGTGGGTTGGAGCCATGTCCTCGCTTCATGTTATAGTTTATATTTTTTGTCACCTGGACATGGTCTCCAACCCACATCCTCACTTTAAGTTTATTGTATGATCCTCTGTTCATTTGGATTGTGATCTTAGCTCAATTTTTGGTTGTTATTATTATCCTTGCCGTACCTTAGTTTACTCTTAGTCATTCTGTGTATTAGTATTATTATTACCATATTCTTGTTTCATATTTATTCTTGCTTGGTTCTCAGTTCTGTTTGGTTTGGTTTTGACAGTCTTTTGTTTATTTCCACTGTAGTCCAGTTTGTTTTGGCGTTGTTAATTTCTTGATTATTCACAGCTGTTTTGTGTTTCAATTAATTAGCATCTGCCTTATTTTAGAGATGCAGCCCCTCACCTGGGTGCTGCGTCATTTGTCATTTTGGTGTTTCATTCACGGTCCTGCCTGCCTTACCTGTGTTTTCTTGTTTTCTGTTTTTTGCCTGCCAAGCCGTAGCTTAGTTTTTTGTTTCAACTTCCAAGCTGCCTTATTTTATGTTAATAAATCATGTTAAAAGCTCGTCTCGCATCTGAGTCCTGCTCTCTGCCCAGCTCGAGCACACACTTTGACACTTTGTGTAGAGTGTGAAAGCAATTCTCCAAAAGGTTCAGACTTTCAATTCAAACAATAAATTAAGACAGCCAATAAGAGGGAAAATGATCTGCATTGGAGACAGGAAATATGGCCGTTAGTGGCATAGTCACGTGAAAAAAAAATGCAGAAACTTATCACACATTTTCAGACAGGATGAGACAGAGTTTCTGAAAAAAAAAAGGAGGACCAATGCCGCCTGAAAATGATGACAGCTGATATGGACAAATGGCCTTTTTAGTGAAGACCTGGATAACACTGTAGCCTCACTAAACTAGTTCACCCACCGATATAATGAAGTCTGAACCAGTTTACACTTAAAGTGTCCAGAGCTGCAGAAAACACCTGGGAGGGTGAGTATCATGTTTGCTAACTACCACTCTGTTTTAACAAGACAAACGTTGTGTCAACGGGATGTAGGAGTGTCACATAAAGTAGTGGATGGAATAAAAGCATAATCCTTAGTCTGGACCTTGGTGCAGACTTTCAGTTGTGAAAATGACCTAAGCGAACACTCTTCTTCTTCTTCTTCTGCTTTTTCCCATGAGAGAATTTTCAGCATTCATACATTTTGTTTTGGAAATTCAAATTTTCCTGAATTCCCCATCAGAGCTGGTAGAAACTACTGAAGTACATGTATTCAAGTAAATTTTTCTCAAAATTCCACTTTTTATTTTTAATCTACCTTTTATTCTTGAGTGCATTTACAAAAAAAAAAGACTGTACTTTTTTCCAAATACATTTGGTTATACTGGAATATTCCTGATTTTACTGATTTGAAATGTGTTTGTTAATAATGGAACAACTGTTTTAACACTGGAAATGTCTGCATCCTTGGTCATTATAACGTAATCATTTAGTTTTTTACAAGAAAAAAAGTTGCAGATTTATGAGTAAATAGATACAAATTTATGTGATTTTGTTAAATGGCAAAAATATCACAATTTAAAAAAAATATATTTATTACAAAGTTTCAAATATATGAGAAAAACAGCTGGCATATTTATCAGTAAAAAGCAGCACAAAAAGCTCCCAAGAGCGTTGATAAATTTGAATAAAATATCATAATATTATAAAGAGGAAAAAAAAACAAATTTATGAGAAAAGCATAAATTGAAGGGAAAAACAGATGAGAGTAAAGTGGTTATGAAAACTTAATTAACCTTTTAGCAGATGTCTCTTACTAAAGTGAGGAGGCAGATGAGTCGACTGTGGGATGAGTCTGTGCTGCTTCTGAATGTGTCAAAAACCAGAGATGTGATGACTAATTGCAGAAAATAACCACAACACCTGCTGACTTAAAAACACTGATGCTGACTTTGAAGAAAACAAAATAAAGTTTGCTGATGTTGCAGCTGTAAAAATTCCAGCAGTGATTAACTCTGCTGGGAATGATGGATCATTTCTGGCCAGACTGTATTCATGTATTTTTAATTTTCATTCTGTATAAGATAAAGTTTCATCTGTAAGTGAATTTAAATTCACAGTTTATGACCGTACATGTAAAGGCAATTCACTCCAGAAGATGACATTTGACTTTTTATTTTTGGTAAAGAAATTCACATTCAAACTGAAAATGATCACGAAGATAAAATCAAAAAGTGAAATATGAAATACGTAAATGTAGCTAAAAACATGAGGTCATACAGAAATGTTCCTGTTCTGTAGCCCCGGGAAACTTCCTCCTTATGCCGAAGTTCCTCTTCACCTTTTAACACATGATGACATCACCATGGTTTTGGGCATGGAGGAGGGCGACCCCCCCTCTCGTCGGTACTTCAGCCCGGCCACAAAAACTTCTGGGTGGGGTTTTGGGTTTAATTTGGTGATGATTGGATATAGCTCAGTTTAGTAAGAGATTTGCTATTTTTTAACCAAGCGGGTGGGGGGTATTTGCCAATTCAGCATCAGGTCCATATGTACAAATATAAATTTGGTACAAATTTGCAAGAATAAAGGGTTGAGAAGATATGATAAACGGTGGCAATTTAAAAAAAGTTACAAATAAAATTTTAATTACACAAAATAAAAATGTGACCAGGATCCAGATGAGTGCTGCAAATTTAGGAAAAAAAAAAGTTGTAAATTTACATGAAAAAAAGCTGCAACTTAATTTAAAAAAAAAAAAAAAATTTACAGGAAAACAGTTGCAAATTTATGAGAACAAACTGAAAATTTGCAGGGGAAAAAATTGAAAATTTTTGAGAAAAAATTTGCAAAGTCATTAGAAAAGGTGCAAATTTATGAGTAAAATAATTTAAAAAATTACAGGACAAATAGTCACGAGTTTATGAGAAAAAAGTTGAAAATTTATGTATGAAAAAGGTTGCAATTTTATTAGAAAAAAGTCAGATTTTTTTAGACAAATCTACATGAAAAAACTTGAAAATTTATAGGAAAAAATTGCCAATTTACAAGAAAAAAATATATATTTTTTTAAATGTTGCAAATTTCAGAGTAAGTTATTAATTTCCACTCCTACCGGAGTGGTGGCTCGGTTGGTAGAGCATCCGCCCCACACCCGGGAGGCAGGGGTTCAAATCCCGGCCGGGTCATGCCGAAGACCATATAAAAGTGGAACTTCCTGCCGTCCAGCTTGGTGCTTAGCAATAATGGAATGGAGGAGGGAAATTTGTGGCAGCACCTTGCATGGCAGCGGCCCTCTGATTCTGCACTTGGGGTGTGTGTGATTAACACAGTAGATAGGTAAAACACAATCTCGTTCTACTGTACATGATTGGTTGTACAGTTAAATGACAATAAGGGTGAATTAAGTTAATTTGAGTAAAAAGCTGTAAATGTTTGGGAAAAAATCTCACAAATTATTTCTGAAAAAAGAACAAGTTAACAACTGGGAGGATTTGATGACATTTTATGACATTTTGCTAACAAACTAATCGTTCATATGATTATGATACGATCAATGCAAGGGCATGCTCAGTTAACAGCAGAATAGGTGTGAGCAACATGACCAATCAGAAACAAAGAGACCACTAGCACCTCATATCAAGCTAATGTGGTATACTGTATTTGATACATACTGCAAAAACATGCTCATTTATTAAATGTCCAACAATGGTACCAAAGGATACATGCAGAACTGCAGTTTATTCAAATTTGTCAGGTCACGGTGATCTTACTCTTTGCAGATTTATCCAGACTAGTGTGTATAGTTCAATCTCTTCAGCGTATTTACCAGCCCTGAACGGCCATGAGAACTTCTGTCATTTAAACAGAGCAGTCAAGTCTTTCCAGATATGCTGACTTTCAAGAGTTTGTCTAACCTTGGTCAATATCAGCATGGAAATGGTGTGATCACCAGATTTATGTCTGTGTATTCAGAAAATATAAAGTTTTGAATTTCCTGACTTCATCCCACTGTTTGTTGATGAACGGGAAAGTGTAAAGCTACAATAAAATGATTTTTTAGAAGTAAACAGTTATGAAATCATGTATTTTCTTTAAACTGGGGTATTTTTATGTGTTATGATGAGACATCTGCAGCTTGGGTCCTGTAAATTTGCAACTTTTTTCCCTATGCAGGAAAAAAGTTGCAAATTTATAAGAAAAAAGTTACAAATTTATGGGAAAAAGACTGCAAATTTGCAGAGAAAAAGTGACAAATTTACAAGAAAAAGTTGCAAATTTGCAGGAAAAAAGTTGAAAAAGTTGAAAATTCACGAGTAAACTGTTGAAAATTTACAGCAGGTTAACAAGAGATGATTTTAGGTCATTTTGTTCACATGGGGGATGCCCCCCCCCCCCAAAAAAAACACCTACTGCCTAACACCACCTTCTTGCAAGGTATTCAAATATCTGGAGTTCTGCTTATTTTTTTCAGGTTCATTCTTGAAATTTTGTGACCTCGTGCCTTCTTTTATTTTGAAATCCCTCCCCGAACCTCCACCGGTGCCCGGTGCACCTGCTGGAGAAGACTCACCAAAGAGAGACAGCACGCCGCAGGCGATCCACACCACCAGGGACACCCCCACGCTCCCGGAGTGCTGCAGGATCCCTTTGGGCGAGATGAAGATCCCAGCCCCGATGATGGTTCCTATGATGATGGAGATTCCCCGGAGCAGGGTCACCTTCCTCCCCAGCTCCACCTTCCTGACACTTCTATCTGGCAGCTTCTCACAGGTGGGGAGATTGCACCCATTTGATGGTGGATTCCCACTTCTGTGAGTGGAAATCGACTGTCCCTTCATGTTTTTTTGCAGACCTGGACCTCTGCTTGGACCAAAATCGACTCTGGCAAAGTTACAAAACTCTGAGTGAAATTGAAGCCCCAACTCCTCCCTCCCTGCTTTATTGGCCTTCTTGCCCCACTTCCTCTGGGAGCCTCCTCCTCCTCCTCCTCACCTCTCTGACGTCACCAGATTTTGTTCCTCTTTACTGCTGCCTCACCATGTCTACGTCTCCTCCCCATGAGTGTTTTTCCTCTTCCTTTAAAAACAGCTGTGATGCGGCATACCATTTGAAGCAGATTAACCATGACTCAGCAAATTTCACCACATCTTCATTCTGGCTCTGTCTGTTAGTTTGCCCAGTTGTTCTTGGGTTCCTCTTTAGAACATGTTCTCTCTGTCGGTTCAAAAAATGGTGCTGTCCCAGGTGAGGATGCGGAACTTTAACAGCAAATCAAAGCTGTGGAACTTCTCTCTGAGTAGTTTGTGGTGGACAAACCTGAATGGAGGGTTGGTGTGACAGGTCTGCTTGGTTGGGTAGGCTGTAGTAGAAAACATTCCAACATTCCTCTCTGTATTCAAAACTTTCAAATCTACAAGAAGGTGCAGATTTTTGAGAGAGAGAGAGAAAAAAATGTAAAATTGCAAGAAAAAAGTTGCAAATTTACAAGAAAAAAGTTGCAGATTTTTCAGAATCAGAATCAGTATCAGCTTTATTGGCCAAGTATGCACAACACATACAAGGAATTTGACTTTGGCTAAAAACTTGCTCTCGTTGTTCAGGTGGAGGATTTAAATAAGATTTAAATAAGGATTCAATGACAACAGAGTATGTACAGTAAATTACAGTCTGTCCACGTTTCTATGAAAGGATGCAAACTTTGAGAAAAAGTTGTACATTTATAGGAAAAAGTTGCAAATTTATAGGGAAAAAGTTGCAAATTTCAAAGAAAAAGCTGCAATTTTAAAGTAACAAAACTTGAAAAAAGTGCAAATTTACAAGAAAACAGTTGAAAATGTATGGCAAATTAACAAGGGGGATCAAAACCAAGCTATTGAACTTCTCCCTGGACAGTTTGTGTTGGACAAACCTGAATGGAGGGTTGGTGTAACAGATTTGCTTGGTTGGGTAGGTTGTAGAAGGGTGTGGTGCTCAAACAAGCAAACACTTAACCCTCCTTCATTTTGAGCCCAGACTGTTTTTTTTTTTGTTTTTTTTTGGGGGGGGGGGTAATCAATATTTTTTTTTTTATTTAAGTTTTTGTAAAGGGTATACAGGTCGTTACAGCAGTGCATTGTTTACATTTTCATCACATGTTCCCTTATTTTCTGATATCTGACAACATTGGAAGATTAAATCTTACAACACCCCCCTTTTTTTTTTAAAGTGAAAGAAAAAGTGAAATTAAAGAGAAAAAAAAAAGAAACAAAAAAAACAAAACAAAAAAAACAAAACCAAACAAACCAGCAAAAAACAAACAAAAAGAAAAAGTAAGTAAATAAAGGTAAAAGAGCATCTGAGTAGTGTTGGAACAAAGAGTGGAACCATTATTGAAATGGTATTTGTCAAAGATTAGATCTAATGGAAGACACATATGGGATCCAGGGTTGCCAAAAGTTCATGAACCCATCCTTGTTCTGTCTCAGTGCGAATGTCAACTTTTCCATCGAGTAAATGTCTTGGATCACGTTAATCCAATCTTCAGGTGTAGGACAGTCCTTCAACATCCATTTTTTAGTTAGAGCTTTTTTGCTTGCCAATATTAAAACATTGAATAAGTATTTTTCTCCTCGTCTTTCCAGTGAGTCCGGTAGTAAACCCAAATACAAAGTTACAAAAGAAAAGGGAACTGTTATTTTGAATATTTTCCCCAATATTGTCTGTACATTGGTCCAATATTGGTGGATAACTGGGCATGACCAAAACACATGAAAATGATTTGCAGTCTTTTCACCACACAAGCGCCAACAGTTCAACCCCTTATGGGTAAATTTGTTTTGTGCAGGTGTTCTGAAAAATCTTACCAAGTTTTTCCATCTAAATTCTCTCCACTGCAGGGATGAGGTACTTTTCCATTGCTGTTTATTTAGCTTTTCCCATATTTCCAGTTGTAAAGTGAAATTCCCCTCTTTTTCCCATCTCTCTTTTATATAAGATGTGTTGTCTCCTTTTAAGTCTTGAAGACCTTGGTATATTTTAGAAATGTATCTGATCCCTGGGATCCCTTTATATGCCATTAAGAAGACCTTCAGAACACCTGACTGGGCCCTTTCCAAATCCTCCTTTTTAAGTATATTGTTTATGTGGTGTCTAAGCTGGAAGAACCTGTAAAGGTCTTGATTTATTAGGCCTTGTTTTTTCAAATCTTCAAAACTTCTTAAGATTTGCCCTTTAAAAAAATCGTAATATTTTATCAGCCCTTTCTCCTTCCACTTTTTAAATCTGGAGTCTGTTTTATTAGGAGTAAAGTCTTGATCATAGGCAATCCATTGCAGAAGTCGATAGGGCTCTTTAGTTTGATTCTCTCTGACTATCTTAAACCAAATTTTTAGCGGGGTCTCTATCCACGGGTTAGTGTTATTCAAAAGCTTAGGTAAGGCATTGTTCCCTATTATCGCCTGTAGGGGGATGTCACTTGTTATTTGGCATTTGATCTCCTTCCATTGTGCAGTGTAGACTGGGTTACATATCTCTACTAAAGTTTTAATTTGTGCGGCTTTAAAGTAGTCCCTGATATTTGGCAGCGCGAGCCCACCTTTGTCTTTGTTTAGCTGTAAGGTTCTATATCTGATTCTAGGTCTCTTGCCCTGCCATATGAATCTAGAGATCCTTCTGTCCAGTTCCTGCCATGTTTTTTTGGGAGGTTCTACCGGTATTGTTTGGAAAAGGTATAGAAGACGTGGAAGTATATTCATTTTGACTGCTTCAATTCTTTGTGCAGTACCCAAGAATGGTATCATATTCCATCTTGTTAGGTCAGATTTTATTTTTGTCACCAGTGGATCATAGTTTAGTGATATAATTTTGTTGAGTTGTTTCGGGATATTGACCCCCAGATATTTCATAGATTCCGACTCCCAGTTAGTTTTGAGTTTGCTTAGTGAATAATGATTTGGGTCATAGTTGAATGTTAAAATTTGGGTTTTATGCATGTTTAATTTGTACCCCGATAAATCTCCATACTTTGAAAAAATTGAGGTTAGTTCTGGTAAAGAAGTGTCCGGCTGCCCTAGGTATATTAAAATGTCATCAGCAAAGAGTGCTATTTTATGTTCCTTCTGACCAAGTGTAATACCTTGAATTTTTTGATTTTGTCTTATCCATTGGCTCAGAGGTTCTATGAAGATTGCAAAGAGCAGTGGAGACAGGGGGCAGCCCTGACGACATCCTCTTTCCAGTTCAAAAGATGATGAAAAATTACCGTTAATCTTTATTTTAGCTGTTGGTTTTTTATATAATGCCTGTATAGTTCTAATGAAGTTGTTATGAAAATTGAAACTGGATAAGATTCTATATAGAAAAGACCAGTCAACCGAATCGAATGCTTTTTCAGCATCTAATCTCAATATGACTGCATTTAAGTTATATTTTTTTATATGATGAATTATGTGTAAAGTGCGTCGAATGTTGTCTTGTGTCTGTCTTTGTCTTATAAAACCTGTTTGGTCTAAATGAATTAGGTCTGTCAGTATATTTTCTAACCTTTTGGCAAGGATAATGGTAAAAAGCTTATAGTCCTGATTTAGTACACTGATTGGTCTGTAGTTGGAGCACTCTAGTTTATCCTTTTCAGGTTTAGGTATAACTGCAATGACCCCTTCTCTCCAGGAGGGGGGGATTTCCCCTGTGTGGAGGACATAATTAAATGTTTTCAGGAGGAGAGGAGATAGTTGCTGTTTAAAGGTTTTGTACCACTCTGCTGTATAGCCATCAGCTCCTGGGGATTTGTTAGCTTTAAGTTTCATAATTGCTTTTTCCAATTCTTTAGGATGTATTTCTGACAGTAGTGTTTTATTTTGTGACTCCGTAAGTTGGGGAAGGTTTAATGTGTTTAGGAATGCCTCGGATGCGTTTTTATGTTTTTTGTGGGAGTATAAGTTCTTATAGTAATTCTCGAAGCTTTTAAGAATATCCTGAATTCTGAATTTTATTTCCTTTGATACTGGGTCTCTGATTTTGTAGATTGGCTCTTTCTGTTTGATGTTTCCTCAATTTATAGGCTAGCACAGGGGTGTCCAACCATGTGCCATGGAGAGCCAAGACCCTGCAGGTTTTCTCTTCTACCCAGTCTCTTCAGCAGGTGTTTTCACTTATCAGCAATCAGTGGGAAGAAGTTCACTGAAATCTGCTGTTGAAGACACTGGTTGGAGGTAAAACCTGCAGGGTCTTGGCTCTCCATGGCACATGGTTGGACACCCCTGGGCTAGCAATTTTGCCGATTTACTGCCTGCTTCATAGTATTTTTGTTTCAAAAATGTAAGTTTCTTCTGGATTTCTATTGTGTAGATCTCATTTATTTGGTTTTTAATTTCCTTAATCTTGAGTGAGTCAGTAGAATGAGTGTTGCCTTTGTGTTCTTTTTCTAGGTTCCTAAGTTCTGACTCTAATGTGGATAGTTTTTCTTGTCTTAGTTTCTTTTGGGTTGCCAGTTTTGCAATAATCTTTCCTCTTATTACAGCTTTGCATGCATCCCACAGTATTAAAGGGGATACTTCTCCATTATCGTTTTCTTCCAAATATCTGAGAATATCTGATTCCAATTCATCTTTCAATGGTCCTTTCAGGACATTTGAATTTAACCTCCAAGAAAATGTATTATTTGTGTATTTTTGGATATTTAAGTCCATGTAGATCGGACTGTGGTCAGAGAGATCCATCAGTCCTATTTTACATGTTTTTACTCTTCCAATGTCTCTATTAAACATAAAAAAATAGTCAATCCTTGAGTAAGATGAATGTGGAGTTGAGGAGTTGAGTAAAATGTATAGTCTTTTACACTGGGGTTGAGTTCCCTCCACACGTCACAGATTCCCATTTCTTTTAGTAGCATCCGAGTCTTCCTGTTTTGGGTGTTATTTTGATGTGGAGAATTACCAGAAGCATCCCAGTATGGATTCAGTCTAAGATTGAAGTCCCCACCACATATCACTAAACCTTGAGCTTTAGTTATCATTAGGTCGAATACATTTTTATAAAATTTCCAGTTAGCCCCTGGGGGAGCATACACATTCAGCAGGGTGATATCTTCTCCCTCTAGCCGCCCAGTTACCAAACTGTATCTCCCTTCTTTATCTTTGTGTTCTGATTTTTTTTCAAATGTAATTTTGGTTGATATCAATGTCGCTACTCCCCTCCTCCTCCCTGACTTATATGAAGATGAAGAGATCATTTTAAACCCTTGTCTACTGAGTTTATTGTGTTCCACGTCTGTTAGGTGGGTTTCTTGTAAACATATTATTCCTGCTTTGTCTTTTTTCATTTTGCCTAGAATCTTGGATCTTTTAACTGGATTCAGGATTCCTTTTACATTATATGAAATTATTTTTGTTACACCCTGTTTCTCCATTGTGTTGTTTTGTTTAGTATAACTGTGTGATGGCCGTCTTTTGTGCTACTCAGAAACTGAAAGAACATTAAAAACAAGAAAAACATTAAGAACATAGTGTATAAAACTTTAAAACAAAAAGCTGTCAGAAGAACTTCCTGAGCTGAGGTCTTTTTAAAGACCCTGGAAGAGCCTTGATGGAGTGAAGGCCCTGAGAGAAATTCCTCAAACTCTGTTACGTGTTGAGGGCCCTCTCTTACCCCTGTAAGTTGTCCCATGCTTTTAACGTGAGTTTCAGAACCCAATCCAAACTTGTAATGATTTTTTTTTTCCTTTTATGCCTAAACCCTGTGAAATTGTGTGCACCCTCCCACCCCCATCACATCAAACATTCACGCAAAAACAGTATTTGTTAGTATGAGGAGAACATGTGGATTATTGTCACATTTCTATTTTAACAAGTTGTTTTTTTTTTTTTTTTATTAAAAAGACTTATTTGTTTCAAATATTATGACTGTTCCATGAAATGTTTTACCACATGCTGAATACGCATCTTCATTAATGTTTGTTACCTTGTATGAGGGGGGTTGGATGTGCGGATTGATTCAAGAGAAGAAAAAAAAAAAAAAGGTCGCTATTCCAACCTGAAAACGGACAGTTTATCCGCGACGCTCTGGCGCTGGGTTTCCCGCTGCTGGTCCGTGGATTTTGAAGGTCTTTGTGTTGTCCATGTTTGCACTTTGATCTTCTCACTCGGGTCTGCTGTGGGTTTAAATACCGTTACCGGGAGCCCTCTTCTCGCCATGTCAGCTGTTGCTTCTTCCGCCGAATTATAGAGACATGTGTCTTCGCCGTAGAAGACCCTTAACTTCGCAGGAAATGGAGTTTGAAAGCGCAATTTCTTCTCTCTTAACACCTTTTTCGCGTCATTGTATTCCCTGCGATTTTTAAGGACCTCCTGGGCGTAATCGTGTTCCACGAAGACTTTTCTCTCCTGGTGCATCAATCCTTTTTTCTGCCAGGCCAGTCTTACAACCTCTTGTTTTATTTTGAAATTGGAAAATCTTACCAACACCGAACGTGGGGGCGCTTCCGCCGCCGGCCTAGCGGCTAATGAACGATGTGCCTTTTCTATCTTCAAGTCGGTGGTTTGTGGAATATCCAATTTCTCTCTTAGTAAGGATTCCACGCATTCTGCCATTGAGTTAAAATCGTTTTCGGCTCCTTCTATCAGACCATGAATTCTTATGTTGTCTCTTCTTTGTCTTCCTTCTTGGTTGGCTAGCTTAGCCTCTATAGATGCTTGTCTTTTGCGTAGGTCCAGCACAGAATCTTCGAGCACTTTTATTCGTTCCTCTGTTTCCAAGATTCGGTTCTCGGCCTGGTCCACTCTGCTGTTTGTCCTTTTCAATTCTTCTCCGAATTCCCGAAATTCGGCCGTAACTTCTCGGCGAAATCGTCGTAGCTCTTCAAATAGTGATTTCAGGCTAACCTTTTTGTTAGCTATCACCAGTTCCTCGTCTTCTGAACGGAGATCTTCCAGTTCAGATTCTCCGGCCGATACGTGTCCTGGCCTGGAGAATTTCAGTTTCTTCTGTTTTCCTTTAGACATGATGATTTTGTCTTTTGATTTTCACTCCTCCAAAAATCCGTTAAGTTTGATTTTTAAGGTGTTATCTTGGATTGGGTCTGAGAGCTTCAGTGTTAAGCTGCAGTCGCCATGGCGTCCAGACCGGAAGTCCCCAGACTGGTTTTTGACCAACGTTCCTCTCTGTCGAAAAAGAAAGGGGGGAACTACTCTACCAGGGCGACTCCTGACATCACTAAGTGAGTAGAACTGAAGAAGACGATGGAAGAGGCTTTATTGTCATTGTACAGTTGTAAAGTACAACAGATTTGTGGGTGCTCCACCAGGCTACAGCGTAGTAAATTATGACAAAAAAGATATATGTATATAAAAACAGAGTTACAAAAACACACAGTTGAATAAAATAGCATTTAAGTAGAATAATACGAATTATAAAACATACAGTACACACATTAGGTAGTGGCTTCACGGATGATGAAACATGCAGAGTGCAAAAACAGGTGTTTTTTTTTTAATTAAAAAGGTCCTAAGTTCTGTGCATGTGAGCATTGTGGGGGGAGGGGGGAGGGGCCTCTGACTGCGGTTCAGTTGGTCTAGGGAAAAAAACTGTTAGTCTGGAGTTGTGGGACCTGATCCATCTGAACTGTCTTCCAGAGGGAAGCAGATCAAACAGGTGGTGGGTGGGATGTGAGGGGTCTCCTGTGATAACCTTGATCCTTCTAAGACAGGAGGATCTGGAGACATCCTCCAAGGAGGGAAGAGGGCCGCCGATGATTTTTTGGGAGGTGTTGATGACCCTTTGCACAGCCTTCCTAATCTCTGCATTGGAGCCGACGTACCACACACCCAGGCAGTAGGTGAGCTCGCTCTCCACTGAGCAGCGCTAGAAGGTCAGCAGCAGCTTCTGGTCCAGGTTGTTCTTCCTCAGGACGCAGAGGAAGTGCAGCTGTCACTGGTCTTTCGTCACCAGAGCCTTGGTGTTGACAGTCCAGGAGAGGTCAGAGGAGATGTGGGTGCCCAGGAACCTGAAGGTGGTGACAGTTTCCACGCAGCATCCATTTATCAGGAGCGGAGTGTGGTCCTATCTGTTCTTCCTGAAGTCTATGATGAGTTCTTTGATTTTGTGGACATTCAGTTTCAGGTTGTTTGCCAAGCACCACAGCAGCAGATTCTCTACCTCCACCCTGTATGCTTTCTCATCGTCATCGGTGACGAGCCCAACCAAGTTGGTAATGTCCGCATACTTTACGATGACGATGGTTGGGTGGGTTGGAATACAGTCAAATGTGTACAGTGAGTCCAAGAGAGGGCTTGGCATGCAGCCCTGGGGGGAGCCAGTGCTGAGTGACAGTGTGGAGGAGTGGTGGGGGTGGAGTCGGACTGTTTGTGGGTGGTGTGTGAGAAAGTATTTTATCCATGAGCAGGTGGGGAAGGGGGTCTGGAGGAGGTGTAGTTTGTTGAGCAGGATGTCTGGGATGATGGTGTTGAAAGCTGAGCTGTAGTCCACAAAGAGCATCCTCACGTAGCTCCTTGGGTTCTCCAGGTGGCTCAGTGCTCTGTGGAGAGTGGTAGTGATGGCGTCTTCTGTAGACCGGTTCTCCCTGTCGGTGAACTGGTGGGGGTCGAAGGAGAGGGGAAGACAGTCCCTGATGTACTGGGACACCAGTCGCACAAAACGCTTTATGACTCCAGATGTGAGTGCTATGGGTCTGTAGTCATTCAGGGTGTCTATTGTGGACTTTTTGGGGATGGGGATGATGGTGGAGGCCTTGAGGCAGGAGGGGACAGTGGCGTGTGTCAGGGAGAGGTTGAAAAGCTTGGTGAGGATCTCTGCCAGCTGAGAGTTCACTGCTCTCAGTTTCCTCTTCACCTCATGCTCCTGGAGACAGAGAGGGGAAGAGGAGGGGGAGGAGCTGGAAGGGGAGGGGGCAGTATGTGTGGTGGTGTGGTGATCTCAAACCGGGCAAAGAAGCTGTTAAGATCCTCTGCCAGAATGAGGCTGCTGTCAGATGTTGGAAGGCTCTGGCCTCTGTAGTTGGTGAGGGCCTGGATGCCCCTCTACATCTGTCGGGGGTGGTTGACCATGAGGAAGCACTCCACCTTTCTTGAGGTGACAAAATTATTGTTTTTTAGGGGGGTGGTTTTTGAATGTCCCTCCGTCTTTTTCTGTTTTAGGCTTGCCTATTGACGAGACTACCTGTTGGAACTGTGCCGCTTTGCCAGAGCCCACATAGACATTTCTCCACTCTGACAACATACCTGTGGAATTAATTCAGGATACAAGAGGAAGCAAATATGAAAAAAAAAAAAAAAAAAATCAGGGTCGAGAGGAGAAATAAGTGAACAAACTGAGCAGGAGAGGAAGCCAGATACCTTTACCTGCCATAACCCTGTCAAACATGCGTTCACTAAACAACACAAGAGAAGAACTCACCACACTGATCAGGTACAATCTGGGTTACCGACAAACCAGTCTCTTCTGTTTTAGGGAGATCTGGCTGTCTGAGGATATAGACTTTGATCTGGAGGGTTTTAATATCATCCGTTTTTGACTGTGATATGGTAAAAATATGTAAATCAATACAGGGAGGGCTTTGCATGGCTGTCAATAATAAATGGGCAACAAAGTACAGAGAATGAACACTGCAAACACTACAAACTAATGACTGTGTCCTTCAAACCTGGAGAATTTTCTCAAATAACGTTTATTTTAGTTGATGTACTATCAGGTCGTGATTTTAGCGGCGCTATGGAGCATATATCAGACTGTTATAATAGAGCTGTCAATCAGACTGGAAAGCAGCCTGTGTTTTTACTGGGGGATTTTAAAAGATGTGACATCACCACATATTTGCCCAATCTGGAGCAATATGTCACAATTCCCACCAGAATGAAAAACATGCTGGGCTTGAGTTATGGCAATATCCCTGGTGCATGCAGTGGTGTGGAAAAGTGTTTGCCCATTTCCTGATTTCTCAGGGTTTTTTTGTATGTTTGGCACACTTAAATATTTCAGATCATCAAACAAATTTAAATATTAGACAAAGAAAACACAAGTTAACACAAAATGCAGTTTTTAAATGAAGGTGTTTATTATTAAGAGAAAAAAAAATCCAATCCTGCATGGCCCAGTGTGAAAAAGTGATTGCTCAACCCTCCGTTAAAACATAAATTAACTTTGGTTTATCACATCTTTGGAAAGCTGAGTTCAATTTCTCTAGCCACACCCAGGCCGGATTATGGCCATATCTGTTCTCAATCAAGAATTCACTTAAATAGGACCTGCCTGAAAAAGTGAAGTAGACCAAAAGATCCTCAAAAGCTAGACATCATGCTGCGATCCAAAGAAATTCAGGAACAAATGAGAAACAAAGTAATTGAGCTCTACCAGTCTGGAAAAGGTTATTAAGGCATTTCTAAAGCTTTGGGACTCCAGCGAACCACAGTGAGAGCCATTATCTACAAATGGTGAAAGCATAGAACAGTGGTGAACCTTTCCAGGAGTGGCCGGCCGACCAAAATTACCCCAAGAGTGCAACGACGACTCATCCAAGAGGTCACAAAAGACCCCACAACAACATCCAAAGAACTGCAGGCCTCACTTGCCTCAGTTAAGGTCAGTGTTCATGACTCCACCATAAGAAAGAGACTGGGCAAAAATGGCCTGCATGGCAGAGTTCCAAGACGAAAACCACTGCTGAGCAAAAAGAACATTAAGGCTCGTCTCAGTTTTGCCAGAAAACATCTTGATGATCCCCAAGGCTTTTAGGAAAATACTCTGTGGACTGACGAAACAAAAATTGAACTTTCTGGAAGTTGTGTGTCCCTTTACATCCGGCGTAAAAGTAACACAGCATTTCAGAAAAGGAACATCATACCAACAGTAAAATATGGTGGTGGTTGTGTGATGGTCTGGGGCTGTTTTGCTGCTTCAGGACCTGGAAGACTTGCTGTGGTAAATGGAACCATGAATTCTGACGTCAACAAAAAAATCCTGAAGGGAAATGTCCGGCCATCTGTTTGCTACCTCAAGCTGAAGCGCACTTGGGTTTTGCAGCAGGACAATGATCCAAAACACACATGCAAGTCCACCTCTGAATGACTTAAGAAAACAAAATGAAAACTTTGGAGCAACCTAGACAAAGTTCTGACCTGAATCCGATTGAGATGCTGTGGCATGACCTTAAAAAGGTGGTTCATGCTCGTAAACCCTCCAATGTGTCTGAATTACAACAATTCTGCAAAGATGAGTATGCCAAAATTCCTCCACAGCACTGTAAAAAACTCATTGCCAGTTATCGCAAACACTTGATTGCAGTTGTTGCTGCTAAGGGTGGCCCACCCAGTTATTAGGTTTAGGGGGCAATCACTTTTTCACACAGGGTCATGTAGGTTTGGATTTTTTTACCCTTGATAATAAACATCATTTAAAAACTGTATTTTATGTTTACTTGTGTTATCTGTGTATAATATTTAAATTTGTTTGATGATCTGAAACATTTCAGTGTGACAAACATACAAAAAAATGAGAAATCGGGAAGGGGGCAAACACTTTTTCACACCACTGCATATCTCAAAACCATGCCCACCTCTAGGACATTCTGATCATAACATTCTGTTACTGCCAAAATACAGATCACAACTGAAAACAGGCAAACCTATAACAAAATCCATCAGATTCTGGAATAAAGAGGCAACCGAATCACTGAGAGGGTGCTTCAAACTGACAGACTGGGAACTATTCTTCAGTGACTGTGGTAGTGATTTTTAACATGATGACAGATGTGCTGATCTCCTACATTTTTTTCTGTGAGGACACTTTCTTCCACCATATAATAATACATCCAAATAATAAGACACAGGTTACAAGGGACATGAAAATCTGCTTGGTCCAAAATAAAAAAAAAACCTTTCCTAAAAGGAGACAAGCTGATAGTGATGGAGTTGCAGAAAGATTTTGGGAGGATGGTGAAGCTGGCTAAAATAAATTAAAAAAAAAAAAAGGTTGAGCAGAAATTAATATCAGGAAGTCTAAACATCAGGATGGGCAGAGCCCCAAAACCTGCTGTGATCAACTGCCCAAACCCTATTTCCTTTGCCGAACAGCTTAACACCTTCTTCACCTGTTTTAACACCAGCAGCACACTGACCAACTGGACCTTCCCACCTTCCATCTATCCCCATGAACCCCTCATCACTGAGGAGCAGCTGGTGACGTCCATCCTGCATAGAGTAAACCAACACAAAGCCCCTGGCCCTGATAGGCTCACAGGCAGGGTGCTTAAAGAGTCTTCCACTCAGCTAGGTGGAGTCCTCACCAGACTTTATCAGTACCTCTTGGACTCTGGATGTATCCCTTATCAATGGAAGGAATCTACCATCATCCCAATCCCTAAAAAGACTCACCTTAAGGACCTGAAAGACTACAGACCAGTGACCATTTGCTCTGTAAATGTAAGGAGCGAGCGAGTGGTGTGTGACTTTTTGACCAACACAGACAAATTGGATCTCCTCCAGTCTGCCTTTCAGGCAAATGGAGTGTTGACGTCTGACACTCTTAGACACTGTCACCAAACAACTGGACTCTGTAAACCCCCACATATGGATTTTATTTATGGACTTTTCTTCTGCGTTTAATACTGTACACACAGACCCCTTGCTACATCACCTCACAGACCTGCAGGTTCAACTAACATTTTGGATTCAGTTTTTTAAATGACAGGCCACAACAGGTGGTTTTAAAGGGTTTTCTATCAAGCAAGTTGCCTTTAAATGCAGGTCTTCCTCGAGGTTGTGTTTTATCATCGGTTTTGTTCTCTGTGTACACAAATAACATCTCCTGTGACAGTGAAGGAGTGACACTTTAAATATGCAGACAACATGGCCCTGGTGACTCACCTGACAGACTGCACTGACCCGCTATCAGCAGGCAGGAAACCATTTAGCTTAGACTTTTAACCAAAACTCTCTGGAGTTAAACACCACAAAGACTAAGGAGTTGGAGGAGAAGAGAGAAACCTTTAACTTCTCTTTTTACAGAGGGAGTAGGGGATAAGTTTGCAGCTGCAGCCGGAGGAGACGACCCAGCGGACTGCTGAAACTGGGCCTCTCCCTTGGGAGACAGACAACGTTTGTAATTAGATGGAGTGAAATAAAAAAAACACTTGCCTGTCATCCCGGCTCCCGATGCTGACAGCTGCAAACTGTTGGCAATCACCCTTCTCCGTGTCACTGACTCCTTTAATGGGTTGTAGAGGAGCCGGCTCTGATGACATTGAGGTGGGCGTAGCCGGGACAATCCCGGAAGACCTCTCGGTGGCTGGAGCAATGATGGCCTCCGAAGACGAGAGGGGCTTCATCCGGCGAGGCTGCCTTTTCCTCAAGTTCGGTTTGGGCACCAGATAGTCCGGGACTCTGAGCACACCATCCGGCTGCAAGTAATCAAGGCCAATGAGTATCCAGAAATGAAGGCAGTGTAGCCACGGGGGGCTCGAGCGCTGGGAGCTCCTCACCCGACCCCTTGGACGCCAGGGCGAAAATCTCCTGGAAAATCTTGGCTGCCTCCGGATGGTCCCACAGGCTATCCCGATTCATCACTCTTGCTGCCGCGTCCCCAGCCCATTGAACTGTCTCAGGTGAACAGGGCTCCAGTGCCCGCGAAAGTATGTCCTCCAGCAGATAAAGCGAGCGCAGCTCCGTCTCCAGCAGCTCAGCCATCATGCCTGGAAAGCAGGTGAGTGAAAATGAGACAGTCCCAGAAATGAAAAAAAAAAATGATTTGTGTGGGTGTAACCCGCTAAATCCTTTTAGATGGCTGGATCATTCTGTCATAAGCTCCCCGTGCGCCTCTCCATGGTGCACGGTGAGGGAATTAAAAAAGGACGAGGATTTAAATGCTGGGTTACACCACACACACATTTATTAACATAGAGACAAGACTGCTTGGATACATGTTAGTGTCCTCAGGGTTGCCCAACACACACACTGGAGGGAAACAGCGGCGAACAGAGCACAGGCAGTTACTCACAGTGCTGGGGCAGACCGAGTCATCACAGTGGAAATCCAAGGGCACACAAACAGTCCTTAGTGACGTGACGGTGGACAGGGAAAATGACCATCCAATGCGTACAATGATTCAGCGGCATTTTTCTAGCAAAGAGCTGCTTTTGTACAAACGCCGCTGGCGTGACAAATTGGGAACACCTGGGTGAGCGCGGGAAAGATGATTACCGGGGCGAACAGCTGGCTGTCAGAAAGAGGGGAGCGTGGCCAGACGGGCCAGAGCGGCAGCTGCAGGCAGGAACAGAAACGGTGCACGGACATGAAAACAACAAGAAATCAAAACACCACTCCACATATTAAACCCACTGCCTAAGCCACCAAGATTGATCAGAACCGAGCCCTCAGGAAACATGGGCTCTGTTCATGACAATAAAGCCAGTAAAATCTGTATGGTGGTTTGTCTTGGCGATGTCATGATCCGGGCTTGGGATCCTCCCAAGCTCGGCTTCATGGCTTTTTCCTGTTCCTTTGTTTTCTACGTTTTATGTTACCTTTTGAGTTCCATATTGTGTTTCATTGTCTAGCTTGTGGTGCCATGTCCTGTGGTATATTGGGTGCCTTTTATTTGTCTGCTTATGTTTCTGTATTATTTGATTATCTGTTGAAGTTTTTCCTTAGCCTGCCTTTGGTTTGTTTATATTTTATTTTGTGACTGGCAGCGGGCAGGGGGTTGGGTCTTGTGTACCTCCTGTCTGCTGGCAGCCATGCCTCCCTCTCCTGTCTAATCTTGACAGCTGGTTCCAATTTGTTATTGCCTGTTCCTCTCTCTGCTCAGGTTCACAAACACACACGTAGGCACACTCACACCCACACTAACACATACACATACACACATAACTACACACACGCACACAGTCACTCACACCTGTGCTCACTCAGCTCAGCAGACACCCACACATTCCTACATCACGCACACACTCACTCACACCTGCAATCACTCTGTTCATTATGTCCTGTATTATTTAAGCTCTGTCTGCTCACTGGTATTTGCCGGATTATTGGATTGTCACCTCTACGGACTGCTCACTTCCATGCCCTGTGAGTACTGTTTGTTCCTCCCGCTCACCAGTCTCGTCTGGGAGCACCTTGGGTCTTCTCTTTTGCTCACCCCGCTCATCAGTCTCGTCTGTTAGCGCCTTGGGTCTTTTTCTTCTGTGTTGTACTCACTAGTGAGCTGAAGAGTGTCCTGTGTAAATCCCTGTTTACTTGTGCAGTTGAAGCTTTTGTCAAGACTTTTGTTCAATAAACACACACAACATTATCCTGCATTTGGGTTTTTTATAATTCATGACAGAACTAGAAAAGCACTCGGAGAGCGCAGACCTCCGCCAAGCGCCACAGTTCCCCCCATACAGTGTTTTTGTGTACATTTTCAGATTCCTTGACCATGAAAACATATGACTAGCAATTGGATTCACAATGATAGGATTAGTGGTTCAGTAGTTATTGAGGAAAATCACATTTTCCGTAATGGCAGTTTTCTTCTGGACGGTGATCCAGATCACCACTAAAATCTAATCATCTGTAGGATACCCCATTTCTGACAATCTGTGAAAATTTCATGAAAATCCGTCCATAACTTTTTGAGTTATCTTGCTAACAAAATATATTTCCAAAATAGAAACCCAGCTGAGGTTTGTGTGTGTGTGTGTTTTCATCTTTTGTGTTTTCCACCCACCTGTTTTTTGGGCAGCTCACCATGGACTTTACTGTTTTTGGACTGAGCACGGAGGAGTGCGCAGTGGCAGAGCAAGCCACGGATCTCGCCTTCAGGGCTCAAGCCACCCATTCTCCTGGAGCTGTTTTTTGTTTGTTGGACGACGCTGTCGGAATGATTCGGAGGTGCCCCAGTTTGTGGAGATACCCGGGGTTAACACCACTCCTCACCCAGATATTCGAGTCCCAGCAGTGCCTCGAGGGAGTGGTGAGAGGGTCCTCCGCAGCCCAACCCCGGCAGCCCAAGAAGCACTCCTGGAAGCCAAGAGCCCGGCATCCACTTCCTGAGCCGGTGTCCTCTTCTCTCCACCAGACATCCCATCCTACTCCCGGGAGACGGAGTATGACATGGGGACAGCAGCTGACATCATCACCTGCCAAGAATTAAGGCAAGTTCTTCTCTGTTTCCTTTCTCTCTCTCCTGAAGTGGTTAGCCTGATTCCTGTGGAGGAGCTCCAGATTTGACAGTCCACTGGGTGTCCCCTATCAGCTGCTGTCACCGCGCCTCAACCTTTTTTTCCTGTCTCCCCTAAATCTCTGTTGGTCCCAGAAGGGAGTCACCGGACGCAGGGGGAGCCAGAGATCTTGGAGGAGCCTACTCCACGGTGAAAGAGTCATCCTGCATCAAAATGCCAGAGGAAACCCTTCTCCTCATTCGCAGCCATTGTCGAGACGTCATGCCCGACTACTCCTGCAGCGAAGCCTCTCCCTGTGTCAACTGTCTCGCCAGTCTGCGCCCTCTCTGCTTCAGCTGCAGTTCTGGTCACCAAGACATCCCCTCCTGCTGCCAAGAGGCCCTCCAGGGTTTGCCCTGACAAGCCCACTCCCTCCTCATCCGAGCCAGTTCCTCCACTATCCACTGAGGGGCCCAGAACAGCTGTTGACACTGAGGAGGATGATAGCCCACCACCTGCATCAGTCAACATCCAGGCCCGGGAGGTAAGACAAGTGCTTTTTTTTTGTTTGTTTTTTTTTTTCATTCTGTCTCCTCTAATAATAATAAACCTTGTCTGTCTCCTGGGAGAGAGACTCAGGCTAAGCAGTCACCTGAGTGCTCTCCCCTTGCTGCAACCATGAAATATTCACCCATCCTCTCCATGTCTCCTTCATCTGCCCCTGAGTGCCCATTGGCCCCAGAACTGAGCCGTTTGGATGGTGGAGGAGCCAAGGGTCCTGGAGGACTGGGACCCTGAGCCTACACTGAGCCAACCTCCAGCATCCATGCCAGAGCAATCACCAGCGAGGGTCACAGCAGCCGGGGTTAATTGGACTGCTAACACCATCAACCCTGCTGTGGAGGCTGCCGCAGCAGAGTCGGAGGCTAAGCTCAAACCATCTTCACCCGGATCATCGGATTCCTGGACGGCAGTGCAGTTTGAGCTCAGGCAAGTGCTCTATTTTGTCTTCCTATTCTCAGTTTTAGAGCAATCTTGCCTGACTCTTGGTGAGGACAGCCAGGTGCAGCCACCCACTGCATCTGAGCTCGCCCCACCAGGCTCTGCTGCTGGTGGTGACCCTGACCCCTCTTCTCCCTCTGTTTTTGAGCTCATTCCCAGGGTCACCGGAGATGAACCAGTTGCCCCAGAGGTCTCCGGGGGTCCAGGCTCTCCGCCCAAGGCAGCAAAGGGTCCAGCTTTCACAGAGGAGGTTGTGGGTGCTCCGTCCCAGCCCGGGACCTCCGTAGGTGCAGCTGTGACTTAGGCGGGGTCCATGGGTGCGGCAGAGCTCCAGCCTGAAGCCACCGCAGGCGCAGCTGAGCTTCTGCCCGGAGCCACTGCAGGTGCAACAATGTCCCAGACCGGGACCCCCACAGGTACTACCATTTTTCCTTACTAGCACCAGCGAAAGCATCGTCCCTTCTCTCCCATTGCCAGATGCCATCGAGGTTCCTCTTTCCTCACTGCCAGACGCCGTTGTGGTTCCTTTTTTCTGCCAGATGCGGTCGAGGTCCTGTCATCTTCTCTGCCAGATGCCATTGGGGCCTCTTCTCCGTCAAGCATTGTCTTGGTTCCCCGTCCCTTATCAACTGACATCATTGTGGTCCCCCACCTCTGGCCCTGCTCTCCACCATTGGGCCTTCCGGTGGAGGAACCACCTCCTGGATCTCTCCTCTGGTCATGGTGGCTGAAGAACTCAGGCCGGCCGCCTGATAGACTAAGTCGCTGGGTTGGATTGCCCGTTTTCTCCGGCAGGTCATCCGATTCATTCCACCTGGCGGTCCGGCTGATTTGGGACTTTTGCAGGCCGCCGGACCGGTTTCACCTCGCCACCCACGGGGCCTGGGACTCTGGTCGGCCCCCCGAACTTTTGAGCTCCTTGACCCAAGAGGCCTAAACTTTGTTGTTTTTTTCTGGTGTGCGTCCTGGGCAGAGGTTGTTTTTTTGTTCCCTCCTATCCTGTTCCCCCACCTCCCCCCCTGGGTAGTTTGTTGTAGCTCCTGCTTGGTGGGGCGGGGGGGGGGGGTCCCTTTCTTGTTCTTTGATGATACTTTGGGTGTCTGGAATCCACCCCTTGAGAGGGGGGCTCTGTCATGATCCGGGCTTGGGATCCTCCCAAGCTCGGCTTCATGGCTTTTTCCTGTTCCTTTGTTATCCGTATTTTATGTTACCTTTTGAGTTCCATATTGTGTTTCATTATCTAGCTTGTGTTGCCATGCCCTGTGGTATATTGGGTTCCTTTTATTTGTCTGTTTATGTTTCCATATTATTTGATTATCTGTTGAAGTTTTTCCTTAGCCTGCCTTTGGTTTGTTTATATTTTATTTTGTGACTGGCAGCGGGCAGGGGGTTGGGTCTTGTGTGCCTCCTGTCTGCTGGCAGCCACACCTCCCTCTCCTGTCTACTCTTGACAGCTGGTTCCAATTTGAAATTGCCTGTTCCTCTCTCTGCTCAGGTTCACAAACATACACGTAGGCACACTCACACTGACACTCACGCACACACATACACACATAACCACACACACGCACACACTCACTCACACCTGTGCTCACTCAACGCAGCACACACCTACACATTCCTACACACATGCACACACTCACTCACACCTGCAATCACTCTGTTCATTATGTCCTGTATTATTTAAGCTCTGTCTGCTCACTGGTATTTGCCAGATTATTGGATTGTCACCTCTACGGACTGCTCGCTTCCATGCCCTGTGAGTACTGTTTGTCCCCCCTGCTCACCAATCTTCTCTGAGAGCACCTTGGGTCTTCTCTTTTGCTCCCCCCGCTCATCAGTCTCATCTGTTAGCGCCTTGGGACTTTTTCTTCTGTGTTGAACTCTCCAGTGAGCTGAAGAGCGTCCTGTGTAAATCCCTGTTTACTTGTGCAGTTGAAGCTTTGTCAAGACTTTTGTTCAATAAACACACACAACATTATCCTGCATTTGGGTTTTTTGTCTTTCATGACAGGCAATGTCCAGCAGTGCCTGTCGGTTGTATGTTTACAGTGCGTGACATTTACACACTGCAGAAAGAGCAACAAATATACAAAAAAGAATATAAAGCCAGCAAGCAAGAACGGAGTGAGCAAACACGTCTGCCTTGGGGGGCGCCATGATGCTTGAATTTTGCCATGCATTTTAAAGATCAACCATACATTTGCGTACAGGATCATGTTTTCAAAGCTTAACATCTTGTGTTTGGGAAGTATACCACAATGGTAATACTGTTGTGTTTTCTTATCCAGAATTTTGATGGATTGTTTATACAGGGATTCCAAAGGTTTCAGAGTCATACTATTGGCTTATGAGCAGCAAGCAATGCAATAGGAGAAATGTGTCAAACTCATGGCATTCAGAAAGGTTTTGATCCTTTTTGAGTAAGTGAGTTTCTAATGCAACAGTTTGCAAGGTTGCATTTCAGAGTGCGACTCATCCATTTTATGTGCTTTTTAAAGCTGAGCATGGGATCTAATGTGACTCTCAAATACTTAAACTCTGTTACATTTTCTATATTTGCTATATTTACAGTTATAGTTGGATAGTCCGTATAATTTTATTTGTTGGTAAAGTACATGGTAGCTGTTTCCCTTATGTTCAGAGTGAGGCATGATTGATTAAGCCATTTTGACACTTTCTCCATCGCTATCATTAACTTGTCAGCCACTTGTTTGGCATCATTCCCATGTGTGTAGATGACTGTGTCATCTGCATACATCTGAATTGTTATTTTCAGATATTGAGGGCATGTCTCGGGCCTTTGCACAGGGCATGGGGGCATAGTGTGCCCAAAACTCTGCCTCTTGTCTCAAAGGGCCTGCTCTTTTCAAGGAGAAAAAAAATTGCAAATTGTTGAGGAAAAATGTATTAAATTTAAAAGAAAAAAATGAATATTGAGGAGAAAAATTTTGCAAATTCAACCACTTAAAATTCCAGTCAAATTTCATGTGGACACTCAGTGAAGAAATAATTTGATTTTCTTTGCATACGATAACATAAGGGAAATTGGCTGGAATAAGGGGTTAAATGGCAAGTTTCAAATCTACAAGAAAAAATCTGCAAATTAAAAGAAAAAAGTTGCAAATTTTTCAGAAAAGGTTGTGGCGCAGTGCTAACCACTGCGCCAGCACAGCAACTCACCCTTGGCCATGGGATCCCTGGTTCGATCCCAGCCCCTGACCAACAGTGATCTGTGTGGAGTTTGCATGTTCTCCCCGTATCTGCATGGGTTTACTCCGGAATTTCTCCGGTTTCCTCCCACAGGCCAAAAACATGCAGGTTAGGTTAATTGGAGACTCTAAAGTGGCCCTAGGTGTGATTGTGTGTGTGAATGGTTAAGGGATAGCGTACCGTGGCTGCTTCATCCATCCAGGTGAATGCCCTCAATTTCCCTTCTGGGGACCAATCAAGTATACAAAATCAAATCACAAAATCAAAAATCAAATTTACAGTCATGTGAAAAAAAAATTGACACCTCTTTAAATAGCCAATTCTTTATTAAGAAATGTTCATGTATCTATGTCTAACCTTGTTTGTGTTTTTCATTTGCATTTTTTAACATTTATTTTAGCCACTGTTAATGGGAATGGATGTGGGGGTGTCCTAAAAAAGATGAGGGTGTCCTAATTTATTCCTCACTATTTGTTTAGAATTACATTCTACAGAAAATTTGAAAAAAAAAGTATTTAATTCATTTTTAATTATTTAGTTGTATTACATTAATCTCGCAGTATTTTTAACATTGATATTAAATATACATATGTATGGGTTTACTCCGGGATTTCTCCGGTTTCCTCCTACATGCCAAAAACATGCAAATTAGGTTAATTGGCATCAAACTGGGGATTCTAAATTGTCCTTAGGTATGACTGTGAGAGTGAATGGTTGTCTGTCTCTCTGTGTTGGCCCTGCGATGGACTGGCGATCTGTCCAGGGTGTACCCTGCCTCTCGCCCAAAGATGCTGGGATAGGCTCCAAACCCCCCCCCCCCCCCGTGACCCGAAAAGGATTAAGCGGAAGAAGATGAATGAATGAATGAATGTCCAAATATGTTAAAAAAAAAAACAGGCTTATACAGGGTGTCCTATTTTTTTCACATGACTGTATATGAAAAAGGTGTAATTATTTGAGAAAAAAGTTAAAACTTAAGAAAAAAGTTGTACATTTTTGAGAAAAAAGTTGCAAAATTGCAAGAAAAAATTTCAAAATTGCAAGAAAAAAAGTTATAGATTGGCAAGAAAAAGGCTTCAAATATCCATCCATCCATCCATCTTCTACCGCTTTTCCGGAGGTCCGGGTCGCGGAGGCAGCAGTTCAAGCAGAGAAGCCCAGACTTCCCTCTCCCCAGCCACCTGCTCCAGGTCTTCAGAAAGGACACCAAGGCATTCCCAGACCAGCTGGGCGACATAGTCTCTCCACCGAGTCCTGGGTCTGCCTCGGGGTCTCCTCCCAGTGGGACGTGCCTGAAACACCTCAAGTGGGAGGCATCCTAATCAGATGCCCATACCACCTCAACTGACTCCTTTAAATGTGGAAGAGCAGCGGTTCTACTCTGAGCCTCTCCCGGATGACTGAGCTCCTCACCCTATCTCTGAGGGTGAGTCCAGCAATCCTACGGAGAAAGCTCATTTCAGCCGCTTGTATCCGTGATCTTGTTCTTTCGGTCATTACGCAAAGCTCATGACCATAGGTGAGAGTAGGAACGTAGATTGACTGGTAAATCGACAGCTTTGCCTTAGAACTAAGCTCCCTCTTCACCACAACAGACCGGTACAACGTCCGCATCACTACAGATGCTGCTCCGACCCGTTTGTCAATCTCTCGCTCCATTTTCCCCTCACTCATGAACAAGACCCCAAGATACTTAAACTTCTCCACTTGGGGCAGGAGCCTGTCCCCAACCCAGAGAGGACAATCCACCTTTTTCTGGCTGAGGACCATGGACTCGGACTTGGAGGTGCTGATTCTCATCCCAGCTGCTTCACACTCAGCGGCAAACCGTCCCAGCAAGAGCTGTAGGTCATTGCTGGATGAAGCCAACAGGACAACATCATCTGCAAACAACAGAGATGAGCTCCTGTGGTCACCAAGCATGACATCCTCCATTCCCTGGCTGCGCCTAGAAATCCTGTCCATAAAAATTATGAACAGGATCGGTGACAAAGGGCAGCCCTGGCAGAGTCCAACTCTCACTGGGAATGACTCCGACCGAGTGTTGGCAATACGAACCAAACTCTCACAACGGTCGTACAGAGACCAAATAGCTCATAACAACAAGCCCGATACCCCATACTCCCGAAGCACCCCCCACAAAAAACCACGAGGGATGCGGTCAAATGCCTTCTCCAAGTCCACAAAACACATGTAAACTGGTTGGGCAAACTCCCACAAACCCTCAAGAATTCTCAAGAGGGTAAAGAGCTGGTCTGATGTGCCACGGCCAGGACGAAAACCACAATGCTCCTCCTGAATCCGAGGTTTGACCAACGGCCGGACTCTCCTCTCCAGTACCTTGGCATAGACCTTCCCAGGGAGGCTGAGGAGTGTGATCCCTCTAAAGTTGGAGCACACCCTTCGGTCCCCTTTTTTGAAGAGAGGAACCACCACCCCGGTTTGCCATGCCAAAGGCACTGCCCCCGACCTCCTCGCAATGTTGCAAAGGCGTGTCAACCATGACAGCCCTACAACATCAAGGGCCTTGAGGTACTCAGGGTGAATCTCGTCCATCCCCAGGGCCCGGCCACCGAGGAGATTTTTAACCACCTTGGCGACCTCAGCCCCTGTGATAGGCGAGTCATCCCCCTCGTCCCCAAACTCTGCTTCCTCTGTGGAAGGTGTATCAATGGGATTGAGGAGATCCTCAAAGTATTCCTTCCACCACCGGACAATATCCCCAATCAAAGTCAACAGCGCCCCATCTGCACCATACACAGTGTGGACAGGGAGCTGCTTTCCCCTCCTGAGCCGCCGGACAGTTTGCCAGAATCTCTTCGAGGCCGACCGAAAGTCTTTTTCCATGGCCTCACTGAACTCCTCCCATACCCGGGTTTTTGCTTCAGCAACCACCCGAGCTGCACTCCACTTGGCCTGCCGGTACAACTCAGCTGCTTCGGGAGTCCCACAAGCCAACCAAGCTTGATAGGACTCCTTCTTCAGCTTAATGGCCCCCCTCACCACTGGTGTCCACCACTTGGTTCGGGGGTTGCCACCACGAGATGCACCGACCACCTTGTGGCCGCAGCTCTGGGCCGCCGATTCAACAACAGAGGTGGAGAACATGGCCCATTTAGACTCCATGTCTCCAGACTCCCTCAGAATGTGGCTGAAGTTCTTCCGGAGGTGGGAGTTGAAGACCTCCCGGACAGGGGCCTCAGCCAGACGCTCCCAGCACACCCTCACTATACGTTTGGGTCTACCAGGTCTGAATGGCTTCCTCCCCTGCCATCGGATCCAACTCACCACCATGTGGTGATCAGTTCACAGCTCTGCACCTCTCTTTACCCGGGTGTCCAAGACATACGGTCGCAGGTCTGATGACACGATAACAAAATCGATCATTGATCTGCGACCTAGGGTGTCCTGGTGCCAGGTGCACATACAGTATGGACACCCTTATGCTTGAACATGGTGTTAGTTATGGACAAACTGTGGTTAGCACAGAAGTTCAATAACTGAACACCACTTGGGTTCAGATCGGGCAGGCCGTTCCTCCCAATCACCCCCCTCCAGGTTTCACTGTCGTTGCCCACGTTTGCATTGAAGTCCCCCAGTAGGACAATGGAGTCTCCAAGAGGAGTACCCGCCAGCACCCCAGTCACAGCCTCCAAAAAGGGTGGGTACTCTGAAACATCATTTGGTGCATAGACACAAATGATGGTCAGGACCCGTTTCCCAACCCGAAGGGGCAGGGAAGCAACCCTTTCATCCACTGGGGAAAACTCCAATATAGAGGCAGCAAGGTGGGGGGATACAAGAATACCCACCCCTGCTCATTGCCTCTCACCTGGGCTCCTCTCACCTCCAGAAAAGGCCAAGCTCCAGCCCATCTCCAGGAGACTGGTTCTGGAACCGGAACTGTGTGTTGAGGTGAGGCCGACTATATCTAGCCGGTATCTCTCAACCTCGTACACCAGCTCAGGCTCCTTCCCCACCAGAGAGGTGATATTCCACGTACCAAAAGCCAGTTTAGAAAGCTTGGGATCAGTCCGCCAAGGTCTCCGCCTTTGACTGCCACCTAATCCACATAGCACCGGACCCCCATGATCCCTCCTGCTGGTGGTGAGCCCACTGGAGGGCAGACCCATGTAACTCCTTCGGGCTGAGCCTGGCCGGGTCCCATGGGTGGAAACCCGGCCACCAGACGCTAGCCTTCGAACCCCTCCCCCAGGCCTGGCTCCAGGGTGGGGCCCCGGTAACCCCATACCGGGCGGGGTACACTGAATTCTTGATATAGAATTTATCATGAGAGTCTGTTGGATTGTTCTTAGTCTGGCCCTTCACCCAGGACCAGTTTGTCTTGGGTGACCCTATCAGAGGCAAATTGCCCCGGACAACATAGCTCCTGGGATCACTGGGGCATGCAAACCCCCCCACCACGATAAGGTGACGATCCATGAGGGTCCATGAGGGGGGCTACAAATATATGGGCTACAAATATATGAGAAAAAAATATGTGAAAAAACATTACAGATGTGGTAATTTGTGACTAAAAACGTGTAACTTCATAGGAAAAAAGTTGCAAATTTTTGAGAGAAAAGTTGCAAATTTCCTAGAAAAAAAAGTGTTTTACATTTACAGGAAAAAAAGTTGCAGTTTCACTGGTTAAAAGTTGCAAATTAGTGAGAAAAAAAAGTTGGAATTTTATAGGAAAAAAATATATTTTTTTAGAAAAAAATGCATACATGGAAAATTGCCATATTTCTGAGAAAAAAGTTCCAGATTTGCAGGAAAAAAAAATTCCCCTTGTCCTGTCAAGCAGTTTGGTAAGCAGAAAAGAAATCTGCTTCCCTTAATGTGTCAAACAGATTTAGTTTGCCCAAAGGAGCTTTATACAGTACATATATATATGTATTGTATATTATTTATAAACCCCTCTTGTAATAGCTTTAATACTTTATTTAAATTGTTTGACCCATGACGGACCTGAAAGGGGGAAAAATGAGGAAAGGAGGGGTGGGGAGGGGAAAGAAAATGGAGAGGAACAAACAGACTAACACAACTGAAACAAACAAAAGACTAACGCATCTCATCACAAGTCTGGTATCTGCATCTATTAAAGGAGAGACATAGTATGTGTGTGTGCGTGTGAATAAGAGTGTGCGAAAAGTAAGTGTGTACGTGTGAGTGGTTTGCAAGGAAACATACAAAGATGGCAGCAGGTCGCAGCAACACATCCCTGTCCCCCGGAAACCCCAAGCAAGCAAGACAACGCCACCAACCCCCACAAATGTCTCGAGACCAATAAGCCCCAAGACAACCAGGCATCTGCCTTAGGAGGGATGGCTGAGGGAGGCCGGGCCGCCTCCACCCCCGGATCGGCCATCCCCCACTCCCCCAGAGGGGCCAATGCCAGCCTTCGTGCCCCAGGCGCCGGAAGGCCAGTGCCTCGCCCGGCCTGAGGACCAGCCAGCACTCCTGGACAGAGCCCCTTCAGAGACCCCCACAGTGGCCCTGACCCACCCCAGCGCCACAACACACACCCCAGGAACCCCCATGCCCCCTCACCAAAGGAAGGCGACAGCAAGGCACAGGAGCCCCATGGGGGGCCAGTCCCTCGGTTCAAGGAAGCCCACGTGGCCAGGAGGCACCACCCCCTCAGACCAGCACCCCCGATCAGCACACACACTCAGTCCCATGCACTCACACCCTCATACTCTCATACACACCCAATCACATCTACACACACTCACACGCACTCACTCACTCTCACGCTCCCTCTCCCACATATAATTCCACACTCGCACTCCCACACCCAGACCCACCAACTCTATCCCAGTCCCGTACCCACTCAATGTCGCGCCCATTCCCACTTGCCCTCAGAGTCGCCCGCACCAACCCACGCTCACCCACACACACACTCTCACGCATGCTCCGACTCACTCACATCTACTTGTGCTCTTCCCCACACATTCAGCCACACTCATTCACCCTTATCTCTTGGGGCGGCTGCGGTGCAGATGTGGTGAGCATGAACGTGCACGGACCAGCAGCCACACCCTGCCAACCCGTCCCAGGGCGGCTGCAGCCACAGAAGCAGACCACCACCACCAACGCCCACCTGGAGCGACCGATCAACGGACCACCGCAAGCGCTCCGAGATGCCACCTGACATGCAAAACGCCACACAAATCTGACCCACCACCACCATCTCCACTCATCACTCCCTCGCTTTCACTTACTTATTTGCTCACTCACTCTCTCAGTCACTCACTTACTTGTTTGCACCCATTCATTCTGCAGCACCCAGGGATGACAACAACATGATGGGCCCCAGGTCACCAACCAGGCCCCCAGGCCCTGGGCAGAAGGAGTGCAGCAGGGGTGCGGGAAGACCCCCACCCCCATCCCCCATTCCTGTGTCATGATGGGTGAGTGTTAGTTGTGTGGTGTTATTGGGTGCAAGTGTGTGTACTACCAAAGTGCAGTTAAAATTGGAGGGGGAGGGGGATAGTGTATTACAGCACCTCTAGCCACTACTATGGGAAGCGGGGCTCCAATCCCTCCAAGACCTCCGTGTCTACAGTGCAATTAAAACTGAAGTGAGCGTGGCCCCACTGCACAGTAGACAGAGGGACCCTCTTCACCGACGCAGTTCGGCACACCCCCTCCTTAAAACCCTAAGTGTATCCAATAAGATATATGTTCAACCTAGAATTGGGGGGATGAGGAGGAGAGGTATGACTGGGAGGGAGGCGGTCCAGAAGAGAGCCCCCCCCCCCCCCAGAAGCCACAGCCCAAATTGGCTCTAGAGGCCACCCACTGCCCCCAGATCCCATCCCAGGGCGAGGGTCACCAGGCCGAGCAGCCTAGGACCCGCCAGCATTGCACACCAGTGCTCACCAGCACCACAGGCATGGTGGGGCAACCACACTCACTCTTACTCTCACACATCTTGTACACACAGACATAATAATAATAATAATAATAATAATAATAATAATAATAATAATAATAATAATAATAATAATAATAATGAGCAGGACCCATAGGACACCTCACATGCCACGTGACACCCCAAAGCATCCACTGCAAGCCTGGTGGGGAAGGAGCCTGAGCTGGTGTACGAGGTTGAGAGATATCGGCTAGATATAGTCGGCCTCACCTCAACACACAGTTCCGGTTCCAGAACCAGTCTCCTGGAGAGGGGCTGGAGCTTGGCCCTTCCCCAGACAGACATCGATAGCAGAAGGCCAGCCCTCAGCCACAGCCGCCCTGGGGCAAACTGACGGACAGGCGGCCGCCAACCCACACCAGCGGCCCACCCAGCCACACCCACACACCCACACCTGGCGCCACAGACACCAGAGGCAAACAACAAGCGCCCCACCCCGGGGCACAACAGCAGGATGGCCAGGAGAAGCAGGACCTGAACCGCCACCCAGGCCACACGACGGCCCGCCCTAACCACCCACTGCCCAACGAGGTCTTCCCGTCTACATACACACCCTCCACCCACACATGTTCACCTGCAGTTACTTGCACCCAAACATAGATACACACTCACCCTCATGTGTACACACACATACTCACATCACATATGTACACCTGCACCCACACACAACCTTGCATTTTTATACACAACGCACATATCCACACATTCACCCACACATGAACGCACCCATATCCACACACATACACGCAAACCCACACACACCCATACTCACACACACAATTTGCAAATCTCTGAGAAATAATTGCAAATTCTGTCACGGTTTGTGTGTAGAGACTGGACTCAATCGCTGGATGTAAGTTTTAACAATTGTATTAGGAGTTGATCACCCAGACACAACTCGAGGGCTTAACAGAAATTAATACTGTGGCTCGGAAGCAGCAACAAAAGACTAAGAAAAAAACAGAACAAATACAACCAGGCAGGAGCGTGTTGTTCATGTCATATGACTGACAAAAGAACCCAAGCAGAACAGAAGTGGAACAGCATTTAAAAAATCAAAGGGACAATCAAGACAGCACGGCACAGGTGGAGAGACTAATAATGACTGACAGCTGACACATGAGGCAAACAGAGATGACAGGACGGCCGGGGCCACACACACACTCAATCACACACAGAGGGAGACACAGAACATGACAATCATAATGAAAATATTGACTGAACTGAACTCTGATCATAATAACCATAATAATAATACTCACAGAACAAAGAACAGAATCATGAATCTAACAAATGACAATAAATGCAGATAATTCAAAGAAGTAACTCAAGGCAAGGACGTGGATTGGAGTCCATGCTCTAAAGAATAGAAATACAAATTATACATCAAGATGAAGACATGGGGCCCAACCCATGCCGTGACTGTACCCCCTCTTAAGGGGCGGCCTACAGATGACCCTCAAAGTACCACCACCAAAAAAAAACAAACAAAAAAAAAAACAACAAAGAACCCCCCTTCCTCCCCAGGGTGGTTGGTGGGGGTTCAAGGCCAGGTGGGCCATTACAAGCTTTTACCCCCCACAGAGTCCAAAATCAAACATAACCATGGGAAACAAAGTTCATGACCCCAAAGTTCAACACAAAACGGGTCAGGTGGTCTACCAGAGTCCCAGGGCCACCAGACTGGAGAGCATAGTGGATCAGGGTGCCTATCCAAGTCCATGGGACCCCAGACCAGAGCACAGCACGAGTGGGGTGGTCTACCACTGTTCAAGGACCACCAGATGGATGAACACGGCACGTCGGGTGGCCTACCAAAGTCCATGGGCCACCAGATGGGAGAAAACACATGACCCCTTTGCTCTGAAAATAACACAGGAGCTCTTGGCTCTGAAAATAACACACAAGAATCATACTCAGGGGAAGTAACATGAAAACATTACCCTTAGAAATGTCAGCCTCTGGAAAATATAATAAAGAACCTTTAAGCTCTGGAGATAACATGGAAATTTGAGCCTCAGGAGATGGCAGTAAATAATTTTTACACTCTAGAGATGACATGGAAATTTCAATACATGACGAAGGCTCCTTGGCCCCCGGGACAACTGGGGGCGAGCTGACCATTGGAGAAGCCAGATGACAAGGGCTGAAGGACCCCAAGTCCTGATGCCCGGGAATCCATCCCCGAAACAGCCACATCAGACGGGGAAGAAAACACAACAGGAACCCTAGAGCAGATGGTAGCTGCAACTGGGACCCCCCACTAAGTGCTAGGCAAGCTCTCTCTAAAACTGATGCTAAAAATACAAAGAAGAGGACTTGCCTGAGTTCTTGCTCCACCACTGATGAGGGCCCCAGTGACTCTGCTGCTGCAGTCCAACGAACAGGCATGGTGGCAGATGAGGCAGGGGCGATGACAGGCAGAGCAGGAACAGGAGCGCACACCCCGGGCAGAGCAGGAACAGAAGTGCACCTCGGACTGAGTAGGAACAGGAGCGTGTACCTCAGGCTGAGCAGTAACAGGAGCTGGGAGGCACCGTGGAGTGGGCACAGGAGCTAGGGAACAACATGGAGCAGGTACTGGAGCTGAAGGTGCTGGGGAGTGCTGTGAAGCTGGTACTGGATAATCCTCACACAGTCCGGGCACAGCGTCAGGGGCAGCCAGCTCATCCCAGACCATCAGGTTGCCTCCCAATATGGCCAGTTCCTCACAAAACATCAGAACAGGAAACCGGAGAAGCAGGTGAGCATGGGTAGATGGAAGCAGCAACAGAAATGACAGCAGAGATGGGTGGAGAGAGAGTTCAGTGGTGGCAGGTGGCTGACTCTGAGCCCTCTCACTAGAAACAGGCCAGGACCTTTCATTTAATGGTGTTAAAAAATGAAAAAAATATTTGCCTCTGTTCCTGCTCTGCTGCTGCTGTCAGATGATCCCTCCCGGGATATGTTGGGGTTTGCCTGATGATGATCCATTGCATCGGTGGTGCGGTGGTGTCAAGGGAGGAGGAAACAGAGATCTGGAACACCTCCGCCGGAGAAGAAGGGCCGGGCTGCTGCGCTAGCTGGTGCCAGTGCGAGCTCCGTCTCCTGACTGCTCACTGTGGCTTCTCTTACTTCTGCTCCTCCCCGGCCACCAACGACATCCCTACCAGTCTCAGACCATCCACTGCAGGAATGGGATCAACTGCAGGAGTTCTGTGAGCTGGGGATAACGCTGCACCTTGGGAAAATCCTCAATCACCTTGGGGGCACCTCCGAAGAATTTGAGGGCTTTGTCCTGTGTATTGGTGGCATAGGTGTCCTCGACTAGGGCTTCAATGTGGAAAGCAGCCCCAACTTCCTCCTGGTAAAGACCCATAAGAAAAAAACTTAGGGTCAGCTGGATCCATACTGCTATGTTCTTTCTGTCACGGTTTGTGTGTAGAGACTGGACCCAATTGATGGAAATCAGTTTTAACAATTTTATTAGGAGCTGGTCACTCAGATGCAGCTCGAGGGCTTAAAAGAAATTAATACTGTAGCTCGGAAACAGCAACAAAAGACTCAGGCAAAAACAGAACAAATACAATCAGGCAGGAGCATGTTGTTCACTGACTGACAAAAGAACCTGAGCAGAACAGAGGTGGAAGAGCACTTAAATAATCAAAGGGGACAATCAAGAAAGCATGGCACAGGTGGAGAGATCAATAATGACTAACAGCTGACCACTGTTGGGCAAGTTACTAAAAAATAGTAACTAATTACAGTTACTAATTACATCTTTTCAAAAGTAACTGTTACTTACCAATTACTGCATGATTAAAGTAACTCAGTTACTTGGGAAAGTAACTTGCAACTACTTTTAAAGGCATACTTAATCATGTTGCACACATAACATAATTTAATTAATAGATTACATTACGGGCTTTTTAATGTCAGATTGAAAACAGACTGTTTCAGACAGAGCTTTTAGAACATGTTCAGTCTGCTTTACCCTGCCTTGAGAGCTCTTATTGTGGGAAAAATCTGAAGAAAATCAACATAAAATTGCCAGTTATAGCCTCATGAGTGAGAAATAGGGTTTGTGGCGTGACAGAGAGGGAAAAAAGTGAGATTCACTCCAAAAGAGTGAATTGGCAAGACTAAATAAAGCTGTCAACATATCTTACCTTTATATTATGGACTTAATCCGATGTGCAGTGATCCAAAGAAAATGTCTATCATCCACTGTAGCGATATTTAATAAAATATAGTGTAATAAGGTAGAGGAATTATTTATTTTATTTAATAGTGGGTGTGCGAGGGGACAGAGTTAAACCGTCACCCCAACACTCACTAACTAAAATAGAAAAGCATTCGTAAAAAGGGGGCACCAGTTCTAAAAGAACAACTTGTAAATGAATTAATTTCAATTAATTAATTTCTGTACCTTCAATTACTTAATGAATCAGTCTCAAAATTTAGTGAGTTCTTTTACTGTCGTGACCCAGAAAACATACTGTATATGCAAAAGGAAAAACGCTTCAACTTGTCTCGTTTACAATTTTTTTAAATGAAACTCATTCAGGTTACATGGCATGGCATTCAAATGATGAGTGAACAGATTCAAATGATAAACAGGTGTTCAATATCACATCAATTGTTAGTGGATTCCTGAGCATAAAATCTATAGTTAAACCTTTGTGGAACCAAGAGGAAACCAGATTTTATGTTTCAACTGTAATGCAGTGGAAGACTGAGGTATCTAACAAAATCAGGACGCAATTTTATGGGGAAAAATTCCATAAGCTGATTATTGAAAAAGGAACTTCTGAATTAATCTACAAAAATAAAAGGAGGTTACTTAAAGTGAATAAGAATTTTCCTTCAGTTTATAGCTTTGTCCTATGGCTGAGGGACAAATTATACCATGAAATATTGGTTATGTTCAATTATAATTGATATTTTAGGACATATCGTTTAAACCCAGCAGAAAGGAAAATGGGAGTCTCCCTTACGAACAGCTGTAGGTCCAGGTGTTCAGTGGTGGTCAGTGCCAGCCGGTGGTATAAGTTGGGGAAGGCTCAGTGGCTCTTCCAGACAGTGTTCGGAACACTGGGTGAAAGCGACTGCTGGTTGGCTTTCAGATTGTTCACAGCTGTGAGAAGCATAGACTTGGCTGGGGGCTCCCACAGGGCATGCGGCTAGGAACCGGCAGCAGAGTGAAGGCTGGCCCCGGAGCAGACATGGAGTCCTTTGGCAACAAGGTTCAGGTTCAGGTTCAGGTTACTTTATTTGTACCCGTAGGTAGATTTGTTTTGCAGTCTGGTGACATCCATATTTACAAGCCACAATTACATTCAACATAGACACAAACACAGGCACACATGAAGATGACTATAAACATGATAAAAAATACTCAAGGCTCCATCAATCAGGGTATAAAGACAAAGAGATGAGAGAAAAACCAGAGGTAAGAGAGAAGGGTCATATTAAAACGTTAAAAACTAGTCAAAGAGGTTAAAAACTCAAAGGTCTAAAACCCAATAAAATATTTAGAACCCAAATAACATCCCACAAAAATAAGTAAATATAAAATGGAGTTAATAAATAGGTACCTAAATTATGTGCAATATATTGTTACAACTTGTTCAACTCTTTGACAGCAGCAGGAACAAAACTGTTTTTGTAGCACTGGGTTTTACTTTTGGGGACAGCAAACCTCCATCTTGAGGGAAGAAGCTGAAAGTTGCAGTGCAAAAGGTGGGAGTCATCATTTAAAATGGAGGTAGCAATCCTCTGTACTTGTCTGGTGTACAGGGATGTCAGGCTCAGCTGTGACTCACCAAGCAAACGACTGGACCACCTGATCCAAGGATTTCCTCTGTTTCAGTTTTATCTGACCAAACCATGACACTAAAGAAAAGGATAAAACAGATTCAATAAAAGCCCGATAAAACATTGTCATTATGGTTCGGTCAATTTGGAAGCGTGCAAGTTTTCTCAAGCAATGCAAATGTTGCTGACCTTTTTTGCACACCCTTTCACAGTTCTCTTCAAAGTTTAAATTACTATCAATAATCGTCCCAAGATATTTGTAGGATTGTACACATTCGGTGGTCTGGCCTTTTAGTACGGTGACTTTGTGCCTGGGAGTTTTCCTCCTAAAATCAATAATCATGTCTTTAGTTTTTGTCGTATTCAGCTGCATGTAGGAATCCTCACACCAGTGAACTAAATCATCAACTACTGGGTTGTGGCCACTCTCACCATCCTGGAGGAGACTGACAATAACTGAGTCATCAGCATACTTTATAATGTGTCTGTTGTCATGTCTGCTCCGACACATGTTTGTGTACAGGATGAAGAGTAGTGGCGACAACACACACCCCTGAGGAGAGCCAGTAGAAGAGCACTTTAGGTCCGACAATGTACCATTGACCCTTACTCTCTGCGTCCTGTTGGTTAAGAAATCCAAAATCCAACCCACCAGATTATTGCTCAAATCAAGTTGTTGCAGGAGCCTTTCAACTAAAATATGAGGTTGGATAGTATTAAAGGCGGAGGAAAAGTCCACAAATAAAAGCCTGGCATGAGTCCCATTAAAATCCAGATGTTTAAAAAGCATGTTAAACAGAGTGACAGTGGCATCCTCCACTCCTCTGTGAGGCCTATAGGCAAACTGCAGAGGATCCAATGCATGTTCAGTCTGCCTTAGGACCTCACATCTGACCAGTTTTTCAAAAATTTTCATTAAAATTGAAGTCAAAGCAACTGGTCTAAAGTCGTTTACCGTTTTAGGACAGCTGGATTTTGGAACGGGAACAACCACGGCATCTTTCCAGATCTTAGGCACATGTTGTGTCTGTAAGGACTTATTGAAAATATAATGAAATATAGGACTCAGTTCATGTGCACAGGACTTTACCAGGCGTCCACATATATTATCAGGGCCCTGACTTTTGTTCACTTTTACAGCGCAGAACTCCCTTTTAACATCCTGCATCTCAATATTAAAGTGCTGATTGTCTTTGAGTTTCTGTTTCAAATCTTGGGTTTCAGTGCTATAAAAAAAAGAGCATTAGCCAGCTCTGTGTCTGAATTAAAACCATCTAAAAACACATGATTGCTGCGTTCTGTGCTCTGAAGGCCTGCAATAGTTTTCATACTGGCCCAGGCTGAACCAAGTTTCTTTGTTACCATCTTGCTTTCCAACTCTGATTTATAATTCTGTTTTGCTCTTAAAATTTTGGCCTTCAGCTCTTTTGTGGCAACCTGTAGCTCAGAAACAGACCCCTGTTAAAAGGCAAGTGTTTTCCTCTGTAAGCAGGATTTAACTGATTTTGTAACCCATGGCTTGTTGTTGGGATATATTTTGACACATTTACGTGGAACGATCATATTTTTACAGAAAGCCATGTATGATCATGTGATGTCCACCAAAGAGTCCAAATCATCCCCGCAGGACAATGTGAACATCTCCCAGTCTGTACAGTTAAAGCATTCCTGGAGGCTGTGCACTGAATCCTCTGTCCACACATCTATGTCTCTGGTCTCCACCTTGCCTCTTCTGAGAGCAGTTTTATACGTGGACAGCAAATGTACACAGTTGTGATCTGAGGATCCTAAAGGAGGAAGGGGGAGTGATTTATAGGCCCTCTCAATGGATCCATAGCACAGGTCCAATGTCTTTTTTCACCTGGTTGGGCAGGAGACACACTGATAAAAGTTTTTAAGTGTCTTCTTTAAAGAAACATGGTTAAAATCCCCAAGAATAAAGTTTGGCGCCTCTGGAGAAATTGACTGCAGCCGCTGTACCACATCAAAGACGGTGCTGGAGGCGGAGTCAGCATCTGCCCTTGGGTGGATGTACACAGTCTTGATAAAAAGCTGGGGGAACTTGCGAGGCAAATAAAAGGGGCGTAGTGACACAGACAGAAGCTCCACATCGGGTGTACAGATGCACTCTCTGACCGTGACAGATGTGCAGTATTGCTTATTAATATATAAACATATGCTGCCCCCCTGACGCTTCCCCGTTACCTCTTCCTGCCGATCAGAGCGGAGTGGGGCTCCAAAGCCATCAATCCACAGGTCCACGTCCCGGTCATGCGCAGTAAGCCAAGACTCGGTATAAGCCATGACACAGCAGTTCTTAAAGTCCTTCTGGTAGCGTACATTCCCTTGAATTTCATCCACCTTGTTCGTCAGAGATTGTAGGTTCCCAAAAATCATAGAAGGAAGAGGAATGTTACCAAACTGACATCTTCTCAGGCGTAATTTCACACCTCCACGCTTTCCGCCTTTCCTTCTCCCGTCTCTCTTTTCACTGCTGTGTCCATGAACGTCTCTCAAAATAAAGTCCGGCAGTTGCGGCTTAGACTCAATCACAGATGCTGCATCAACCGTGTTTAAATGCAGAAACATGTCCCTGGAATAATGTATTCTGCCCGGCATGATCCCGATCGCGCTTACCTCAGAGACAAAGAGCCGGTGGAAAAGTAGCAGCAGTGCAAAAAAGGGGAGGAAATCCATATTGATGGAACCAGGGAGCTCTTCGCCATACAGTCCACAAACATTCCAGGACAGAAACGACACAGAGAATTTCGTTAAAAACACATTAAAGGGCATAAAAACAGACACACAGACGACAGACTTTTTCACCAGCTTCCGGTCGCTGCGTGCGCATGCGCCCAACCAGTCCATATTTATTATGTCCCCGGCCCATAGGACAGATCCAAAGACTGAAGGAAAAATGTTTTTAGTCAGTTTCCCCCATGAGCTCCTGGTTTCTTGATGGGGTCAGACGTGAATGAGGCAGGAAAAATGTTCAAAATCTCTATCAGTTCACTTTTAAACAGGGAGCTCAAGAAGTCCACTTTAACGGCAGGAAAAGTCAAAAAGTCCAAGAAAAACATTCAAATAGGATAAGAACGGCTTCTGAGGTGAAGGAAAAAAGATTTGAGAGTTTGACTCTCTTTAAGGCGAGCTCACAGAAAAAGGATTTCTCCTCAGTTAACCAGAAAACAGGTAAAACTTATCAAAAGATGATTTAAAAAAAGTTAACGCAGGATTTGACTAGGTTAAGACACACACAAAAGAATTCTTAAAACTCACAGATCAACTCAAACAAAAGAAAACTGCAAGGAAGTACAAAGAACAGAAAAACTCTGAAGAACTCAGAAGAAGTCTCTAGAAGAAGCAAAATCAAAAACTCTAGTATGCAGGGCAGCTGTGACACATTTAACTGAAGCGCGCTGCTGGGTCATAAAATGGGACCGGCCGCAAGGCGGACCAATCATCTTCCATAAAGAGGAGTTTGAATGGGCTTTTGTCCAATGAGGGAACATTCCTTTGTTTGTGAACAGCTAATCAAATGCAACATTATCCAGCAGAGAGGCAGCCTGGTAATTGGTTGTCACAAGAGGGAAGACAGTCAGAGAATGATAAAACATTCAGTTCTTATGGAATTATATACTCGATATAAAATCTAACTAATTCAAGTGACTCAGGGCTAATATTCAGTGACCATGCATTTATACCATTACTGATAATTTTAACATTCATTTGAATAACACTCGTGAAAATAAAACATTCCTAAGACATGCACTCACATTTAAATCAAGAATTAATGGAACAGGGCAAACCATTATTGGCGATTATCTTCACAGTGTCCGTAGAATCCTGGGAAATGCGAACTGGAAGAAAAGCTTAATGTTTAGTCAGAATTAACAGTCAACTTGCACAATGAAACATATTCTGTAGATGTCCACTAGGAGGTACTGTTGCACTGTAGATAATTTTTAGGTCTTGGGAATGTGAGCAGGGGAGCCTAGAGGGTTCTGGGATATGTCTAAAAGAAGTAGGTGGCCATATATCTGCCATCTTAAGAAGTTTATGACTTTTTAAGAGTATCAGTTCCTGGTAAGAACGGATACTATCAGCATGAACTGTCCAGTTGGGATTTGACTGCAAGAGTTTATGGTCCACTTAAGCCTTTAAAAGCAAATCCTTATCAAGTTTCTCTACAAAAGTGAAATTGTTTACACTGGAGTCTTGTTGAAGACATATAGCATTCTTGACCAGACCTTGAGTGAGAGTTGCTTTAAAATGAAGAAAAGTGAAATTTCTTTAAAATGAAGAAAAGTGATCTCCTGGATTGGCCTGAGGAGAAGCTGATGATACACCACAGTCGAAATGTCTGCTGTGACAGAGACATGACCCAGTCCCTTAAATTCCTTTTGGGGATCACATCCGTTTTTGAATAATATTTATCCCGGTATCAATTTAATGTGCTTTAACTTCAGTGGATCACAGTTTCAGCTGTCTGATGGGAAATGACTTATCAGATCTTCATTCTGTAATAACGTATCTGCAAGTAAATCGGTTTAATTTTAGCTTTGTCACAAACTGTCCAGATGCATACCTGTCAGGAATCTGAAACTTAAAATCAGACAAAAGTACTCTGCTTAGTTCGTTACCTCAAATAAGATTCGAGACACGAAGTTTCAAAATATAAAAGCTTTACTCATGAGGAGTGCTTACCCTGGTTACAGGAAGAAACAGCACTGGAGCTTATCTTCAGGGCTGGGGTTTTTATACACAAGCATGAGTTATAGAAACAAACAGGTTTTTCCAGTATTTCAGGAACTAAGGGAGGGTTCGACATTAAGAACAGGAACAATCATAGGAACAAACAGGTCTAAACAAGTTTTTCTAATATTTCAGGAGCCAAGGGAGGGTTCGATATTAAGAACAGGAACAACAACTTCATCAGAACGTCTTGCGTTTAAAAACAGTCACGGAGGTATGAACACTTCTTTGTTTTAGCAGGAATGCAGCAGTTTCACGCTTGTGCAACTGTCTCAGTCAAGAGGTTTGCACAATAGAGCACAAAGGTTTCATCAGACAGCTTAATACAGAGCAGTAAGAAACATTCAATAGGTTGGATAATATAAATGATAATATGTATGTACAACATTTTTCTATCAATTCCCTCCTGCTTATCATTTATACCTGAATCACATGCAGACATCAGTACAATGTATCTTCTTACGATTTTCTACATTGACTTCATAGAGCATCATTTCCAGATACAGGAGAGTAGTTTAAACAGAAGCATAGTCATCATAGGTATCAGGTTTGGGATTGTAATCATCATCAGCTTTCTGGGACAACGGGGTGTACTGACTCAAAAAGGAGTGTTGTAACATGAAAGTGTGTTGGGTAAGAGCTCGTGAAATCATTGATCTAATACAGGGAACAACTCACATAATGTTGTGACCTGAGCACTCTGTTATTTGTGCTCGGGCTATTCCTGTCAGGGCTTGACAGCGGCGTTGTTATCCTGGCTCTCCGAGCTCTTATTGTGACAGCGCTCGGGGAGGCTTCCGCTCAGCTGTCAAGCCCTGAACAGCTGTTCTGCATTTGCAGTCATTAGCGGCTGACTTCTTAAACCAGCACTAGCGGCCGCATCCTTGCAGCAGTGTCCGTCACTGATCGTCGGAGCTAACGTATGCTTTGGACTTTCTCTACTTTGCCTGTCTCTTGTATGACCGCCACCTCCTGTGGACTCGTAAGTGAGCTGTTAACCTTATGCCTCCTGGTGTGTGTTGACTTGTGAGTGTCATTGCCTCAGCAGCTTGTATCATTATCACTTCACCATTAATAAAGACTCTTGCACAACTCTCTGGTGACGGTGTGGCGTCTTATGGTGGCTCGCGAGAGCCACCGCATGAGAGTACACTGCTGCCAAAAAACGGCATTTACGGTGACGCCAACCCGAGATGCCTTTTACCAGTGAGTTGGTGTTTTTTTGGACATCGCTTTTCCTGTTTGGGTACGGTGTGCGTGAGGAATGCCGTCGTGGAGGGGCCATGCTCAGAGTCCGAGCCACGAGCTGACGGTCGTCCTAGAATTCATGGATGAGATGCTCATCTTCGCTTCCCTCCTGGATTACGATCACGGCATACACTGGTACCTGGACTCCGCTGAAGATGCTTTTAGTCATCTCTCTCCCCGCTATGCTGACCACCCAGAAGTCAACGCGAGGAGGGTTGATATCGCCGCACAACGCGAGATATTCCTTATGCTGGAGGAGGAGTACGGCAAGAAGCAGAGGGGGTGCTCCTGCTCTTCGCCTTGAGATCCCGATCCTGTCCTTGATCCATTCCTGGAGTTTGCACCATCTGGGGGGCGGCATAGACGTAGGCGCCACGGCCGAGCACATCTTCAGCAAGCTCCTGTTCCGGATCCAGTTCCGGGCCACCGGAAGGACCCAGTCAACCAGTCAGCTGTCTCTTCAGTGTCCCATCAGGAGGGAATTCCTGCAGCCCCTCTTCTCGGGCCACCACCCCTTGCTGTTTGGCCAGCATGTTGTGCCCGTCCCGCTTCGGCTGCCGCTCCCTCGTCCTCGACACCCTCTCCAGCTGCTGTGTGTGATCAGAGTCCTGCGCCGGCGAGCTCCGTCCATGGGTCCTTTCCTACCACCCAGCGAGCGAGGGAAGGAACAATGTCCTCTACAGCTGGCACCACCCTTCCTCCAGGAGACAGACAAGTTCAAATTCACTCCCCTACTTATCATGGTGATCTGTCTTGTCTGACTCCTGGGGGTGAGGCTCGGGGTTTGCAGCCCCCCGAGTTTCCACCTCCAGCTGTAGTTACCTGTACTGAACCTGCTGCCTCTGTGTTTCCTCCTGCTGAACGGACCTCGGCGTTAGGTCCACGCCGTCGAACGAGGGGGAGGCCTGCGACTCTGGGAATAATCCCGGCCCCGCAGCCACGTTTTGGACAGAGGAGGAGAGCGGACTGCGGTGTGGAGCCTGAGCCGACGAGCAAGCGTCCCCGGGTCTCCACAGAGGAGCAGCCCGAGCCAGCGGGTCAAGGGTCCCCTGCCACCACGCCGTGCGGGTTATCGGTGTGGACATCAGCGCAAGAGGATCCGGCTGCAGAGACCATCAGGCCGGCTGTGGAACCCGACGCAGCTGAGTGGGAGCCCGACGACGAACTTCTACCTGAACCTGGATCGACGAAGTCCTGGACAGCTCCAGAGCCCGAGTTCAGGCAAGTGCTCTTCTTTGTTTTTCTTTGTGGTGTGTTAGAGCATTTTTGCCTGCCTCGCGGGGAGGCGAGCGAGGGGCAGCCATCTGCTGCGCCTGAGCTCGTCTTGCTGGGATCTGGCGCTGCCGGTGATACTGATCCTGGTCCTCTCCTGTCCTCTGAGCCTCTCCACAGCATAACCGGTTTGGAGTCTGTCGAGGTTGCGGGGCTGGAGGCCCCAGGTTCGGGGATGGAGGTCGCCGCCGATGCAGTACCGACCCAGTTGGGGTCCGTCCAGGCCCAGTCGGGGTCCGACGCGTGAGCTGAGGTGACCCAATCGGGGTCCGACGCGGGTGCAGCGGTGACCCAATCGGGGCCTGACGAGATCCAGTGGGGGTCCAATGCAGGTGCGGCTGTGACCCAGTCGGGGTCCGACGCATGGGCTGAGGTGACCCAATCAGGGTCCGACGCGGGTGCAGCGGTAACCCAATCGGGGCCTGCCGAGATCCAGTGGGGGTCCAACGCAGGTGCTGCCGTGATCCAATCGGGGTCCGACGCGGGTGCAGCGGTGACCCAATCAGGGCCTGACGAGATCCAGCGGGGGTCCAGCGCAGGTTCGGCTGCGACCCAATCTGGGTCCGATGAGGTCCAATCGGGGTTTGACGCAGGTGCGGCTGTGACCCAATCGGGGTCCGACGAGGTCCAATGGGGGCCCAACGCAGGTGCAGCTGTGACCCAATCGGGGTCCGGCGAGGTCCAGTGGGGGTCCAATGCAGGTGCAACTGCAACCCAATCGGGGTCCGACGAGGTCCAATTGGGGTCTGACGCAGGTGCGGCTGTGACCCAATCGGGGTCCGGTGAGGTCCAGTGGGGGTCCGATGTTGGCGCTGCTGTGACCCAATCGGTGTCCGACGCGGGTGCATCTGTGATCCGATCGGGATCCGATGCAGGCGGAGCTGCGACGATCGCATTGGTCTGGACCAAGATCGGTGGAGGAGCCGCAGACCCTTCGCCGCCTGATGTGATGTGGACCCATTGTCTTGATTATTCCCCTCTCAGGAGCCACCAGCTGGGGTCGTCAGTGCTGGGGGCCATTGGAGGTTTTTGTCTTGCAGGCTGGCGCTCTCATGTAGTTTCTCCGTCGGGCAGGCCGCCGCACGCTATTCCTCCACGGTTCTGGTGGCTGAGGGATGCGGGTCGGCCACCCGAGGAACTGCTCCGCTGGTTTGGTGCCTTGGGTCGGTCACCCGATAAACTGTGTTTGCTAGTGGGTGGCCTGGTACGGCCACCGGAGGACTTGACTCTTGGGGCCTGGGACTGGGACAGGTCCCCTGACCATGTACTGTTTTTTTGTGACTACCCATGGGCCATCAGATGCAGGGAGGTCGCCGGAGCTCTGCCTGGGGTGTTTGATCTCCGCCGATCCTCTTCTGTTTGGGACCATACAGTGTAAGGTTATCTGGAACAGTTAAAATTGCCTCATGTATGTTTGTAGCATGCTTTTTTTTTGTTCTTCTCCCCTCTCCTACCTGAGGGGCTATAGCATATATTCCTTGTTTTTTCATAGATACCTTAGTGTTTGAGGCTGATGTTTTTGGGTTTAATTGTGGCTGAGTTTCATGCACTTGGGTGACTTGGGAGTATAATTGTGGCATGTCGACGTTTGTGTGTGAACAGGGTGGAAAGATCTTTACTCTGATGAGTTCTAAACCACATGAGGTTATGTACTCGGGAGTTAGATGGATTGTCCGTGGTCACTGTGGGAAAACTTTCAGTGTTGGGTAAATTATGCTCTGTATGGTTTGTACCCCATGTGTTGTAACTCTTGCCTTGTTTTTTTTTTTTTCTTCTTCATTGTCTCTGTGGGAATGTGATGGATATGTCAGGGGATGTGTTTTTCTTTTTCCTTTTTTTTTGTCTGGGGCCTTGTTGGGTTTTGTTTGGCTCACTCCTTGCCTTCTCCTCCATTCTCTCGCCCTGTGGTTGTTTGTGTGTGCGTGTGTGTGTGTGTGGGGGGGGGGGGGTGGGGGCTGGGTGTTACAAGGCGTTCGGAGCCCACCTTTTGAGGGATGGCTACTGTTGTGACCCGAGCACTATGTTATTTGTGCTTGGGCTATTCCTGTCAGGGCTTGACAGCAGTGTTGTTATCCTGGCTCTCCGAGCTCTTATTGTGACAGCGCTCGGGGAGGCTTCCACTCAGCTGTCAAGCCCTTGAACAGCTGTTCTGCATTTGCGGTCGTTAGCGGCTGACTTCTTAAACCAATGCTAGCGGCCGCATCCTTGCAGCAGTGTCCGTCGCTGATCGTCGGAGCTAACATATGCTTTGGACTTTCTCTACTTTGCCTGTCTGTGGTATGACCGTCGCCTCCTGTGGACTCGTAAGTGAGCTGTTAGCCTTATGCCTCCTGGTGTGTGTACTTGTGAGTGTCATTGCCTCAGCAGCTTGTATCATTATCACTTCACAGTTAATAAAGACTCTTGCACAACTCTCTGGTGACGGTGTGGGGTCTTATGGTGGCTCGTGAGAGCCACCGCATGACACATAAAAAGTACACAGAATAAGACTAATATCACAATCAGTGGGGTTAACCATTTTAAAAGAATTTGCCACCATTGACCAGAAAGGAACCAAGAAGACAGGTCCCAGTTTTGAGGTACATCTTTTAAACTATTCAAGTGTTGGTGTAATCCTCTCAACCTACCAATTATTGCTGTGATATTATCGGAGGAGTCAGGGATAAAAGTACAACAATATTCTCCAACAATAGCACATACACCTCCTCTCTCTGCAAGCAATAAGTCAAGAGTAAGGCGATGCTGGGTTATCATAGCCTTCATGGCTGCCTTTTCTGGGTCATTTTTAATGAGCAGAGCAATATCAGTAACTACCTCAGTGAGATCTTCCAATGCCCAAAACACATCATTCATTCTGTGACTTAAATAGGCCACTCCATACGAAGGGAATGCAGTCATAAAAGTACCACGAAGGTCACTTATCAAAGGGGGTAACTTAGTTGACTCAGTGGATCTTTTAGGTCGAGAATGTGATGTAGTGTCGGAATTACCAATGTTTGTGGTGAAAATGTATGATGCCGGAGTCATTTTGGATAAGTAACATGTACCACACCAATGGTCAGGAAGCCACAAGTACACATTATGTCCAGACACCCAAACATAATCACGGGGACATGGATATCCAGTTTTGCTTGGGAATCCAACCATAACGGAAGGTGTATTGAATATCCAGTTTTTTAATTCCTTATCGACAGCCCTGAAGTCATTTCAACAAAGACTTTTCCTACGACTCGACATATCTTGGTAGTCACATTACAATACTTATGTGTGAGGTTTGTGCATCCAGGGTACGGGACAGGAAAAGTATCCTGACAATAAGTAGTACCTAAGTGATAAGAAGCATTTACACAAGACCTCTTAACACAGAAAGGGACTGTTTCAGGTTCTCTGGCAAAAGAGAAACCTCGCAAGTTAGTTGTATTTGCTTTTCTAGTAAAATTTCCTGGTAATCTCCATTCAGTGGAGGGGTCATAATACGAACAGTTTGGCAATATAGCATGAAAATATGTTCGGCTCCACACGTATTGGTAGGTAAAGGCTATGAGAGTGCAGAGAGTGGATGTCATATTTACTGGGTCTGCTGTAACTATGGGAGTGTGGTTGGCATGATGTGGAACAATAGAACATACAAAACAATTGGAAAAATTATATGCAGTTGCAGTTATTTTCACCATCCTATACCACTCATTATCCATGTGTGTGCTGTGGTTGATGAGTCCTCATCTCCTTCTCCCTCGTAGGTTGTCATCTCCCTCTTGGTTGTTGATGTTGGGGGAAGTGATCCATATTATTCCTGTAAACACAACTGTCACACCAACGACAAGAAGCAGTGCCTTCATTTTTACTTCCACCTGAGAGAGTACCCCTCCGGGCCTCTGTCTTCACCAGGTTTGAGACGGCCTTGTCCTTAAAAGGACACACTCCTTTTGTAACTGGACTTACTCAGGGAAGCAAGTTAGTTCACTTACAGGCACCCTTAGTCTCTTCACGTGTGAAAGGTGAATCCAAGATGGTCGTTCAGCAATTCTTACTGCAGTGGGGGTCGTCAGTAGTACTTCATAAGGTCCCAGCCACCTCGCTGAGTTCCAGTGCTGCCGGTGATGATTTTTGATGAAGATGAAGTCACCAGGCTGCAATGGGTTGGTCACTTCCTCCTGAGGAGCAGAGCTCTGACAGAATCAACATATTCCTTGGTATTCAAACATTCCTTAAGGTGTTCACTAAGAGCCTTATGTTTGTCAGGTATTAGCAGTGACAGATCAGGCAACACATAAGGGCGGTGAAAAGCGCATTCAAATGGGGATAACCCTGTTTTCTTATCTGGGATGGCATTTATTGTTAGCTTTACTAAGCATAGGGCCTCAGGCCATGTAATGCCTTTACCATGTGTGGTTTTTGCCAGCATTTGTTTGATTGTTCAATTTTTCCTTTCCACTAACCCAGCACTCTGTGGATGATAGGCTGTGTGAAATTTCATTTTGGTCCCTACAGCTTTAGTTAGATCCTTAACCATTTGAGCTGTGAAATGTGTTCCATTGTCTGCGTAAATAATTTCTGGTATTCCAAAAGTTGGGAATATGTTATTTTGCAAAACCTTACAGACAAACTTCACATCTGCCTTAGCGGTGGGATGTATTTCTGTCCACTTTGTAAATGTGTCAATGAGAACGAGGCAGTATTGGAGTTGACCTACTTTTGACAGTTCTATGAAATCCATACACCATTGAGAAAAAGGTGTTTTTGGTGGTGGAAAACTCTTCTGTCTGGTTCTCATTGCTCCTTGGGCATTATTTTGTATGCAAACCGTGCACTGACTGCAAACTTTTTCCATTTCTTTTAGGATTCCTGGACAAAAGAAGTGTTTTTCAGCCATCTTAATCATCCCTCCTGTTGACACATGGCACAAGCCATGGGTCACCAGCGCCATCCAGTGGTACAAAGAGGGAGGGAGGATGATTTTGTCAACGGCAGTGCAATATAGTTTTTGTGCATTTACGTGTGTGTTGTGTGGCAATGTCATGTTATTCTGTTCATCCTGTATTACAGAAAGGTCAACATTACAGTGTTGATTGTAAATGTTGTGGCGGGGTGTAGTTCAGTTGCACAACGAGCTGCATAATCAGCAAAAGCATTTCCTTTGGTTAGCAAGTCCATACCTTTAGTGTGGGCAGGACAATGGACAATGGATACAGAATGTGGGAGTGTCAGCACTTGAGCTAATTCCTTTAACAAGTCACTGTGCTGTGTGGGTTTCCCCGAGGATGTAGTAAATCCTCTGATGTTCCAGACAGCACAGTGTGTGTGAGCTGCATTGAATGCGTATTTACTATCCGTGCAGATGGCGACATCAATGTCCCTTGACTATTTTAAAGCAGCAATGAGTGCCAACAGTTCCGCTTTCTGAGCAGAAGCAGGCTGAGGTACGTTTTCCACAATCAACACTTCAGTCAATGTGGTTACTGCGTAGGCTATTGAGGTTGTTCCGTCTGGCAACTTCAGTGATGAACCATCAGTAAAAAGCCAGAGGAAGTCAGTCCGCACCGTTTGTGAAAGATCAGGGCGGGGAAGAAATTCCTTCAAGGATTGTTGGACACAGTCATGGTCAAGTATTTCAGTGTTGTTGCCACCAGAGGGAAGCAAAGTTGCAGGGTTAAGAGATGTGCACTTTACAAAAGTAAGATGAGGTTGGGATAATAGAGTGATAGTGTACCTCAAACAACGTGCATTAGACAACATTTTATGGCCGTTTTCAGATAACAAAACACCAACAGTGTGTGGAACATGTACAGTCAAATTATGGTATAAAACAATGTCCAACATTGTGGTGACGGCGTCGGCAGTCGCTGCAACTGATTGCATGCACGGGGGAAGACCTGCAGCCACAAGATCCAGTTTTTTAGAATAATAAGACAAAGGTTTATATTGTCCAGCATGAATTTGGGTTAGTACTGCAGACATGTGACCATTAACAGCATCACAAAAAAGATGAAATGGTTCTTCATAGTTAGGAATGTGTAGTGCACAAACAGTTGTAAGCATCGTTTTAAGGGTGGAGATTGCTTTGACATGCATAATTTCAAGTTTAATTTTAGCATGCAAATTACCTTGTGGACCCTGAAGTAGTGCATACAATGGAGCTGTGTGTTGAGAGAAGTTTGGCAGCCATTGTCGGCAGTAATTCAGGGTACCCAGCAGTGACATCAATTCCTTTTTTGTCTGTGGCAGCGGTAAGTTTTGAATGGTCTTTATCCTATTTGGTTCCAATGTTTTTCCGTCAGTGGTGAGCATGTGGCCAAGAAATTTAACCTCAGTTTGGCAAAACTGTAACTTTTTCTTACTGCATTTTAATCCGTTTTCACACAGGAAATGTAACAGAGCCAAAGTGTCCTCACAACATTGTTCCCCAGTGGAGGAGGCAACCAAAATGTCATCCACATACAGCAGGATTTTTGAACTTGCTGGGGGGTTAAACTTAGCCATCAAGGCAGTCATTTCCTGTGAGAAAATGGTTGGACTTTCACAGTAACCCTGAGGCAACCTGGTGTATGTGTATCTTTTTCCGTCAAAGGTAAATGCAAACCAAAACTGACTATCTTTATGTACTGGGATAGTAAAAAATGCATTACTCAAATCTACCACAGAAAAAATAGATGAATCATGGCCCATTGAATTTAGAAGGGTATGTGGGTCTGGGACACATGGAGCACGTGAGACTATTGCAGCATTTACAGCCTGTAAGTCTTGCACTAACCTCCAGCCAACATTAGGTGGGGCCTTCTTTACAGGAAACAAAGGAGTGTTCACTGGAGAGTCAGGGCAAGGGATTATTACCCCACTTTTTAGCAAAGCTGCAATGATTGGTTTTATGCCCTCAAGTGCTTCTGGTTTTAAAGGATACTGTTTCTTGTAAGGAAATCCTCTCCCGTTTGATCTAATAATCACGGGAGTAGCATTTTTTAATTTTCCCACATCCGCATCACCTGTGGCCCATAGTTACGAAGGCAAAGCATCTGGATCTCATTTAGAAAGTGCATACAATGGCGGACGTGTTACCCCAAGAGCATCAGGTGAGCACTCAGTTCCACAGACATAATGAATGTCAAAATGTAGGGTCATGACCACTTGCAAAGGCGCCACAAATAACTCTGTGGAAGTGAGTACTGCACATTTTGCCTAGGAGTTTTTACCCAATCTTTTGCATGATTTGCCTTCTCAACCATTTTCCCACAGTCAGCCCAAAAGTAGTTGTCTGGTCCCCACAGGGAAATGTGAGGCGGAGTGTCGACACTATGTAAGGGCTCAACATTTTCGGGTAGATTAACCGACAGTGCAACCACTCCTTGCTTATCAAAAATTAAGTTGTTTGTCTGCACTGTAATGATGTTACTTTCATACAATTTGTCAGGCAAGGCACAATCAAAAGGTCCAAAACATCAGATATATTTCATGGTAATGTGCAATGGTTGTGGACTTTGTAGTCCTTCAAGAATATGACCTGATAGTACTGCAGCCATGAGTGTGGTACTTTTTGTACACAGTGTCGTGATTGCTGCACTATCCTCTTTCAAATCATAGCTGAACAATGTGCCGCACCCTTGATCATCAGGTTCGTCATTGTCCACCAAAAAGGTCTGTTCTTTTCTCAAAACAGTGTAGTCATCTTTTAGAGGATCAGGGCCTAATGTAATATCAAGTTTAAATAGCACATCCCATCCCAGCAGATTCACTGGGCAGGAGAGCACCACAACAACTTCAGAAACACATATCATACCTGTAGAGGGGACTGTTAAGGTAATTGGGCCATAAAGGCTCTCTGTTGTGGTGCCCACTCCTGCATTTTGGACTCTGATTGTTCGTCCAGTGAACCTTGCTCCCACAGGTACTTTACGGATGGTCGTGCGTGTGGCCCCTGTGTCACATAGAAATTCAACTTCTCTTCCGTTCACTAACAATGTTATTGTCGGGGCAGACAATGCACTACTGTACATAAACAAGTCTAGAACATTTGTAGGTCTTGGTAGCACGTCAGTCAACCTTTTTTGTTGATCTAAAATAGTCTGTCGGTCCTCTGGGGAGAGCTCGACACAGTCGGTTAGTCATGCTCTCCACCCTTCTTGTTCTTGATCCCCTGAGGGTCCTGGTCTTGGTAGGACCTTGAATGCGTCCCCTGCCTCTCCCTCTGTGATCATTGTGAAATCTTTTTAGGCCCCTACCTCTTCCTCCCTGTCCAACATTCTGACTCTGACCCGCAGTACATTCACGCCACCAGTGTCCTGATTGGCCACAGTTAAAGCAAACATTCTGGTTTCCATTATTCACTTGCTTTTGTTATCTCATTCTTGGTTGTGCTCCACCCTGTGTCATTCTCGCAACAAACACTTCCTCTTCTTCTTCCTGACTGTTGAGAAATATAGGTATTGTTCTTTGTTTTAGCTTTTTCCTTTGTTTCATCAACTCTTCAGCATGGAGGACATGGTTCTTAAATTCCTCCAATGAGCATCCTTTAAGATTAATGCAGGTTGACCTTATCATACTGGAGATATCACTAGGAAGTGCGTCTAGAAAGCTATATTTAAATAGGATCAGGTAAGGTTGATCTACATCGGACAGATTACCATCTCTTAGTCCACCCATGATTTTCTTGAAATGAGTCATGTATCTTGTCCAAAATTCAAATATGTCCTCATCCCTTTTCATCCTGGCGTTAGTTAAATCACCCAAAGACGATGGAGTGCTATAATGTTTCTCTATTTCTTCAATAACCTTAAGTATTCTAGTTTTATATTCCTTCCATGTGTCTTTCAGAAGAGACCCTGGATTTTGTCTTCATAGTCGTCACCAAAGTGTTTGGTAATGAAATCATTTACTTTGCTGCCACACACGAGTCTCATTACTTTAAACATTTCAGTAGGGCTCAGATTAAAAACAGTCAACAGGTCCTTTAATTCCCGGACACACCCAACAAGGTCGTCTTCTGGTTTGGGTATGGCTTTTGCTGCCTGCAGTAATTCCTGTGGGGTCCATGGTTTAACCTGCATAGCATCCTGACTTTCACCACTTGCACCCTTGATTATTTTACATACTACAGGGGAGGCTTCCAATGCATTATTTTTAGGATGATATTTTTCCTCTATTTCCTTGGCTTCTTGTAATAATTCTGAGTAAGGACCCTCCTTAGGATCAGTTGTGGGGTAAGGCGGGGACGGTTGTGAACCATTTGTTTCTGGTTTTAATAGTGGTTCTGTGCTGCTCTGATTTTCATATTTTCTGTTTTTTGACATGGTTAGAGACCCAGGAGACAGACGCTGACACGAGTTGATAGCAGACAATTATCTTTTATTAATAAAGTGTGAATGTAGTGTGTGAATGGATGAGTGTGTGGTCGTCTGGTCACTGGAGCTAAGCAGGTCTTGTGGCAACCTGGCAACCCTGGAACATACAAGCACAAATGATTACTGCTGCTCATTAGCGTTAGAGGCTTTATGCTGGTGATGCTTACTTGCAGGTCCCACAGTGTAAGTCTTGCTGGCTCCTTGTGTCCGTGAGGTGTAGTGCTCGTGGTGCCCGGTGTAGCGGGGGTGAGGAGGAACTCCGAGGTGGAGGAGATAGCGCCCCGTCAGCTGATGAGGATTGTCCGCCGCCTGGGAGGTCCACCTGTGCACAGGGGAGAGAACTCGAAGAGGTTGAGTGCTGGGATTGCTTACGTGGCTTGGCTTGGCTTGGCTTGGCTTGGCGTGTGCTTCTTGACTTGAGGTCGATATCTCGGCGCATTACTTGGTAAAGATGACAGACGACTCTGTGCCGAGGAGTCCATGGGTCGGGCTTTTAAAGCCCGCTGATTGCCACCTGCTGGAGTGAGCGCAGCTGATGATGATGATAATGATGACGGCCTGGCGGCCATCATGACAGTACTCCCCCCTCTAGAGGTGCCTCCAGGCACCTGTCCAATCCTACCTGGATGCACCCTATGGAAATCGCGGATCAATTGCTTGTCAAGGATCAACGCAGGGCGAATCCAGAAGCGATGCTCAGGACCAAACCCCTCCCAGTCCACCAAATACTGAAGGCCCCGACCCCTCCTGTGGACATCCAGGATTGCCGTCACCCCCCAGGCCGGATGGCCATCGATCATCCTCGGGGGGGCAGGAGCCGCGGGGGGCGGGCACAGCGGGTCGGCGATGTAGGGCTTGACCTGGGAGACGTGAAAGGTGGGGCAGATGCGCATGTGAGGGGGGAGAGCAAGACGCACAGACACAGGGTTGACAATGCGGGAAATGACAAAATGGCCGATGAAGCGCTTGGTCAGCTTGCGCTTCTCGGCCAGCACACTGATGTTTTTTGTGGACAACCAGACCTTCTGACCCACCTTATAGTCCGGGGTGGGTCTCCTGTGACGGTTGGCCACTTGAATGTCACGTTCCGTGGTTCTCAGGAGGGCTCTGCGGGTGATGGACCAAATCTGCTGACAATGCCTGGTGTGAACCTGTACTGATGGAACCACTACCTCCTTCTCCTCCTCAGGGAACAGTGGTGGATTGAACCCCAATGATGCCTTAAAAGGGGACATCCCCGTGGCAGAGGACACCAGGGTGTTGTGGGCATACTCGATCCACGGCAGGTACGTGCTCCAAGAAGAGGAGCAGGAGGAGATGACGCAGTGCAGCGCGGCCTCCAGCTCCTGATTGACCCGCTCACACTGGCCGTTGCTCTGCGGGTGGTATCCAGAGGAGAGACTGGCTGTGGCCCCCAGTACCGTGCAGAACGCCTTCCAGACTTGAGAAACAAACTGTGGTCCTTGATCCGAAATGATGTCAGCGGGGATCCCGTGAAGACGAACCACTTGAAGGACGAGAAGGTCCGCCGTCGTCCGCGCCAATGGCAACCCCCGGAGAGGCACAAAGTGGGCAGCTTTAGAAAAGCGGTCCACTATCATCAAAACAGTTGTAAAATGGCCAGAGGGGGGCAAACCGGTCACGAAGTCCATGGCTACATGGGACCAGGGGCAGGAAGGAACGGGCAGAGGGTGCAGAAGGCCCACTGGGGCCGATGATGACGTCTTCCCAGTAGCACACTGAGCGCAGGCCCGGACATAGTTGTTAACGTCCTTCCTCAGCCCTGGCCATCAAAAGGTCCTCTGGAGGAGGTCAGTGGTTCGACCCACACCCGGATGACAAGCCAGTTTAGACGTGTGGCTCCACTCTATTACCTCACCTCTGACAGAACGAGGAACGAACAGGCGACCCGGGGGCCCCCCCACCCGGATCAAGCTCCACCTCCTGCGCTCTTCTGACCTTGTCACAGATCCCTCAGGACAACACACCCACCACACAGGAGGACGGCAGGATAGTCTCCTCCTGCTCATCAGAGGATGGCACGTCAAACTGCCTCGAGAGGGCGTCAGGCTTACCATTCTTGTTTCCCGGCCGGTAGGTGATGGTGAAATTAAACCTGCCGAAGAAAAGAGACCAGCGGGCCTGACGTGCATTCAACTGCTTGACCGTCCTGAGATACTCAAGGGTGCGATTGTCAGTCCAAATGACAAACGGCTGGACAGCCCCCTCCAGCCAGTGCCTCCATTCCTCCAGGGCGAGTTTCACGGCAAGCAGCTCCCTGTCTCCAATGCTGTAGTTTCTTTCAGCGGGCATCAGGCGATGGGAGAAGTAGGCGCAGGGCCGGATCTTACCATCCACCGGTGAGTGCTGAGAGAGAACGGCCCCAACTCCCGAATCCGAGGCATCCATCTCCACCAGACACTGCAGCTCCGGGTCCATCTGGGTCAACATGCGGGCCGAAGCGAACTCCTCCTTCATTCTCCCAAATCCCATGGCAGCCTCCTCACTCCAGCGAAAGGGAAGCTTCGGGGATGTGAGCACAGTCAGGGGTCGGGCGATGTTCCCAAAGTTAGGCACGAACCGCCAGTAAAAATTGGCAAAACCCAGAAACCCCTGCAGCTGCTTCCTAGACGTGGGTGTGGGCCAGTCCACCACCGCCTTAACCTTAGCCAGGTCAGGAAGCACCTGATTTCGAGCGATGATAAACCCGAGGAAGGAGGTCCGGTCCGTGTGGAATTCACATTTTTCCACCTTGACGAACAGCTGGCTCTCCAGGAGGCACTGCAGAACCCGCCGCACATGCACCTGGTGCTCCTCCAACGTGCGCGAGAAGATGAGAATATCATTGAGGTAAACGAAGGAGTTGAGGAAGTCCGGGAGGATGTCGTTGATTAGGCGCTGGAACACCGCCGGAGCATTGGTTAACCCAAACGGCATCACCAGATATTCGAAGTGGCCGCTTGGGGTCCGGAAAGCTGTCTTCCATTCATCGCCCTCTCGAATACGCACCAGGTGGTAGGCGTTCCCCAGATCTAATTTGGTGAACCAAGACGCCCCCTGGAGAGAGTCGAAGGCAGTGTTCATCAAAGGAAGTGTGTATTTGTCCTTGACTGTAATCTCATTGAGGCCCCGGAAGTCGATGCAGGGACGCAGCGAGCCGTCCTTCTTCCCCACGAAGAAAAACCCTGCACCCACGGCCAAGGATGAAGGACGAATGATACCGGATGCCAGAGACTCCTTGATATATGTATCCATAGCCTCGTGCTCCGGGGCTGACAGGCTGTATAGGCGGCTCGCCGGGAGAGGGGCCCCAGCCTTGAGGTTAATTGGGCAGTCATACGGACGATGGGGGGGAAGGGACAGCGCCCGTGACTTGCTGAAAACCGGACCCAGGTCGTGATAGATGTCGGGTACCTTGGACAGGTCCAGGGGAGGCGTTGAGGGTGGAAGCATCAGAACCAAGGGGGCACACGCCGCCGACTGGAGGCAGGCACTCAGGCAGAACGAGCTCCACGCCGTGATACTCCCACCCTGCCAGTCAAAAGTGGGGTTGTGTAGCCGAAGCCAAGGGTACCCCAGGATGACGGGTGAAGAAGAGATGGGCAGAATTAGGAACCGTATCTCCTCTCGGTGATTCCCAGAGACTATTACGGACACAGGGGCCGTCTGGTGGAAAACTGATGTCAATGACGCCTTGGACAGGGTGACAAGATTGACAGGAGGGCGTAAGTGCTGACAGCTGAGGCCCATCAGGGTTGCCAGATCTCTGGAGATGAAATTCTGCTCAGCTCCAGAGTCAACTAAGGCGTGTGTGGTGTGTTCCCTGTGCTTGTGGAGTAGCCTAATGGGGATGTGGCAACTGGCGAGGGGTTTTTCCTGATCTTTGTCCGCGAATCCCCCTACTGTGATCCGCGGACCTCCCCCTTTTAACCAGTTCGGGCATTCAGCCACCCCATGTGACCCGTTACCACAGTAGAAACACAACCCCTGCTCCCTGCGGTGCTGTCTTTCAGCCACTGTAATTCCCCATTGCCCCACAATCATGTCCTCCTGCTCCGGAAGTTCCTCTGACGAGAGTAGACCGAGGAGGGAGGACCTAACCGAGCGAGGGCAAGGTTTACTTGAACGGGAAGCTGTTCGCCGTTCAGCCGCTCGCTCCCTTAGCCTACTATCTAAGCTGATAGTGAGGGAGATTAACTCCCCTAACCTGTCTGGTTTGTCCCGTGCCACTAGCTCATCCTTCAACTCAGGACTAAGACTGCGGAGGAAGATTCCACAGAGTGCTGGTTCCCCCCACCCAACCTCAGCAGCTAATTAGATTCAACTTTATTGTCATTACACATGTATGAATACAAGGTAACGAAACACAGTTTAGCATCCAATCAGAAGTGCAAAGGACAGCAGTGCAGTATATACGGTAATTAACAGTATGTGCAATTTAAGCAAATATATGCAGCAGTACAGAAAGTTAAGAGTACTGTTATGTGCAAATAATGTGCAATAAGTTAGATGTAGTTATGTAGTTATGCAGTTATGTACAGGTGAGGATGGTAAAAGATGATTGCAAGAGAGTCAGCGGGGAACTAAGTTCAATAACGTGACAGCTGTTGGAAAGAAACTGTTCCTAAACCTGCTGGTTCTAGTCCGTAGGCTTCTGAAACGTCTTCTGGAGGGGAGAAGCTGGAACAGTCCATGAGCAGGATGGTTGGAGTCCCTAAGAATGCTGCGTGCCCGGCGCAGACATCTTTTCCTGTTGCTACAGAGCAGCTCCCATACCAGAGTGTGATACAGTTGGTCAGGGTGCTCTCTATCACGCAGCGGTAGAAGTTGCCCAGGATGTCAGTTGACAGATGGTTCTTCTTCAATGTCCTCAAGAAGAAGAGGCGCTGATGGGCCTTCTTGATCAGGCTGGTGGTGTTAACTGACCAGGACAGGTCCTCCGAGATGTGGGTCCCCAGGAATTTGAAGCTGGGGACACGTTCAACAGCTATGCCATTGATATGGATGGGGTCATGTGTCTCTTCCCTCTCCTTCCTGTAGTCCACTATGAGCTCCTTGGTTTTGCTGGTGTTAAGGAGCAGGTTATTGTCAGCGCACCAAGTAGCCAAGTGCTCAACCTCTGCCCTGTAATCTGACTCATCGTTGTCCCTGATGAGTCCAATCACCGTGGTGTCATCTGCGAACTTTACGATGGAATTGGATCCATACATAGGCCTGCAGTCATGGGTGTAGAGGGAGTAGAGGAATGGGCTGAGCACACAGCCCTGTGGTACACCAGTGTTGAGTGTGATGACGGAAGAACGGTTGGGGCCTGACCTAACATGCTGGGGTCTGTTGGTCAGAAAATCCATGATCCAGTTGCAGGTGGAGGTACTGATTCCCAGGTCCCCAAGTTTGGTGAGCAACTTGGAGGGGATAACTGTGTTGAATGCTGAGCTGAAGTCAATAAACAGCATTCTTGCGTAGGTGTTCTTGTCATCCAGGTGTGAGAGTACATAGTGCAGCGCTGTAGAAACTGCATCCTCTGTACTCCTGTTGCTCCGGTAGGCGAACTGATGAGGGTCCAGTGTAGGGGACAGGCCTTTTTTGAGCTGTGCCAAGACCAGTCGCTCAAAGCACTTCATGACTATGGGCGTCAGTGCCACAGGGCGATAGTCATTTAAGCACGATGGTGTTGAATGTTTCGGCACTGGTACTATTGAAGTGGTCTTGAAGCACGCTGGTACCACGGCCTGGGCCAGGGACAGATCGAAGATGTCTGTGAAGACCCCTGCCAGCTGCTCAGCACATGCCCTCAGCACACGCCCAGGAATGCCATCAGGGCCAGCAGCCTTACGTACGTTGACATGACTCAGTGCATTACGGATGTCGGTGTGGGTGAGTGTGAGGTGGTGGAGGTCATCAGAGGGTGGGAAATTGATGTTCTTTTCGTTGTTGTCCTTGTCAAAATGAGCATAGAAGTTATTTAGCTCATTGAGAAAGGGCACAGTCATGGCTATAGGTATGGAGTTGCTGGGCTTATAATCAGAGATAGCTTGAATGCCCTGCCACATATGTCGGGGGTCAGAGTCCCCAAAATGTTCCTCCACCTTCAGCTTGTAGCTGTGCTTGGCCTTCTTGATGCCCCTCTTCAGATCTGCCCTGGATGAACTGTAGGCCTGTGCATCACCAGATCTAAAGGCATTGTTACGTGCTTTTAGCAGAAGCCGCACTTCTCTGTTCATCCACGGCTTCTGATTTGGGTACGTGGTGATCTGTCTTTCCATGGTGACACTGTCAATAGTGGTGTTGATATGGTCCAGGACTGAGTGGGTGTAAGAGTTGATGTTTATGTGGGAGCCACAGGTAGCCTGAGAGGTGAACATACTCCAGTCTGTGTTCCTAAACTTCTCCTGGAGTACAGAGTCAACCCCCTCTGGCCACACTTTGATGGTCCTCACTGATGGCTTCACCCGGTAAATGATCACTTCTAATACCTTCTTCTACTATCTTCTAATACCCAGAAGTCAACGGAATAATCGGCGGCAGACCTGCTGCCCTGCCAAAGACTTAGCAGCCGTTCGGTTAGCACCGTGCCCCGGTCTACATGATCAAACACTTCCATGAACTCTGCCACGAACTGCTGGTAAGTCAAAAATGGATAGCTTGGTTTGGCAATGATGGTGTAAGCCCAATCTAAAGCTCTACCCCCCAGCAGGTTGATAATATATCCAATTTTGTTTAAATCAGTGGCAAAGTCCCCCGGGACGCGGAGAAACACTGACTCGCACTGCAACAAAAACCCTCGTGCCTCCCCGAGTTTTCCATTAAAATGGGCGGGGGTTGGCACGGGAGTGAGGCGATGTGCAGATGGTGGGTTAGTTTGGCTAGTAGCGGCAACTGCGGAAGCAGAAGACGCCCCGCTGGCCGGGGGGGAACGCCTGATGTCCTTCCAGGCGGTCCAGCCGGCTGTTAACTTGTGTTAATTGGTTCAGAATTACCGTCTGTTGGTGGGAAATCATATCAACTCGGGCGCTGGGAGTGTTTAAGCGGCGCAACAGCGCGCTGTCTGCTGGGTCATCTTGACGGAGTCGTACTGACATGGTTAGAGACCCAGGAGACAGACGCTGACACGAGTTGATAGCAGACAATTATCTTTTATTAATAAAGTGTGAATGTAGTGTGTGAATGGATGAGTGTGTGGTCGTCTGGTCACTGGAGCTGAGCACGTCTTGTGGCAACCTGGCAACCCTGGAACATACAAGCACAAATGATTACTGCTGCTCATTAGCGTTAGAGGCTTTATGCTGGTGATGCTTACTTGCAGGTCCCACAGTGTAAGTCTTGCTGGCTCCTTGTGTCCGTGAGGTGTAGTGCTCATGGTGCCCGGTGTAGCGGGGGTGAGGAGGAACTCCGAGGTGGAGGAGATAGCGCCCCGTCAGCTGATGAGGATTGTCCGCCGCCTGGGAGGTCCACCTGTGCTCAGGGGAGAGAACTCAAAGAGGTTGAGTGCTGGGATTGCTTACGTGGCTTGGCTTGGCTTGGCGTGTGCTTCTTGACTTGAGGTCGAGATCTCGGCTCATTACTTGGTAAAGATGACAGACGACTCCGTGCCGAGGAGTCCGCGGGTCGGGCTGTTAAAGCCCACTGATTGCCACCTGCTGGAGTGAGCGCAGCTGATGATGATGATAATGATGACGGCCTAGTGGCCATCATGATATTTTTATTCTGTTTGTTTTTACCTCCGCCAAAGGGGGAGGTTATGTGATCATCAGCGTTGGTTTGTCTGTTTGTCTGTTTGTTTGCCCGTTTGTTTGTTTGTCTGTTAGCAAGATAACTCAAAAAGTTATGGACGGATTTTCATGAAATTTTCACAGATTGTCAAAAATGGGGTATCCTACAGATGATTACATTTTGGTGGTGATCCGGATCACCGTCCACAAGAAAACCGCCATTACGCAAAATGCCATTTCCGTCAATAACTACTAAACCACTAATCCTATCATTGTCAATCCAATTGTTGTGAATCCAATTGCTAGTCATATGTTTACATGGTCAAGGAATCTGAAAATGTACACACAAACACTGTATGGGGGGAACTGTGGCGATAAACCGCTATTATGGAAAATGCCATTTTCGTCAATAACTACTGAACCACTAATCCTATCATTGTGAATCCAATTGCTTGTCATATGTTTTCATGGTCAAGGAATCTGAAAACGTACAAATAAACACTGTATGGGGGGAACTGTGCCCGCCATTACGGAAAATGCCATTTTTGTGAATAACTACTGACCACTAATCCTTTCATTGTCAATCCAATTGCTAGTCATATGTTTTCATGGTCAAGGAATCTGAAAATGTACACACAAACACTGTATGGGATGAACTGTGGCCGCCATTATGGAAAATGCCATTTTCCACAATAACTACTGAACCACTAATCCTATCATTGTCAATACAATTGCTAGTCATATGTTTTCATGGTCAAGGAATCTGAAAACGTACACACAAACACTGTATGGGAGGAACTGTGGCCGCCATTACGGAAAATGCCATTTTCGTGAATAACTACTGAACCACTGCTTGTCATATGTTTTCATGATCAAGAAATCTGAAGACTGTATGGGGGGAACTGCGGCGCTTGGCGGAGGTCTGCGCTCTCCGAGTGCTTTTCTAGTTCTCCCTGCCTTCATCGGCTTTTGTTTTGGCATCTGCAGCTGCCATTGCCCAGAGATTAGCACATTGAAGTTCAGGGTGGGGCCCCTTTTTGTCTTTACCTTTAGTGATCATTTTTATCGTTGCTGCCAGCACCTGGCATTCATCCACGTTAAGATTGGGTTTGAAGGAAAAATCTTTTTCCCCATTTGTTTAGATATTTGTTAGGATCCTTCACTTGATCTTTTTCTTTTAGTTTGTCATTATAATTTTTTACCGTTCGGCGCGCAGTTTCCTCTTTTTTCTTTTGCTTTTTTCTTTTTACTTTATTTGTTTTTCCTGTACAGTTACCCATTTTTCTTTATTAGTCAGGGACGTTGTGGTACGCCCACCACAACATTATTACTCCTTTAAAATGCGCTCACCTGTTGATGGAACTAGATGCTCACGCAACCTTTATTAGGACTCCTGTAATTTCTTACAGTGTGGAGAATGTGTGGAAGGATGAGACTGAGTTTATTCCTCAGGTTCAGCTTTATTCACAATCACATACTCCAACAATTTCAAAGCAGGAAAAAGAGGATGAATCATCTCTCATCTGTCTTTTATACCCCGGACATCAAAACTGCAGTCACATGGTGTTTAATCAAACATACAGTCACATGGTACTTAATCCCAGTCACAATGTAACTCCTCTGATCTTCACACCATTGTCCTTTAGTCTCCAGTGGTCCGGAAATCTCTCCAGGTCATCTCCTTGAAACAAAGGCCAAATCTCACACTCTCCCGTTACCTCTAGGAGGCTCAGTCCCTTTGTTCCCTGAGACGTGCAGCACACAATAAACACACAGCAATATATTTGTGGAGCATATGTAACCAACATATCATATGTAACCAACATATGTGCCCACATGACCCCCCCAAACGTCTAAGATGGAACAATCATAACTAGAGATGCATGACATAATAACATTACTACATATCAATCCACCTGTTGCCTAGGCCTAAGTCTTCTGCCGTATTTGCTGTAAGCCGGCTTTACTGCCTCTGCAGTATCCTCCTGCTGTGGGACTGTTGCCTGTGGATTAGAACTGTTAGTCAATCTCTGTGGGTGTTCTGGAGAATGCCTTCTAGGGGGTCTGCCGCGACGGGGGGCCCTCTCCAACTGCACAGCTTCATCCGCCAAAACAAAAGCGGGTTTGAGCTTGTTTATACCAATTACCTCCTTTCTGTCTCCCAAATCTAGCAAAAAATGCTTCTCTCCTGTTTCCAGCACCCTAAACGGTCCATTGTACGGCGGCCGCAAGTTTGGGCGATGGGCATCATGTCTGACAAAAACAAACTCTGCATTTTTTAAAGCTTTCGGCACAAAAACGCGTGGGAAGCTGTGATGAACCGGGCCAGGAAACGTGTTTGATCCCGTGTCGCTCTGCAACCACTGAGCGGGGGGGGGGACAATTTGGCGCAGGATTATCCGGGAGAAATTCCCCAGGCAGCCGGAGAGGCTGTGCAAAAACTAACTCAGCTGGGGAGGCTTGTAAATCCTCCTTAGGTGCAGAACGCAACCCCAATAAAACCCATGGTAGCCTGTCTACCCAATTTGTATCCGTAAGCGACGCTCTGAGGGCTGCTTTCAATGACCTATGGAAACGTTTGCATAAACCATTAGCCTGGGGGTTGTATGCGGTAGTGCGGTGGATCGTTACTCCCAGGCTGTGGGCCATCGCTGACCAGAGCTCGGACACAAATTGAGGACCTCTGTCGGACGTTATGTCCGACGGAACTCCAAAGCGCACTACCCAAGCTGTTAAAAATGCGCGCGCCACCTCCTCGGCTGTGGTTGATGCCAGTGGGACCACTTCCGGCCAATGCATGGTGCGGTCCACCATTGTCAAAAGGTGTGTGCACCCCTGTGACGGCGGAAGGGGGCCTACCAGGTCGACATGCACATGATCAAAGCGCTTAGCCGGGATGTGAAAAGGCTCCAAAGGAGCTCTAGTGTGTTTGTGTATTTTGGCTCGCTGACAAGCTACGCAGGCTGTCGCCCATTCCTTGACCTGTTTGCGCAAGCCCGGCCATACAAATTTCTCTCCTACCATTTTGACCGATGCGCGCACCCCCGGGTGCGCCAGAGAATGGATCGAGTCAAAAACCCGGCGGCGCCACGCAGCTGGTACCACCAGACGCGGCCGTCCAGTGGAGATATCGCAGATTGGGGGGGCATACCATCTTGCAGCACCCTGTCCTCCAGCCTTAGCCCTGTTGGTCCAGACTGGAGCGCGCGCACGTCCGCATCGCTAACCTGCTCCACTGCCATGGCTACATAATCTAACCCTACGCGGACCGGGGCTGCGCGCGCTTCCGCGTCGCTACCCTGGCCCGCGGCCATGGCTGCAGAGTCTGCCCCCATGGGGCCTGGAGCCGCCACAGCACATGAGAGGCAGTCTGCCACTACATTATATTTACCTGCCACATGCTGGATATCGGTGGTAAAATCCGATATCGCGACCAGCTGTCTCTACTGCCGGCCCGACCAAGGTTCCGAAATCTTGGCCATCGTGAAAGTCAGTGGTTTGTGGTCCACGAACGTGGTGAAACGGCGCCCTTCCAGCCAGAACTGGAAGTGGTGGATGGCCAAGTGTAGAGCCAACAACTCCCTGTCGAACGCGCTGAATTTTCGCTCGCTATTGCACAAGGTTTTGCTGAAAAATGCGAGCAGTTGCCAGGCCCTAGCTATGTAGTGTTCAACGACCGCCCCTATGGCTACATCGGACGCGTCGGTGGTGAGCGCCATGCTGGCCGTTGGAACTGGGTGTGCCAACAAAGCAGCGTTTGCCAGGGCTGATTTGACTTGAGAGAATGTGTGCTCTTGCTCAGGAGACCATTCAATTTTATTTGTGGGTTTTTGTTTTTTTAGTGCAGCGTACAATGGTTGCATGAGCTGCGCTGCGCTGGGGAGGAAACGGTTATAAAAATTAACCATTCCCAAACACTCCTGTAATGCTTTGACCGTTTGAGGTTGGGGAAAATTTGTTATTGCGCGCACTTTATCGGGCAGAGGGACCGCTCCTTCTGGCGAAATGCGATGCCCCAAAAAATCAATCTGCGCCACCCCAAACTGACACTTCGCTGGGTTAATTATTAACCCGTGCTCTGCCAACCTCCGGAAAACTGCTGTGAGGTGGCTTTCATGTTCGTCTTCGGACGTGCTGGCTACCAAAATGTCGTCCAAATAGACAAACACGAAAGGGAGGTCGCGTAGGACCGCGTCCATCATGCGTTGGAACGTCTGCGCTGCTCCCTTGAGCCCAAAAGGCATGCGCAAACCTCAAAAAGCCCAAAAGGAGTTATTACCGCTGTTTTGGGTATGTCCTGAACGTGCACTGGAACCTGATGGTAACCGCGTACTAAATCTATTTTAGAAAAAATGCTCGCCCCCGCCAAATGAACCGAAAAATCTTGGATATGCGGAATTGGGTAGCGATCGTGTGCTGTGGTGTTATTCAACCTGCGGAAATCACCGCAAGGTCGCCACGAGCCATCAGCCTTTGGGACCATGTGCAGTGGTGAAGCCCAGGGGCTTTTCGAACGCCTGATGATGCCCAGTTTTTCTAGGTTGGCGAACTCCTCACGCGCTATGGTCAGTTTAGCTGAGTCCAGGCGCCGAGCTTTTGCAAAAACGGGCGGGCCGGTGGTAGTGATATAATGTTCCACCCCATGTTTAGCCACTGTCGCCGAAAACATTGGGACTGTGAGTGCTGGGAACTGAGTGAGGAGTGCGTGGAACTTACCACCCGCAGCTGTGACGTTGGCTTGTGCAGTTGGCGGCGCCACTCGAGCTGTGCAGGGAATAGAGTGAAAGGAGAGTGCATTAACCAGACGTCTGTTAGCAAGATCAACCAATAAACCATGTGAGCACAAAAAATCAGCCCCTAACATGTTGAAATTGACTGCCGCTACAACAAAAGTCCACTCAAATGCACGGCCCTGCAAAGTCAGAAGCAGAGTCCTCTCACCGAAGGTCTTAATCACTGAGCCGTTCGCTGCTGACACCCGGGGACCCTTAGACGGCGTCAGCCGGTCCGCGTAGGAAGGCGTGATGAAGCTCAGCTGGGAGCCTGTGTCCATGAGGAAATGCCTCCCCGAGCGTGCATCCGTCAGGTAGAGCAGCTTGTTCTCCTCCCCGAGGGCCGCAGCCGCTACCGACCCCCGGTCTTGGCATTTCCCGAGCGCTTGAAGTGGCACGGTGGGAGGCACTTGTGTGCCCTCTCTGCAAAGCGGCGATGGTAGAAGCAAAGGACGTCGTCTGCTCCGTGTCGCCTGGCCCTTGCTGCTGCCGTCATCGGTGAGTCTGGTGCTGCAACCACTGGCCCCATGCCGTCTCCGGCCGTTGTGCCTAGCTCTGCTGCTGCGGCCGAAACCGCGCTCCGTTTGTGGGCGTCGGCGAGTCGTTGCGCCTCCTGGCTCAGCTCATGGTAGTCTCGCCGGGCCAACAGAGGTGAGCCTGCCAGGGTCACTCTCACCGCTGGCAGCAGGGTCCTGAGGAAAAGGTGGGCGAAGATAAAGTTGTCATCCTCGGAGTCTCTCAGCCTCAGCATTTTCACCATCAGGTCTACGGGTCTGTCGTTCTCAGACTCCATCAACGCTAGGAGCCCCTCTGCTCGCTGTTGCACCGAGGGGGTGAAGTGGCTGATAAGCACAGCCTTCAATGCGCTGTATTTGTCGCTGTCCGGTGGGTGATTGACCAGATTCTCCACCCTCTGGACTGTGTGGCTGTCCAGCTTCGCCACCACATGGTAGAATTTTGTGTCGTCTCTCGAGATTCTCCGGAGGTTGAACTGCGCCTCGACCGCGCTAAACCAGGAGCGCGGACTATGCTGCCAGAAGTCCGGCAGCTGGAACATAGCGGTATTCATCAGGCTGGCTTCTGCCGAGCCCCGCTCGAGAGAATTATCTCTGCTCATGCTTCGTTGTAAGATCACCAGTGTGGAGAATGTGTGGAAGGATGAGACTGAGTTTATTCCTCAGGTTCAGCTTTATTCACAATCACATATTCCAACAATTTCAAAGCAAGAAAAAGAGGATGAATCATCTCACATCTGTCTTTTATACCCTGGACATCAAAACTGCAGTCACATGGTGTTTAATCAAACATACAGTCACATGGTACTTAATCCCAGTCACAATGTAACTCCTCTGATCTTCACACCATCGTCCTTTAGTCTCCGGTGGTCCGGAAATCTCTCCAGGTCATCTCCTTGAAACAAAGGCCAAATCTCACACTCTCCCGTTACCTCTAGGAGGCTCAGTCCCTTTGTTCCCTGAGATGTGCAGCACACAATAAACACACAGCAATATATTTGTGGAGCATATGTAACCAACATATCATATGTAACCAACATATGTGCTCACAACAGGATCATTACCTGGTATGATCAGATAGGAAAAATATAGGACGCCGCCTTATATTACCATTGCTAGCTAAAGCTTGACCTATCAGTTGATATGCACCTTTACTTTTTGAAACCTGACTCTTCGGCCGGAAAACAACACAATCCTTATTTCTTTGTTACTTCAGAAAAAATATTTCACTTACTTTTATGACTCTACTAGTGAGGATGACCATCACTAGACAGAGCCAGGATGTCAGCTTCCTCCCCGGCGTTCCCTGAAGGTGGGTTTCCAAAACTGACCGTTGGTCAGACTATGCATGGATTTTCAACCCGGGGAAGACGTCTCTCCTGGCCCGTCTAGGTGTTGGTCATCCGGGTCACTGCACCACATATGTCAGGAATTTGAAACTTAAACTCAGACAAAAGTACTCTGCTTAGTTCGTTACCTCAAATAAGAGTCGAGACATGAAGTTTCAAAATATAAAAGCTTTACTCATGAGGAGTGCTTACCCTGGTTACAAGAAGAAACAGCACTGGAGCTTATCTTCAGGGCTGGGGTTTTTATACACAAGCATGAGTTATAGAAACAAACAGGTTTTTCCAATATTTCAGGAACTAAGGGAGGGTTCGACATTAAGAACAGGAACAATCATAGGAACAAACAGGTCTAAACAGGTTTTCTAATATTTCAGGAGCCAAGGGAGGGTTCGATATTAAGAACGTGAATAACAACTTTATCAGAACGTCTTGCGTTTAAAAACAGTCACGGAGGTATGAACACTTCTTTGTTTTAGCAGGAATGCAGCAGTTTCACGCTTGTGCAACTGTCTCAGTCAAGAGGTTTGCACAATAGAGCACAAAGGTTTCATCAGACAGCTTAATACAGAGCAGTAAGAAACATTCAACAGGCTGGATAATATAAATGATAATATGTATGTACAACATTTTTCTAACAATACCTGTGCTTGAAATCCAGTCTTGGCTGTTCAGATAGCATAAATCCGCTAACATGTGTTGCTAACATAGCATAGCACTAGCTTTGTTGGACCTTGTTGCTGTTCTTAGGCACTTCTGAAGATTGCAGTTGGTCTTAACCGCACTTTAGCTTGCAACCCACCAATATGCTTTTGTCCTTTAATGCTTCATCTTTTCCTCTGCTCAGTAGTGAACAGGCTCTTTTGCGACAGAGTACGTTGACTGATGGCTGCACCAACTACGTAGGGTCAGTTTGTATTTATTTGTGCTAAAAATATCTATCCATATTAATAAAATGAGTAACACATCTGATCAAATTTCAGTAACTGTAATGCATTACTGAATTTTTAAATAGTAATTTTGTTACACAGCATGTTACTGCAAAAGTAGTGGTGTTACTTTGCAATGTGTTACTCCCAGCACTGCAGTTGACACATGAGGCAAACAGAGATGACAGGATGGGCGGGGCGACACACACACAATCACAAACAGAGGGAGACACAGAACATGACAATCACAATGCAAATAATGACTAAACTGAACTCTGATGACAATAATCATAATAATAACACTTATAGAGCAAAGAACAGAATCATGAATCTAACAGATGATAATAAATGCAGAAAATTCAAAGAAGCAACTCAAGGCAAGGACATGGATGGGAGTCCATGCTCTAAATAATAGAAACACAAACTATCCATCAAGAGAAGACATGAGACTCAACCCACGCCCTGACAAATTCATGACAAAAAAGTAACAATTTTTCACTAAAAAAGTTCAAAATTTACAAGAAAAAATTGTAATTTGAGGGGGAAAAAGTTGCAAAGTTACAGTAAAAAAATTGTCATTTTTTTAAAAAGAAGTTACAAATTTACGAGAAAAAAAAAATGCAAATTGAGGAGAAAAAAGTTGAAAATTTAACCTCTTAAAATTCCCGTCCTCTGCTGGCAGCACGTTTCAAATTTTCTCCTGCCACTCAGTGAAGAATTCAATTTTTTTGTATATGATAATTTAGAGAAAATGACTGGAATGCTCAAGGGTTAAGCAAAGCACTTTAGACTTCAAGAGTTATCCAGAGTTAAACGTTTTCCCGTTTATCCCCATTTTTTTTTTCCATCTTTGTACCAGGTCTGTACATCGATTTAAACATTTCAACTAATTACGTCCACATTTTACAGTAATTAATTGTGATTCATTGCTAAACTTGTAAAAACAAAAATCAATGAAAAAGAAGTATACTTCAACTTTTAATTGAATTTTTATTCAGTCAACAAACGGTTGCACTCAAAATTATTCACCCCTCCACTACAAATTAGGTTTATTGGCAAAACAAGAAGAACAGTTTAAGTAGCTAAACACAACAAATATTACATGTTTTCTCCAAATTCAACACAAAATTCCACTTTTAATGATGACTGCAGTCTTGAAATTGTTCAACTCAGGGCCAGCCCAGGGCATAGGCCACCTAGGCGGTTGCCTAGGGCGCCCTCTGCTGTGGGGGACAGCTTAAAACCCTCATTTTTTAAAAATTAATTAAATAAAAATCCTAATAGTCAGAGGTGCTGTGCCGGCAGACAAGGCAGGCAAATGCTTACAGCCTGAGGCCAGTAGGGGGCCTTCAAGGGCTGACCAACTCTGAATCACTTCTTCAGCAGTGCTTTGTGTGGCAGCACAAAAAAAAAAAACAAAAAACAAAAAAAACGGCCCTACCCACACCACTTATGCCTCTTATATAAACAAGCTGCAGAGAAGACCTTGTTGAGATTTGTAAAATTAAATAAATATGCAAGCTAACTAAAGACAGAAGAGTCCAGCTTCGCTTATCCTCCACCTCCCAGATGACCGCTGTGACAAATTCTGCTTTTACAGCAGAACCACCATGAGTTCTGTCAGCAGTGATTCCACCTCCAACTGGCCAATCCTGTGGATTCAATATCCGGCTGCAATTAATTCAAACTATGGTCCTGTCCTGTGTGTTTTCTCTCAAATATGATTTATTACCTCCGCCAAGGAGGTTATGTTTTCATCGGCGTTGGTTTGTCTGTCTGTCTGTTTGTTTGGCGGTTTTCTTCTGGAAGGTGATCCGGATCACCACCAAAATGTAATCATCTGTAGGATACCCCATTTCTGACAATCTGTGAAAATTTCATGAAAATCCGTCCATAACTTTTTGAGTTATCTTGCTAACAAACAAAAAGACAGACAGACAAACAAACAGACAGACAGACAAACCAACGCCGATGAAAACATAACCTCCTTGGCGGAGGTAAAAATACCGGTCGCTACAGAGGGCGACAATATGTATGGGTACATAATCATACCATGCAGGATAACTAAGTAGACGGTTATGCTGTTTCATTCCATCTGGCTACAATGCTCCGCACTGTGTGTGTTTATATATTTATATATTTATTCCATCTAGCGACAGTGCTCCGCACTGTGTGTATTTATATATTTATATATTTATCCCATCTAGCTACAATGCTCCGCACTGTGTGTCTATATATTTATATATTTATATGTACATATGTATACTCGCTGCTCTTGTTTTTTCTTGCCTTCTGATTGTTGCTCTAAGTGTTGCTATCCCTGTGCTGTTGCAATCCTGGAATTTCCCCATTGTGGGACTAATAAAGGCTTATCTTATCTATCTTATCTTATCTTATAACGACAAAACAGCAAAGGTAGGACAACATTTATTGTAGTGGTTGTTCATTTTTGCTCTGCTTGTGTGTGAGTGTACGGGCACACACAGCTGTCTATTGCAGCTTTGAAATACTCTGTCATAATAATTACAGATGGTCTTCTGATTAATTTCCACTCTTTGGGCCCTATTTTGATGATCATCCATGGACTTTTCAGACTTTCTGCCATATGCCAGTGTTTTTGTTAGTTTCTGTTTTGTCTGTTTATCAGTTTTTTACACTTTGCTTCAGGCCATGAAATTACCAGTAGACAGTGTGCTCCCTATGCGCTGGCAAGGGGAGGGTCATTTTAAAGAGGTATGGCAGCATGCAATCTAATGTGCATTTTGATTATAGTCCATGTCATGAGATGCTAAACAATCTAATTCATTCGTCCTAGGGCACCAAAGCAACCAGGGCCAGTCCTGGTGCAACCCCTTCATGATAACCATCTTTAGTGCTTAGTAGAGCACCCTTCTGCTGTTATGACCTGCTGCAAATGTGATGCATAGCCAGACACCAGCTTCTGGCAGCATTCCTGAAGAATCTTAGCCCATTCCTCATGGACAAAGACCTCCAGTTCACTAATATTCTTGGGTTTGTGTGCTGCAACTGCCTTTTTCAAATCCCACCAGAGATTTTCAATTGGGTCCAAGTCACGCAACTGTGATGGTCACTGTAGTATCTTCCAGGACTTCTTCTGAAACCAAACCTTGGTGGACTTTGTGGACTCTATGTGTTAAACACTACAACAATATACTACTAGTGTTATACACTACTCATTATACACTACTCACAAAAAGTTAGGGATATTCAGCTTTCAAGTGAAATTTCAGGATGAACCTAAAATGCACTATAACCTTTGCAGGTGAACTTAATTTGACCTTCTCTAACCTTTTGAATGCAAATGTCCAACTGTTCCATGTTTCAGTACTTTTTGCATAACTTACTGTTCTTTAATAAGGTGCTTATTAAAGAACAGTAAGCATGTTTTTCCTCTCCACCGTCGCCAAGTGCTTGCTCACAGGGGATCGCCTGATTGCTGGGGTCTTTCTGCAACTGTGGGGGTCCTCCCTACAGTTGATAGTGCTATGAGATGACTGTTGTTGTGAAATGGCGCTATATAAATAAAGTTGAATTGAATTGAATTGAATTGCTTAACGGAAAAATTCACAACAGGTGTTTGATCCATGAATCGACCAAAAAATTTTCTGGTTCAATTAGAATTTGTATTTAAACAGTCATCTCCATCATGCTGTTCACATTTTGACATCATGAGACTAAGATGACACCTAACAATTGATCAGCAGCACCTCGCCATTGTGAGGCTCCAAACAGGATGTTCTCAGAAGGAAGTGGCCACTGAGAGTGTCACAGAGTGTCATCAGCAGGTTCCAAACGAGATACATAGAGACTGGAAGAGTCACAGAAAGACATAGAAGTGGATGTCCTTTGGCCACATCCCACACTGAGGACTGCTTCATTGTGAACAGTGCCCTGTGGAACTGGATGATGAATGCCACTCAACTCCAGGCAAATTTTAAGGGAGGAGAGAGGCACCCAAGTGTCACGTCAGACTATTCAAAACCATTTACATCAGTGTGGTCTGCATGTTAAATGGCCTGCGAGGGTACCTGACCACACCACCAGGCAAAGGCATCATCGTCTTGCATGGGCCAGGGAGCATTTACACTGGACAAGGGACCAGTGGGCCTCAGTGCTGTTCTCTGATGAAAATTGATTCACGGTGAGCTGAAATGATGGCCGCCAACGATGTTGAAGACATCAAGGAGAGCGCTATGCATCAGCCACTGTTGTCACCAGATGAGCCTTTGGTGGTGGTGGTTTTACAGTCTGGGCAGATGTTTCTAGTCAATACAAAACTTCCCTACACCTTGTGAATAGTACAGTGACAAGCCGATACAACCTGAATAACATCATTAATCCAGTCATTGTTCCCCTGCATGAACAACACAGGCCTAATTTCATCTTTATGGACGACAATGCTTAAGCTCATCGAGGTTGCATCATTAGGGAATGGCTGCTGGAGGCTGGTGTACCTCAAATGGAGTGTCCTGCACTTCCTCCAGACCTGAATCCCATAGAAAACCTATGGGATCAGCTGATTTGCTGTGTAGAGGCTCATAACCCTTCACCCCACAACCTCAATGACCTGAAGGCCGCCCATCAAGAAGAGTGGAATGCCATGCCTCAGCAGACAATAAGTCGACTTGTGAACAGCATGAGACACCGTCAATCTGTAATTGATGTTCAAGGGCGCATGACAAGTTATTGAGACACTGACATTTTTGGTTGTGGTATACCCACCACTTTTTTTGGCTTTGGTTTCAATAAACTAGTGTATTGCCCGTAGAACGCAAGTATTCAAGTATTCCTGTCTGAAACAGGTATCCCAATTAGGATTTACAGGCCAAAATGCAGGCTGTTTCAAAGTGCAATACAAAGAGGTGTAGCCTATATGTCAGCAATCACACATGTTAGACTATGACAAATATGTATAAAAGGAACTAAATGACCTTTTCCACTAGAACCCACTCAGCCCTGCTCGCCTCGACTCTTCTCGGTTTGTAGGGTTTTCCATTAGTACTTGGTACCAGGTACCAGGTACTTTTTTCATACCTACTTCACTGGGGTTCTAGCTGTGCTGAGTTGGGCTGAAAATATGACGTCAACAGACTGCAGGCCACTGATTGATCAGGGCATAAGGTCATGAGAGTGTCGTCTTCTGCAGAATCTACAACCGCCATTTGCAAAAAATTGTTCAGCGAGTAAACACGGTCAGCGAGTAAACACAGGTTTGACTTCACAGGTTTCTCGGAAATCTACACCGTGGTCCAACGAAGAGGTGCAGACTTTTCTGTGCTTGGTGGCTGATGATAGTATCCAGAGCGAGTTAGACGGAGCGACCCGCAATGAAAAAGTGTACCAAGAGGTCTCCGAATAAATGGCAGCCCACGGATACAACCAGACAGCAAAATAATGTAGGGAGGAACTGAAGAAATTGAAAAGTGATTACCGGGCCGTCAAGGACCTCCAACATCTGGCACAACACGTTCAAGTGCTGGTAAGGCACAATAAACAAAAGATTAACACCCTGTTGTGTTTATGGATACAGGTCAAGTGGACCCCAGGATCCAAAATCTCAACATATACAAGTGCATTTTCAAACAAGTGAGTTACAAAGTGATTCATATAATTTCCTATAGCCTCATAATAGACCCACATACCTATTCTGTGGCTTTTCCAAAACAGTATTGGAACAGTGTTGTCGTGCTGTTTCTTTTCCACCATAAATCCCTGGATTGAAAATGTACTTCTACATGTACAGAGTGGATCTTGGGGTGCTGACTTGTCAAGGGTCCACAACCTGGTCCCATTTTTAGCTGTGGTGGAGCTTTTTTAATCATAAAAAAGCCAGACTGGAATTTGCCAAACTGCATGTTGACAAGCCACAAAGCTTCTGGGAGAATGTCCTATGGACAGACGAGACAAAACTGGAACTTTCTGGCAAGGCACATCAGCTCTATGTTCACAGATGCAAAAATGAAGCATACCAAGAAAAGAACACTGTCCCTACAGTGAAACATGGAGGAGGTTCTGTTGTGTTCTGGGGCTGCTTTGCTGCATCTGGCACAGGGTGTCTTGAATCTGTGCAAGGTACAATGAAATCTCAAGACTATCAAGGTATTCTAGAGAGAAATGTGCTGCCCAGTGTCAGACAGCTTGGTCTCAGTCACAGGTCATGGGTCTTGCAACAGGATATTGACCCAAAACACAGCTAAAAACACCCAAGAATGGCTAAGACCGAAACATTGGACTATTCTAAAGTGGCATTCTATGAGCCCTGATCTAAATCCTATTGAAGATCTGTGGAAGGAGCTGAAACATGCCGTCTGGAGAAGGCACCCTTCAAACCTGAGACAACTGGAGCAGTTTGCTCATGAAGAGTGGGCCAAAATACCTGCTGAGAGGCGCAGAAGTCTCACTGACAGTTACAGAAATTGTTTGATTGCAGTGATTGCCTCAAAAGGTTGTGCAACAAAATATTAAGTTAAGGGTACCATCATTTTTGTCCAGGCCTGTTTCATGAGTTTGTTTTTTAAAATAATTCTGTTGAACCACAATTCAAAAGCATTGTCTGATTTTCAATGGTAAATTTTCATAGAATTTTTATTTATTACCACTTTTGTCAGATTCAAGTTATTTCTGTGACTATTGTGGGTTTTTCTTTCATTAACAGAGGGTACCAACAATTTTGTCCACGTCTGTACATCTTATTGGATACACTTAGGGTTTTGGGGTTGGGGTGTGCCATACGGTGTCAGTGAAGAGGATCCCTCTGTCTTCTACTGCACCTTTGGGGCCGCCCTCACCTCAATTTTAATTGCACTGTAGACACTGAGGGCTTGGGGGGATGGGAGCTGCTGTATTTCAATGGGTGGTGATGCCCTATCACACTACCCCCCTCATTTTAACTGCACTTTGGTTGTTCACACACCTGCACCCAATGACACCACACAAATAACACTCACCCTTCACGATTCATGTATGGGGGGTGGGGGATGGGGGTCTTCCTCCATCCCTGCTGCCCTTCTTCTGCCAGGGGCCTGGGGCCTGGCTGATGACCTGGGGATGCTGTCGTCCCAAGGTGTTACCGCGTGTGAATAGGTGCAAGCAAGGGAGTGAGTGTGAGAGTGAGTGAACAAGTGAGAGCAAGTGAGTAAGTGAGAGTGAGGGAGTGATGAGTAGTGATGTGGTGGTGGGTCAATTTGTGTCGTGCGTTGCATGCTTGGTGGCATTTCTGGGTGATTGGGGTGGGTTCATTGGCCGTTCGCTCCAGGTGGGCATCGGTTGTGGTGGGCTGCTTCTGTGGCCACAGCTGCCCTGGGGCGGATTGGCGGGGTCTGGCTGCTGGTCTGCGCCGGTGCCCTCCTTAGCCGCTGCCCGGCATTGAGGCATGTTCGGGCCAACTGCATCTGCACTGTGGCCGCACCAAGTGTTAAGGGTGAATAAATGTGAGTTTGTAAGAGACAGCATGAGTAAATGTGAATGAGTCAGAGTGCGAATGTATGTATGAGTGAGCATGAGTGGAAGGAATCATGTGTGAGTGTGGGCGACTTTGAGGGCAAGTGGGAATGGGAGTGAGACTGAACAAGTATGGGAGTGGGTGAGAGTGAATGAGTCTGAGTGTGGGAGTGTGAGTGTAAGATTGTGTGAAGGAGAGGGTGAGTGAGTAAGTAAGTTTAAGTACGAGTGAGTGTGTGTGAGAGCATGAGAGTGTGAGTGTGTGAGAGTGAGTGTATGTGCTGGTGGGGGGTGATGGACTGAGGGGATAGAGCCTCCTGGTACCTCCTGGCCGCATTTGCTCCCTTGGATTGGGGAGGGCTGTCCTCCGTGGGACTCCCTGTGCCTTTCTGCTGCCTTCACTGGGCGTGGGGACCTGGGGGCTCTCAGGGCGGGGGTGGGGGGGTGCTGGAGTCAGCGTGGTCCCACTGTGAGGGGCGGGGGTGTCCAGGGGACACGTACCTGGGATAAAGGCCGGATTGCAGCCCGGGGTAAGGTAGGGGTTCTCTCTTTCTGGTGCCCGGGGCCTGGGTGTTGGCGTTTGCCCCACTGGGGGGGCGGGGGCTGGCTAGCTCTGGGGTGGTGGCGCATCGCGCCGGCCTCCCTCAGCCGTTCCTCCTGGGGCGGTTGCAAGGGTGTCCTGGGGCTTGCTGGCTTTGGGGCATTTGTGCTCTTTCAGTGGCATTGTCTTGCTTGCTCGGCATTTCCTGGGGGGGGGGGGGGGGGTCTGTGACCTGCTGCCCTCTTTGTATGTTTCCTGGCAAACCACACACACTCACTTTGAGCACGTTCTCATACACACGCAGGAACACACATGCACACACACATATGTTCTTTTACAGGTGCAGATACCAGACTTGTGATGAGATCTTTTCAGAAGAAGAAACCGTTTGTCTTGTGTTTGTTTCAGTTGTGTCAATTTGTTTGTTTTTTTCTGTTTGTTCCTATTTATCTGATAGGTTCCAGTTTGTTCATGTCAATAATGAGTTTTCTTCCAACTCAAAGTTCAGTCATGGAGTCCCACAGGGATCTGTGCTAAGCCCTACTCATTTTAGTTTATACATGCTTCTGTTAGGCAATATTATTAGAAAGCACTTTATACATTTTCATTGTTATGCAAATGACACACAATTATACCTGTCAATGAAGCCAGATGATAGTAATCAATTAGCCAAGTTAGAAGCCTGTCTTAAGAAAATCAAAGCTTGGATGACTTGTAATTTCCTGCTATTAAATTCAGATAAGACTGAAGTCATTCTTGTTGGTCCCAAAACCCTTAGAAATACCTTTCCAAATCAAACTTTTAGTTTGGATGCGGTTACTCTTTCTCTTAATAGCTCTGTGAGGAACCTTGGAGTTATTTTTGATCAAGATCTGTTTTTCAATTCACATATTAAATTCGTTTCTAAGAGTGCCTTCTATCATTTGCGTAATATTGCCAAGATTAGGAGCATCTTGTCTCAGAGTGATGCTGAGAAACTGATCCACGCTTTTGTTAGCTCTAGGTTAGATTATTATGTGAGTGCTTGCTCACAGGGGATCGCCTGATTGCTGGGGTCTTTCTGCAATTGTGGGGGTTTCCCCTACAGTTGAAAGTGCTATGAGATGACTGTTGTTGTGAAATGGTGCTATATAAATAAAACTGAATTGAATTGAATTGAATTTGTTCCTCTCTTTTTTTCTTCACCAGCCCCTCCCTATCCCATTCCCCCCTGTCGGGTCAATCATGGGTAAAAAAGTATTAAAAGTTATTACAAGAGGAGCCTGTAAATAATATACAGTACATAGATATGTGCTGTGTAAAGCTCCTTTTGACAAAGTAAATCTGTTCGGCACAGGGAAGCAGATTTCTGTTGTGCTTGCCTAGCTGCTCGACAGGACAAGGGGGACAAATCATTTGAGATGAGGAATTCATAATTGCATGCATCTACTTAAATGCCCTACTTTGATGATATAATATCACTGTAGTGTGAACTTTTTCATTTTCAATAAATTTCACCCGAAAGCCAAATATTTCTAATTTGTTGTGAGTAGTATCACTTCCAAGAAAAAATAGTTGATGAGTCAATATAAAGAGTTGATACATGGCAGTAAAGGCATGAACAAACCTTCAGTTACTCAGTCTATTCAGAATTTTATGAAGATTCTCTATCATACTGCATGTACAGGACATACTGGTAATTAGCAGGTAATTGGAAGGCTGTGATTCTCTATGTTTACTCTGTAATTGTCCCGGTTTTGTTACATAATTTTGGTGTCTTAAGGCCTTTACATACTCTGTGAGAACAGAGAGATTTCTTCTTTTTCTTAAGGTGGCAAAAACAACAAAGTTCTTTCTGAACTTTCTTTCATACTTCACAAGAAACTCAAGTGCAGAACTGCGGGAAAACTCAAATTTCTGACCAATCACACAACAGTTTTCGAACACCAGGCAAGACAAAAAGTTCTGCCCATAACAATCTGCAACAACTTCCAAACCAGGGCTGCAAGAAAAAAAGTATGTAATGTCTATTTGCTCTTGCAGCCCTGGTTTGGGAGTTGTTGCAGCTTGTTATGGGCGTTTCTTTGTTCTTGCAGCCCTGGGAGAGAGAACAACTTTCTCTGTTCTTGCAGAGAATGTAATGGCCTTAACTGTTGCAAAATTTATTCCAGCTTCTTATTTTCCTTCTTCTGCCAAACTTTGGTGCACATCTCCTCCCACAGTTTTAAGAAGAAAATAAACATAAAATGATTTTCACAACGTGTGGCTTGATCAGGATTTATGGTTTTTGCAGATTTGGGGGATTTTTTTTACCTGGTTTCAGAAACATTCCCAAACACGAGACCAATATCCCTTGCCTCTATTTTCTTTGAAGATCCCAGTATGTCACTGAAGGAGAGCAATTTTCAACTTTTACATATACTTGTTGGGGTAGAACCAAATTATGATAAGCCTATCATCCAATAAGAACAAATGTATATGTATACAATCCACAGTTGTAGGTCAGCATCCCAATGTGAACCTGTGTAGCAAGTTTGGAGACGCTAGCTCTACTTGTTCTGTAGGAATAGGGCATAGGAAATGCCAATGTTGACATTTGACCTTTTGACCAAACTCCCACAAAAATCATCCTGCACCAAGTTTCACAAGAGAAAAACACACTGACGGAGGAGTTGAATACTGGTGGGGGATAACAACCCTGCATTTTAGCCCCAAAGAGATGAATGGAGATCTCATCTTAACAAAAAAAGTAAAAACAACTCTAAGTGAAGAACGAAGAAAGCTAGGGTCACCAAACCCAGGACACATGCTCCCCTTTAGATCCTGATCTCATTCTATGGGTCTGGGGTCAAAAGGTCAAAGTTCAAGATTTGTGAATTTTGTAAATAATGAGTCGTAGATAAGTTTAAAGTGATTGTCCGTCCTTTATTGCAGAAAGCGCACTGAAGCATCACAATAACAAGTCTTTATATGAACAATAATATCATATTTTGGGTGAGTGAGAAGGAGAGAGAGAAGGAGGAGGAGGAAGCGGAAACTTCTGCCGTACTGCTGGATCTTCTTATCTTCAAGGTCAAAGGAGAAAGAAAATACGCTGAACTTGAATGAATTGAGATCTGAGCAATGTGCAATTAGTGAAAGAGAATGAAATGCAAGAGTACCATATTTAAACAAATCAAAGTTTTTGTCATGAATCCGGGTTTGGAGGCCAAACCCAGCTCTGACTTATTGTTATGATTTGTCTTAGTTTCCTCCTGACAGCTCTGGCATGCCCCCTCCTCCTGTCAAACTCCATCAGCTGCACTGTCACAAGTGATCACACACATACACACACCCACACGCACACACACATGCACACACTCCATACACTCTCATTCACCAATGCTCTCACACACCAGATGCCAATCAATTCTGCTCATGCATTCTCATGAATTCATGCATTCTCATGCATTCTCTCGGTAATGAATTTCAACATCGCAGTATTGTACAACCCACCCTCACACAATTCTTCTTTTTATAATGAATTAAGTGATCTGGTTAAACAACTTGAGAGGAGCAGAGAAACCATATTTTATGGTGATTTCAATATCAACTGGTCTGATAATAAGGAAAAACAGAAACTGAAAAGCCTCATGACTAAATTTAATTACAAACAAATGATCAAAGGACCCACCAGGATAACCAAACAATCGAGAACACTTATTGACATGGTATTCGCTAATAAACCAGAACGAATAACCAGAACCTATAATCTTGTAACTGGTCTCTCAGATCATAACATGGTTCTTGCTGTCAGAAAACTCACTAAAAAGCGACTACAGTATTTTGGAGGAGCCGATATTGACAAACCAAATTTTATTATTCCCAAATCAAAAAATGAGGAGTTTGAACATTACTTAGAAAATCCAAATTGGGAGCAGCTCATGTCAATAAACGAAGTAGATGATTGTTGTAACTTTATAACTGCAACAATTACTAAGTCCATAGAAAAATTTGCAAAGCAAATTAAAAGTAGACAACAGAAGATTAACCTACCATGGTTAAATAATGAAATAAGAAAACTTATGAAGAGGCGAGACTCTGCATTGAAAACACCATTAACCTCTAAACTGCAAAATGATCACCTTGTGTACAAAAGTTTAAGAAATAAAGTGGTACAAGAGCTGCGAAAATCAGAAGTATCTTATTACAATAAACTGATAGATCATGCAAAGGGTAACAACAGTTCCCTATGGAGGCATTTAAATAACTTAACTAATAAAAAAAATGTTCAGAAGGGGGTAAAGGAACTTAGAATCAATGGCAAGACCATCAGTGACAAGGTTACATTGGCAAATGAATTTAATTCATATTTTGTGGGCTCTGTGGAAGACTTGACAAAAAACTTTGTGCCGCCAAATGTGCTCAACAACACAAATTCAATACTTCCAACAGATTCTTTTCACATCGATGAGGTAAATGAGGAGTTAATTGCTGATATTGTTAAAACACCGTCAAACTCAAAAACTAATGATATCTACAACATGAGCACCTCCTTTCTCAAAACGCACAGCAAAATATTAATCAAACCTCTGACTCATCTCATTAATCTCTCCATTAGGTCTAGTACATTTCCATCTGGCTGGAAAAAAGTTGTCGTCATACCATTTCATAAATCAGGCAGTAAAGACGATATATGCAATTACTGCCCAATCTCTATTTTACCAGTCCTGTCTAAGGTTCTTGAAAAAGTTGTAGCTACACAGATGATAGACTACTTACAAGACAGTCAACTTCTTCACCCACATCAATTTGGCTTTAGACCAGGATACTCAACAGAAACAGCAAATTGTTGCCTTATTGAAAATGTCAAACAGTCCTTGGACAGGGGTAATGTGGTAGGAGCTGTTTTTCTAGATCTCAAAAAGGCTTTCGATACTGTAAACCACAGTTTGCTTTTATCCAAAATGGTATCTTTTAACTTCTCTCCAGACACATTAGACTGGTTTGCATCTTATCTCCAGAATAGAGAACAGTGTGTTAAAGTTCACCAGGATAAATCCTCACTTTTAAATAACCGTATGGGTATCCCACAAGGGTCCATTCTTGGTCCTTTACTTTTCAGCATTTTTATTAATGACTTGCCGCTACACTGCTCTGCTGCAACATGCCAACTTTATGCAGATGATGCAGTTATTTACACAGCTGCCAAGACTCCAGCACAGGCTGCAGATGTACTGTCTACAAGTATGGTTGATGTCCAAGAGTGGCTCCTCCAGAACCATCTATTGCTGAACCTTCAGAAAACAGTTTCAATGTGCTTTTCAATCAAAAAATATAACCTGCAATGTTTTAAAGTTAATATACATGATCATGACATCAGTTTAGTTACAGAATTCAAATACCTTGGCGTTGTACTAGATCCTCAACTCAAATTTAATCTTCATATAAAGAAAATTTCAAAAACAGTAAAAAAAAAATCTGAACTGCTTTAAATTAATTAGATATTACATACCTTACGAACCTGTTGTACTGTATATGCATTCTATGGTTTTTTTCTCATATATCATACTGTTTGACAGTCTGGGCTCAAGCAGCCCCTTCCACAATAAGACATATAGGTTCATTATATAATCAAACCCTAAAAATCTTGGACAAAAAGCCCATTAGGTGGCATCACTGTAATATTTTAAAAAAATACAATCTATTGAGTTTTGAGAGTTTCATTGACCTCTGTTTACTGAAATTAACTTTCAAATGTTTCCATAAATCAGCACCTGAGCCACTTGCTGGTTTCATCTAAAGACAGGACAGCAGCAGAGCCACCAGGAGTTCTGTTAACAATAACTGTAAAATATTCCACCGCAGAACCACATTTGGACAAACAGCTTTCTCTATAAAGGGCAGTCACATCTGGAACACAATGCCAAATGAAATTAAAATAATAACGGACTTTAAAACATTCACTAAAAAGGTTAAAAACTGGCTGAAAAATAAACAAGAATGTACCCACGTATGAAATGATTGTCTGCAGGGTGAGAGTGAATGAAGGGAAGGAATGAATGTGTTTGTTTATAGTGAGTGACAAAGGGAGGGAGGCCTGAAATAGGCAAATGTGTGTCAGGTTGTTATATTTGTGTATTTATAATATTTATAATATTTATAATTGTGTATTTATAATGTATTTATGTTTTTTTGCATTGATGTATGTGGTTATTGTGTATTCCTTTTCTTTTCTTTCCTTTTTTTTTTTTTTAACTTGTTTCTCCTTTCTAAAGCCCATCCAGGGACAAGAGTTGCAAATTAGCTAATAGCTATACACTCTGTGCAACACATCAGATTGATTGTCATTGATTAATTGTCTATGTTTATTGCACTGTCCCTGTCAAATAAACAAATCTATCTATCTATCTATCTATACCGGCAATCTCTTTCCACGTTAAGCTTCTGGAGTATTTGTTGGCCTATCCAGAGGAAAGAGATTGTTGGGGCATTCACCCTTGTTCATGGCAGCGAGCTCTCCATGAATGACGTACCACTCCCTTCACGTACTCAGCCCGACATCTTCAGACGATCAATCCCTGGGTGTTCGCGGCTGCCTCAGCTTCTAATCCTTTTCCACCGGACTGCTTGGTTTCGCCCCAGATCTGCTCTAGCTCAGTAAGTGTCTTTCTTTGCCTTTTTCTCCTGTGCTCTGCAGCCCTGCAGCACAAGGCCGTGCGCCTTTCCTTTTGTGCTTTACGCAGCCCTGCAGCTTGAAGCTCCATTTAGACCAGGCTGTTGAGCGTTCGGCTGGCACCCTGCATGTTCGGTGGCCAAACCTTGTCATTACGTCTCTCCGTATTTCTGTGGTTGAACTGAACTGAGCTTGGTGATAACTGGACTTGTTATTTCCTTTATGTTTGTTAATAAAAGTGCACTATCTACTCTTGCTCTTGGGTTTTCATTCTCTCTCCCGTGTGCCAAGCTATGACACACGGAGGTTTATGACAGAATGCCCCAACCAGTGTAAAAGCCCAGTGGAGAGATGGTGCACAAGTGTATTTTTGCTTTTTCTCCGTAGTGCTTTTCCCCCTAGTCGTCACCATGGATTTTTCCATTTTTGGACTGAGCCCTGAGGAGTGTGGAGTGGCTGATCGAGCTGTGGTATTCGTTTCCCGGGCTCGAGCCACCAACCCCCCGGAGGAGACTTTCTTGCTGTTCGACATTGCTGTCAGGGTGCTCCAGACATGCCCCGGTCTTTGGAAATATCCAGGGTTGACGTCGTTTCTCACCGCGGTCCACGAGTCATGCCGCGAGCTGGAGAACATGACAGGAGGGGCCATCGGAGCTCAATTACGGCTTCCAACGACGCGCTCCCAGAGGACCGGAGCCCGCTGCTCGCCAACCGAGCCGGAGTGCTCCTCCCCCCTCCCCTCCCTTTCTCGTCCTACTCCTGGGAGGACGAAGCAGGACACCGAGGCAGCAGCGGACATTTTCACCAGTCAGGAGTTCAGGCAAGTTCATCTCCATTCTCTTGCTATGTCTCCTGAGGTGATTAATCAGATTTCTGTGGAGGAGCTTCAGAAATTGTCACCCTCTGAAGCTTCCCAAACAGCTGCTGTCACGGCTTCTCATTCCCTGTCTTCTGTCTCCCTTCACTCCCCGCCGGCCCTGGGAGAGGATCGTCAGACGCAGGAGGAGCGGGAGGAGTCAACCACACGGTGTGAGGGTAATCCTAGGTCTAAGCGACGGAAGAGGCCCGTTACCTCATTGGCAGTTCCTAACCGGACGTCAAGTCCGACCGCTGCTGCAGTGAAACTCCCCTCAGTGCCAGCTGTTGTACCAGCAGACGCCCCTTCAGCTTCAGCCACAGTTCCCGTCATTGGGTCGTCCACCCCAGCTGCCAGAGAGATTGTGTGTGCCACTCCAGACCCGCCCACCTCCGTGCCATTCGGGCCGGCTCCTCCGCCAATCACCGAGGAACCTAGAAGACCTATGGGCATGGAGAGGGAGGACAACACGCCGCCGGCAGCCGCCAGCATTCAGACCCTGGAGGCCAGGCAAGTGGGTTTTCATGCAACCTTAGTCATTAAGGAAAAGACTTGTCTGTCCGCCGGGAGAGAGCCTCAGGCTAGGCAGTTGCCTGAGCGCCCTCCCCCTGCTGCTCCTATGATGAACTCACCTCTTTTCTTTGTGTCTCCATCCCCTGCCTGGGAGCGTCCACCAGCCATGGAGCTTGATGATCAGGGGAGGAGGGAATGTGCGGAGCTGGAGTGACTGTACCCGCAGATCCGCTGCGACCAGAGGAGGAGCGCTGTGACCGACCGGAAGTGGGTGCCAATGAAGGAGCATCCTCCTGCTTCAATCTCTGCGGACACAGTGCCACCCAGGTCTCCACCTCCAGACGTCATGCCGGGAGGATTACCGGCATTAGGGGCTTCACTGGAGGAGACCACAACTGCCGAGACCATCATGCCTGCTGTGGGGGCCGCCACGGCAGAGCCATGCCCTGGACCAGACTTCCAGCTGACTGGACCCCAAACATCATCGTCGGAGTCCTGGGCGGAGGTAGAACTCGAGCATAGGCAAGTAATCTCTCCTGTAGTTCACTTGTCATGTGTTGAGAGTTCTTGCCTGGGTCTTGGGGAGGAGAGTCGGGTGCAGCCCCCAGCTGCATCCGAACTTTCCTCGCCGGGCTCTACCACTGCCAGCGCCCTAACCGTCTCCATTATTCTGTCTCCTTCAAACTCCTTCCTAGGGTCGCCGGAGAGCAGCCGCCGCAACCGGGGTGCCCATGAATGACGAGGAGGGTCCAGTTATCCCAAAGGAGGTCGACGGGGGTGCAGCACCCGACGGACTGGAGGAACCTACGCACCCTAAATCACTGGAGTCCTGGACGGCGGTGTAGCCAGAAGTCAGGCAAGTGTGCTCCATTATGTCAGGAGTGTCAATATAATGTCACATTGTCTGACTTATGGTGAGGTGGACCCGGGGCAGCTCACAATAGCCCTCGGGACCACCACACCAGGCTCTGCCGCTGCCAGCGACCCTGACTCGGTTTCTCTTTCTCTCTCTTTGGGTTCGGAGCCTCCGGCCAGGGTCGCCAGAGAGCTACTGAAGGCAAACGAGGATCGGGGTCCAATGCTGGAGGACGTGAGGAGCATCACCTCCCTCGCTGGGGAGGCCACTGCGGGAGCAATGAGGCCCCCGATGGGGGTCACCACAGGTGCAACGGTGCTCCAACCGGAGCCCACCGCGGGTGCAGCAGGACCTGAGCCAGGGTCCACCACGGGTGCAGCAGAGCCCCAGCTGGAGTCCATCGCAGGTGCAGCAATGTCCCAGACCGGGACTGTCACAGGTGAAGCAACGTCCCAGACTGGGACCGTCGTGGGTGCAGCCACGTCCCAGACTGGGACCGTCGCAGGTGCTACGGTCCCCCTGCCCCAAGCCTCGAACGGCAGAGGGGCTCACATTCCTTGGCTTCTCCGCCGAGGTTCCTGAGTTTGGAGGTGGCCTGTCCATACTCCTCTCAGGTCCTGGTGGCTCCACCATGCTAGTCGGCCACCCGAAGAACTTGGCTTATGGGTTGGGTGGTCCATCAACCAGGGCAGGCCACCGGACACGATCCCACGAGCCGCCTGCTGGACTTGGGACTTGGGCAGGCCACCCGATCTACCACTCCTCATCATACTGGGGGCCTGAGACTCAGGTCGACCCCCTGAACTTTGGACTTTGGGGGAGGGGGGTTAGCGTTCCAGGTTGGGGGTCGTTAGGAGGGGTTTGCTCTTTTTTCTATTTTTGTTCTCATTGTGTTTTCACTGGTTGCTTCCCTCCTAACCGGTTTTCCCCCACCTCCCACCCTGGGTTAGTGTTTGTTGCGGGGGGGGGGGGGGGGGTGTTCCCTTGAGGGGTGTTGTTTCTTTTCTTTTTTACTGATGGTGCTGGGGTGTCTGGCATCCACCCCTAGAGGTGTGTGTGTGGGGGGGAGGGGCTGTCATGAATCTGGGTTTGGAGGCCAAACCCAGCTCTGACTTATTGTTATGATTTGTCTTAGTTTCCTCCTGACAGCTCTGGGACGCCCCCTCCTCCTATCAAGCTCCCTCAGCTGCACTGTCACGGGTGCTCACCCACATACACACACCCACACGCACACGTACATGCACACGCTCCATTCACTCTCATTCACACACACTCTCACACACCGGATGCCAATCAGTTCTGCCCACGCATTCTCACACCGGCAATCTCTTTCCACGTTAGCTTCTGGAGTATTTGTTGGCCCCTCCAGAGGAAAGAGATTGTGTTTGTTAATAAAAGTGCACCATCTACTCTCGCTCTTGGGTTTTCATTCTCTCTCCCGTGAGCCGAGCTATGGCACACAGAGGTTTATGACAGCTTTACATTGATTTTCTATCAATTTTCATTTAAGTCCATTGATTTTCATGATTTGTCATTAGGTTCTCTTAGGTCAAAGCCAGGACCAGCGGGCAGTAGCATGGCACACCCTCAAATTTCTGTTGAGAATTTTGTAGTCATTCACACAACTTTGACTGTTTAAGCAACAGCTCCACAAATACAAACTACAGGCTGACGGTAATAAGGTGCATCAAATCATGATTTGTTTGCTTTTTCAGTATTGTGTTGTTCTCCAAGACAAGTAGCAGGTAGCTGCTATGCTTAGGCGTTGCTAATGTGGAAAAAAAATAATAAACAAATCCTACTCACGAGGTTCTCTTGTTATTTAACCTCTGTAAAGATGATCAGAGTGGACATGGAGCTCAGAATAAAGAAGTGGGTCCTGTCCTTGGGCCTCTGGGAAAGAAACAGATGTGATGTGGTTCTCCACTGACTGGAGCAACAGAAGCTAGATAAGAAGAGACTGCTGACTTCACTGAGGCAGCAGCAGCTGGTCAGTCTCATGAAGTCAAATGGAGCAGTTGATAAGCTAGACAGCAGACTCATTCCCCATGGACTGAGAGGAGCCAAACTTGCCACAGTTATTAGTCATTCTCTACATAGGTACCACCGAGGCTCACACACTTCTCCTATTGCTTTATACAGCTGTGGAGACCTCACCTGTGGAAGTCTGCAGGTTGCGTCAGAAGCCCCGACTTGACCTCAGACAGAAAGTCCTACAGGGCCTGAAATGTGGAAAGGCAGCAGGATACGACAACAGCTTCCCAGAATTCATGAAAAATCTTGGCCCCCGAGCCCTAACCTGGTTGACACAACTCTACACAAGGATCATACAAACAAACTCGATCCCAAAGAAATGGCAGACTGCAAAGGTCATTGCATACCAAAACCTGACAAAGACCACAAACTACCAGCAAGCTACCGCCCAATCTCCCTACTCAGCATTCCTTATAAAATCATGGAGCACCTAATACTGCAACATATTTCCCCAGGAATAGAGGAAATTCTAAGTGTGGATCAAACAGGTTTCCGCAAGGACCGCAGCACAGGAGAACAAGTACTGGCCCTAACCGTCTTCATCGAAAATGGCTTCGAGAGCAGAATGAAGACAGGGGCTGTGTTTCTCGATCTTACAGCCGCCTATGATACAGTCTGGCACAAAGGCCTCCTCCTGAAACTTACAAAGGCGATCCCTGCCTGGGCAACAGCAATTATAAAAACCCTGCTGACCAACCGAAGGTTCAGAGTCCACCTCGGTCAGAACACAAGCGCATGGAGAACGCAGAAAAATGGACTCCCACAAGGCTCAGTTCTAGCTCCAACCCTGTTCAACCTCTACATAAACAACCTGCCCACTACAAAATCCCACAAATTCAGCTATGCAGACGACATCTGTTAGGCACTCCAAGTACCAAACTTTGAGTCACTGGAATGGGTGCTCACAGAAGATCTTGCCAAACTGGACCAGTTCTGCAAAACCTGGCACGTAAAACCAAGCCCAGCAAAAACCGTCTCCAGTGTATTCCATCAAAACAATGTAAAAGCTGCCAGAGATCTAAACATCCACCTGAGCGGACTCAAGCTTAAGCATGCCTCGAATCCAACCTACCTTGGAGTGACCCTTGACAGGACCCTATCCTTCAAGGAACATTTAAAGGGGATGGCTGCTAAGGTGAAGGCATGAAACAACCTGCTCTGCAAGCTCGCTGGTGCAAAATGGGGGGCGGCAGCCTCCACCCTGCACACCTCAGCACTGGCCCTTTCATACTCTGTAGCAGAATATTGTGCCCCTGTCTGGTCCAGGTCATCCTACACACACCACGTAGACACCCAGCTCAACACAACCATGAGAACCATAACTGGGACAATCCGCTCAACACCACTCCCCTGGCTCCCTGTACTGTCAAACATAGCCCCCACACACACACATCCAGCGAGCAGCACTAACTCAAAGGATGCTTCAAAAAGCCAAAGACTCTCCTCACTTACCAATCCATGCAGATATCTACACCCCACCCACTGCCCGACTTCCATCCAGACGGCCGATTTGGAAAAAACCCTCCCCCAGCTGATTTCACCATCCAGACAGCTTGGCAAGAGGAATGGGAGACCAAGGAGGTTCCAAACAAACACCTGGTGACAAACCCCAACCAACAGGTCCCGGGCACCAACCTCCCAAGGAGACAGTGGTCTACACTCAATCACTTCAGGGCTGGACATGGCCCCTGCTTGGCCAGCCTTCACAGATGGGGCAGTAGCCCTAGCCCACTGTGCGCATGTGGAGAGGAGCAAACAATGGAACACATCATAGAGGCTTGCCTGCTCCAAAGACTGGAAGGAGGATTACACACCCTCCATACAGCAAACCAGGAGGCAACTGCTTGGCTTGAGGACTTTGCATTCGCTAAATAAATAATAACCTCAGAATTCACCATTTCATCATTTTGGAAGTGCTTGACCTTCAAAAATGACTTTATGGTTGGAAAGACGGTGAGGTAAAATTTCATAACCGAAGGACCATGCTTCCGTCTGAACCGGGGCATCATCTTGCAAAAGGCAAACACTTAGTCGGTATGCTACGCCTCTCGGTTTTGACGGCCTTTTTCATTTTCTACTGCAGAAAAGTGTAGTAAGTTCCGGCAATTGTTGTACCCTTTACCAGGAAACCCATCATCCATGCTGGTCCCAAAAAACCGTGAGCACGACCTTGCTCACCAAGGGCTAGACACGTGTTTTCTTCAAGGCTGGTGAGTTGTGATGCTTCCATTGCTTCTACTGGGCTTTAGTCTCTGGATCATAGTGATGGACCAATGTTTGGTCCTGTGTGATTAGTCTGGAGAGGAAGAAGTCTTACTGGTTTTCTTGGCACATGGACAAAAGAGCCTGGGAGCACGTGACTCATTCCTGCTTCTTTATTGAACAGGCCTTATAGAATAAACTAGATTTATTGTTATTTTACACACATATTTAATGAAATTTGCCATTGTCCACCAGTCATTGTTCGTATCCATACTTGCTCAAGGTTCATCATCTAGTAGCTTGGTAGCTAGCTAACTAGCCAGCTAGTTGCTTAATTAGCTAGCTAGTGACCTAGCTCTTGTTTGGTATGCCCACTTTTCTTGATGTTCTCTTTGCCTCCTTCTTATAAGCATCTTCAGATGAAGTAGAATCATAAACAAGCACTTTGGTGGATGATGTTATTAGAAAGTGTACAATGTGATGTTTTAATATAAAGGTGAACTAACTACAGCTGACTATTAGCATAAACCTCAGTTGGTGATTGCTAGCAAAATGACCCAAAATCAACCCCCTTGTTAACCTGCCATCCCCCCATCCCTATTCATTGGTGTAAATCAAGGGGTATAAGGGGGACATTGCCCCCCCCCCCCAACCTGGAAAAAGAGAGAACTGTCCCTCAATATCATCAGTTTTTTATGTTATAGAAGTGGATAAAATGGCTTTGAACCAACAATTCTAAGCAGAAAAAAAATTAAATAAAAAAAGAATCTTTCGATTTTTTCTCATATATTTGGAACAATTTTTTTTAATTCTTTCTCATAAATTTGCTAAACATTTTCTTGTAAATTTGCATCTTTTTTTGTTATAAATTTGTGACTTATTTCCTGTATATTTTCATTTTCTTTCCCATAAACTTCATTTCACTTCCGGAGCCACACGAGTCGGCTGCCTTTTGCAACAGCAGCTCTTCTGAGTCTTTTTTTCCTTCCTCTCCCTTTTGATCCGGTGACAACTCTCTGATCCGGCACACCTTTCACTCCATTTATATCACGGACACACAGATCGCCCCAAATGTCTCCCGAGTCGGTGGATGGAGCCACTGTTTATAGCAGGAGACGGTACAGCAGGGAAGAGCTGCTAGCACTCAACCGCCACCCGGTGCTAACGGAAAAACTCGACATACCGGGAGAACTGAGGCGAAAACGCCGTGGGTGCCGGGCTGGAGTAAGGCGGAAGACAAGAAATATAAGGTACAGACCCACCCTTCCATCCGTTGTCATGGGGAATGTACGATCGTTACTGGGAAAGGTAGATGAGATAGCGGCTATCTCCCACTACGAGAGCATATACCGGGAGTGTAGTCTGTATCTGTTCACAGAGACTTGGCTAACCGAATTAGCAGCAGATGCTAACATTGAACTGGAGGGTTTCCACGCGATACAGGCAGACCGAACATCAGACAGTGGCAAAGCAAGGGGCGGTGGAGTGATAATGTATGTTAACAACAACTGGTGCAGACCGGGACATATCACTGTTAAACAACGACACTGCAGCAAAGACATTGAGTTGCTAGCTGTTAGCATGCGGCCTACATATCTCCCGAGGGAATACTCACACGTGATCTGCATTGTTGTTTATGCAAATCCGACGGCGAACGCTGGGACAGCGCGTGACGTCATCCATTCAGTAACTGGCAGGCTGCAGACAGAACACGCAGATGCTCTTCTCCTCATCTCAGGTGATTTCAACCATGTTTCACTGTCTCCCATTCTACCCATGTTTACCCAGTATGTCACATGCCACACTAGAGACAATAAAACACTGGACTTATTCTACACAAACACTAAGGAGGCGTACACCTCATCACAACTCCCCCCACTCGGGAGATCGGATCATAACTTGTTCATCTCCGGCCGGTGTACAAACCCCTAGTGCACAGACAACCTCCAGCCATGCGCACAGTGAAGTTATGGTCTGAGGAGGCAATGGACGCTCTAAAGGGCTGTTTTGAAACCACCGCCTGGGAGCAGCTCTGCGATCCACATGGTGAGGACATCGATGGCCTCACTCACACCATCACGGACTACATCAGCTTCTGTGTGGACAACACTGTTCCCACCAAGACCATACAGTGTTGCTCAATCAACAAACCCTGGATCAACCCTGAGATAAAAACACTTCTGAGAGAGAAGAAGGGGATCTTCAGGTCGGGGAACAGGGAGATGCTGAAGTCCATACACAGGGAGCTGAGGAGAAAGATCAGAGAATGCAAGGACAGCTTCAGGAAGAAGATGGAGGACAAGCTGCAACAGAGCGACATCAGCGGGGTCTGGAGAAACCTTAAAACCATCTCTGGGCTCCAGAATACCTCCCCCCAGGCCACGGGGGGCAGGGAGTGGGCGGACAATCTGAATCTGTTTTTCAATAGGTTTGACCAACCGCCCTCCCCCCTGACTGCACAACAACCACTGCTGCCTCTAAAGACATCAAGTCCTGCTGCCCACTCCCCACTCCACCAACACCCCCCACTCCCAACACACAGCCCCCCAACCTGACCCTCGCTAAGACCCAGGTGAGGACGGAGCTGAGGAAGATCAAGGCGAGGAAGGCCTCGGGACCGGACGGCATCAGCGCAAAGCTCCTCAAGTCCTGTGCAGACTAGCTGTGTGGGATTGTGGAGTACATCTTCAATCTGAGCCTGAAGCTGGGGAGGTTACCACAGCTGTGGAAAACATCTTGTGTGGTACCTGTACTAAAGACTTCCCACCCCAAAGATCTGAACAGCTACAGACCAGTGGCCTTGGCATCCCACATGATGAAGACCCAGGAGAGACTGCTCCTTGCTCACCTCCACCCCCTGGTGAGACCAGCGATGGATCCACTCCAGTTTGCCTACCAGCATGGCATTGGGGTGGAGGATGCGGTGATCTTCCTCCTTCACCGTTCTCTGTCCCACCTGGAGAAGCCCGGGAATGCGGTGAGGATCATGTTCTTTGACTTCTCCAGTGCTTTCAACACCATCCAACCGATGATCCTGAAGGACAAGCTGCTGTGCGCAGGGGTGGACCAGCACCTGTCATCATGGCTCCTGGACTACCTCACAAACCGGCCTCAGTTTGTGAGAACCCGGGACTGTGTCCGACACGATCATCGGTAGCACGGGGGCCCCCAGGGAATGGTTTTGGCTCCCTTCCTGTTCACCCTTTATACTGCAGACTTCTCACACAACACAACACACTGCCATCTACAGAAGTTCTCTGATGACTCTGCGATCGTTGGCCTCATCTCCAGCGGAGATGAAGCTGAGTACAGAGGGCTTATCCAGGACTTCGTGGACTGGTGCCATCGGAACTGCCTCCAGATCAACGCGAGGAAAACTAAGGAGCTGGTGGTGGACTGCCGCAGGCAAGGACAACCCCTCACAGCACCAGTAAATATACAGGGAACAGATATCGAGATGGTGACATCCTATAAGTACCTGGCTGTTCATCTGAACAATAAACTAGACTGGTCACACAATACTGACGCACTCTACAAGGGACAGCGCAGGCTGTTCCTACTGAGGAGACTCAGGTCTTTTGGTGTACAAGGGGCACTGCTGAAGACATTCTATGACACGGTGGTGGCATCAGCCATCACTTTTGGAGTGGTCTGCTGGGGCAGTGGCATTACAGCAGCCGATAGGAAGAGAACAAACTGATTCTAACTGCCCCAGGACAAACTAGCTCTGTCCTGGGGCAGCGCCTTGACCCAGTGGAGGAGATAGGAGAGAGAAGGATGGTGGCTAAACTGTCATCTCTGCTGGAGTCCGAGTTCCACCCTATGCAGGACATACTGAATGCACTGAGGAGCTCATTTAGCAGCAGACTACATCATCCTAGGTGCACAACCAAGAAGTTTCGCAGGTCCTTCCTACCAACGGCTGTCAGACTGTACAACCTAAGCAGGGCTGCTCGCAGAGATAGCAAAAAGACGTGGCAACCTAATAGTTTTGAATGCAAAAGACGCAATAGACTTACACAATGGTCCCCTCCGGCATACAACTAGGAAAATACCGGTCGCTATGGAGGGTGAGAATATGTATGGGTACATAATCATACCATGTAGGATAACTAAGTAGACGGTTGTGCTGTTTCATTCCATCTAGCTACAATGCTCCGCACTGTGTGTGTTTATATATTTACATATTTATTCCATCTAGCTACAATGCTCCGCACTGTGTGTGTTTATATATCTACATATTTATTCCATCTAGCTACAATGCTCCGCACTGTGTGTTTATATATTCATATATCTATTCCATCTAGCTACAATGCTCCGCACTGTGTGTTTATATATCTACATATTATTCCATCTAGCTACAATGCTCCGCACTGTGTTTATATACTCATATATTTATTCCATCCAGCTACAATGCTCCGCACTGTGTTTATATATTTATATATCTATCCCATCTAGCTACAATGCTCCGCACTGTGTCTGTATATATATATATTTATTTATTTATATGTACATATGTATACTTGCTGCTCTTGTTTTTTTCTTGCCTTCTGATTCTTCCTCTGAGTGTTGCTGTCCCTGTGCTGTTGCAATCCTGGAATTTCCCCATTGTGGGACTAATAAAGGCTTATCTTATCTTATCTTATCTTATCTTATCTAAATTTGCAACTTCTTTCTCATAAATTACCAACGTTTCTCTCATAGATTAATAACTTTTTTCCTCATAATTTTGTAACTTTTTTTCTCATAAATCTGCATTTTTTTATTGTAAACTTCCATTTTTTCCATTTAAATGTTTATCTTTTCCTCATATATTAGCAAGGTTTTTTTCTCATGAATCTGCATTTTTTTCTTGTAAATTTGCATTTTGTCCATGTAGATTTTCATATTTTTCTGATAAATTTGCAACTTTTATCTTGTGAATTAGCAAAATTATTTTCTAATAAATCTTTTTTACCCATAAACTTGTCACGTGTTGAGTCTGGGTCCTCTGCCAGATTCAGCTTTGTGGCACTTTTCTTTGCATTTATGTATATTTTTTGTATTTGTTGCCTTGGAGTTTCATTATTGCCTTTTTATGTTCCTATTTTATGTTTTGAGTTCTTTTATGTGTACCTCTGGGTTGACAGCTGTTGGCTGTGTTTCCGGGGTTACGCTCCACTGGGGCATCACCCGCCAGGCTGTCAATCGCCCCTCCCTCACCTGTCATTACCACCCAGCTGATTCTAATAACCAGTTTTGTTTCCTCCTCCTCCTCCTCCGGGTCCCGCACCTGTTTTCACTCATGTTGTCATTTTACTTTGTAACTTATACTCAACTTGTTCATTTAGTCCTTGTCGCACCGTTGATCAGGATTCTCCTACATTCACCATAGTGCTGTAAATCCCTCCAGAGCGCTGCCTCGCTCAGAAGCACTACGTGTAAGTTTTTCCCTGTACTACTGTTTTCTCTGTAGTCCTGTATTTTCCTCCAGAGCCCTTTCCGCTCTGAGATGCTGCATGTTTCATTCCTTTTTTGGCATTGTTGTTTTGGACACACTTTTTGAACGGTTTGCTTTTTGTGATTAAATGCTAAACTCTATCCAGTGCGTAGGATTATTTCCCTCTCTCTGCGCCTCATAGAGGCGCATATGACAAAACTTGCAAATTTCCTTGTAAATTTGCAATTTTTTTTCGTAGATTTGTGACTTTTTTCTAATATATTTTAAACTTTTTTCTCATAAATTTGTAACTTTTTCTCATAAATGTCATGTTTCGCTCCTTCAGAGCAGCACCCACGGACACTCAGACCGAGGAGGAACCCACACGACAGCCTTGGGCAGAGGGGGAGCTGCACCCACGGAGGTCCCAAGCTAGGACTGAGCACCCGCGACAACCTCGGCTGAAGTGGCTGGACCCTGGACAACCTCGGGCGGTGAATCTGGTCCCACGGAGACCTCTGGTGCTGCTGGAACACTCTTGGTGACCCTGGGAGAAAGCTCAGACAGAACACACAGAGAAGGGGGTTCAGGGTCACTGGCAGCAGTGGAGCCCGGCAAGGCAAGCTCAGTTGAAGTGGGCTGCTGCACCTGGCTCTCCTCACCAAGAACCAGGCAAGACTTCTCCAAGACAGTAAAGAGAAAAACAAGGGAGAGCACTTGCCTGAGCTCGAGCTCCACTGCCATCCAGGATGCCGATGATCTAGGTGACGATGTTACATCGGGCTCGGCCCTCAGGAGGTCCAGTTCGGCCACAAACTCTGCTCTGGAGGCCTCCACAGCAGGCGTTATGGTGGTTGCAGTCCTGGTCACATCCAACAAGGTAACCCCTGGAGGTAGTTCGCTCAGCGTGGATTCTGGAGGTGATTTCTCTGGTTGCATTTGATCCTGAGAAGCCAAAGCCAGGAAATGCTCTCTCGATGGTGCAGGCTTCAGTTCAGTTTCAGCGCTGTCCGTCTGTCCACCCCGTGGCTGCGGATCTGGGACCAGGACCTCCAGTGCTGCAGGATCCTCCATTGTCGGGCGGCTCAGTTTCAGGACTGGTGGACACTCAGGGATGATAGGAGGAGACACTGGTCTGGGTGAGATGAGGAATTCATTGTTACAGCAGGATGTGACGGCTCAGAGGACTGCATGAGCTGAACCTCACTACTGGGAATCAGGCAAGGCATAACATCAAACAATGAAGGGGAATGAAATGGTACTTTCCTGAATTCCCGGGGCATGATGCGCTCTGCTGCAACAGGTGTTGGGTTGACCCTCTCCATAGTTTCTATTGAAGAGGGTGCCCCAGAGGAACCTTGTGGAGCCGCCCCTGCCCCCACAGCCACAGGCAGAGCCAAAGAGGAGACACTGGCCTCTCACCAGCGGAGAAACACAACGAGGTGAAGCGGGAAGCAGCAGCTGCAGGAAAAGGGGAAACAGCTGAGGAAAAAACACTAGGATGACACACTACTGCAGGATTCTTCTGTCTTGATGGGGGAAAAGTGGCTGGCTGAGAGGCGGGAGTAACCCTCTGGTGGTCCGAAGCTGGGTTTCAGCGCTGTGGAGTGGACGGAGCCGGTGGAGCAGGAACTGGCACACTGGAGATGAAGCAGGGTGTCTTATGCGGAGCGCTCTTCTGTGGGGACGTCAGGTTTGCTGGAGGTGGCGAGGAGGAGGCTGAAGGCAGAGGTAGTAGCAGAGGAAGGGAGAGAGCGATCACCCGGGGTTGAACGCACACGCTGGGTCTAGCCTCCACCAGGTTGGCAACTCCACCCCAACAATCCATCTCGTCTTCCCGGGAGGAGCAGCTCTACGCGCTGGCTGCCATGTCCTCGATCATGGCTACAACCTCCCTCATTCCGACTCCACTTTTTCCTCCTCCTGACTACTTCACCTGCTGGAGGCATGACTGCTCCTCGAAACAGGTGAGTGAAACAGCAAGAGAAAAAAGCTAAACACTAATGACAACAGCTGGGTCTTAATTGATTGCTGCTTTCTCTTCGGAGCAGAGAAAAGTTACCAGGCACTGGATTGCCATTAGTGAGATTTATTAAAATAAAGAATTAACACAAAATGCTCCAACAAACAAACTGGTGAGTGGGAAGAGGATGACTTACAGAATGACTCATCAGAGCGGACTGAGCTTTGATGGAGTTGAAAGCAGACAATACAAAGCAGCCACAAAACAAAGTGAAGAACAGAGTTCTTAAATAAGGCTCAAAACCCCTTAGATAATACATGGCAGGTGTGAGCACTGAGTGGGCAGGAAGGCAAAGATACACAATTGAGATCAGGTGTGACTCAGAGAGAGGCAAACCCAACTAACAGCTAACAGGGCACACCCCCACAAGTTCCACGCCCCTGACAGCTGTCAAAAGGAGAGAAAACAGAAACACAGGATGAGAGAACACCCTAAGAAAAAATAAATACAGAATAAAAAATTGGCCTCTAACAAACAGAAAAACTGCAAACACCAAAACCCAACAGGCATAAAATACAACAGATGAAAAATAAACAGGACAGAGGCCGTGAAACCGAGTCTGGAGAAAATCTCCAGCCCCCAGTTCATGACAATAAATTTGCATATTTTCTTGTAAAACTGCACTTTTTCTTGTATATTTTTATCTTTTTTCCTCATAAATTTGCAACTTTTTCTTATAAATCTGATTTTTTTTGTCAAAAATATACAATTTTTTTCTCAAAAATTAGCAATTTTTTTCTTGAAAATTTTCATCTTTTTGGTCATAAATTTGCAATGATCATCTCGATGCTGGTTACATTTCTATTGTTTAATTACATTTTTGCAACTTTGTTAAATTTTTAAACTGCCATCTTTTATCATATCTTTGCACCTTTATTGCCAGGCCCAGGCCACAGCTGTAAGTAAGAATGTGTTCTTAATCTGTCTTCCCTGGTTAAATATAGGTTAAATAAATAAAATAAAATTTAAAATAAAATATCTGCATCTTTATTTTTGCAAATTTTCACCTAATTCACATTTACACATTTGTACCGCATGCTAAATTGATGAATACCCCCCAACAAGGCCGCCTTAATGAACGGCTAGGCTGGTTTGAACCCCAAGGGCCTACGAAGATCAGGGGCCGAAAAAGAGATCCCATTGTTGTTAATTGGTCAAATTCTATGTCCATCGCTTGATATTTGTGTGTGGTTTCTGATTGGTCCAATTTACATGTGCCTAAGCAACAATTGCCTATCAGAGGAATAGTTTTCACATGTGACTGTGCAAGCACCAGTGGGAGGTAAGAAATAATTGCCTAGGTCAAATTGTCCAGGAAAATTTTGAGTTGCGCGCATAAAATTATTGAGAGGAAAAGACCTTAGAAAAGATGAATTGCTCAAAAAAATCCCGAAGCTTAAAGGATTTTTCTAAGCTGGAACATCGAGTGGAGACGGAGCTGCCAATTACTGAGGAGAAAGGTGGGACATTAAAGCACTCACCTGGGGGGGTCCACTAAACAGTGAACGGGACCACACGCCCCCCCCCCATTAAATATCCATTTAATAAATGAAATATTTTTTTATGGGACACCAAAAGCTCATCAAACGCCCCAAAAATCAAGTACATCATTTTTATTTTAATATTTAACAACAAATGGCCATTCTTGCAGTGACTAGCATTACACAAAATGCCCAAAGATGCAGAATGAATGGTGGGAGAAGAAGGCAGATGAGGTGCAGAGATACGCCAACACGTAGAATTCCAAGATGTTCTTCAGCGTTATCAAGGAAGTATATGGACCTGCCAAGCCATGTACTACCCCATTCCTGTCGGCAGATGGTTCTACTTTGCTGAAGGAGACGAGCAGCTTCAATGCGCAATGGAGAGAGCACTTCAGCTACCTGCTCAACAGGCCCTCCACTGTAGACCCCCACGCCCTCGATCTGATGCCACAAAAGCCCACCGTCCACTGCCTCGTCCTCCCCCCTACAATGGATGTGGTCTTGAACGTAATTAGGCAGACAAATTCAGGGAAAGCACCTGGGATGGATGGAACCCTAGCGGAAATATTCAAATCAGCAGGTCCTGTGGCCTTTGAAACCTTCCATTCCCTCCTCACCAGCATCTGGGATAAAGAACAACTGCCCAAAGACTTCAGGGATGCCACTGTTTTCTCCCTGTTCAAGAATAAGGGTAGCAAGTCTGACTGTGGCAATTACCGAGGTATCTCCCTTCTATCTATTGCCGGAAAAATACTGGCCCGGGTCCTCCTCAACCGAATGATTAACAACATCTCTGAAGTGAACCTGCCAGAAACACAGTGTAGATTCCACCCAAACCGTAGCACCGTAGATATAATCTTCTCTGTCCGCCAAGTGCAGGAGAAATGTCTAGAACAAAACATGGATTTATATGCGGTCTTTATCAACCTGACAAAGGCCTTCGACACAGTGAACAGGGTGGCCTTCTGGATCATCCTATCCAAGCTTGGATGCCCAGACAAGTTTGTAAACCTCATACGCCAGTTTCACGACAACATGACTGAGCAGGTTCTCTCAGGTGGAGAGGTATCGGAGCCATTCAATATCAGCAACGGCGTCAAGCAGGGGTGCATTCTGGCCCTGGTCCTCTTCAACCTCTTTTTCTCTTGTGTCCTCAACCATGCCATCAGGGACTTGGACCTTGGGGTATACCTGTGATACAGACTTGATGGCTCACTGTTTGACTTCCGCCGATTGAAGGCTAAGACCAAGGTCACAGAAAAGATTGTCCTGGAAGTGCTTTTCGCTAACAACTGTGCCCTCATGGCCCACACAGAGTTTGACCTCCAGATCATCATGAATAAGTTTGCAGAAGCCTCCTGCCTTTTTGGTCTCACCATCAGCCTCAGCAAGACAGAGGTTCTGTTCCAACTAGCACCCGCCTCCACTCCCCCCCATCTCCATCGAGGGTACCCAACTGAAGACGGTAGACGACTTTAAGTACCTCGGCAGCACCATCAGCAACGATGGCAGCCTGGATAAGGAGATCAACGCCAGAATCTGCAAGGCCAGTCAAGCTCTCGGTCGTCTCCAAGCTCGCATCCTGAACCAGCACAACATCCAGCTGTCCACGAAGCTCAAAGTGCACAGGGCCATTGTCCTCACCAGCCTTCTCTATGGGTGTGAGACGTGGACTATGTACAAAAAACACCTGAAGCAGATGGAGAAGTTCCACATGAGAAGCCTACGGATAATCATGAACATTCACTGGCAAGACCGGGTCACAAACCTTGAGGTCCTGGACAGAGCTGAGATTACCAGCATTGAGGCCATGATTCTGAAAGCCCAGCTCCGATGGGTTGGTCATGTGTTCCGGATGGATGGCCACAGGCTGCCCAAGCAGCTCATGTACGGTGAACTCTGCTCTGGGAAGCGGAACCAAGGCAGACCACGCAAAAGATTCAAAGACTGCGTGAAGCGCAACATCAGACACACTGGCATCCTTCCCAAACAATTAGAGCTGCGGGCTATGGACAGGCCAGGCTGTCGCGCCCTCACTACCCAGGCGCGAGACTACTTTGAAGAGAAGAGGCAAGCTGATATAGCTGAAGCACGGGCACAAAGAAAAGTGTCATTACCTGGGCAGTTTCCTTGCCCCTACTGCAGCTGTGTCTGCCTGTCGAAGATCGGCCTAAACAGCCATCTCCGTGTGCACGCAAGAAGAAGACTTAACACATGAAGGACTGTCATCATTGGATCGATGGACAACCAAGATATTGAGAAAATGCCTAATTGCCAGTATAATTAAAGTCAAATGGTCAGACTTGACTCATTTCTATTTATTTTCAGATAAAGGTCATTAGCTACTGTTGGAAATGTGTTGGAACAAACACTGTATGTTGTGAAAAAAATTGTGGGAAAAATGGTGTGGGAATTTATTCTCCAGTGAATGCCCACTGATGGATCTTGCAGTCATGCAGGAGTGCACTAAACCATTTTCCATCATTTTTAAAAGGGTGACGGGGCCTCAGAGAATATCCATAATTATTGTTAATGCAAAATTCAGTCTCTCAACCACTTCAGTCAGTCACGGCAAAATTCATTATGGCATTATTAATTAGAAATTTAAAAATGCAACACAAAAAAACCCTTTTCATTCCAGGCGTTTTGAGGGTTCCCTCCCTGCAGTGGGCCCTGGGTACACAGTACCCCCCCCCCCCAAAAAAAAAAAAAAAATCCAATGTCCCTGGGTGCAGGATATGTACAGCAAGGAAAAAAGTATTGACCACAACAACATTTTTCTAATTAAACGTTTCTTTGTTTACATCCACCTTATTCCTGGGGGTGCCACTGTAGGAACGATTATGGTTGGAACTTCTGGTTTTGGCTGAAGTAGTGTTAAATCAGTCAGCAAGAGTGGAGTAGCAGGGGCATTTAAAATAGTGTTTTTAATTTTTTTCAAATTAATTTCAATGTATAGTCCACATACGTGTTTTAAACCCGTCGCAGCTAATTTCAGCTCTTGTAGCTTTTGTATTTTTTGAATGTTTTGCTTTAGTTCTGGTACTTGTCGCTGGTGTTCATGGTTGTGCCATAGACTGTATAAATGGAGGCTTCTCACTGGCAATGCGTAGATCATGCACTGAAAACAAAAAAAAGGACTGTTGGTGTGATTGGTGGTACAGCCACAGGACAGACACAAGAGCACACGAGATATGTTTTCACTTGTATAAATGTCACAGATCTGACGTTTATGTGTTATACATGTCACCAGAATGAAGGCTGCATGAAGTAAAGTAATAAATATAAAATAGTAACAATTTGCTTTCTAAAGCTAAACGATTTAATTGCACTGGCTTGGAAGGATATGGACTTCATATTAAGCAACTTCAGCATGCATTCATTTTTAAATTATCACAAAATATAGATCAGTAAAATTTTGAACAATTGTCAGAAAACGTTTGTATGTGTTATGTTAAATAGCAAGCATTGACCGCATGAGTGCAGCATGAGCATTTTAATTTTGGGGTAAAACAAAGAGCTACAGCTGTCTCTTTTACCCCGACATTAAAACACCCAAGCACGGTGTTGTGGTTCTTTGTGGCTCTGACTAGATTTTACGTCAGCTCTGAGGTAGATCTGATTATGTCCAAAAACTTTTTACAAAATACATCTGACTTTATTCCGGTGGAGACACTGATATATCTCAGAGTTTTTATTTGTTTACAGTGTTGGCATCTTAGCAGCGGAGCTGTCTGTGAGGCCACTCCCTTGATAGTCATGGGAAGTGGTATGATTATATTACTCTTTTTGAGATTCAAAAGGCCGTGTTCCCACATTTTTGATGCCAAAGTCATTGTTTTTTAACAAGGAAAAGTGTCCCATTTCAATGAAAACTACACGAACCACGCATTCTGAACTAGTACCGGAAGTTGTGCTCATAATTCCCACAAGGCATCATAGGGGCTAGGAATAAGGTGGATACTGTCATAAAGAACACTGCCTGCAACTGCCAGTTGCAGGCAGTGAGTTTGCACATTTATTGACTAACAGACAGTCTGCTTAAATAATGCCGCACACATGACAATCAGGTGTGAGTACATGAGTAAGAACACAAAACAAGAAGTGACAGCTGTACAGCCCATGAGCCAGTTTGACAGCTGGAAGCTGCACAGCACTGTCAAAATAAAAGTACAGACCTGAACTAAATCATGCAGAATAAAATAACACAACCCCACAAAATATAACAATACCATAACTACAAAATTACACACAATAACGAGGCAAAACTATAAAGACAGAACTAAGAATACCACAACTCATAAATGAAAAGAAATCACATACAAAAGATGAAAACAAGCAAAGAAACAAACAGATAGAAAAAGGACAAGACTAAAGACTGAAACTGAGCACGGCCCTCACTGTGCTCGGGATCATGACAGGTACAGATTTTTTTTTTTTTTTTTTTTTAGGGTAGCACGGTGGAGCAGTGGCTAGCACTGTGGTAGCACACCAAGAAGGTTATGGGTTCAATCCCACCCTTGACCATCATGGGTTTGATCCCACCCTTGACCTTCAGTGACCCTTCTGTGTGGAGTTTGCATGTTCTCCCCGTGTCTGCATGGGTTTTCTCTGGGTAATCTGGTTTCCTCCCACAGGCCAAAGACATGCGGGTTAGGTTAACTGGCATCAACTGGGGATTCTAAATTGTCCTTCGGTATGAATGTGAGCAAACAAACAGACAGACAGAAAAAAAGGCAAGAGGAAAGACTGGATCTGACCACGGCTCTCACTCGTGCTTGGAATCATGACAGTGCCCCCCCCCCCCCACCCCCAGGAGTGGAGCCCAGATACCCCAGGGTAACACCAAAAAGGAAGAAGAACCCCCCCCCCACACACACACACACTAAGAAGACCCCCCCCAACAAGAATACAACCCACCCCAGGTGGGAGGAGGAGGACCCCAGGCACAGAGGGACCAAAGCAGAACAAGAAAAAAACAACAACAAAAAAATCACTCATGACCCACAGCACTGACTAAGATGTTGAATGGAATTCTGGGACATTTGGGTACTACTGTTAGACCGTTCCAGTGCCCTCCAAAGTCCCAAACCCACTGAATCATCCGGTGAAGCGAATCGGGTGGTCTTCCAGTGTCCAAGATTCCTCCATGCAGACGAAGCTCATCTGGCGGCCTTCCATAGTTTTTGAGCCACCCAAACAAAGGCCGCAGTCCGTCGGGTGGTCTCCCAGCGTCCCAGAGCACACGAACCATGGACCATGCACAAGAACCCGCCCCCACCTGGAGGTGGTAGCTGGAACACATGCACATCCCGGACTGCAGAGACGGCAACGTGGAATCAGTGAGTCAAAGGCTGGGGAGACCTGACACCCAACAACAACTGCTGACCAGTGATGACCTCAGGCAACAATGGATGACCTTTGGTGACATCAGGTGAAGGGAGAGGACCCACGGTGACCACAGGCAAAAGGAGAGGACCCACGTTGACCACAGATGGCGTAGCACCCACGATGGCCTTGGACTGAGGCGTAGCTTCCACGGTGGCCTCAGACTGAGACGTAGCACCCGTGGCGGCCTCGGACGGTGGCGTTGCACTCATGGAGGCCCCAGACTGAGGCAAGGCACCCCCGGAGGCCCTGGACTGAGGCGTAGCACCCACGGAGGCCCCGAGCTGAGGTGTGGCACCCATGGAGGCCCTGAACTGAGGCGTGGCACACATGGAAGCCCCAGACTGAGGTGCAGCACCCACAGAAGCCCCAGAGTTGGGAGCAGCACCCGCGGTGGCCACGGAAAGAGGCGTAGCATCCACAGTGGCCTCCAGCAGGGAGAAAAGGCCCATGGAGACCTCTGGCAAATGTAGGGGACTCACAGAGACTTCAAGTGAAGGTTGAGGACCCACAGCAACCTCAGGCGGATGTTGGGGACTCGTGGCGACTTCAGTCGCAGATGGAATACCCCTGGTGACCTCAGGCAAAAATAGAGGACCCATGGTAACCTCAGGAGAAGACTCAGATAGGGGACAGACAAAAACTGGGTCGGATTCACCGGCAGCAGTGGAGCCCAGTCAGGGGAGCGCAAGTGCAGCTGATGGCCGCACTTGCCCCCCCCCCCCCCCCCACCATGAGCCAGACAAGATTTCTCTAGGACAAAAGAGGGAACTTGCCTGAGCTTGAGCTCCACCGCCGTCCAGGACTCTGGCGACTCCATCTGAGACGTCTCGGCCTCCACTGTTTGGGCAACCTCTCCCGACACAGCAACCTCAGAAGAAGGAGAAAAGAAAAACACCGGAGAAGAATCATCGGCAGCAGTGGAGCCCAGCAAGGAGAGCTCAGGAGCAGAGGATGTCTGCAACTGATTCTCCCAACCCTGAGCCAGACAAGAATTCTTTGAATCTGAAGATGTTAAACCAGAACAGAGCACTTGCCTCGACTAGAGCTCTACCGCCATCCAGGACTCCGGCGACCCTGCTGCGGCAGCCCAGGCAGCAGGCATGGTGGCAGAGGAAGCTGGCAACCCTTCCGGCATGGTGGCTGCCACTGGCGGGACCCCAGATGAGGCAACGGGCACTGGTAGACCTCCAGACGTGGTGGCTAATGCTGGCAGACCCTCCAACGTGACGACTGAAGCAGGGGGAACTCCAGCGCCATGTGACGAACACAGGACTCGCTTCACCGATGGAACCGGGTCCCACAATGCTGAAACGAGGGGACTCTTCATCAGCTCAGATTTTGGAACGCAGAGGGCGCTCCTCTCCTGTCCAGGGTATGGCTGCACAGCTGACAGCGGATCCTCCGTAACCAATGACCTCCTCTTTGTCCGGCGGCTCCCTCCCAGGACCAGCAGACAAACAGGGAAAACAGGGGAGGACACGGGAGAACAAGGTGACAAAGAAGAGATGGCTGCAGCAGCAGGTGAGGAAGGCTCAGCCAATGTGGGTGACTGCTGCTGAACCTTCCCACCGGAAACAAGGCAAGACAATTCATCCTCAGATGTTATAAAATGAAAAAACTTGCCTGTTCTCCCTGGGTGTGGTGGTGGCTGCTGCAGATGGGCTGGAAGACTCCTCTCTACTGACTGCGGGGGCTGAGGACACCAATGCAGGTCCCAGGTGATCCGGCCCTGCAGGCATGGTGACAGACGGAGCTGGACATCCTCCCTCAACTTGGGTCACGAGTTCAGGAAGGAGCCATGGCTTCCAATCCAAGAGCAGCTCCACCTCTGCCGCCAAAACCCGCTGGCATTCCTCCAGCTCCTCCGCCAATGGTGCGGGCCACTGTTCTGGAGGGGAAGGCGGGGCTGCTGCTGCTGGAGAGCGGCGAGAGGCTCAGTTCTTCCGTGCCCGGGTCCGGTTACTTGTTGGCACAGGCAGGGGTATGGAAGAGGTGCCTGTGGAGCCTGGACGATGGGTTGGTTATGGAGAGGAGAAGGTCTGTGAGCTCCAGATGGCTCCACAGGCTGGGGCATGCTTCCAGAACTTGTGCGGCTCCAACCACACACTCCCAAGCTGCCTTGGGAGTGCGAGAAAAATGAGCCTTCGATAGGATGTTCCAAAGCACATTAACAGTCTAGCACTCCACCGCACTCAGGCCACAATGACCATAATCCGCGAGCACTGCCATGCCAGCGAAAACAGATTTAACAGTGAAATATGGGAGGGAAAAGAAAAAAGGAAAAACTCACTGCTGCTGGCATCTCACTTGGCAGCGGTCTTCTGTCAAAAAGCGCCATTGCTACGGCTGAATAGAGGATGCCAGTCACAGGCACTGAGTTTGTGCATTTATTGACTAACAGACAAACCAAAACCAAAACACACAAAATACACTCTTACGAGGAATACCGGGGAAACAACACAGACGTGAACGTAGTCTATGGATGAAGGAGCAGACAATGTCTGGAAATGCAAGACTACTACAAGGACTCAATACACCGGTCTGCTTAAATAACATTGCACAGATGACAATCAGGTGTGAGTACATGAGTGAGAACATAATCAAAACAACAAGTGACAGCTGTACAGCCCACAAACCAGTTTGACAGCTGGAAGCTGCACAGCACTGTCAAAATAAAAATACAGACCGGAACTAAATCATGCAGAATAAAATAACACAACCCCACAAGATATAACAATACCATAACTACAAAATTACACACAATAACAAGACAAAACTATAAGGACACAACTAAGAATACCACAACTCATAAATGAGCAGAAACCACATACAAAAGATCATAACAAGCAAAGAAATAAACAGACAGAAAAAGGACAAGACTAAAGACTGGAACTGAACACGGCCCTCACTGTGCTCGGGATCATGACAGACACAGTATTTATTTATTTATTTATTTTAGGGTAGCATGGTGGAGCAGTGGATAGCACTGTGGCAGCACAGCAAGAAGGTCATGGTTTCAATCCCACCCTTGACCATCATGGGTTTGAGCCCACCCTTGACCTTCAGTGACCCTTCTGTGTGGAGTTTGCATGTTCTCCCCATGTCTGTGTGGGTTTTCTCCGGGTAATCTAGTTTCCTCCCACAGGCCAAAGACATGCGGGTTAGGTTAATTGGCATCAGCTTGGGATTCTAAATTGTCTTTAGGTATGAATGTGAGAGTGAATGGTTGTCTGTCTCTCTGTGTTGGCCCTGCGATGGACTGGCGATTTGTCAAGGAGTACCCTGCCTCTTGCCGAAAGATGCTGGGATAGGTTCCAGCCCTCCCGCGATGTGAAAAGGACTAAGCGGTAGAAGATGGCGGGTTGGCTGGCTGGATGGATGGATGGATGGATAGATGGATGGATGGATGGAGGATAGATTTTGTTAGACCCTTATCGATAAAACATAAGAAAACAATTCAAAAGAAGAAAAAAAGAAAAAAACTGTAATACATACAAAAAAGTTTGTATTCGAATTGAAATCAAAAATCAAAAAAAAGCATATCAAGTTTTCCAACAGCCATTTCCTATAAAGCCCTGTGGTCCACAAGGAGGAAGCAGAAGTAAAAACTTATCGAGGCCAACCCCATGTTACTTTTTTGTATAATAAACTATTTCATTTTATAAATCTATTCAGTTTATCACTGATAAAAAAAAAATGTATATTTACTGAAAACATTTTCTCATTTAAACATTAATGTTAAATTAAGCTGTAAGTTGAAAATGTGTGAATTTCTTACAGGTGCTTTGAAGCCACTGAGAGAACTGAGTGATATGCAATGGGAGTGAACCGTGCCTCCATGTTCTATGCTCCAGGCACTTATCAGAGGTTAAACAGGAACAGGCTCTTCTACAGTGGGCAGATGAAGGAAACTCAAATATTGTATGTGAAGACTCCTACAGTACTTCAGAAGACTACAGTGGTGTGAAAAAGTGTTTGCCACCTTCCTGGTATCTCATTTTTTTTGTATGTTTGTCACACTTAAATGTTTCACATCATCAAACAAATTTAAATATTAGACAAAGATAACACATGTAAACACCAGTTGCAGTTTTTAAATGAAGGTAAGATAAGATAAAATAAGATAAGATAAGCCTTTATTAGTCCCACAATGGGGAAATTCCGGGATTGCAACAGCACAGGGATAGCAACACTCAGAGCAATAATTTAGAAGATAAGAAAATAAGACCAGTGAATATACATACTGTATGTACAAATAAATATATAAATATATATACACAGTGTGGAGCATTGTAGCTAGATGGACTAAACAGCATAACCATCTATTTAGTTACCCTACATGGTATGAATATATACCCATACATATTGTCACCCTCCGTAGCGACTGATATTGTCCTAGTTGTATACTGGAGGGGACCATTTGTGTAAGTCTGTTGCGTCTTTTGCATTCAATACTATTAGGTCGTCACGTTTTTTTGCTGTCTTTGCAAGCAGCCCTGCTTAGGTTATACAGTCTGACAGCTGTAGGTAGGAAGGACCTGTGAAACCTCTCGGTCACGCACCTAGGATGATGTAGTCTACTGCTAAATGAGCTCCTCAGTGCGTTCAGTATGTCCTGCATGGGGTGGGACTCGTAGTCCAGCAGAGATGAAAGTTTAGCCACCATCCTTCTCTCCCCTATCTCCTCCACTGGGTCAAGGCGTTGCCCCAGGACAGAGCTAGCTTTCTTGATTAGTTTGTTCAGTCTCTTCCTATCGGCTGCTGTAATGCCGTTGCCCCAGCAGACCACTCCAAAAGTGATGGCTGATGCCACCACCGTGTCATAGAATGTCTTCAAGAGCAGCCCTTGTACACCATAAGACCTGAGCCTCCTCAATAGGAACAGCCTGCATTGTCCCTTCTCGTAGAGTGCGTCGGTATTGTGTGACCAGTCTAGTTTATTGTTCAGATGAACACCCAGGTACTTGTAGGGTGTCACCATCTCAATGTCTGTTCCCTGGATGTTTACTGGTGCTGTGAGGGGTTGTCCTTGTCTGCAGCAATCCACAACCAGCTCCTTAGTTTTCCTCACGCTGATCTGGAGGCAGTTCCGATGGCACCAGTCCACGAAGTCCTGGATAAGTCCTCTGTACTCAGCTTCATCTCCGTTGGAGATGAAGCCAATGATCGCAGAGTCGTCAGAGAACTTCTGTAGATGGCAGTGTGTTGTGTTGTGTGAGAAGTCTGCAGTATAATGGGTGAACAGGAAGGGAGCCAAAACCGTTCCCTGGGGGGCCCCCATGCTACCGATGATCATGTCGGACACACAATCCCGGATTCTCACAAACTGTGGCCGGTTAGTGAGGTAGTCCAGGGTCCATGATGACAGGTGCTGGTCCACCCCTGCGCACAGCAGCTTGTCCCTCAGGATCATCGGTTGGATGGTGTTGAAAGCACTGGAGAAGTCAAAGAACATGTTCCTCACCGCGTTCCCTGGCTTCTCCAGGTGGGACAGGGAACGGTGAAGGAGGAAGATCACTGCATCCTCCACCCCGATGCCATGCTGGTAGGCGAACTGGAGTGGATCCATCACTGGTCCCACCAGGGGGCGGAGGTGAGCAAGGAGCAGTCTCTCCAGGGTCTTCATCATGTGAGACGTCAGGGCCACTGGTCTGTAGCTGTTCAGGTCTTTGGGGTGGGAAGTCTTTGGTACGGGTACCACACAAGATGTTTTCCACAACTGTGGTACCCTCCCAGCTTCAGGCTCAGGTTGAAGATGTGCTCCACAATCCCACACAGCTGGTCTGCGCAGGACTTGAGGAGCTTCGCGCTGATGCCGTCCGGGCCTGAGGCCTTCCTCGCCTTGATCTTCCTCAGCTCCATCCTCACCTGGGTCTTAGTGAGGGTCAGGTTGGGGGGCTGTGTGCTGGAAGTGGGGGTGGACAGCAGGTCTCGATGACTTTAGAGGCAGCAGTGGTTGGTGTGCAGTCGGGGGGAGGGTGATTGGTCAAACCTATTAAAAAAACAGGTTCAGATTGTTCACCCACTCCCTGCCCCCCGTGGCCTGGGAGGAGGTATTCTGGACCCCAGAGATGGTTTTAAGGTTTCTCCAGACCCCGCCGATGTCGCTCTGTTGCAGCTTGTCCTCCATTTTCTTCCTGAAGCTGTCCTTGCCTTCTCTGATCTTCCTCCTCAGCTCCCTCTGTATGGACTTCAGCATCTCCCTGTTCCCTGACCTGAAGATCCTCTTCTTCTCTCTCAGAAGTGTTTTAATCTCAGGGTTGATCCAGGGTTTGTTGTTCGAGCAACACCGTATGGTCTTGGTGGGTACGGTGTTGTCCACACAGAAGTTGATATAGTCCGTGATGGTGTGAGTGAGGCCATCGATGTCCTCACCATGTGGATCACAGAGCTGCTCCCAGGCAGTGGTTTCAAAACAGTCCTTTAGAGTGTCCATTGCCTCCTCAAAGGTGTTTATTATTAAGGGGGAAAAAAAAGATCCAAACCTACATGGCCCTGTGTGAAAAAGTGATTGCCCCCGAAACCTAATAACTGGTTGGGCCACCCTTAGCAGCAACAACTGCAATCAAGCATTTGCGATAACTAGCAATGAGTCTTATACAGTGCTGTCAAGGAATTTTGGCCCACTCATCTGCAGAATTGTTGCAATCCAACCACATTGGAAGGTTTTTGAGCATAAACTGTGTTTTTAAGGTCATGCCACAGCATCTCAATCGGATTCAGGTCAGGACTTTGACTAGGCCACTCCAAAGTCTTCATTTTGTTTTTCTTAAGCCATTCAGAGGAGGACTTGCTGGTGTGTTTAGAATCATTGCCCTTCTGCAGAACCCAAATGTGCTTCAATTTGAGGTCATGAACAGATGGCCAAACACTCTCCTTCAGGATTTATTTGGTAGACAGCAGAATTCATGGTTCCATTTACCACAGCAAGTTTTCCAGATCCTGAAGCAGCACAACAGCCCCATTCCATCACACTACCACCACCATATTTTACTGTTGGTATGATGTTCCTTTTCTGAAATGCTGTGTTCCTTTTATGCTAAATGTAATGGGTCACACACCCTCCAAAAAGTTCAACTTTTGTCTTGTCAGTACACAGAGTATTTTCCCCAAAAGTCTTGGCGATCATCAAGATGTTTTCTGGCAAAACTGAGATGAGCCTTTGTGTTCTTTTTGCTCAGCAGTGGTTTCCGTCTTCGAATTTAGCCATGCAGGACATTTTTTCCTAATCTCTTTCTTATGGTGGAGTCATGAATACTGACCTTAACTGAGGCAAGTGAGACCTGCAGTTCTTTGGATGTTGTTGTGGGGTCTATTGTGGCCGCTTGGATGAGGGGTCACTGCACTCTTGGGGTAAATTTGGTCAGCCAGCCACTCCTGGGAAGGTTCACCACTGTTCCATGCTTTCACCATTTGTGGATAATGGCTCTCACTGTGGTTCAGTAGAGACCCAAAGCTTTACAAATGGCATTGTACCTTTTTCCAGACTAATAGATCTCATTTACTTTGTTTTCCATTTGTTCCTGAATTTCTTTGGATTGCAGTCTGATGTCTAGCTTTTGATGATCTTTTGGTTTACTGCACTTCGACAGGCAGGTCCTATTTAAGTGATTTTTTGACTGAGAACAGCTGTGGCAGTAATCAGGCCTGGGTAAGGCTAGAGAAATTGAACTCAGCTTTCCAAAGATGTGATAAACCACAGTAAATTTATGTTTTAACGTGGGGGGGGGGGGAATCACTTTTTCACACGGGGCCATGTAGGTATGTGTAACCCCAGCTGAGAACATGACCTTTTTTTTTCTCAGATGTCAATTGTATTAATACAATTGTGTGATTTTATTTTGAAAAATGATTATTTTGGGAAGAGGAAGTGTGATCCTCGTTATCCAACTTTTAAATTTGCATTTCATGGTCACGTTGGGTGATTGTGGTCTTTTCATTCGTTAAGAGCGATATTAGCCCCGCCTTCCGAGCAGAGGCAGCAGGCGCGCACTCGGGTTTCGGTCTTTTACGATCTGAGAGCGGACGAGAGAGGCTGTGGACAGTCTGGTTCACACTGATACCTCTTCTTGGTGAGTTTAATTTAGAAAGATGCTGTAAATGGATCTAAACATTGTCCAAATGCTAATTTCAAACCCTTATTATCCTAAGTTGACGGGAGCACAAGCTTGAGAGGCATGGTGGATGTGTCCTTTGCTGTGTTCACGCTGATATCTCATCTTGGTGAGTGGAAACCAAGTGTGTGATAAAGAGAAGCATGCTAGCGTTATGCTAATGCTAATCGCGAGTGGATTTTTTTCCTGTTTAAAAGCAATGGAAAAGGCTATTTTTGTGTCTGTATGGGTTTCCTAAATGTGATTTCAGTTCCCAACATTATGCTGAAGTACTTTTAGTTCTTATGCACTATTTCTGTTGAATGTAATGTGTAGTTTGATGCTAAAAGCACATGGTGTTGGTCTCCTATGTACATTCATAGGTTATGCTAAACCCAGTAGCTCAGACAGGGTTTTACCGATTTAAAAGGGAATATTGGAAGTAAAGGGACAGTATATTCCCTGGTTATGTGATAGATTAATTGTATTTCATTTCATGATTTACAAAGACAAGGTTAAAAGGGATTAATCATAATTTCATGGTTAAATGATGTAGAGATAAAAAGAGAAATTCATTTAATTGGTTACATGAGAAAAAAAAGTATTTCATGTGCTACCAGAGAGATTGTGAGAAAAGAACACATGCATGTAAGATGTAAGATGTGAAATGTGAATTGTAAGATATTACTATATTACTGGATGGTAACAATAGTAATATGAGGGAAGAATTTAAACACTAAGCTATAGTGTTATATAAGAAGAGATTGGAAAACGAATTACTCTAGCTGTAAACAATAATATCATTATTGTTGTGCAGGCTAGGTTTTTTTGGTTGCCGATCAAGAACCTTCTGGATCCTGGATTCTCTCCGAATGGAGACGGCGAGCCTGACCCGAGACCTGAACCGAGACTGAACCGAGATCTGAACCAAGATCTCGGTTGAAGGACATCCTTCCTCTCTCCAGTGCACAACATTCGAAGTGGTAACAACTCAAGCTGCCACTTTAAAAGAGGAAAAGAAACCTGAGTCTGGAGATAAAAGATATCTTGACTGGTCAAACAACTAAACCAAAAGGACAAACAAACACTGAGCTCAGTAGGACATTTTGGGGGTTTTATTTCATGCCGGCCATTGTTATATTTGTATAGTAGTAAATTGTTTGTATATATTGTTTGCTTTATCTCTACAAATAACAACCATTATTGCTCATTTCTTGCCTCCAGCTATTTCATTCCACACTCATTTTAATTCCCTATTGTAACCCTTACGAACCTAGCAACTGGTCTACACTTAATAATTTCCCTTACCTAATTAACATAAGGCAAGGGTTACATATGGATGTTTTTTTTTACCCTTAATAATAAACACCTTCATTTAAAAACTGCATTTTGTGTTTTCTTGTGTTATCTTTGTCTGATATTTAAATTTGTTTGACGATCTGAAATATTTAAGTGTGACATACAAAAAAAAAGAGAAATCAGGAAGGGTGCAAACACTTTTTCACACCAGTATACATGCTGTGACTATTGTATGAATCCTTTGTACAAAATCTTGTGATAACAGTTCTGTACCTCTTTGCAATGATGCTAAAGCTTATTTCTGATGGCATCTAATCCTCTCACGTTTTTATTGTGTCAGTGATTAAAATTAATATTTTTTTATCTATCTACAAATCACCCAACCCACATCTTGTTACTCCAATAACAAAACACAAGACAATAGATAATACATACCTATAATAATAATATTGACACTAGGTACAAATACAGTACAGATGGAAGTCAACAACATAATTTATTCATCATCTTTCCATCATATATCTGTTAAGTATATCATTTTTAAAAGTCTTTTAAATTTCATTAATATTCCACGTGATTTCATTTCATTGTTGAAGTTGCTCCATAAATTGACTTCTTTGGTTGTAAGACAATGATACTTTGTGTTTGTTCTTATCAAGTTTTTTTTTTTTTTTTTTTTTATACATGTTCCTCGCAGATCATAATTGTCATGTTTGCCTCGTTGGGGCAGAGAGAATGAACCCAGGTGCTGAATTGCGTGCTTATGAGGTTTATTAACAAAAACAACAAGAGACTCAAAATAACAAAGTAACAATGAAGGAAAACATTACAAGTTACAAATGAACAACAGTTTCCCTTAAATAGTGAAAAAAAAAACAACATCACAAAACAAGTAACAGGTGTGGGTTCACCTGAGTGAGCAAAAGGAAATAATGAGTAATAATGAGATCAGCTGAGGGAGGAGCTGCTGGACTGACAACTTGACAGGTGATACCCCCTGCAGAGCACAAACCCAGAAACATCGCCTTACAGCTGTCAACCCAGAGAAACACACCATAGAACACATACGAAGAGCAAACAAAATCAATACAGACTGATAATTCACTACAAATAAACAAGAAACAGAACTGGTGTCAAAACAGAAACATAAAAAGCAATAATGAAACTCAAGGGCAAAAAATACAATAAATATACATAAATGCCACGAAGCTGAGTCTTGCAGAAGATCCAGAAGTCAGCACATGACAGACCCCCCTCCCCCAAGGGGTGGACCCAGACACCCCAAGGTAACACCAACCAAAAAAAAATAAAAAACTGTCCCCCCAGCAGGGGTACAACAACAACCCACCAGGGTGGGTGGTGGGGGAAACAGACTAGGAGGCAATGGGCAAAAATCCCGCTCAGGGCCCACACCAGTCAAAACTCATAGGTTTATGTAATGCCTGTTCCGCTTTACCGCCATGAACAGTGCCGAAGTTCATGTACTTACACTCTAACTTGTAGACTAGGCCAATTAAACCAGTGTAAATACAAATATCTAGCCTACAAAGTAAGCAGAGTGCTTGAAGGGCTACTTTAATCAAGAGTAGGTTGTGTGTGAAAAGGGTTTAGGATAGCTTTAAAACTATAGGGTGTATGGTGCAAATCTTCCTTAAAATAAGCAACCAATTTGATATATTTCAAAAAAAAAAAAAAGCCAGAATTTATTTGCCCACTGGTCAGCAGAAGGAACCAAGGGAATGGAAGCAGTTTCATATAACACAAAACCATTAAATAACTGTTGGGTAAGCAGCATGCACTTAGAAAGAAAATTAAAAAAAAACGAAAAAAGAATAACACACGCTCAAAGGGGGAAAAAGGCAATAAATCACAAATGAGAATTCACAAACAAGCAGAATTCTTAATAAATCAAAGCCGGCATATTTTATTAATTTGTAGGTCTATATAGGTCTCTACTCAGTACCGAGTGATAATAAAAAGGTCTCTGACGTTGCAAGCCTGTTCTAATATTAAAACACCACTCCAACAGCTAATACCAAATGGTGGCCGCCATTAATAACCTTGTGGGGTGAAGTGGGGTATTCACCCATACCAGAATTACTGTCTGTAAGGGAAGACAGCAGAAAGCAGTCTCAGGGGACAAAGAACGTGGCGCAAAATGACAAAGTGGCTCAGGGAGAAATCCAGCAATGTCCTCAATGAGAGAAAGAAAGAGGGAGAGAAAAGATAAAAAGAAAACAAAAAATCCAGCGATGTCCTCAGCGGGTCGAGTAGTCAGGGAAAATCCAGCGCTGTCCTCAGTGTTGGTGGAGAGCCTCCGTTGCGGGGAATTTGGCCAAACCCAAACCCCGGCCACGACTCCTGTTGGTTTGGTGGGAACACGGCACCCACTGAACAATTCACAAAGCAGAGGACACAGACGAGCAGCCCTCCTTAACCAGGCGCTCTAAACGGCAGCCAAAAGCCAAAAAAATCTCTGCGGTAAAACCAAAGCTCTGGGAAAACAGCTTTAGTTAGCTTAGTGGGTCCAACAGTCGATTTCCACAGGCAGCAATAGACACAGCTTACTCCGGGAGTGGCCGCTAGCCAACTACTAAGGACAAAACATTTAAGTTCAGAGAAAACTCACAGTTAGCTAGGTTAGCAGGTCCAATGGTCGGCGTCCACGGGCAGCAATAGACACAGCCTACTCTGGGAGCGGTTGCTAGCCAACTACTAAGGAAAAAAAAACCCTCTAAGTTGAGAAAAACTCAGATTTAGCTAGGTTAGCCAGTCCAACGGTCGGCGTCCACTGACAGTAATAGACACAGTTTATTAGACACAGTTTATTTAGACACAGTTTATTATTTAGAGCGACCACCAACCAACTACTGTTGAAGAAAAAACCTCTAAGCTCAGAAAAACTCAGATTTAGCTAGGTTAGCCAGTCCAACAGTCGGCATCCATGGGCAGTAATAGACACAGCTTACTCTGGGACCGTCCACCAACCAACTGAAGAAAAAAAACATTAACTCTCATAAATCACTACACAATCCCTGCCCCCCAACAGCAAAAGCCAATCACAACAATAAAACACAAATATTACCCTTCACTGATCAGTAGGCAGCAAATAGAAGGTAGTTAGAGAATGGCCCAATTATGTGCACTGGTAAATATGAGCTTTTGTAGAAAATTCGAGAAAAGACTAAAACACTACAGTGATCCCTCACTTATCGCGGTTAATGGGTTCCAGAACCGACCGCGAAAAGTGAAAAACCGCGAAGTAGCGTCACCCCTAATGACGTCACCCATAAATAATACGTACGTTCATTCTCTCACTCTCTCTCTCGTGTGATACGTGTGTGTGTGTGTAAGTGTACATACATACGTAGATGTAAATAAAGTGTACATAAATATGTTTTTAGAACTCTTTTATTCTTATAACAAGATACGTAACTCAAGATGAAGATGATTTACTGCACAGGTTAATGAGAGCTCTACTGCTCCTCAGGTGACGCCTCATCGTCAGGTGCTAGAAGCGCAGGATCGTCGAGGGCAGCTTCCGGTAGAGCTGGAGAAGCTGCAGGAGGCGGCGTAGTGGCTCGACGGGAAGACTATTTCACACAAAATGGCACAAGAGAACAGCAAAAAGTTCCACGCGGCTTGACTAAGCAACACGAGCGATAAAGAGCAATGAATGCGGTCTTCCTTCGATGCATTGGCGCTCGGCAGGGACAGAAGCTGGGTGAAACGTCTCGGCCAATCAGCTTGCGGGGTGAAACGTCTCGGCCAATCAGCTTGCGAGATTCCCGAGCCGAGCCAACACGAGAACAGCGAACAGACAGGTGGGGCTCTCAGTGGTGATACCTGATGGTCTAATGTAGTCTCCCTGCCTTCTGCTAGCGCCCGCCCATTATTTCTCAATTTTGAATTTTTGATGAATATTTTTGAAAAATCCGCGATGCACTGAGGGCGCGAAAGGTGAAGTGCGAAGTAGCGAGGGATCACTGTATATGTAAAGCCTATATTAGAAAGAAAAAAAAAAAGAATGTTACACTATTTGTGAACATGAAAAATAATAATACTATTGTAGTATTCATCATCATCATCATCATCATCATAGCAGTCTGTCGTGGGCAACAATGACTGTTTCATTTAGGTCTGATCAGATTCCTCCACACAGCTCTGTCCTTAGCTATCTGCTGCCAGGAACGCCTGTCTATGTCCAGCTTCTCCAAGTTTCTTTTTACAGTGTCTTTAAATCTGAGCCTTGGTCTACCCTGATTGTGTTTGCCCTCGCATAACTGTGAGTAGAGTAACTGCCGAGGGAGACACTGGTGGTCCATCCTCTCAACATGTCCGAGCCATCTCAGGTTCATCTGTATTAGCATGTCCTCCATTGATGGTACACCAGCTCAATTCAAAACTTCTATGTTGGTTATCTTGTCTTTCCATGAGATGTTCCTTATGGCTCGAAGGTGTCTCATCATGTACACGTGGAGTTTCTTCACCTGCACTCTGTAGACAGTCCAAGTTTCAGCACCATACAATAGAGTAGCCAGTACTGTCGCTCTGTACACTTTGCATTTCACATGGATAGACACATGTCGATTGTTCCACAATCTCTCCTTCAAGTTTCCAAACACAGTGCTCATTCTTCCCATTCTGAGAGATAGTTCATCCTCCAGCCTAGCATTCTCTGAAACAGTACTCCCTAGGTACTTGAAAGTCTTGCACTTGACTAGTGGCTCTGTACCAATGCTGATCTCTTCTGGTAGTGATGTTGATAATTGGAACTTTGGTGGTTGATAAAGGCACTCTGTCTTCTTGATGTTGATTTGGAGGCTGAATTGGCTAGCTGCTCTTGCAAATTTCTCCGCTAAAGATTGCGTATCTTCCACGCTGTGTGCAACTAGAGCACTGTCGTCGGCAAAGAGCATTTCTCTTACTATCTTTATCGATGTCTTACTCTTGGCTTTAAACTGTGCCACATTGAACAAGTCTGCTTCTTTCCTTGTTTGAATGTATACTCCTTCTGAAGTGTCTTTGAAGGCCACCTCAAGCATGGCTGCCAGATATAGCGAGAAGAGTGTAGGTGCCAGCACACACCCTTGTTTCACCCCATTGCTTACTGAAAAGTCTTTAGATACTGAACCACTCATTGCCACGTTTGCTTGCATACCCGTATGGAGTGCCTCGATCAGGCTGACAAACTTCTCTGTACAACCATATTTCTTGAGTACCTGCCAAAGCCCTTGTCGCGAAACAGTATCGAAGGCTTTACTGAAGTCTATGAAGACTACATAAAGCGGCATGTTCTGTTTGATACCCTTTTCTTGAACCTGTTTCAAGCAGAAAATCATGTCCATTGTGCTTCTTCCACTTCTAAAGCCGCACTGGGTTTCTGGTAGTACATTCTGCGAGATGTGTTCACTGAGTCTGTTAACCCCTTGCACTCTGGTCAATTTCCCTAAAAACGCCTAAAAATAACGTACCCAAAGTAAATCAAAAGCTGTTCTTCAACCCTTTGCAGCATCTTCATGGGGTTGGTCTCATTTAAAAGAAAACACTTTGAATTTTTTGGCAAAACAGTCATAATCTCTCTAAGTGCTCCTGCCACTGAGTAACAGTCATCTAAACATAGTGAACTTGAAGAAAATAAAGTTTGCCTGGGTGTTTTTTTGGATACAAATGCTTGCAAATAACACACAGCTGTAAGATACGGGCTGGAAAATGCAACAGATATGTAGAACCAATTGTTATCCAGCTGACATCAAAATTTTGTAGCAATACCACAAAAAATGAATATATTACACAGCTTTTTCCTCAGGTTGTTCCCAGGCGTTTTTGAACTGTGCCAAATTGTACCAAATGGCACAGTTTGGAAAAACGTCTATAACTTTTGAATGATTCAATATAGAAGCTTTATCTTGGGCTCTAATGAAAGGTGACACTCAGGGCTGTGTGTGTGTGTGCGGGGGGGAGGGGTTGTTTATTCATTCATGAATGAATGAATGAACAAACAAGCCCCCCACACACAAAGAAGCATGCCGCATAAAAAATGTGTGGCCTTTTTTTACAAGAAAAAATAACCTACAGTGCAATAAAAAATTATACTAAAATATCTGCAATGTAGAGGATAACAACTCCCCCCCCCCCCCCCCCCCCGCTACAGAGGAGCCACATGACGTACCGCAGCGCATGGTCCGTGTGCCGTGGTCCGTCGTGTGGCGATGACGCACAGTTGTAATTTACCGATCGGTCAAAAGTCACTTTTATTCCTATTTTCAGTAATAAAGAATAATTTAGCTTATAACACTTACCTGTCCACAACAGCAGTGTCGCTGGCGAACATCTGCTCCTCATTGTCAGACGAACATGAAGCTGGTCCGCTTGTTACGACTCGTGGTTCTGGTCACGCGACCCGGTCAAACCATGATTTCATTATTGCGGTTTTGCGCTTCCATGATTGCGGTTTTGGCGAACGATTTTTCAAAACAAATAAGAACAGTAGTAATAAAAAAAGACTGGCGAATGCTACCATTACACACAGTGGCTTACACAAAACAGATTTTACGCACGGGACGCACGCTTTCAATCGTTGAACTTCTCTGCTTCAATTGGCTCGCTGTATTCGCAGCCGTTGGTAGGCGGGTCCTTCTTGCTAGGTTTTCAGTCACTGGTTCTTCAAGGTTTCAGAAACCCAATTCGAGGCTCTTATTAGTCGAATGAGAGGCCAATCAAATCAAATCAAATCAAATCAAATCAAACTTTATTGTCATATTGCTGTACATACAACTGTAGTGCAGGCAAGATGAAACTGCGTTTCTCTCGGCATCCATATAAGAAGCAGCATGATTTAAGACACATTTCCACATAGCCCCCCCCCACCCCCACCCCCCCATCCATTCACACATCCCTGAGACATACTTGGGGAAAAAAAGAATAACTTACTATAATATACAAAATGTCCGTAGGTGCAGTAGTGTGTATGAGAGATTCCGGGTCAACTGTTCAGCATCCTGACAGCTTGTGGAAGGAAGCTGTTGATCAGTCTGGTGGTTCTGCCTCTGATGCTCCGGAATCGTTTACCAGATGGAAGAAGTTCAAAGTGTTTATGTAGAGGTTGAGAACGGTCCTTGACAATGTTTAGTGCCCTGCTCCTACAACGGTTCTGAAAAAGTTCTTGGACAGAGGGGAGGGAGACTCCAATTACCCTCTCCGCCCCCTTGACTATCCTCTGCAAGGCTTTTTTTGTCTGACATACTGCAGCTGGAGTACCATGTAGCAATGCAGTACGTCAGAACACTCTCCACCACACCTCTGTAGAAGGTCCTGAGGATGCAGATGGGGAGAGAGGCCTGTTTGAGTTTCCTCAAGAAGTGCAGTCTCTGCTGAGCCCGCTTCCTGATCTCCAAGGAATTCTTGCTCCAGGTCAGGTCCTGCGAGATCTGCACTCCGAGGAACTTGATGTTCTCTACTCTCTCCACTAAACGGCCACCGATGCTGAGGGGGGCGTGCTCAGGCTGCGACCGCCGGAAGTCGATAATCATCTCCTTCGTTTTGTCTACGTTGAGCACCAGATTGTTCTCCCTGCACCAGCCCTCCAGGTCTCTCACTTCTTCCCTGTACATTGATTCCTCATCCCTCTGGATAAGTCCCACCACCGTGGTGTCATCTGCAAACTTAATAATCTGGTTCCCCTCGTGTCTGGATACACAGTCATGTGTTAGAAGTGTAAACAACAGTGGACTGAGTACACAGCCTTGAGGGGATCCGGTACTCAGCGTGACAGACTTGGAGATGTTGTTTCCAACCCGGACAGACTGAGGTCTCTCAGTCAGAAAATCCAGGATCCAGAGACATGTGGCGGTGTTCAGACCGAGAAGGAGTAATTTCTCCATCAGTCTCTGGGGAATAATGGTGTTGAATGCTGAACTGAAATCAATGTACAGGAGTCTGGCGTAGGTGTCTTTCTGGTCCAGGTGGGTGATGACAGAGTGTAGGGTGGTGACTATAGCATCCTCCGTGGAGCAGTTTGAACGATATGCAAACTGGAGCGAGTCGTGTGATGCAGGGAGGCAGGCTGTAATGTGTGGTTTGACAAGCCGCTCAAAACACTTCATCACAATTGGTGTCAGTGCAACAGGACGATAGTCATTCAAACAGGACACCACTGGTTTCTTTGCCACCGGTACAATGATAGAGGTCTTGAAGCATCTGGGAACGATGGCCTGACTCAGGGAGATGTTATAAATGTCAGTCAGGACATCCGCCAACTCGCTCGCACAGTCTCGGAGCACACGTCCCGGAATGTTGTCTGGACCTGCAGCTTTGCGTGGGTTGACTCTGGTTAGGGTCCTCCGTGTGTCCGCTGTGTTGATGGTAAAAGCTGGTCCGACCGATGGTGGGGGAGGGCCAGCCCTCCCTCTGATTGTCGAGTTTGATGCTTCAAAACGTGCAAAGAAGTTGTTAAGCCTGTCTGGAAGCGAAGCGTTGTCATCATCGACTTAATCAAATCTAAACCAATCAAAGCACTCCTTTGGCTTTCTGTTCGCGGCGCTGTCTGTAGTGGAAGAACGGAAATACAGCTTTTTTTTTTTCAGTACGCACAGTGTGCGTCCTAGTGTGCACGAGGGTGCACTAGGACGCAGAGACGTGACCGCCCGCGGTATCCCGGAGTGCAAGAGGTTAAGTAGTACACATGAGAGAATCTTACCAACAGTGGCTAGTAGTGATATACCTCGGTAATTTCCACAATCCTTCCTGTCACCTTTCTTGAACAAAGGCACAATACTTGCATCCTTCCAGTCTTGAGGTACTTTCTGGGCATCCCATATCTCTTGGATGAGCTTGTGCAGGCAGTTGGTCAGCTGAACACCACCAAATTTCCACACTTCTGCTGGAATTCCATCCCTTCCTGGAGCTTTACCATCCTGTGTTGTCCTGATAGCTGCCATTAGTTCATTAAAATTTGGTGGTTCATCCAGACTTGATACAGCTGGTCGATGCACTAGAGCAGGGGTCACCAACCTTTTTGAAACCAAGAGCTACTTCATGGGTATCGAGTCATGTGAAGGGCACCAGCTTGACACACTCCTCTAAAATAACAAATTGTATATATATATATATATATATATATATATATATATATAATTATCAATAACTTAGAGTGGGTAACAGACAAGATCAATATTCAACACTTTATTTTTATTAATCTCAGCAATTGTTCAGATGATCACTTCTACATTAAAAAAATGTCCAGTTTTCACCAGTCCCTTTTAACCATAAAAAACTAAACCCTGTTAATTCATGAACTATGTTGAACCATGTTTGAAAAAGTTATGCAACATTTATGAAAAATCAACTTTCATATTAAATAAATCTTATCACATTTTTAACTGAACAAATCTGCTGCAATTCTGCTCAAAATCTGTTACATTTAATAAACACACTTTTGTGTGTTCTTCTTCACTGGAATTGTATCCATACAGTTCTTGCCAAGAATCATGCTTGAGAAGAAGCTAAACAGCACTGAGAGTGCTTATATGCACGGTGGCACCGCGGCAGCACAATTTATCCTCGGCCGGGGGATCGTGGGTTCGATCCCTGCCCCCGGCCAACAATGATCTGTGTGGAGTTTGCATGTTCACCCCGTGTTTGCGTGGGTTTACTCCGAGATTTCTCCGGTTTCCTTCCACATGCCAAAAACATGCAGGTTAGGGAGTTAAGGGGCGCTTGCGCACACAGCAACCGGTAGCTGGTGGCTTGTCACCGGACTGCAGAAGAAATCTACCTTCCGTCAAAAAAAAAAAGAGTGGGCAGCAGTGGGCCACAGTCGCCCCGCAAATTAAACACACGCAGCTTCCTTTCACGGTAGTAAAAAAGAACTCTTCCTCCCGCTCACTTTGAAAATGATAAATTTTCTGTCTTTTTTTTTTTGAAAAAGAACTGTGTAGGAAACTGCACTCCACTCACATCTTCACTGCCCGCTAGCTTACTCTCCACAAGCACGAAGGTTTTGTCATGCGCACAATACTGACCTTTGAACTAGGTCAGAGTTCACATTAACTTTACGTGTAATAAACATATTTTCATTTTTTTTTATTTTTAAGACATTGTCATTTTAAAATCTATATAAATGCAAGTGTGATTTTAAAAAATAGCGGCAGAAAAAATTACATCTTAGACGCAGCTCACTTGCAAGTTGTGCTATTTTTAGAACAGGCCTGCGGGCGACTCATGTGGTCCCTGTGGGCGACATGGTGCCCACGGGCACCGCGTTGGTGACCCCTGCACTAGAGCTTCTTTAGCCTCTTCAGTGAGATCTCCAGGGTTGTTTAGTAATTGGTCAAAGTGGTCTGCAAATCTATCCAGGATCTTGTCTTTCTCCTGCAAAACCGTTTCACCATCCATAGCCTTTAGTTGGATCAGTCCTCTTGGTTTAGGGCCGTAGATTTCTCTCAAACCTGTGAAGAATGTTTTCATGTCCTTCTTGTCTGCTGCAGTTTGAAGTTTCTACGCTTTTTCATCCCACCAGTTGGACTTCATCTCTCTGGTGTACTTCTGTAGCTCACTCTGAGCCTTTGATTATTTCTTCTTCTTCGACCTTGTGTTACACTGTAGGTTTTCCTGCCTAGCTGTATTCCTCGCTTCTAGTAGTTTCTTCAGGTGTTCATCATGCTCATCAAACCAATCTTGATGTTTCCTCTCAGGGTAGCCTAATACATCACTCGCAGTCTGATACACCGTATCCTTCAGTGTTGCCCATTTCTCTTCAAGTTTTCATCCATTTCCTGCGTAAGTTCTTCCTGCTTCTTTTGGCCTTTCAGTGCACTAGTGTTTAGCTTCTGTGGTGGCTTCACACCCGTCCTGCAGTGCTGTTTTCATCTGCAAATCCTTAATCTAGATCTCAGCACAACATGATCAGTGCCACAGTCCGTGCCTCTCATTGCTCTGGTGTCCAATACATCCCTTCTGTCTCTCTGCCTGACTATGATGTAGTCTAATAAGTGCCAGTGCTTGGATCTTGGGTGCATCCATGTCTTCTTGTGTGCATCCTTGTGCTTAAATAGAGTGTTGGTTATCACAAGGTTGTACTCTGAACAAAGTGCAAGTAGAAGTTCTCCATTATCATTGCACTTGACTACTCCATGACTGCCTAGCACTCCTTTCCATTTCTCGGTGTCCGAACCAACTCTGGCATTAAAATCTCCAACGAGTATCAGCCTGTCATCAGTTGGTACACGCCTGATAGCCTCATGTAAATCACTGTAGAACTCTTCCTTCACCTCCTCTGTGTTGGTCATTGTTGGGGCATATACTGACATAATGCACAGCTCAGGAGACACGCACGCAGGCTCAGGGTAGATTCAATAGCTTTATTAACAACAAGTGTGTATGAGTGCGTGTATGTGAGATGGTAATGTATTGGTGGTGGCGTCTGCGTCAGGCACGGGGACAGGCAACCGTACAGCCGGACAACCTTATGGGAGAAGCAGAGGGAGAAGGGTAACGGGCACCACACCAACACAGGAGATGAGATAATGGCTACTGGCTTACTTGGTTCGGGCAGGTGACTGGCGTAGCAAGGGCGTAGCCCGGTAGACAGCAACCCGGAGCGCCTGAAGCAGCAGTGAGGAGGAGATGGCTGGGGAACGTAGTCTGCCGCCGGGAAATCCACCTGTGCACAGGGGAGGAGAACTGGAAGAAGAAGGTAAGGATGCTTACTTGCGATCTTGCTTGTTGAAGGGGATTTTCTTGCAGCAAGAGTAGCCGATGAGAACAGACGGCTTCAGGCCGAAGCCCAGGGCGAGGCGGCTTAAATCCCTCGCCATTGACGAGGCGCAGGTGTGCGTGCAGCTGGCGCCGCTGATGAGCGGCGAGACGTGACAGTACTCCCGCCTCTAGCAGCGCCTCCTGGCGATGGTTTCTCCAGGTGCGCTCGGTGAAACTCAGTGATGAGAGATGGATCCAACACAAACGACGAGGGCACCCATTGCCTATGTTCAGGTCCATAACCCTCCCAGTCCACTAAGTACTGTAACCCGCGACCGCGGCGCCGGGAGTCCAGGATGGAAGAGACTGGCCAGGCCGGATGACCATCAATCATCCGGGGCGCGGGCTGCACAGCAGGGGGAGAGCAAAGGGGGTCGGAGACTACCAGCTTCACCTTGGAAACGTGGAAGGTGGGATGGATGCGGAGGGAGGGGGGAATAGCCACACGCACAGCCACCGGATTGATAATCCTGGTAATGGGGTATGGGCCCATGAAACGCTGTGCCAACTTCCTCCTCTCACCCTTTAAAACAACGTCCTGGGTAGACACGTAGACACGTTGGCCTACCTGGTAGGCTGGGGCAGGTCTTCTGTGCCGGTCCGCCGTAGCCTTGTTGCGCTCCGCCGTGCATAAAAGCGCATTGCGCGCCGACGCCCAGATGGAGCGGCACCGCCTGAGGTGCGCCCGAACTGAGGGGACAGTTACCCCACTCTCCTGCGTAGGGAACAGAGGGGGGTCGTAGCCTAGGGACGCCTTAAATGGGGACATCCCAGTGGCAGAAGAGCGGGCGGTGTTATGGGTGTACTCAACCCAGGCGAGATGGGCGCTCCAGGACGCAGGCTTGGATGTTGTGACGCAGCAGAGCACAGCCTCCAGCTCCTGATTGGTCCACTCACACTGCCCGTTGGTTTGGGGGTGATGGCCCCAAGAGACTTACCTTGGCTCCCAGGGCATTGCAAAAGGACCTCCAAACCTCTGAGGAAAACTGGGGGCCCCGGTCCAAGACCACGTCCACCGGAATCCCGTGCAACCTGACCACGTGCTGGATAAGGAGGTCCGCCGTCTCCAAGGCAGATGGAAGCCCTCGTAATGGGATGAAGTGAGCAGCCTTGGAGAAGCGATCTACGATGGTCAGGACTGTGTCGAAGGTGTTAGAGACCGGAAGACCGGTGACGAAGTCCAGGGTGATATGCGACCAGGGCCTGCCAGGGACGGGCAGGGGCTGGAGCAAACCCGCTGGAGGGGCATTACCTGATTTACTGGTGGCGCAGACGGGGCAGGCCCGGGCGTAGCGGGCAGCGTCCTTCCACAGGCCCGGCCACCAGAAGGATCGTTGAAGTAAGTCAATCATCCGGGAGGAACCAGGGTGGCAGGTGAGCTTAGATGTGTGCAGCCAGTGGATGACCTCCCCCCGGACCGTGGACGGCACAAAAAGCCTCCCCTCCGGTCCGCCGCCAGGGTCTGGTTCCGATTCCTGCGCCTTCCGGATCTTACTTTCGATGTCCCAAGTGATGGCTCCCACGATGCACGACCTGGGCAAGATGGTGTGGGCTGTGTCCTCGGACGCCTCAGGGGCAAATTGCCTAGAGAGGGCGTCAGGCAGGCCGTTCTTGGAGCCAGGCCTAAAGGTGATGTTGAAGCAGAACCTGGCGAAGAACAAGGACCAACGCACCTGGCGGGCGTTCAGACGCTTGGCAGATCTTAAATACTCCAGGTTCTTGTGGTCGGTTAGAACCACGAATGGCAGGGCCGCCCCCTCTAGCCAGTGACGCTACTCCTGCAGTGTGAGCTTGATGGCGAGGAGCTCTCTGTCCCCCACGTCGTAATTTCGTTCCGCTGGAGACAAACGCCGAGAGAAGAAGGCGCAGGGCCGTTTGATCCCGTCGTCAGGTGATCGCTGAGATAACACTGCCCCCACCCCCGTGTCCGAAGCACCCACCTCCACGATGCACTGCAGCGCGGGGTCGACTTGGCTGAGGACCCGGGAGGAGGAGAACTCCGCCTTCAGCACCTGGAAAGCAGCTGCGGCCTCTTCAGTCCACCGGAACGGAACCTTAGGAGACGTGAGGCGGGTCAGAGGGCCGACGATGGTACCAAAGTTCGGGACAAAGCGGCGGTAGAAATTGGCAAACCCAATAAACTGTTGTACTTGTTTTCTTGACGTAGGAGTGGGCCATTCCACCACCGCTTTCACCTTCGCTGGGTCCGGAAGCACCTGGTCGTGGGAGATGATGAACCCGAGGAAGGACGTTGTTTTAGCGTAAAACTCACATTTCTCAGCCTTGACATACAACCGGTTCTCCAGCAGCCTCTGGAGGACCCGCCTCACATGGACCCGGTGCTCGTCCCTGGATCTGGAGAAGATGAGGATGTCATCCAGGTAGATGAACACAAACAGGCCGATGAAGTCCCGGAGGACGTCATTTATAAGGCGCTGAAAGACGGCTGGAGCGTTGGTCAACCCGAACGGCATAACCAGGTACTCGAAATGGCCGTCCGGGGTACGGAAGGCTGTCTTCCACTCATCTCCCTCCCGGATCTGGACGAGGTGGTATGCGCTGCGAAGATCCAGCTTGGTGAACCAAGTCGCCCCCTGGAGGGAGTGGAAGGCGGTGTCCATTAGGGGCAAGGTGTAACGGTCCTTCTCCGTGATGTCATTCAGGGCGTGATAGTCAATACAAGGACGGAGGGAGCCGTCCTTCTTGCCCACGAAGAAGAACCCTGCGCCTAATGGTGATGACGAGGGACGGATGATTCCTGCACTCAGCGATTCCTTAAGATACGAATTCATAGCCTCCTTCTCCGGCACAGACAAACTGTAGAGTCACCCCGAGGGTAAGGGTGCCCCCTGGCGGATGTTTATAGCACAGTCATAGGGCCTGTGCGGGGGAAGAGACATCGCCTTGGATTTGCTGAATACCATACCCAGGTCATGAAACTCCAATGGCACCAGGGTGAGATCCGGAGGCGCGGCGTCCTTGGGAGTTGAAGGCGAGGACGGGGCACAGGCAGCGGATTGGAGGCAGGTGCTCATGCAGAAGGAGCTCCAGGTGGACACTCTGCCAGACCTCCAGTCCAGGACAGGGCTGTGGAGGTGGAGCCAGGGGTATCCGAGGATGATGGGAGATACAGAGTTAGGTAGGACGTAGAAGGTGATCTCCTCCCGATGGTTTCCAGAAATAATAACAGGGACGGGGATGGTCTGGTGTGTTACTTTTCCCTGGGAAACACGGGAGAGATTTACCAGGGCGAGAGGAGTCTTGAGGGTGTGGCAACGGATGCCCAATCGGGTTGCCAGGCTCTGTGAAATAAAGCTGCCCTCCGCGCCTGACTGTCTCCGCAATACATACAGAGACCTAACTCATGGCGGCGTTGTCTCTCCGCTGGGGGGAGCTTTGTCCAACCTGTCACCATCCGCTCCGACTCCTCGGAGTACGACGGTGACAGCAACGCCAGGGGGCGAGCTTGGGGCAGGCGCGACGAGGCACCTCGAGGGTGAGAAGACAACTTCCGCTCCGAGGCCCGCTCGCGCAGCCTGTTATCCAAGCTGATGGCTAGGGAAATTAGCTCCGCAAACGTCTCCGGGGTATCTCGTCCAGCCAGTTCATCCTTCAGACCAGCGCTGAGACTGCGAAGGAAGATGCTGCAGAGCGATCGTTCGCCCCAGCCAACCTCCTCCACAGCGACCCGGAAGTCGATCGCGTAGTCAGCTGCCGACCGGCTTCCCTGCTGAAGGTTGAGAAGACGATCGACCTGAATGCTCTCTGTACGCGAATGGTCGAACACTTCCAGGAACAGTCTCACGAATTGGCCATAGGTGAGGGTGGCGTAACTGGGCTTCGCCATTACGGCGTAAACCCAGGTAAGCGCTCTTCCCTCCAGGAGATTCCCTATGTAGCCAATTCGGCTGTGGTCTGATGGAAAATCTCTGGGCACACGGTGAAACACAGACTCACACTGCATGATAAACCCCCGCGCTCCACCGAGCTTATCGCTAAAGCGGGCGGGGTTCGGAATGGGTGTGAGCCGTGTCGGTGCCGCCGGAGCTGGCTGAACGGCCGCTGGAGCAGCAGGAGCCGCGCCACCCTGACGAGCCGGGGGGAGCGGCTGTTGGGGGTCCAAGCGGTCCAATCGGTTAGTTATTGTACCCAATTGGGTTAAAATCACCTGTTGTTGATGGGCTATTAGATCCATCCGAGCCTCGAGGGTGGAAAGACGGCGTGCGAGCCCGCTGTCCGCCGAGCCGCTCTGCTGAAGCCGTACTGACATAATGCACGGCTCAGGAGACACGCACGCAGGCTCAGGGTAGATTCAATAGCTTTATTAACAACGTGTATGTGAGATGGTAATGTATTGGTGGTGGCGTCTGCGTCAGACACGGGGACAGGCAACCGTACAGCCGGACAACCCTATGGGAGAAGCAGAGGGAGAAGGGTAACGGGCACCACACCAACACAGGAGATGAGATAATGGCTACTGGCTTACTTGGTTCGGGCAGGTGACTGGTGTAGCAAGAGCGTAGCCCGGTAGACAGCAACCCGGAGCGGTTGAAGCAGCAGCGAGGAGGAGATGGCTGGGGAACGTAGTCCGCCACCGGGAAATCCACCTGTGCACAGGGGAGGAGAACTGGAAGAAGAAGGTAAGGATACTTACTTGCGATCTTGCTTGTTGAAGGGGATTCCTTGCAGCAAGAGTAGCCGATGAGAACAGACGGCTTCAGGCCGAAGCCCAGGGCGAGGCGGCTTAAATCCCTTGCCGCTGACGAGGCGCAGGTGTGCGTGCAGCTGGCGCCGCTGATGAGCGGCGAGACGTGACATATACACTGATGGGTGTGGCATACATCTTCCGCTGTAGTGGGAGTCTCATAGTCATTATCCTGTCGTTGATTGGCACCGGTTCCTCATCAAGCATTGCTGCTACGTATCTCCTTTCTAACTGCAAAGCCCACTCCTGCTTCTCTCCTTTCTTGAGTTGATCTCCCACTCCAAAAGATGTACCCATGGTCTTCCAAGCTATCATATCCAGGCAATCTTGTTTCACTAAGTACAGCTATGTCTACATTGTACCTGTTCATTTCCAGGGCCACAAGTGCGGTCTGTCTTTCTGGGCGCTGTGATGTTGTTCTGTCCAACAGAGTGCGTACATTCCATTCTGCTACACACAAGGTTGCTGTTTTCCTCTTCTTTTGTCTTCCTGCTCCTAGCTTACTTTTCGCTGCCTGTCGGAGTGTGAACAGATCAGCGCGGTCCTTGTAAGCCCGGGCGGCGTCTGAGCCGGTATGAGTTGCTTTCTGATTGACCATTTCATGAAACTGCTTGCAAAGTATTTGAGTACTGCTAGCTTTTGCTGGACTAGCAGCACATTCTTGGCAGATAAAGGTAATATCAGTGGCAAGAACAAGCCAAGACAAACTGACTCCAGTATCTATTGCAGTGACTGACCAGATGATAGGTTTGTTTATCTCTGCTCTTTGTGTAGTGCATGTCACAATGCACCAACTGGCACAGTCCACCATAGACCTTGTGACAGATGTGGTTATCTGCCAGGATGTCCAGTCTCACCCTGTGTAACTGGTAGTGGTCCACCACAAACCTGTGACAGATATTGTTTTTAGTTCTGCCAAGATGCCCTGTTTCACCCTCCACGCCCTTGGAAGGGTGGGGATGCCGGTTGAGTCACCGACGGCCCGACCCATGAGACCGGTGGTACCGGTTTTCATGGTTATCCGGTAGCAAGCAAGCCAATGCCTGACCTGACAAAAAAAAAAAAAAAAAAAAAAAAAAGGGGGTGGGGGGATGTAAGTCTCAGTTAAAAGCTGCCAATTTCTGACCAAAAAAGTGCAATTTTATGGGTAAAAAACTGCAACTTTAGCAAAAAGACAAAAAAAAGTGTAAATTTCCAACTGTTTACAACCTAAAAACGCTGCAGATGTAAGATTTGAGTAAAATGCTGCAAGTTTAAGCTTTTTATTATTATTATTATTATTATTATTATTATTATTATTATTATTAAACTGCAAATTCAAGAGTAAGAAAAGTTCTAAATTCATGAGGAAAAAGATGCAAAATTATGAATAATAAAAAGCTGTAAATTTTCCAGTAAAAAGCTTCACATTCCTGAGTAAAATGGCTGTAACTCTGCAGGAAAATCCTGCAAATTTATGAGAAAAATCCTCACATTTACAAAAGAATGTTTCTAATTTACATGAAAAAGGATGTGATAAATTGACGTGTGTTGGCCATATTTTTTTAAGACAGCCATGAGAGAAAAAAAAAAAGAAAAATCAGCAAAATTTAAAACAGTGTGTCATGGGTTTAAATTTCCCCTGAAGTTTGTTTCCTGAAATTGTGACTTAGATTAACCATTATAATTCAATAAGTGACTCCGTGAAAAACTCATGGCTGCTCTGTTCATTCACAGACCAGAAAATTCATGCTGTTACCCTGTAAAATCAAAGGGATTCTTCGTTCTTTTGCATGTCCTTTGTTGTTAAAATTGTGTTAACAGGCCTGAGGAGTTGTTAGTTCCTGTCCAGCAAGTCAGTTGGGGTTGGGGGGGGGGGGGGGGAATCAGTGCTGCTGATAAAGCCACGTCACCCTTTAACCCTTTGGTTTCCATCTCAGCAGCAGCTCTGTTTGACTTGTCCTCAGAAGGGAACATGTAAATCGACAGAGGTGTGAAGTCTGTCCCAGCTGTTCCCACTGATGTCATGGGGGGATGATCTGTTGGGTGTCATGGGGTGTCATGTCATGTGTTTACTTTTCCTGGGTTAACTGGATTATTTCTGCTGCTGGGGATCACCTATTCCTCTTCTTCTCCTTTTAAGATAAGATAAGATAAGATAAGCCTTTATTAGTCCCACAACGGGGAAATTCCAGGATTGCAACAGCACAGGGATAGCAACACTCAGAGCAACAATCAGAAGGCAAGAAAAAAACAAGCAAGCAAGAGCAGCTAATATACATATGTACGTATTACTATAAAATATATATATATACACACACACACAGACACACAGTGCAGAGCATTGTAGCTGGATGGAATAAATATATGAATATATGAACACACAGTGCAGAGCATTGTAGCTAGATGGAATAAATATGTAAATATATAAACACCCACAGTACGGAGCATTGCAGCTAGGTGGAATAAATATACAAGTATATAAACACACACAGTGCGGAGCAATGTAGCTAGATGGAATAATATGTAGATATATAAATATATAAACACACCCAGTGCTGAGCATTGTAGCTAGATGGAATAAATATGTAAATATATAAACACACACAGTGCAGAGCATTGTTGCTAGATGGAATGAAACAGCATAACCGTCTACTTAGTTATCCTACATGGTATGACTATGTGCCCATACATATTCTCACCCTCCATAGCGACCGGTATGTTCCTAGTTGTATGCCGGAGGGGACCATTGTGTAAGTCTATTGCATCTTTTGCATTCAAAAAACTATTAGTTTGTTACGTCTTTTTGCTATCTCTGCGAGCAGCCCTGCTTAGGTTGTACAGTCTGACAGCCGTTGGTAGGAAGGACCTACGAAACCTCTCGGTTGTGCACCTGGGATGATGTAGTCTGCTGCTAAATGAGCTCCTCAGTGCATTCAGTATGTCCTGCATAGGGTGGAACTCGGACTCCAGCAGAGATGACAGTTTAGCCACCGTCCTTCTCTCTCCTATCTCCTCCATCGGATCAAGGCGCTGCCCCAGGACAGAGCTAGCTTTCTTAATCAGTTTGTTCAGTCTCTTCCTATCGGCTGCAGTAATGCCACTGCCCCAGCAGACCACTCCAAAAGTGATGGCTGATGCCACCACCGTGTCATAGAATGACTTCAGCAGCGCCCCTTGTACACCAAAAGACCTGAGTCTCCTCAGCAGGAACAGCCTGCGCTGTCCCTTCTTGTAGAGTGCATCAGTATTGTGTGACCAGTCTAGTTTATTGTTCAGATGAATACCCAGGTACTTATAGGATGTCACCATCTCGATGTCTGTTCCCTGTATATTTACTGGTACTGTGAGGGGCTGCCCATGCCTGCGGCAGTCCACCACCAGCTCCTTAGTTTTCCTCGCGTTGATCTGGAGGCAGTTCCGATGGCACCAGTCCACGAAGTCCTGGATAAGCCCTCTGTACTCAGCTTCATCTCCATTGGAGATGAGGCCAACGATCGCAGAGTCATCAGAGAACTTCTGTAGATGGCAGTGTGTTGTGTTGTGTGAGAAGTCCGCAGTATAAAGAGTGAACAGGAAGGGAGCCAGCACCGTTCCCTGGGGGGCCCCCGTGCTACTGATGATCGTGTCGGACACACAGTCCCGGGTTCTCACAAACTGAGGCCGGTTCGTGAGGTAGTCCAGGATCCATGATGACAGGTGCTGGTCCACCCCTGCGCGCAGCAGCTTGTCCTTCAGGATCATCGCAGATTTGCAGAATTTAACACCTCCGAATACAGTGATCCCTCGCTACTTCGCGCTTCACCTTTTGCGCCCTCAGTGCATCGCGGATTTTTCAAAAATATTCATCAAAAATTCAAAATTGAGAAATAATGGGCGGGCGCTAGCAGAAGGCAGGGAGACTACATTAGACCATCAGGTATCAACACGGAGAGCCGCACAACTCAAAAAATCCACCTCTCTGTTCGCTGTTCTCGTGTTGGCTCGGCTCGGAAATCTCGCAAGCTGATTGGCCGAGACGTTTCACCCCGCAAGCTGATTGGCCGAGACGTTTCACCCACCTCCTCTCCCTGCCGAGCGCCCATGAAGGGAAGGAAGACCACATTCATTGCTCTTTATCGCTCGTGTTACGTAGTCTCGCAGCGTGGAACTTTTTGCTGTTCTCTTGTGCCATTTTGTGCGAAATAGTCTTCCCGTCGAGCCACTACGCCGCCTCCTGCAGCTTCTTCAGCTCTATCGGAAGCTGCCCTCGATGATCCTGCACCTCTAGCACCTGAGGATGAGGCGTCACCTGAGGAGCAGTAAAGCTCTCATTAACCTGTGAAGTAAATCATCTTCATCTTGAGTTACGTATCTTGTTATAAGAATAAAAGAGTTCTAAAAACATATTTATGTACACTTTATTTACATCTACGTATGTATGTACACGTACACACACACACACACACGTATCATATGAGAGAGAGAGAGTGAGAGAATGAACGTACGTATTATTTATGGATGACGTCATTAGGGGTGACGCTACTTCGCGGTTTTTCACTTTTTGCGGTCGGTTCTGGAACCCATTAACCGCGATAAGTGAGGGATCACTGTACAACCGCTTAGCTTATTGTAGTATTACATCTGTAGATAGGGGAGACCGGGTATTGTTGTAACATGGGGAGAGTTGTAACATCACCAGTTCCACCAATCAGGGATAAGATAGGAGTCATATGATCATTTCAGTATTTACCCACTTCCTCCCCGATCACACGTGCTGATTGTCAAGGTTGGAAACGGGTGCATGCAGATTCTATCAAGAAAAAAAGGATTTTGAGGTAAGAAAGTGAATTATTTTACCAAGACTATATTTTGTTTAGTACCTATACTATTGCAGATAAAACCATGTGACTCATATGAGAATAAACTGTAGTTTCTCAGGCAAAATGTGATGCATTTTTCCCCTGCTAATTTCAAACCGCTAAGCTAATACAGCTAGCTAAACAATGGCAGATTGGGGTGGGGTAGGTTGTAACACATCTTTTAAAAGTGTTACAACCATCCCCTTCCATACAACTATCAACACTTTCTTGATTTTAATATTGTTACAGAATGCCTAGGCGTTTGAAAAGAAAGACAGACAGAGGTGTGCCTGCAGATGTTTTTAAAAAAGCATCTGATGAGGTCACAAAGAAGGGCAAGTCAGTCAGATTAGTCGCAAAGGCACATGCAAAGGGTTAGGGTTAGGGTTAGGGTTAGGGTATTACTCTGTGACTATGCACCCTCCCAAGTCACTGACTGTCCAGACCCAGGTACCTCCTCTCCACCAACTCACCTGGCAACTTCCTCCTCTCCTCCAACTCACCTGGCGACTTCCTCCTCTACTTCAACTCACTTGTCTCCACATCAGGCATTTAGTCCTTTGGCTGTACAACCATTTCCAAAAGCAAGGCCAAGGAAAACAACTGGCAGGATCAGGAAGAAGAGGCAGTCTGAAATATGCACTGATACACCAGTGAAGCAAGCAGTGATGGAAGAAGAACAGAGAATAAGCAAGAATGTAGGAAAGAGTAGGCCTATTTTAGGCAAGAATAAAGGCAAGCAAAAGAAAAAAGGGGAGACAGCCCGCCAAGAAAATGTTGAAAGCCAACGCTGAGGATTCTGAGGCCTCAGATGAGGAAACCTTTTGTGCTGTCTGTATGGAGGCATTTGGAAGGTCGAAGCCAAAGGAAGTATGGGTAAAATGTGCCCTATGCAGTCTCTGAGCCCACCAAGCCTGCACTCCAGGGTTACAAACATTCATTTGTCAGCATTGTGACTCTGATTAATATATATATATATATATATATATATATATATATATATATATATATATATATATATATATATATATATATATATATATATATATAAGTATATATATATATGCTACACACACACACACACACACACACCCTCCTGAGACAAAGTGGATTTGAAAGTGGACAGAGAGACATTGTTCTGGCTTGTTCTTTTATTTCAGTAAACCTCTTTTTGAAACATATCACATGGTGTGGTCTCTGTTTTTGCTTTTTTTGTCTAATTGTTACAACTTACCCCAGCATGTGTTACAACCTACCCCGGGAGTGGGGTAGGTTGTAACAAAGGATCACCATGTATTTGACATCGCCTCATGAGGTCTGTGATATTCTTGCAGAGGTTTGAATTGGTGGCATTTGTAGTAAACAAATGTAGGTACCTTGTATTAAAGTTTGAGAACTCTAACTCAAAAATTCAGTGAGTTGAAGGTGCTTAAACAAAAAGTGTTACAACCATACCTGGTCTCCCTATGTGAAAAATATAATGCATAGTATTTATTATTATGTAAGGGTTATTTGGAAGTTATGTGCGCACTTATAAGAAAAACACAGGGGTTACATCTAGGTACCCTGGCCCAAAGCGCTGGAAGGTTCAGGTGGGCCACCAAAGTCCCTGGCCTGGTGGACGGCAAGGTGGAACAAGTCAGGTGGTCTGCCGGAGAACATAGGCAACCTAACCCAACGGCTCAGTCCGTCAGGTGGTCGACCAGGGTTTTTCAGCCACCCGAATCGTGAGGGTGGCCCAGGGGGCAGCCGCCAAGGGCTAGCCGAAGGAATGAGGATGGCGTCCAGTACTGGAGGGGGAACCCCTACGGCATCTGACAGAAGAAAATGGGGATCACAACATCTGGAAAAGGAGAAAGGGGAACTACGACGACATCCTTGGTATAGTTGATTGCGCCCGTGGTGGCTCCAGGCTGGAGCTTTGCAGCACCCGCGGTGGCTCCAGGTTTGAGCATTGCAGCACCCATTGTAGCTCTGGGCTGGAGCATTGCAGCACCCGCAGTGGCTCTGGGCTGAAGCTCTGCAGCACCCGTGGTAGCTCCAGGCTGGAGCTCTGCAGCACCCGCAGTGGCTCCGGGCTGGAGCTTGGCAGCACCCATGGTGACTCCGGGCTGGAACTCTGCGGAACTCCCGTGGTGGACCCAGGCTTGGCCAATGCTGCACCCTCGGTGGACCCGGACTGAGTCAATGCTGCACCTCGGTGGACCCCGGGCTGGGGTCTAGCGCCCATGGTGGGCCTAGGCTGGAGCGCAGCACCCACGTTGGATTAATACTGGGGCACAGCACCCACAAGGGTCCCCAGCTGGGACGCAGCACACATGGAGACTCGGACTGAGGAGGGACCCACACAACAGCTTTGGGCAGAGGGGGAGCTGCACCAGTGATGACCTCAGCAGGGGGAGCTGGACCCACGATGACTTCAGGTGGCGAGTCTGGAACCACGGAGACATTTGGGATGGATGGATCTTCCCCAGTGACCCTGGGAGGAGGCTCAGAAATAACAGGGAGGAAGCAGAGTCAGGGTCACCGGCAGTGGCAGCGGCGGAGCCCAGCAAGGTGAGCTCAGGTGCAGCTGGTGGCTGCACCCGGCTCTCCTCCCCAAGAGCCAGGCAAGATTTCTCCAAGACAGTAAAGAGAAAAACAAGGGACAGTACTTGCCTGAGCTTGAGCTCGAGCTTCACCGCCATCCAGGATTGTTGATTCAGATGATGGCGATGTTTCGGGCCCAGTCTCAGGGAGGTCCAGATCAGTTGCTGACTCTGCTGTGGCAGCCTCTGCAGCAGGTATGATAGTAGTTGCAGTCTGAATGCCCCCAGGCGGAGCGACCCACGCAGGTGGCTCATCTGACGTGGCAGCTGGGGGTTGGCTCACCACTGGCACTGGAATTGGGTCCTCCAGGGCCACGGGCTCCTCCATCATTTGGCGGTTCTGTTCCATGGCCGGTGGACACTCAGGAACCAAGGAAGAGGACACGGAGAGAGTAGGTGAGCAGTTAATTGCTGCAGCAGGTAGGGAGAGCTCAGGGGACTGCATTTCCTGAGCCTCCCTACCGGGAATCAGGCAAGGCATATCATCATAAATAGAAGGAGAATAAAATGACACTTGCCTTTTCTCCCGGGTCTTTGATGTTATCTGCTACAGTGGTTGAATAGTCATCCGTCTCTGTGGCTCTGGTGGGCATGGGCCCCTCTGAGGATTTTGGAGGAGTCGCCCCAGCAGTTATGGAGATGGGCGGAGCCAGGGAACCCATGGAGAACCTCTTGGCAGCGGGAGAGGACACCGAGGTTGAGCGGGGAACAGCCGCTGCAGAGCGGTGAGAAGCTGAAGATCCAGCCAGGGAAAAAGGAGCTGTAGGCTGCACTGCTGAGGGAGGCTTCAGTTTTGGTGCCACGGAAATTGCTGTTATAGAGGCAGGAGGCTTCCTCCGGTGGTCCAAAGCGGGATGACATTGAAGTGGCGGGTGTGATGCTGGAGCTGGCGAACCAGGACAGGGAACAGACTTCTGCCGGGGGGTGTGCTTCTGCGACGGCTTTGGTCTAGCAGGGAACGGCCCCATTGTCAGCCCGGGGAATGATTGCTGGAGTGCGGTGACTGTGGACAAAAGTCCCACATATTGCGGATATTTCCAGAGGCCGGGGTGTGCCTCCAGAATCCCCATAGTTCCATACAAGCTATCCCAGGTTTTCTTGGGACTGCAGGCGGCGAGAGCTTCATCCACAAAACTGTGGATAAAGTCTGCTGCCCATTCCTCTACCAGGGTTAGTGACCCCGCTGCCAGTCTTCCTTTACCATATGGACGAGGCTCTTAAATGGCTGCTGTCAACTGTCAGGTTTGGCCCTTCGGGGCAGAGAGAATGAACCCAGGCACTGAACTGCGAGCTTATGGGGTTTATTAACAAAAACAACAAACATAAAGTTCAACAAGAGACTCAAAATAACAAAGTAAGAATGAAGGAAAACCTTACAAGGGTATGATGCCAGAGCAGAGACAGGGCTCTGACATGGATAGGAGAGGCTTGAATTCAGCTTGATGAAACGTAGCAGCAACAATGAAAATGAACAACAGTTTCCTTTAACCCCTTGCACTCTGGTCAATTTCCCTAAAAACGCCAAAAAATAATGTACCCAAAGTAAATCAAAAGCTGTTCTTCAACCCTTTGCAGCATCTTCATGGGGTTGGTCTCATTTAAAAGAAAACACTTTGAATTTTTTGGCAAAACAGTCATAATCTCTCTAAGTGCTCCTGCCACTGAGTAACAATCATCTAAACATAGTGAACTTGAAGAAAATAAATTTTGCCTGGGTGTTTTTTTGGATACAAATGCTTGCAAATAACACACAGCTTCAGATACTGGCTGGAAAATGCAACAGAAATGTAGAACCAAGTGTTATCCAGCTGAGGTCAAAATTTTGTAACAATACCACAAAAAATGAATATATTACACAGCTTTTTTCTTAGGTTGTTCCCAGGCGTTTTTGAACTGTGACAAATTGTGCCAAATGGCACAGTTTGGAAAAACGTCTGTAACTTTTGAATGATTCAATATAGAAGCTTCATCTTGGGTTCTAATGAAAGATGAAGGGCTGTGTGTGTGTAGGGGGGGGGGGGGGGGGGGTTGGTTTTTTTATTCATTCATGAATGAATGAATGAACAAACAAGCCCCCACACACAAAGAAGCATGCCACGTAAAAAATGTGTGGCTTTTTTTTACAAGAAAAAATAACCTACAGTGCACTAAAAATTATACTAAAATATTTGTAATGTTGAAGATAACAACTCCCCCCCCACCCCCGCTACAGAGGACGGACATCGCCCATCGCTACATGACGGAAAGCGGTGACGGTGCGCCGCGGTCTACTACACACAGTTGGACTAAAATATCTGCAATATATCTGCAATCCGCTACAGAAGAGTAGTGGGGGGGGCATTCACAATATGACGGGGGGGGGGGGGGCGTTCGCAACATGATGGACCCGGACCGGAGCGGTCCGGGTCCGTCATGTTGCGATAACGCACAGTTGTAATTTACCTATCGGTCAAAAGTCTTTTGGATTACAATTTTCAGGGATAAAGAATAATTTAGCTTATAACACTTACCTGTCCACAACAGCAAAGTCGCTGGCGAACTTCTCTTCCTCATTGTCAGACGAACATGACGCTAGTCCGCTTGTTACGGACTCGTGGTTCTGGTCACGCGACCCGGTCAAACCATAATTCCATTATTGCGGTTGTGCGCTTCCATGATTGCGGTTTTGGCAAACAATTTTTCAAAACAAATAAGAACAGTAGTAAGAAAAAAAGACTGGTGAACGCCTGTGTGTCACCCAGCCTTACACAAAACAGCTTTCGAACTTCTGTGCTTCAATTGGCTGGCTGTATTCGCAGCCGTTGGTAGGCGGGTCCTTCTTGCTAGGTTTTCAGTCATTGGTTCTTCAAGGTTTCAGAGACCCAATTCAAGGCTCTTATTAGTCGAATGAGAGGTCAATCACATCTAAGCCAATCAAAGCACTCCTTTGGCTTTTTGTTCGCGGCTGTGTCTGTAGTGGAAGAATGGAAATGCAGCTTTTTTTTTTCAGTGCGCTCTAGGACGCAGCGCCCTCATGTGTCCTCGTGCGCCCTCGTGCGCTCTAGGACGCAGAGACGTGTCCGCCCGCGGTACACCAGAGTGCAAGAGGTTAAATAGGCATAAAAACCCATCACATAATAAGTAACAGGTGTGGGTTCACCTGAGCAAGCAAAAGGAAATAATGAGTAACAATGAGATCAGCTGAGAGAGGTGAGGGAGGAGCAGCTGGACTGACAACTTGAAGGCGATACCCCCTGCAGAGCACAAACCTAGAAACATCGCCTGACAGCTGTCAACCCAGAGAAACACACCACAGACCACATACGAAGAACAAACATAATCAATACAGACTGATAATTCACTACAAATAAACAAGAAACAGAACTGGAGTCAAAACAGAAACATAAAAAACAATAATGAAACTCAAGGGCAAAAAATACAATACATATACATAAATGCCACAAAGATGAGTCTGGCAGAAGATCCAGAACTCAGAACATGACAATAATTACTTTCCCTCTACTGTAACGGCCCCTGAATACTGTGTGGTACTATATTATTATTTTTGATCAAGATCTGTCCTTCAATTCACATATTAAATTTGTTTCTAAGACTGCCTTCTATCGTTTGCGTAATATTGCCAAGATTAGGAGCATCTTGTCTCAGAGTGATGCTGAGAAACTGATCCACGCTTTTGTTAGCTCGAGAATAGATTATTGTAATTCTTCATTGTCAGGCTGTCCTAAAACATCTTTAAAAAGTCTTCAGCTGATCCAAAAGGCTGCAGCAAGAGTTTTAACAGGTACTAGAAAGAGAGATCATATCTCTCCGGTTCTGGCCTCCCTTCACTGGCTTCCCATAAGTTTAGAATTAAGTTTAAAATCCTTCTTCTTACTTACAAAGCTCTAAACAATCAGGCTCCTTTTTATTTAAAAGATCTGATACTACCGTATTATCCTAAAAGAGCACTACGCTCCCAAAATGCAGGATTACTTGTAATACCTAGAATCTCCAAAAGTACAATGGGAGGCAGAGCCTTCAGTTATCAAGCTCCTCTCCCGTGGAACCAGCTGCCAATCTGGATTCAGGAGTCAGACTCGATCTCTGTTTATAATGCACTGGGCCTCACTCCTTTCTTCACTCTCAATGAATTTTTTTTTTTTGCTGGTTATTAACATCTGTTTGTTCTCTCCCATAGATTGAGTCCCCATCATGCTGTTTGCTCGCTACATGTCTGTTCTTTTCATCTTCTCTATCCCCTCACCCCCCCAGCCAGTCGCAGCAGATGACTGGCCCTCCCTCAGCCTTGTTCTGCTGGAGGTTTCTTCCTGCTAAAAGGGAGTTTTTCCTTTCCACCGTCGCCAAGTGCTTGCTCACAGGGGATCGCCTGATTGCTGGGGTCTTTCTGCAACTGTGGGGGTCCCCCCTACAGTTGAAAGTGCTATGAGATGACTGTTGTTATGAAATGGCGCTATATAAATAAAGTTGAATTGAATTGAATTGTATTGAATATGACGAGTTACACTGTACATGAATTGTGTAGTTTTAAAGTCAACTAAATATCTGAATTTGAGTGCTTTCGGTTTAATGAAGAGTGGGTTGGTTGATTGATTGTCTGTACTCAGCATTGCTTACCATTCTTATTGTTTTTTTCTGAATAATGTTGTATGTGTTCCCCCATATCTCCAAACAGTAAGTCAGGTATGGAAGTATAAAGGAGCAGTACAAGGTAAAAAGTGAAGCTTGATTGATGAGATTTTTAGCTCTGTATAATATTGCAGTTGATTTAGATACCTTTGACTTGATACAATTTATGTCTGGTTTCCAGTTTAATTTATTGTCTTTTATCACCCCAAGAAATGTAATTGCATTTATCCTTTCAATTTCAATATTATTAATCCTAAGTTTGTTTTTTGGGTCAATTTGACAATTGCCAAAGATTATACATTTTGTTTTACTTAAATTCAGTGTTAGTTTGTTTTCATCAAACCATCTCTTCACAATTTTCAATTCTCTTAGCACAGTATCCAGGAGCTGTTGCAGGTTCGCCACACTGCAAAATGAAATTGTGTCGTCCGCAAATAAAATGGTTTTCAGATTTTTTGTTAATTCACACAAATTATTGATGTATAAAATAAACAGGAATGGTCCCAATACTGACCCCTGTGGGTCTCCACAGATGACATTCTGTATATGAGATTTTGCGTCTTGTCATTGTACATATTGTTTTCTGTCCTGTAGATAGCTGCTTATCCAGTTATATGTGGTTCCTCTAATTCCATATCTTTGTAATTTTATCATCAATTGTTCATGATCTACGGTATCAAAAGCTTTCTTCAGATGTAAAAATACCTCTGTAACATATATATATATATATATATATACTGTATATATATATATATATATATATATATATATATATATATATATATATATATATATATTTTTTTTTTTTTTATGGCTGTTGTTATCTTTTCTACCAAATCAATAAGTGCATGAATAATCGTTTTGTTTGTTATAAAGCCATATTGCTGATCGTACAGTGTATTTTTTTTCAAATTGCAGTCCTCAAGTCTTGCAAGGAATAGCTTTTCCAAAATTTTTGAAAACTGTGGTAGCAATGAAATAGGTCTGTAATACAAAAATACATGTTTGTCACCTGATTTGTAAATTGGTGTATTGTTAGATACTTTCACTTTATTTGGGAATATACCAGTTATTAAGGACTGATTACCAGTTACATATTTCTGATGGAACCATTGACCTGAGATTTTCACCTGATATCAGTAACAACCCGAGTAATCAATACATACGAAGAAATAAAGGCAACTGTGTTTGCAAAAAAGTTATTTAATAAAGTGGAATGACACCATTGTGGGTTGGCTCCCACACCCTGGCCATTGGTTACCCTTCTGTGTGGAGTTTACATGTTCTCTCCGTGTCTGTGTGCGTTTACTCCAGTTTCCTCCCACAGGCTTAAGACATGCACTTTAGGTTAATTGGCATCAACTGGGGATTCTAAATTGTCCTAAGGTATGAATGTGAGAGTGAATGGTTGTCTTTCTCTCTGTGTTGGCCTTGTGATGGACTGGCGATCTGTCCAGGGTGTACTCTGTCTCTCTCCCAAAAATGCTGGGATAGGATCCCCCTTCCCACAACCCAAAAAATGATTAAGCAGTAGAGGATGGATGGATGGAAAGTGGATTTACACAGGGAATAAGTATTGAACACGCTTTGTGAAATCCATATAATATTTAAGCCTTTGTTGGTAATAACAGCTTCCAGATGCCTCCTGTATGGAGAAACTAGGCGCAGGCATTGCTCAGGAGTGATTTTCGCTCATTCTTTCACACAAATGTTCTTCAAATCTTGGCGGTTCCATGGGTATCTTTTATGAACTCTGATCTTTAGTTTGTTCCATAGATTTTCAATTGGATTCAAGTCAGGTGACTGAGCCATTCTAGCAGCTTTATTTTGCTCCTCTGGAGCCAGTTGATTCATTCTCTTGCTGAAATATCCACCCTCGTTTCATCTTCAGCATCTTGGCAGATGGCAATAGGTTCTTTTCAAGGATGTCTCTGTACATTTGTCCATTCAACTTTCCTTCAATTATATGAAGTCTGCCTGAACCATGTGCTGAAAAACACCCCCACACCATGATGCTCCCACCTCCAAACTTTGCTGTTGGTATGGTGTTTTTGGGCTGCTGTGCAGTGCCATTTCTCCTCCAAACATGCTGTGTTGTGGTATCCAGTAAGTTCAATTTTGGTCTCATCTGTCAAGACTATATTCTCCCAGTATTTTACTGGCTTGCCCAAATGTTGTGCAGCAAGCTTTAAACAAGCTTCAACATGCTTTTTCTTCAGCAATGGAGTCTTGCAAGGTGAACAGACAGAGCCCATGTTGGCTGAATGCATTACTTATTGTTTTCTTTGAAACAGCAGTATCTGCTAACTCCAGGTCTTTCTGGAGCTCTCCACGAGTGGTCTTTGGCTCTTGGATAACTCTTCTAATAATTCTTTTGACTCCTCTGTCAGAAATCTTGTGAGGAGCTCCTAGTCCTGGCCAGTTTATGGTAGAATGATGTTCTTTCTACTTCCGAATGATGGCTCCAACAGTGCTCACTGGAACATTCAGCAGTTTAGAAATGTGCCTGTAACCAATGCCACCATTATGTTTTGCAATAATAAGGTTGCAAAGGTCTAGAGATAGCTCTTTGCTTCTACCTAATATGAGTTCTTTCTGGTGTGTTCAGTTCTTATTCCCTGTGTCAATCCATTTTAATAAATCTAACTTGTTTTGTGAACACAGTTGCCTTTATTTCTTTGTATGTATGGATTCCTTGGGTTGTTACTGACATCTGGTGAAAATCTCAGGTCAATAGCTCCATCAGAAATATGTTAATTGAGAAAAATGTTGATGTGTTCAATACTTACAGTATTTTCCCTGCTGTATGAGGACAGCTAGATAGTGGTGAGGTATGCTGTAGGAGTGAAAGATGGATTCAAGGTGGGGTTGGGTTTACATCAGGGATCGGCTCTCAGTCCCTTCTTGTTTGTCATGGTGATGGACAGGCTGACAGATGAGGTCAGGCAGGAGTCTCCATGGACCATGATGTTTTCAGACAACATTGTGATCTGTAATGACAGTAGGGAGCAGGTGGAAGAGAGCCTGGAGGGGTAGAGGTATGCTCAGGTTGAGCTCAGGTTGAGTGGCTTGGAGACAAAGTAGTGATGTTGTATTTTATGTTTTATTGTGAAGTGCGATGTAGTGGTGGCCACCTCTTCTTCCGCCACTGCACCGCCCTATAAATACCCGGGGGCATCCATGTTACAGTCTCTTTGCTGATGCCCCTGCCTGCTGGCTGTGTTGTGTGTGACCACCCCTTTAAGAAAGTGAAGTTCAACTGTGCACCTGGCCTCTTCATAACAAAGGTAATTCCGACATAACATTTTGGCGACAAGAATAAAAATGGAGGCATGTGTTTAACTGCTTCTCCCCTTCCTGGAGCTCCCGGGTGAGCCACCTGTGCCCTGGCCAAGATGATTTGCCACCTTTCAAAACTACATTGTGGCGCTTGACCTGGGTAAGCTGGATAAACTGAGGGCATGTGCGCATCTGGTGCATAATTTGGGGTTTGAGGGCCAGTGTATCCTGCGCACACTAGGGGCTTCTAAATCATATAAGGACGTATTTGAGTTGCTAGCACACCATTTCAGTACCCCAGACAGTGTGACGGTCCGGAGGATTAGGTTTCGGCAGTGACACCAAAGAGCGGGTCTGCTTGTCCACCAGGTCGTCGCCGACCTGAGGCAGCTGGCTAGTGAGTGTTGTTTTGGGCCACTGGAGGAAGAGATTGTACGTGACCAGCTGGCAGAGCACACAGCTAGCAATGCTTTACGAGCTAGGCTACTCTTGACACCAAGTGACCTGACGTTATCCGAGTCTGTCGAGCTAGCTCTCCAAGTGGAGACTCCAGACAAGCTAGCTTCGGAGCTAAAGTGGCACTGATCACAATGGTGGCTGGGGCCTGCTGCCACAGCATTAGTAGCGGACCCAGACAGTGAGGATAGCGCAACTGACGACAATGCGGAAACCAACACTATCAGCCGAAGGTCTGCCCCAAGAAAACCCTTGTATATGAGTTGTGGTTCCACGAAACACCAATACAAGGCTAGGGAATGCCCGGCTAGAGGGAAGCCCTGTAGCAAGTGGGGACGCTTGAACCATTATGCCAGGGTGTGTCGTATGTCCAAGCCGGAGAGCCCACGGAGAAGAACAACTTCAACTGCCCTGACAACTGTCCATGCGGTGTCCCCGAATACCAACGGGTTCACATTCTGCAAGGTGATGCTGGATGGTGAGGAGGTACCACTGCTGGTCGACATGGGGGTGGAGGGATCGTTACTGAACTGGACCATGGTGAGGAAATTTTTTCCCCACTGCAAAATAAAAGGTAGCCCAGTGCCACGCTACGGTTATGGAGGTGGAAGGCTGCGCACGGTTGAAACACTGGAGTTAACGTCTCGGTACAAGTCGGCAGTGATGGCCGACTTCACATTCCATGTGACAGCCCGAAGTGACAACATCATGGGCTGTGACCTGTTTTATGGACTGGGGTTCGCCATTAAAGATGACGCTGGGGAAGAGTGGACTGGTTGTGGCCAGCGAAACCATCCGGTTCTGGTGGTGGAGGACGATGCTGTGTGGGACGAAGATTTACCGGGCACCACGGCAGTCAAGCAGGACCAGCCTCACTAAGGTTTAACGCAGGAAAGTCTCAGTGGCAGCGCTCGGAGTACCGTGGGAGAGGGTACCGAGTGTGACGGCTTGGCGCCTGCATCGGCGAGTGACGCCAATGAGCTAGTCCCAGTTGCCTCCGCAGCTCAGCCACAGTGGGCTGGAGGATCTGGAGCTACAACAGCAACCGTTGCAGCAGCTTTACAAGGAGTCGGGGCCAGACCGACAAGCGCGGAGGGACAGCGTGCCAATCAGCAACACTGCAGGCCGAGTAGAGCTCCTCTTAGAGTTGCAGACCTGGTCCGGGCTCGAGGGGAGGGATGTCCACTGTGGATGTGGGCCAAATGACAGCCAGATGAACACCAAGAGCGGCTGTGCATCGTGGCTGAGCGGCGTGCAGCCTACTTCCAGCTATCGGACGGCTTGTGGGGGCATGCCAGTGAGTTGCGGAGTGCCCGGGAGGAGGGTTCAGATGGCGGGTCCAAACAAGAGAGGTGGTCCATGGCAAAGAGAATAGGTGCTCTCGTCTATGAGGTCAGCTGCCATCCTGGTGGCATGCCGCTTCCAGGGACCGGTCTACTGAGGGGCTGCCCTGGGCCCCCCACAGGTCAGTTCTACCCCTTTCTGCCAGAAGGACAGCAGTGTAGTTTTGAAAAAATAATATAATAAGTTCTAATGTTCATATGTTTGTGTGTTAAAAAAAAGTAAACTAAAATGTTATTGTTCTGTGGGTGTATTTACATTTTAGGAACACAGCAATGTTTTAAGTTATTAATGGACTTTATTTATTTATTTTACAGGTGGCAGAATAATCCACCTTGCCGTGTGGGGTTGGACGGTAGTCCACCCGTTCTCCCTAGTTTTAGGTTTTGTTGTGTGAATGTGATAGGCCATTTAGTGATTTCAGTTTTTCTTTTCTTAGTGCGTGTTTTGGGTCCTAAATTGGGGAGGGTCTTGATTGTGTGTGTGTTTTTGGACTTTCTCCAGGGGGGGAAAATGAGATGTTGTATTTTATGTTTTATTGTGAAGTGCGGCATAGTGGCGGCCACCTCTTCTTCCGCCACTGCACCACCCCATAAATACCAGGGGGCATCCATGTTATGGTCTCTTTGCTGATGCACCTGCCTGGTGGCTGTGTTGTGTGTGACCACCCCTTTAATAAAGTGAAGTTCAACTGTGCACCTGGCCTCATCATTACAAAGGTAATTCCGACATAACACTGATATGGTTTGGACATGTGCAGAGGAGGGATAGTGGATATACTGGAACAAATGAGGTTGAAGATGGATTGGCTAGGTAGGAGGAAAAGAGGAAGACCACAGAGAAGATTCATGGATGTAGTGAAGGAGGACATGGGCAGGGTTGGTGTTACAGAGGAAGATGAAGGGATAGGGTGAGATGGAGGCAGATGAGCCACAATGGAGACCCCTAAAGGGAGCAGCCGAAAGAAGAAGAAGAAGAAGACCTCATTCTTAATTTGGGAATCCCCCATCCCGTCCCCGCCCAGTGTTTGAGCATAAGCATTAGTTTCAGAACTAACAGTGCTTGCAGGGCGATAGCTTACCAAGTGTGATTTGTATTTATTTTCTTTAGATTGCAGTCACCCTGACAGACATCCCCGTTTCCACCTGTTTCACAATCACAAATATCTTGTCTCATTCTAGCTTATTGTTGTCACGCCTCGCCGCTCATCTGCGGCGCCAGCTGCATGCACACCTGCACCTCATCAGCGGCGAGGGATTTAAGCCGCCTCGCCCTGCGCTTCGGCCTGAAGCCGTCAGTCTTCACTCGCTACGATTGCTGCAAGGAATCTCTACCTACTCAGCAAACATTCTGGTAAGAAGCCCTTACCTCATTCTTCTCCCAGTCTGCTCCCCTGTGCACAGGTGGATTTCCCGGCGGCGGACCTCTCCTCTCCGCCTCCATTCCCTCGCTGCTGCACCGGGCGCTCCAGGTCGCTGTCTACCGGACCTCATCCTTGCTGTGCCAGCCACCTGCTAATTCCAAGTAAGCTTGTCACCATTTTCATATCTCCTGTGTTGGTGTGGTGCCCGTCACCCTTCTCCCTTTGCTTCTCCCATAGGGTTGTCCGGCTGTACGGTCTCCTGCCTCCGTGCCCGACGCAGACGCCACCACCAATACATTCACATCCCGCAGACACACATTCATACACACTTGTTGTTAATAAAGCTATTAGATCTACTCTGAGTCTGCGTGTGTGTCTCCTGAGCCGTGCATTATGTCAGTACGGCTTCAGCAGAGCGGCTCGGCAGACGGAGGGCTCACACGCCGACTTTCCACTCTCGAGGCTCGAGTGGACCTAATAGCTCACCAGCAACAGGTGATTTTTAATCAATTAATCATCATCACTAACCGATTGGACCGCTTGGACCCCCAACAGCCATTCCCCCCGGCTCGTCAGGGCAGCACAGCTCCTGCTGCTCCAGCGGCCGTCCAGCCTGCTCCGGTAGCACCGGTTCGGCTCACACCCATTCCGACCCCCGCCCGCTTTAGCGGTAAGCTCGGCGGAGCACGGGGGTTTATAATGCAGTGTGAGTCCATGTTCCACCGTGTGCCCGGAGATTTTCCCTCAGACCATAGCCGAATTGGCTACATAGGGAATCTCCTGGAGGGGCGAGCGCTAACTTGGGCTTACGCCGTAATGGCGAGGCCCAGTTACGCCACCCTCACCTATGGCCAATTCGTGAGACAATTCCTGGAAGTCTTTGATCATTCTCGTACCGAGAGCGTCCAGGTCGATCGGCTTCTCAGCCTCCAGCAGGGAAGCCGGTCGGCAGCGGACTACGCGATCGACTTCTGGGTAGCGGCGGAGGAGTTAGGCTGGGATGAACGTTCATTCTGCGGCCACTTCCTCCGCAGTCTCAATGATGGTCTGAGGGACGAACTGGCTGGGCGGGACATCCCGAAGACTCTAGCGGAGCTAACGTCCCTAGCCATCAGCTTGGATAACAGGCTGCGCGAGCGCACCTCGGAGCAGAAGTCGTCTTCTTCTCGCTCTCGTGGTGTCTCGTCGCGCCTGTCCCAAGCTCGCCCCCTGGCGTCGCCGCCACCATCGCGCCCCGAGGAGTCGGAGCCGATGGTGACGGGCTGGACAAAGCTCCCTCCTGCAGAGAGACAACGCCACCGTGAGTTGGGTCTCTGCATGTATTGCGGAGACAGTCAACACACGGTGGAGCTTTGCCCACAGAAGCCAAACGGCGGGGTCCGCGAGTCACTGTAGGGGGCCTCGCGGACATCAATCGGTTAAATCCCCTCTCCCAATTAAAGCTGCCCATCTGATTTTGTCACAACTCCACTGAGCACTTCACTCACGCACTGGTGGACTCGGGCGCGGAGGGCAGCTTTATTTCAAAAAGCCTGGCAACCCGATTGGGCATCCGTTGCCAAGCCCTCAAGTCTCCTCTCGCCCTGGTCAACCTCTCCCATGTCTCCCTGGGGAGAGTAACACATCAGACCTTCCCTGTTCCTGTGATCATCTCTGGGAACCACCGGGAGGAAATAGCCTTCTACGTCCTCCCCAACTCTGTGTCGCCCGTCATTCTGGGGTACCCCTGGCTTCGCCTCCATAACCCCGTCTTGGATTGGAAGTCCGCCAGGGTGTCGGCATGGAATACCTTCTGTATGAGCACCTGCTTGCAATCCGCTGCCTGCTCTCCGTCCTCTTCTCCAACCCCTATGGACGCTGCGCCCCCGGATCTCTCCCTGGTGCCGTCAGAATTTCACGACCTGGGTATGGTTTTCAGCAAGTCCAAGGCGATGTCTCTTCCTCCACACAGGCCCTACGACTGTGCGATAAACATCCGCCAGGGGGCACCCTTACCCTCTGGGCAACTCTACAGCCTGTCGGCGCCGGAGAAGGAGACCATGAATTCCTACCTCAAGGAATCGCTGAGTGCTGGAATTATCCGTCCCTCATCATCACCATTAGGGGCAGGATTCTTCTTCGTGGGCAAGAAGGACAGTTCCCTCCGTCCTTGTATCGACTATCGCGCCCTAAATGATATCACGGAGAAGGATCGCTACACCCTGCCACTCATGGACACCGCCTTCCACTCCCTCCAGGGGGCGACTTGGTTCACCAAGCTGGATCTACGCAGCACATACCACCTCGTCCGGATCCAGGAGGGAGATGAGTGGAAGACAGCCTTCCGTACCCCGAACGGCCACTTCGAGTACCTGGTGATGCTGTTCGGGTTGACCAATGCTCCAGCCGTTTTTCAGCGCCTAATTAATAACGTCCTCCGGGATTTCATCGGCCTATTTGTGTTCATCTACCTGGATGACATCCTCATCTTCTCCAAATCCAGGGATGAGCACCGGGTCCATGTGAGGCGGGTCCTCCAAAGGCTGCTGGAGAACCGGTTGTATGTGAAGGCAGAAAAATGTGAATTCTACGCTAAGACAACGTCCTTCCTCGGGTTCATCATCTCCCACGACCAGGTGCTTCCGGACCCAGTGAAGGTGAAGGCGGTGGTGGAATGGCCTACACCTGCATCGAGAAAACAGGTGCAACAATTCATTGGGTTTGCAAATTTCTACCGCCGCTTTGTCCCGAATTTTGGCACCATCGTCAGCCCTCTGACCCGCCTCACGTCCCCTAAGGTCCCGTTCCAGTGGACCGAAGAGGCCGCGGCTGCTTTTCAGGCGCTGAAGGCGGAGTTCTCCTCCTCCCGGGTCCTTAGCCAAGTCGACCCGTCGCTGCAATGCATCGTGGAAGTGGATGCTTCGGACACAGGAGTGGGGGCGGTTCTATCTCAGCGGTCGCCAGATGACGGAGTCAAACGGCCCTGCGCTTTCTTCTCTCGGCGCTTGTCCCCGGCGGAATGGAATTACGACGTGGGGGACAGAGAGCTCCTCGCCATCAAGCTCGCGCTGCAGGAGTGGCGTCACTGGCTAGAGGGGGCGGACCTGCCGTTCGTGGTCCTCACTGACCACAAGAACTTGGAATACTTGAGATCTGCCAAGCGTCTGAACGCCAGCCAGGCGCGCTGGTCCTTGTTCTTTGCCAGGTTCCGTTTTAACATCACCTTCAGGCCTGGCTCCAAGAACGGCCTGCCCGACACCCTCTCTAGGCAATTTGCCCCTGAGGAGTCTGAGGACACGGTCCACACCATCCTACCCAGGTCGTGCATCATGGGAGCCGTCACTTGGGACATAGAAAGCAAGATCCGGAAGGCGCAGGAAGTGGAACCTGACCCTGGCGGCGGACCAGAGGGGAGGCTGTTCGTGCCATCCACGGTTCGGGGGGAGGTCATCCACTGGCTACATACATCCAAGCTCACCTGCCACCCTGGTTCCTCCCGGATGATCGACCTCCTTCAACGGTCCTTCTGGTGGCCGGGCCTGCGGAAGGACGCTGCCCGCTACGCCCGGGCCTGCCCTGTATGTGCCACCAGTAAGTCAGGTAATGCCCCTCCAGCGGGTTTGCTCCAGCCTCTGCCCATCCCTGGCAGGCCCTGGTCGCATATCGCCCTGGATTTCGTCACCGGACTCCCAGTCTCAAACACCTTTGACACCGTCCTGACCATCGTAGACCGTTTCTCCAAGGCGGCGCACTTCATCCCGCTACGAGGTCTTCCATCTGCCCTGGAGACGGCGGACCTCCTAGTCCAGCACGTGTTCAGGCTGCACGGGATTCCGGTGGACGTGGTCTCTGACCGGGGGCCCCAATTTTCCTCAGAGGTTTGGAGGTCATTTTGCAACGCCCTGGGAGCCAAGGTGAGCCTCTCCTCCGGCCATCACCCCCAAACCAACAGGCAGTGTGAGCGGACCAACCAGGAGCTGGAGGCTGCGCTCCGCTGCGTCACTGCGTCCAAGCCTGCGTCCTGGAGTAACCATCTCGCCTGGGTTGAGTACGCCCACAACACCGCCCGCTCTTCTGCCACAGGGATGTCTCCCTTTAAGGCGTCCCTGGGCTACGACCCCCCTCTTTTCCCAGCGCAGGAGAGTGAGGTGACTGTTCCCTCAGTTCGGGCGCACCTCAGGCAGTTCCGCTCCATCTGGGCGTCAGCGCGCAATGCGCTTTTACGCACGGCGGAGCGCAACAGAACCACGGCGGACCGGCACAGAAGACCTGCCCCAGCGTACCAGGTGGGCCAGCGTGTCTATGTGTCAACCCAGGACGTCATTTTAAAGGGTGAGAGGAGGAAGCTGGCACAGCGTTTTATGGGCCCATACCCCATCACCAGGATTATCAACCCGGTGGCTGTGCGTGTAGCTATTCCCCCCTCCCTCCGCATCCATCCCACCTTCCACGTATCCAAGGTGAAGCTGGCAGTCTCCGACCCCCTTTGCCCTCCTCCTGCTGCGCAGCCCGCGCCCCGGATGATTGATGGTCATCCGGCCTGGCCTGTCTCTTCCATCCTGGACTCCCGGCGCCGGGGTCGCGGGTTGCAGTACTTGGTGGACTGGGAGGGATATGGGCCTGAACATCGGCAATGGGTACCCTCGTCATTTGTGTTGGACCCGTCCCTCATAACTGAGTTCCACCGAGCGCACCCGGAGAAACCATCGCCAGGAGGCGCTGCTAGAGGGGGGAGTACTGTCACGCCTCGCCGCTTATCTGCGGCGCCAGCTGCACACACACCTGCACCTCATCAGCGGCGAGGGATTTAAGCCGCCTCGCCCTGCGCTTCGGCCTGAAGCCGTCAGTCTTCACTCGCTACGATTGCTGCAAGGAATCTCTACCTACTCAGCAAACATTCTGGTAAGAAGCCCTTACCTCATTCTTCTCCCAGTCTGCTCCCCTGTGCACAGGTGGATTTCCCGGTGGCGGACCTCTCCTCTCCGCCTCCATTCCCTCGCTGCTGCACCGGGCGCTCCAGGTCGCTGTCTACCGGACCTCATCCTTGCTGTGCCAGCCACCTGCTAATTCCAAGTAAGCTTGTCACCATTTTCATATCTCCTGTGTTGGTGTGGTGCCCGTCACCCTTCTCCCTTTGCTTCTCCCATAGGGTTGTCCGGCTGTACGGTCTCCTGCCTCCGTGCCCGACGCAGACGCCACCACCAATACATTCACATCCCGCAGACACACATTCATACACACTTGTTGTTAATAAAGCTATTAGATCTACTCTGAGTCTGCGTGTGTGTCTCCTGAGCCGTGCATTATGTCAATTGTGTTATATTTTCACCATGATGCTACATGGAACCATTAGCATTAGCTTGGCTAGGCAGTCAGAGTCGGTCAGTCTAACTGGATTAGAGCTCGGCTCAGGGGAAAGGGTGACAGACGGGCTGTCTCGTTTTTGTTTTCTTGGTCTTAGTACTCTGATGTTGGTGAGATGTTGCCTAAAACACTACAGAGTTACTATGCAATACATTGGCTTGCCTCGTGTTTAGTCAATAATAGGAGATAGGAAGTTTTGTTGCTTTCTTCTCAGTTTCTTTAGTGCCTTTTGTAGTACATACTGTACTTCTGCAGTAGTTTGAGTTTAATTAATTGTTTCCCCTTCAAATAAATCAGGGAAGGTGTTTTATGTTGCACATTTAGTGAGCGTGTGTGTTTGTGAAGGAGTTGCTTCCGGTAAACATCAAAGAACAACAGCCGCCGGTAACAAACAGCAGAGTGAGACAAAAAAGGGGGGCGAAGGTGTTTTGTTCTCTTTGTGTGGGATGAAGAATCTCTTTACAGATTTGATACACTAACCCCTGCAAGCTAAACATTCTTGTCAGGACAAATGTTTAAATGTAGGAGAGAGAAACAAAAAAGGGAAATGGTCCAGCAGACAAAAAAAGAGGAGAAAAAATTCCCCAACTCAGTGATTCTGAATAAGAATACAGTCCACACCGAGGATGTACAACCTCGCACAGTCTTTCATGTCTTTCCCAGAACCGTCCCACACAAAAATGAATACCCTCCCTCAGATGTCTCTGCAGGAGAACCACAAACTTCCAAACCTTAAAAGATCAGGACCACCCATAGGGGTAAATGGGGGGGGGGGGGACACATCCATTGTAACCTGAAAGAAACAGAATTGTCTGAATAAAATGTATTTTAAGCACCAAAGTGAAGGATACATGCAAAATTATTTGGGGGGAAATTTGCAACTTTCTGATTTGTGACTTTTTTTCTCATTAATTTGCAACTTTTTTCTATAATTTGCAACTTTTTCATGTTCATTTGCAACTTTCATGTTTATTTGCAACGTTTTTTCTCATTAATTTGCATTTTTCTCCTTATTTTCCAACTTTTTTGTGTAAATTGAATTTTTTTCATGTAAATTTGTTCCTTTTTTCTCCATCAATTTCAGCTTCTTTCTCATTAATCTGCAACTTTCTCATTAATTTGCATTTTTTAATGTAAATTAGCATTATTTTCTTATTAATCTGTACTTTTTTCATATAAAATTGACATGGTTGTAGACCCAGTGAGCAGACTCGGACACCAGAGTAGATACAATTATGTTTATTCACAACAATATTGTACAGTAAGTGTGTGGGTGTGTGCTCTTGCTGCAGCTGGGGGAGAGCAGAACGCCGTACGATCTGGCAACCCTAGGGGCAAACAGAGGCAGAGCTGTTAGAGGCAATACAGGTGGCGATGTGCAGGTTAATCTTGAGCTTACTGTTTGCAGAGATGTGACGCTCAGGTTTAGCTCGGCGGCTACGGCCAGGAGGACAGCGTCCACTGAACCAGTTGCAGCGTGTAGGTGGTGGAGGTGTGTCTGGTGAGGGTGTGAGGCTCAGTCCGCCGCCAGGGAGGAGAGAGGTCCGCCGCCACGGAGCTCCACCTGTGCACAGGGGACTGAGATAGGATTTGGGAGGTTAAGCAAAGGCTTACTTGCGTGGGAGAGGTTCTCCTCCAGACGCAGGCGGGCTGAAGGTAGGAAGCTGGGACGAAAGCAGGCTGTGGCTAGGGTCTCTGGAATCTCTGAAGAAGGCGTGTGTGGTCTCAGGGAGTAAGACAGACAACTCCGCACGGATCCCAGGGCAGCGTGGATTAAATAGCCCCGACTGTGATGAGGACCAGGTGTGAGTGCAGCTGAGGAGGATGAGCAGCCAGAGCAGACCATTACAAAAATTGCAACTTTTTTCCTCCTTAATTTGCAAATAATTTTCTTTTTAATTTGCAACTTTTTTTCTCATTAATTTGCAACCTTTTCAAGTAAATTTGCAACTTTCTTAATTAATATTTGGCCATTTTTTTCTCGTTAATTTGCAACTTTTTCTCACTATTGATGTAAAATGTTGTTGCATGGAGGACAGTAACACTGGCAGTAATGGAATGGAAGTGGGTGTAAAGTAGCTCCCTGACTGGATTCATCCAAGTCTATTCAGTTGTTTTTACATGTACACGGCTGCCCTGAAGTCCACCGGCTGCACAAGCATATAGTAACACTGTGCAAAGGTTTTGAGGGTGCTTTCACACCTAAAGTCATTTAATTTGGTCAGAATCAGCTGACAAGTTTGTTACTTTCAATCATTTTCTCCATGGTTTGGTCCCCTTTCATCCATCCATCCATCCATCTTCTACCGCTTTTCCGGAGGTCCGGGTCGCGGAGGCAGCAGTTCAAGCAGAGAAGCCCAGACTTCCCTCTCCCCAGCCACCTGCTCCAGCTCTTCAGAGGGGATACCAAGGCGTTCCCAGACCAGCTGGGAGACATAGTCTCTCCACCGAGTCCTGGGTCTGCCCCGGGGTCTCCTCCCAGAGGGACGTGCCTGAAACACCTCAAGTGGGAGGCGTCCAGGAGGCATCCTAATCAGATGCCCATACCACCTCAACTGACTCCTTTCAATGTGGTCCCCTTTCACACAGGCAAAAATTCAAGCAGACCAAACTGTGTCACCGTAAATCCCACGAGACTTGCGTCAGAATGTTCTCTGTTTTTATTGGTCAGTTTTTTTGCAACAGGAACAGGAAAGGTAAATACAGGAAGTAGGACGACTACTGTGTATTTATTCATTTCTAAGGAGAAAATGATACAAATCGTAGTGTAATCTGTTATGTCCGAATAACATGAGACTGGAGCAACTCTCAACTGAACACTGAATTGACTTTATTATCGAGGACAACACAATATACACTCCAGCCGTAGCCCGCCTGACATCATTACCCCAACTACCTCGGCCAGGCTACGGCAAGCCCCGAGAGTCAGATCTCACACATAACACCCCCCCACACACAAAGTCAAAGAACCCCCCTCCCCCCAAGAACAGAAAAAAACAACAACACAGTGTTGTCTCCCTTTTTTTAACTAAGTAGGCCAAACTCAGCCAACCAAACAGGCATCTGGGTAGACTACCAGAACGCCCCACCGTGTTGGAGCGGGTTATTCTGCCGCTTAGTCCCAACATGCATTAGCTTGTACTGTCATCAATACATAATCTTCCAGGTACCTGGGCCTCTGATGAACTCTAGCCGGGCATCCCCTAGATGGGGACTCTGAACCAGGCACTGTTGGCCGCACCTGTGAGTTCTCACCGCCCCAGTCCAACAAGTCCCACCTCACATCAGGCTGTCCCGCCGTATCTCTAGTCCTCTGTTCCGGTGGCGACTTTCTCAGTCTACTTGGGTGCCACCGCTACCCATCCGCACGCTTGAATGTGTCCTGGCCCCGTTGCCTCGTGATCCACAGGGGCACCGTCCAGAACGGCTGCTGCTTATGCGTGCGGTTAGGGTGTTTGATCCAAACTTGATTCGACACCTTCAGTCCATGGGCTCTCGCCCTGTGCTTCCTGTCAAATCGTTGCTTCATCTTACGCTGTTGCACAGCGACCCGGTCCCATGGAGAGTCCATATTTCTTGGAGGAGGAGTCGTGGGCGATCTCAGTTGATCCAAAGGCAGAAGTAGTTCGCGTCCCAGCATGAGAGCCACCAGGAAGCATCCTGTCGTAGCATGGGCTGTTGCCCTGTAGTCGAGGAGTGTGCTCTGGAGGGCGTCCAGAAATACGAAGCTGTCTGCCAAGTGGGCTCTCAGTTTGTTTTTCAGGGTCTTGTTAAAACGTTCAATGCCTCCATTGGCCTGGGGATGGTAGAACATGGTTTTAATGTGTTCCAAGCCCATTGTGCTCAAGAACTCTTCAAATGCCCCAGAGGTGAACTGCGGACAATTGTGTGTCGTGATTACATTCGGGACCCCCCACCTGGCGAGCAGTGATGAGAAGAAACCTGTAACCACATCCGTTGTGACTAAATTAGTGGGTAACACCTCCAGCCACTTTGAGAACAGGTCGTAAACCACAAGCAGGAACCGGCTGTTCGGGGGTGCTGTATGTAGTTCGCTGCAGATGTCCAACTGTATGCGTTTGCAAGGGCCCTCCGGGTATGACAGCGGCCGCAGGAGTGGAGGGGGTGGTCCGCTGGTCTTCCCGCTCTCCAAGCATGGAACACAGTTTTTCACCATAGCTTCAATGTCCTTATAAATACCCGGCCACCAAACTGAATCTCTGCACCGCTGTTTTACCCTGACCATGCCCAGGTGGCCCTCGTAGAGAATCGCGAGAACACATGATCTCAGAGACACGGGGATTAGCGTGCAGTGTCCCCTCACTACACACACCTCATTCCAACAGCCCAATTCATCTTTAAACCGGTGGAAGGGTGCAAGCCCGCCCTGCACCTTTGCGGGCCAACCCTCCCTAATCACTGAGCACAGTTGTGACAGCACAGGGTCTTATTCCGACTCTGCTCAAAGTTCTTGGAGGGATACGATATCCCAGAGGGTCCCGTGCAGTGCACTGACCAGATCTGCCTTCGTGGGATTGTCGTCATCATCGTCGTCTGATTGTACAGCGTTGGCCGTGGTGCAGGAGAGGAGATCCACCACTACAGTATCCTTACGAGGAGTGAACTGGGTGGTAAAATTGTAGGCCCTCAGCCGCTCCGTCCACATGTGGATTCGCAAAGGTCCGTGTCCTGAACTGGACGTCTCCAGTAATGTTGTCAGCGCTTGGTGGTCTGTCCACAGAGTGAAATGGCACCCATAGAGGTAGATATGCCACCATTCAAATGCCCAGATGCAGGCAAGCGCCTCCCTCTCACCCACAGCGTACTTTTGTTCAGCTGCTGAGAGAGACCTCGATGCAAACACCACCGGGCACTCCGTACCACCTTGTACCTTGGACATAGTCGCCCCCACCGCCGAGCCAGACACGTCGCAGGTGACAATGTTTGGGTGCTTTGGATCAAAATGGGCCAACACTGAAGGGGAAGTGAGTTGAAACTTCAGCTTAGCAACCGCTGCTGAGCAGGCTGGGGTCCATTGCCATGGTGCATCCTGTTTAAAACAGGGCCCAGAAGGATCCAACCGTTTCTGAGTAGCGTAGAATAAAACACCCATAAAAGTTCACCATACCCAGAAACGAGGAAATCTGAGCAGCCCCCCCGTCATGAACCAGAACCCCACAAACTCGATGCAGTCCACCGCGAAGATGCACTTTTCCCCATTTAGGGTGGCTCTGTGTTCCTGTAGTACCGTCAGCACCCGTCCCAACCGATCATCGTCTTCCTCCCGTGATGTGCCATGTACCACAATGTCATCCAGGTATTCCACCACACCCTTGAGGCCGGCCAGAATCGTGGACATTATTTTCTTAAAACAGCTGGGTGCTTAGCTCAGACCAAAATGCATGCGGGTGTACCTGAACACACCCATGTGGGTCACTTGGGTTCCTGCTGGCTGGGTGGAGGGGCACCTGCAGGTAACCCTGGTGAAGATCCAGCTTTGTGAATATCTTTGAACCGCTGACTGTTACAATGAGTTCCTCGATCATGGGGAGTGGGCACTTGTCCTGGACGATCGCTTTATTCACCATCCTAAGATTGATACACAGTCTGACGCCACCTGATTTTTCCTTGACCACCACGATATATGATATCCAGCTTGAAGCATCCACTCTCTCGATGATGCCTGCTTCCAGCAGTTTGTTCAACTCCACTGTGACATTGTCCCGTAGGGCAAAGGGAAGCCGCCGTAGCGGTTGAATTTTTGGTAGACAACTGCACTGACTTTGGTCTTGATAAAACACACTGGTCAAACACCAGTAGATGACCTCTGTTCAGATAAAAGTAAGTTTTGCATTTAATTTGGAAATCAAAGTCCCAGAGTCTGGAGAAAGAGAGGAGAGGCACAGAATCTAAGTTGCTTTAGGTTTAGTGTGAAGTTTCCACACTAAGTTTCCAATGTTTTGAGGAACCATGTCATCTGCTGGTGTTGGTGAAGTGTGAAGTGTTGGTCAAGGTGTTGGTGAAGTGTGAAGTGTGAAGCTGGTGTGAAGTTTCCACACTAAGTTTCCAATGTTTTGAGGAACCATGTCATCTGCTGGTGTTGGTCCACTGTGTTTTATCAAGACCAAAGTCAGCGCAGTTGCCTACCAGGAAATTTTAGAGCACTTCATGCTTCCCTCTGCTGACAAGCTTTATGGAGAAGCTGATTTCATTTTCCAGCAGGACCTGGCACCCCCCCCCCCCACACACACACACACACACTGCCAAAAGTATCAAAACCTGGTTTAACCTGTTGAACTCTTTTCAACTTCCCTAAAAACGCCTAAAAATAACATGCCCAAAGTAAATCAAAAGCTGTTCTTCAACCCGTTGCAGCATCTTCATGGGGTTAGTCTCATTTAAAAGAAAACACTGATTTTTTTGGCAAAACAGTCATAATCTCTCTAAGTGCTCCTGCCACTGAGTAACAAGAAAGTTTGCCTGAGTGTTTTTTTAGATACAAATGCTTGCAAATAACATACAGCTGTCAGATACTGGCTGGAAAACACAACAGAAATGTAGAACCAAGTGTTTTCAAGCTCAGGTCAAAATTTTGTAAAAATACCACAAAAATGAATATATTACACAGCTTTTTCCTCAGGTTGTAACAAGGCTGTGCCTGTACTGGAAGACTGGAAATACAACTTTTTTTTTTCAGTGCACACTGAGACGCACTAAGATGCAGAGACGTGACCGCCCGCGGAATTCACAGAGTTTAAGGGGTTAATGACCATGGCATCACTGTGTTTGACTGGCCAGCAAACTCTCCTGACCTTAACACCAGAGAGAATCTATGGAGTATTGTCAAGAGGAAGATGAGAGACTTCAGACCCAACAATGCAGACGAGCTGAAGGTCACTATCAAAGCAACCTGGACCTTCATAACACCTCAGCAGTGCCACAGGCTGATCACCTCCATGCCACGCCACATTGATACAGTAATTAATCCAAAAGGAACACCGAACAAGTATTGAGTGTGGACATGGACATACTTTTCATTCGGCCAACATTTCTATTTAAAAACTATTTTTTAAAATTAATTTTATGTAATATTCTAATTTTTTGAGAAACTGAATTTGGGGTTTTCATGGGCTGTAAGCCATAATCATCAAAATTAAAATAAATAAACACTTGAAATATATCACTCTCTGTGTAATGAATCTATATAATATATGGGTTTCACTTTCTGAAATGAGTGACAAAAAAGTATTGAACTTTTTCATGATATTCTAATTTTCTGAGATGTACCTGTATATGAAACCCATATCCTTTAGAAATATGAAAGCTGATCCATCTACCATTGACCAAAACCTCATCAGAATGGTCTCAGTGGAAAGGTGGCTGTCAAGAAGTCATTCGTTACTTGTTCTGTTATGGTATCAGGTGTATTGTTGTTGCTAAGGGTACAGTACACTGGAATGCTGTTATGAATCCCCATGTGCTTTTACGCAGCGTACAGAGGATAGGGAATAAAAACCTACGTGCAGGAGTAAGTTGTGGGTATTTATTCACAGACGTGATATAACAGTTCAAAGCAACGGATAAGCAGTACAGGATATATAGGGAAGATCTCCAGGATGCTCTACAGACTCAGGTGAGTACAAAACTGGGGAGAAGAGTGTTCCTAAGAGCAGGCTGGCAGACCTGCAGCGGGGGAACGGACGGGAGAGCCCAGGAAAGAACCTCCAGGAAGAACTGGATGGCAGGGGCGAAGCAGATAGTACTCACAAGGCTGGAGCAGTCCAAGTCAGTCCAAGTAATGATCCCAGCAAAACAAAGCCAAGCTGTTGAAAATTATAAATGCCATATAGAGTGACATGGTGCAGTACAGCAAGCAGGGCATCTAGTCATGCACGACGTACAAAAAGCACTGAGTAGTGCAAACATAGTGAGGACAATAATCCGGCAAACATCATAGGAACCCAAGAGCTTAAATAATACAACACTTAATCAATGAATGATTGCTGGTGTGTGGGTGGAACCAGATGTGTGAATGAACAAAGGAAAGAACACAAATGATAATGACACCCAGCTGGTAAAACTGGCAGAAGAGGGGGGCGTGGCTGCAGCTGTCACGGAGCCGAGAAGACCTCAAGGCTCCCAAGGAGGTGCCTGACGGCAAATAGACGATACAAAAATAAACATAAAGACAAGGCAGCCACCATGCCATGGAACTGGGCTGGAAGTCCAGCCAAGTTCATGACAGATGTGCTGTCACCACACATTCTGGTGACCCTTTTCTCTGCCTCTGTTCAGCTGCAGTGACAGGAGACGTGTCTGTATGCTGCTGACATGTTCTACTCCAGCTAACATTCCATAAATATTCCAGAGAGCTAAAGAGAGAAACTAGTCCGGCTTTGCTTGACCCCTTCATGCCAGAATTAGATGCTGCAACTCTGTCTTTAACAGGTTATGGAGCCCAGGGAAGTTGGATGCAATGCAAGACCTTGAAGGAAACACATGCAGGACTTCAAGAAGCTACGAGCAAACCAACGTGGGGATAAATGACAAAGCTTTATATGCAACAAATTACAGGAGAAGCCAAATGAACCAGTATGGAGCTAAGTGAAAAAGTTTTACACCTGATGGATTTATGTGGAAGACAGTGAAGCTAAAAGTCAGCAGATTAGCACACACATTAGCATGATGGCTAGCAGGACAATGGCAGTTCCAATGCAGCAGCTTATATTCAAGGGATCTTAAGTTAAGTATGACCAATGGGAAACAAGATTCTTAGGCTATTTACACACTCCAAAGCTAAATGAGACTATTATTAAATGAGCAGCTGGTGAAGAGCAGCTAGCTGAAGATGGACAGGAAAAGTGCTGATCACTCTTCTGAGCTAAAAACATTGACTGATAATAAAAGCCTGGCACTAGCAAGAAACAAAGCCACTGATGATGGCAGAAAAGCTTCAAAAATACTGAAAAAGCATTATTCTGAAAAGGACAAACAACAAATAATTACTTTATACATTTCATTGACCAAGGTGAACAGTCAAATACGTATAGCCAGTCTGTGGAGAGATGTCACTATGCTGCTGCCATGTTCTTTCCATGTAATGGTCAATAACTGACTGAAGGGCTGAAAACAGAGAACCGAGTCAAGCTTTGCTTATGCTCTTATACAGTGTGTGACCACTAAGCTTTTGACCCCAAATAAACCATTATCGATGACGGGGTGTGTGATTCAAGTGGTCCATAGCATATGACCAGTTGCTGGGATGTAAAAAACACAGAGACAACCCGAATGATGTGAATAGCTACCTACGACAACTCAAGGCAAGCCAGAAGCTTTAGCTAAGTTAGACTAGTTGTGAGTGAAATTTTCACCACATTTTAGTTCCCTTTAAAAATAACCAGGGTCATCAAACACTGAAAGGTGGTTTTCCTATAAAGTGAGTAGGCAGTAGCTCACAGGCTGGAATGAAACCTTTTAGCTGTCCCATCATGGGAAAACCTGCGATGGGTCAAATGGACAAGTGGAATCCTTCAAAGAAAACAACTCTGATCCAACTCTGTGTTTGTGTGTGTGTGTGTGTGGGGGGGGGGGGGTAATGTGTGTACATAGTGCCTATTATGGCCGCCATAATAGTGAGGAATGTTTAGGAAAGCAGCAGCAGTAAAAACAACATCACTGCCCGTTAGTTTGTAGTTAATCTGATGTTTTTTGTGCACAGTGAGCACTGGAGAAACTCTCGTTTGAGGCCGCTCACATTTGCAGTGTGTTTCTATTGTTCTGTTGTGTAATTTCAACGTTGCCTCATTCTTTCAGGTCTGCTCCAGCATGCATTAGCCAAGTGGCAGTGGGTGTGTTTTATTTGTCATGGATTTCCTGCTGGGCTCAGCAGATTGAGAAATTTATAGGAACGAGCCCCGGGTGCTGCATTTAATCAACTAAAGAGGAAAAATAATGTCCTAAACTGTGAGCACCAAGCAATTACACACACTGCATTACAATATTATTGACTGAAGCAGGCGGCCGTACCCGTGTGGTGTGATCACTGTTCTGTGGGGGCTCAGAGTTACAGTGGAGGGGGAGGTTGTTGATTCAGGATCGGGCCTGTTCAAAACATAACCCGCATCCTGGAGTGAAGGACACAGTGACTCACAACTCTGTTAGGGTATGTGGTCAGACTTGTTTAAACTTCACACAACAGGTCAGTTCAGCCGCCGAAATTAGGACTGAGAAAAGACAGACAGAGACCTGGACAGCAGCGGGAACGCTGAAGATGTTCTGTGGTGTCTGACAGTAGAATCTTAGCTTCTACTGAAAGCAAAAGTAACATTACCTTATCATTTCCATTGCCCAAGAAAGTGTTTTGAGTAGTGCCAACTCCTCTCCCAAAAATAAATACTGGTTTCTAATAAATCTGGGACTTTTTTCCTCATAAATGTGCAGTTTTTCTCTCTAATTTGTGACATTTTTCTTGTAAATTTACAAAGATTTTCTGATAAATTTTGAACTATTTTCCTCATAAAAACATGATTTTATTAATCAATTTACTTTTTCCATGTAATTTTATTTATTTTACGTTCTATTGACATGGCATGTTTTGTTTTTTTTTTGGTTTTTTCTTTTTGGGGGGGTGCAGATTTTTTCATCATAGAACTATATCAGATGATGATTTCCATGAGGAGCAGCGGAAGTTCTACACCGAGATCCTCCTCTGTCTCCAGTAGGCAATTTGTTATGAGTATTCACAAATGGAGGTGCAAAGACATTATAAAAGATGCTAGTTCAAAAATTCACAAATCACAATTTAATTAGACAGAATAAAAATTTAACCAGCATCCAGATGAGCGATGCAAATTTATGAGAAAAAAAAGCTGAAAATTTGCTGGAAAAAATTGCTGATTTATGAGAAAAAATTCACACATTTTTGAGAAAAAAAAAGTTTTAAATCTACAAAGGAAAAAAGTTGCAAATTTATGAGAAAATGTTGAAAATTTACTGACAAAAATTGCAATTTTTTTTTAAAAAGTTGCAAATTAATGAGAAAAAAGCTGAAAATTTACATTTTAAGACAAAAGTTGCAATCATATCTGTCACTATCTGCACTTACACTACCACATTGAAATGCACTATGGCTATTCATTTCTAGCTGTCAAAATATAGGATTGCTGGGTTTATTACCACTAATCTTTTACCTAAACTAATCGTTTACCACTACAGAGGTCAGAGTTCTTCTGGCTGCCATTGGCACCATGGGTTGCATCACTGTACTGTATATAGACTGTACATAGACTGCTGCTGTCGCTGTTTGTTCTTGTTTTTCTTTTTTTAATCCAGCCTTTCCTTATTTTATAAAATACACACCATTGAAGAGACAGAGAAACGCCATTTCAATTCTCCTGTACACTACCGTTCAAAAGTTTGGGGTCACCCAAGCAATTATTTTGTGTTTTCCATGAAAAGTCACACTTATTTACCACCATGAGTTGTAAAATGAATAGAAAATATAGTCAAGACATTGACAAGGTTAGAAATAATGATTTGTATTTGAAATAATAATTTTTTCCTTCAAATTTTGCTTTCGTCAAAGAATCCTCCATTTGCAGCAATTACAGCATTGCAGACCTAACATGATTGCACAAGGGTTTTCTTATCATCCATTAGCCTTCTGACGCAATGAGCAAACACATTGTACCATTAGAACACTGGAGTGATAGTTGCTGGAAATGGGCCTCTATACACCTATCTAGATATTGCACCAAAAAACAGACATTTGCAGCTAGAATAGTCATTTACCACATTAGCAATGTATAGAGTATATTTCTGATTAGTTTAAAGTTATCTTCATTGAAAAAAAGTGTTTTTCTTTCAAAAATAAGGAAATTTCTAAGTGACCCCAAACTTTTGAACGGTAGTGTATGTCCTGCACGTATAGTAGTATTGACAATAAAATCCTTGAATCCTTTAATCCTTGAATCCTTGCATATTTATGAGAAAAAGTGTCCAGTCTGTCAGCCCCACTCAGGTGAGCTCTAATGTGGTTAGCCAGACCAATGCTGATCACCCAGACAAGCTAATGCTAAAAGTTCAGTGTCATCACAGTGAAAAAATTACAAAATAATCAGGAATAACAGGAGATATATTATTGACTGTGGCTAGTGTTCACTACTTGGTGAACCAAAAGGAACATTAGCGACACTTGTTACAACTATTTTTGCAAATGTTTGTGAACTTAAAAGCTGTTGGCGGATTGGCGAAACCCAAGAATCACAACATTTGTCAGCATTCACCGCTCCACGAGACATGGGGTAACCATGCTTTGGACCAAACATACGATGCATCCGGAAAGTATTCACAGCACTTCACTTTTTCCAGATTTTGCTATATTACAGCATTATTCCCAAATGGATTAAATTCATTTTTTTTACCTCAAAATCAGAATCAGAATCAGAATGAGATTTATTGCCATTGTTCATGTAGTACACAAACTAGGAATTTGTCTCGGTGCAATGCTGCAACATTAAACATGGAGTAGCACTAAAGATAAAAATAAAAAACTATGCATGCAATAAAATGTAGAATATGAGTGAGTAATACTAATCTATGCAATTTTTAAATATATTAACAAGCAGCAGATATTGTGGAGTTCCACATAGTGCAGTCGGTAGTGCAAAAGAAAACAGTGATAATTATCATGAGTCTGGTTGAGCTGCTGTACGTAGTGCACGAGAGTCTAATAAGTCACCTAGTGTTCAGCAGTCTGATGGCAGAGGGGAAGAAGCTGTTTATGTAGCGGGAGGTTTTAGTCTGAATGGACCGAAGTCTTCTGCCTGAGGGAAGGGGGGCAAACAGTGCATGTCCAGGGTGTGAAGGGTCAGCTATGATCCGACCTGCAAGCCTCCGGGTCCTGGAGATGTACAGGTCCTGGAGGGATGGGAGCTTGCAGCCGATCACCTTCTCAGCAGCGCGCACAACGCGCTGCAGTCTTAGTCTGTCCCTGGCGGTGGCTCCTGCATACCACACGGTGATGGAGGTGGTGAGGATGGACTCGATGATGGCCGTGTAGAAATGCACCAACATCTTGGTGGGTAGCTTGAGCTTCCTCAGCTGCCGCAGGAAGAACATCCTCTGCTGGGCCTTTTTGATGAGGGAGCTGATGGTCGGCTCCCACTTGAGGTCCCGGGTGATAGTGGTGCCCAGGAAGCGGAAGGAATCTGCAGTGGTGATGGGAGAGTCTGTGAGGGTGAGGGGGGGCAGAGGGGCTGTGACTTTTCTGAAGTCCACGATCATCTCCACTGTCTTCAGAGCGTTCAGCTGCAGGTTGTTGTGGCTGCACCAGGACGCCAGCTGGGCCACCTCTCTCCTGTAGACGGACTCGTCGCCGTTGGAGATGAGCCCGATGAGGGTGGTGTCATCCGCAAACTTGATCAGCTTGACAGACTGGTGGCTGGAGGTGCAGGAGTTGGTGTACAGGGAGAAGAGCAGGGGGGAAAGTACACAGCCCTGGGGTGATCCGGTGCTGATGCTAACAGAGTCTGAGACAGTCTTTCCCAGCCGCACATGCTGCCTCCGGTCCGTCAGGAAGTCGGTGAGCCACCTGCAGAGGGAGTCAGGCACGTTGAGCAGGGACAGCTTGTCCTGGAGCAGAGCGGGGCGGATGGTATTGAATGCAGAGCTGAAGTCCACAAACAGGATCCTGACGTAGGTTCCCGGGGAGTCCAGGTGCTGCAGGATAGAGTGGAGGGCCAGGTTGACTGCATCGTCCACAGACCTGTTGGCTCTGTAGGCAAACTGCAGCGGGTCCAGGAGGGGAGTGGTGATGGTCTTGAGGTGGGGCAGGACCAGGCGCTCAAAGGACTTCATGACTACAGAGGTGAGCGCTACAGGTCTGTAGTCATTAAGTCCAGTGATCCGTGGCTTCTTGGGGACAGGGACGATGGTAGAGGTTTTGAGGCAGGCCGACACGTGGCATGACTTCAGGGAGGTGTTAAAAATGTCTGTGAAGACAGGAGTCAGCTCCTCAGCACAGTGTCTCAGGGTGGAGGGAGACACGCCGTCCGGACCGGGGGCCTTGTGCGGGTTCAGTCTGGAGAACTGTCTGTGCACGTCCTGCTCACTGATGGCAAGGGCAGGGGGGGAGGAGGGGGGGCCGCCTTTGATGAAGTGGGGACCATGGAGGCAGTGGCGCTGGGGGGAGGGGGGAGCTGGACACAGCTGACGAGGTGTCAAAACGGGCATAGTATTGGGACAGTCTTTGACAAAGGGCTTTGTCATCCTGACCTTAGAAGCCTGAGGCCGATAGTTGGTGATTTGCCTCAGTCCTCTCCACACAGAAGCAGAGTTGTTAGCAGTGAACTGTTGCTGGAGTCTCTCAGAATACACAGATTTAGCTCTCCTCAGCTCTTTGCTAAACCGGTATTTGACCTCCCTGTAGCAGTCCCTGTCTCCACTTTTCAACGCTGCTTCCTTCTCTTTCCTGATCTGTCTGAGCTTAGCTGTGAACCAGGGCTTGTTGTTGGAGTAACTCACCCTGGTGCGCGATGGAAGAATGCTCTCCTCACAAAAGTGGATATATGAGGTCACAGTGTCCATGTACTCATCCAGATCATGCGTGGCTCCTTTAAACATGCCCCAGTCAGTTATTTCCAAGCACGTGCGCAGCTCCTCCCCAGCTTCACTGGTCCATTTCATCGTAGTGCTCACAACAGGTTTTGTGAGCTTCAGTCTCTGTCTGTATGTGGGAATCAGGTGGACCATCATGTGATCAGATAGTCCGAGCGCAGCGCGGGGAACAGCACGATACTTGTCCTTAACTGTAGTGTAACAGTGATCCAGCGTGTTCTCTCCTCTGGTGGGGCATTTAATAAACTGTTTGTATTGGGGGAGTTCGTGGCTCAGGTTGCTCTGGTTGAAGTTGCCAACCACAATAACCAGAGAGTCCGGAAAAGTCCGCTCCGCTTGCTGAATGTGATCCGCGAGCGCGCGCTGAGCCTCGCGCACGTCCGCGTCGGGCGGGACGTAAACAGCGGCCAGGATGAATGAAGCAAACTCACACGGGGAATAAAATGGCTTGCAGTTGATGAATAAATATTCCAGAGCGGGAGAATAGTGTTGGGAGATCACAGTTACATCGGAGCACCAGCTGCTGTTGATGTAGAAGCAGACTCCTCCGCCTGTTGTCTTGCCGGAGAGCCCCGTGTCGCGGTCTGCACGAAACAGCTGAAATCCCTCGAGGAGGAGTGCGCTGTCCGGTGTCTTTTCCTTGAGCCAGGTCTCAGTAAAGCAGAGGGCGCACGAGGTGGAGAGGTCCTTAAATCACAACAGCACTCTCAGTTCATCTACCTTGTTATAGAGAGAATTGACGTTGGACAGAAATATCCCAGGCAAAGCCGTGCGCGTGCCTCTCCTGCGAAGCCGCACGAGAGCGCCCGCTCGTCTTCCTCTCTTTCGCCGTCTCACTTTTTGGGCTAAAAGGTGAACCAGATCGGCGGTAGGAGCCAAAAAAACTGGGAGTAGGTCCGTGGGAGTGAAAGTCCTGATATTAAGTAGCTCTTCACGGGTGTAAGAGCAGGCAGACACACAATTGACGAACAAAAACAAACAAAACAAAGCGCAGCGAAGCACCATGGCGACCACTGTGGGCGCCATCTTAGATCATTAAAATTCTACACACAACACCCCATAATGACAATGAGAAAAAGTATTTTTGAGATTTTTGCAAATTTATTAAAAATAAAAAACTAAGAAATCACATGCACCTAAGTATTCGCAGCCTTTGCTCAATACTTTGTTGATGCATCTTTGGCAGCAATTACAGTCTCAAGTCTTTTTGAACATGATGCCACAAGCTTGGCACACCTGTCTTTGGGCAGTTTGGCCCATTCCTCTTTGCAGCACCTCTCAAGTTCCATCAGGTTGGATGGGAAGCGTCGGTGCACAGCCATTTTCAGATCTCTCCAGAGATGTTCAATTGGATTCAAGTCTAGGCTCTGGCTGGGCCACTCAAGGACATTCATAGAGTTGTCCTGAAGCCACTCCTTTGATATCTTGGCTGTGTGTTTAGGGTCGTTGTCCTGAGATGAAAGATGAACCGTCACCCCAGTCTGAGGTCAAGAGCACTCTGGAGCAGGTTTTCATCCAGGATGTCTCTGTACATTGCTGCATTCATCTTTCCGTCTATCCTGACTAGTCTCCCAATTCCTGCCACTGAAAAACATCCATACAGCATGTTGCTGCCACCACCATGCTTCACTGTAGGGATGGTATTAGCCTGGTGATTAGCGGTGCCTGGTTTCCTTCAAGCATGATGCCTGGCATTCACGCCAAAGAGTTCAATCGTTGTCTCATCAGACCAGAGAATTTTGTTTCTCATGGTCTGAGAGTCCTTCAGGTGTCTTTTGGCAAACTCCAGGTGGGCTGCCATGTGCCTTTTACTAAGGAGTGGCTCCCGTCTAGTCACTCTACCATACAGGCCTGATTGGTGGATTGCTGCAGAGATGGTTGTCCTTCTGGAAGGTCCTCCTCTCTCCACAGAGGAATGCTGGAGCTCTGACAGGGTGACCATCAGGTTCTTAGTCACCTCCCTGACTAAGGCCTTTCTCCCCGATTGCTCAGTTTAGATGGCTGGCCAGCTCTAGGAAGAGTCCTGGTGGTTCTGAACTTCTTCCATTTATGGATGACGGAGGCCACTGTGCTCATTGGGACCTTCAATGCAGCAAAAATTTTTCTGTACCCTTCCCCAGATTTGTGCCTCTAGACAATCCTGTCTCTGAGGTATACAGACAATTCCTTTGACTTTATGCTTGGTTTGTGCTCTAACATTCGCTGTCAACTGTGGGACCTTATATAGACAGGTGTGTGCCTTTCCACATCATGTCCAATCAACTGAATTTACCACAGGTGGACTCCAATTAAGCTGTAGAAACATCTCAAGGATGATCAGTGGAAACAGGATGCACCTGAGCTCAATTCTGAGCTTCATGTCAAAGGCTGTGAATATTTATGTACATGTGATTTTTTAGTTTTTTAAGTTTTAATAAATTTGCAAAAATCTAAAAAAAAAAACTTTTTTTCACTCTGTCATTATGGGGTATTGTGTGTAGAATTTTGAGAAAAAAAATGAATTTAATCTATTTTGGAATAAGGCTTTAACATAACAAAATGTGGAAAATATGAAGCGCTGTGAGTACTTTCCGGATGCACTTTAGACCCACGTGAACACCAGACCCACCAGACAGATCACCCTGCAGAGGGATGGGAGTTGTCTTGTGTTGTACCAGTGGAACCCCCAAAAACAGCATCATATTTGAGTTCACGTCATCCATCGGTGCACACAGATGGGAACACGAAATTCCTATCTCTTCCAGAAACTGTGCTCTGCTGACGGCTGTTTTTGGCAGTGTCCAGTTGATGATCTGCCAGCCCTCAGTTTTGACCTCAGCTGAACATCAGCTGGAGTGAATTCATGTGTTACCACCGTGATTTGTTTGAACGCACCATTAAGTCATTTTTTGGTGGCTACTCTTGTACTTAATCTCCTCTGTAGATAGCTTACACATACTGTACTATGCTGAGGGCTGATTAATGCTAAATTTAGCATTTTCTAAGTAGAAGAAGACACTTCCTGCCTACTTTACCCACCTGTGCTTATTAGGTGTCAGGTGGGTTTTAAAGAGCATGCAGAGGGAAAAATACAGATTGCTATGCAAAGCTAATAACACTGATAAAAGCCTCTTGCGTCGCTGGTAAGACACCAGGCACCCTTTGTTCACTGAATTTCAGAGTTTGCCCTCTAGCAACAGGTTTACCCACCCCTCCCCCATTAAGAGCATTAAGAGATATAAATGTTCTTTTTTTTTTATCCCCACAGCTATCTCTATTTTAAACCCAGGTCAGAGGAGGAGTTAGCAAGCCCTTACCTGGCGGAACTTGTTTAATTAAGCATGTTCTTTTTAGCATTTTTTAATTTTACTTTTTTAAAAAATCTTGTATATTTATCTGGAATCATTGTTATTTACTGCCTTGTTATAACTAGACAGTGTCTCTCTTATGTGGTTGGCCGTTGTATCGCTGTACTCAGGTGTGTGTGTGGGGGGGGGCGGTCTATTCTGTTTAATGTTCATGCTCCTTAGGGACATGAATAGACTTCAGTTGAGTAAAGTATTTAGTAGAAAATCACAGAAGAATTTGTGGTGCTTAAATTTGTGGTTGAGATAATTATTGGAATATTACATTCCTACATATTGCTTATGCTGTTTCTTTCCTTTGTGTTGTGACGCCCCTCTCTTCTCAGACAGAGAAGGAGAAAGTGCTCTTAAAGCTGCTCCGGTGGATAGGTTTCTACACACAGGTCTACCCTGGTCCCATATCCAGGCTCAGTTACACAAAGAAGGCAGCAGCCTATGTATTTTTGATGCTCTAATCAGTGGGGATTCATAAGCTATTAAGCTGCTGCCTCAGCAAACGGTGGGGAGGAGGGAGCCGGGAAGAAAGGGAATGTGAGACTGTGGTTAAGTCTGCAGCTCCTTCCCCGCTCGGCTCTGGGATCCTTTTTGTGTCATTAGCTATTAATCGCACATTCCCTGCCAAGACTGCGGCTTGTCCAGAGAGGAGGCCCACTGGCACTGCCACATGTTCATTCATGGAGACGACCTATGAAATATAGATCAGTGCTGTGGCCCGGCCGCACAGCCAAGCCGGGGGGGGGGGGGGGGGGACGGCTGTGATTTGGAGTGAAGCTACACAATGAGCAGCTGAACTTCAGCCTTAGAGCCCACTGACACTGTGAAGACGAATGACAGGTTCTGGACACTTGTCTGGAACACCATGTTCCTTCAGAGTACCTTCCGGGAGCACATTTCATATGCCCTCATGAAATGTTTATCTGGGAGTAAACTTCAGCCCAGGAAACTGGTTGTTTTTCTCCTCTCACCCTCATGTCTCATGCAGTTACCATCTTTGCCCGACGATACAACAACTAGATGGAATCACACAGGTATTCCCAGCTGAGTGTCCATGTAAAGCAAAAATTTTAAATAAAATATATTGTTCATTTAAGTTTAAAAGCAATTACACAATAGATGAAGACAGCCTAAGAACATGGATGGTCTTTATAGGATGTATGAGAAGTCTTCAGGAGCTATTAAGACTGTACTGGGATCCTCGATATGCATGATAGAGTGAGGTCATGGTGGCATTGCATCAGGATCCTTGGTGCAGCACAGTGGGGGCGATAGCATCATATTAATGTTGTGGGGCCCACACAGGCCTGGCTAAGTCATCAAGAACCTGAAGCAGGACTGACCATGCTGATAAATGTGGTGGTAGCGTTGTGCTCACGTGGCATGTGCTTCTCGTGTTGACATGGACTGGGGGGGAGGGGGGTCATACCAGGGTGTGTCCAGAGTGTAATGCCATCTTGGGTGTATGTGGTAGGATGGTTGAGGGAATGTGCTATTTATATACAGTATAGAGCCTGGTGTCATCATTGTAGGTGTCTTCATGGAGTTGTCCACATTTGGTGAACTTTGCCACTTTTGGTTGTTTTTTCCTTCAAAATGTATCTTGTTATTGAGAAAGGTTTTCCTCTGCCCCGGGGGGGGGGGGGGGGGGGGGTATTCCATTGAATTTTCACCTTAGGTTCAGGTCTTTGAGTGGCTCTTTTCTAATTGAGAGGCCAATAAACTTCAGTTGTCTCTGCTGGATCATCTGTAGCAGCTCTCTCTCTATTCCAGCTCATCACAGAACCTCCTTGTTTGTAACCCAATCCACAGACGAGAGCATGCACATGTGGCGGTAAAACCACATTTCCACTGTGTCAACGTTCCATCGATTTTCTGCTGTGAATTTCCACGATTCACACGAGTGCATACCAAGAGTCAACCAGACGAAGGTTTTGAGTAGTCTGGTTTTGACTGACGGCACGAGTTTCTTGTCTTTGAGTATTGACTGAAGTTTGTTAAAAGCGTCTTTCACAAGACTGATCCTTCTTCGTATTTTTTTTTTATCCCCCGCCAGCCAAAGACCAAAGGGGTCGAAGACAGAAGCGGAATTATGTTATGGGGCAGTCCATCTGTCTGTTCGTCTCTCCCACTTTTATGAAATCAATTCCTCCTATAGTTTTTTTCCCAACTATTTTAAAACTTGGCACCAGGGTTTGATATACACTAATGATGCCCATATTGCCATCTGATGCTAATCAGATGATTTTTGCAGGAATTATAGACCTTGAGCTCAAGGTCAGAGGTCAGTTTTTTCCTACACCTTATAAATGTGATAACTACTGAAAGAAATGATGTAGGCTTTTCAGATCGATACAGTAGTTGCATATAAGGTGAATCTTGGATGGCTTACACCCTGACCTGACTATGAGTTCGGCGACATGGTCAAAGCTCAACATTAACATTCTATTTGCACTATTACTATATAACGAGTAAAGCTACGGCCACCAAACTTGGTGCACATGTTCACCCTGTAACCCTGAAGTGTGACTATGGTTTTGGTGTCAAAAGGTCAAAGATCAAGGTTGGCATTCCCAATGCCCTAGTACTATAGAACGAGTAAAGCTAGAGTCACCAAATTTTGTAAACAGGCTCACCCTGTGACCCTGAAGTGTGACTGTGGTTTTGGGATTACAAGGTCGAAGGTCAAGGTCAAAATGCCATACAAACTATATCTCAACAACAATTCAAGGGTCACCAAACTTTCTTCACAGGTTCACCTGGGGGATCCTGCCCTACAAATACGGGTTGTACTTTATTATTACTTTATTATTTACTCTATTTTTGCTGTATATTCATGGATGATAGGCTTATCATAATTTGGTTCTGCCCCAATAATTATATGAAAAAGTTGAACACTGCTCTCCTTCAGTGACATACTGGCATCTTCCAAGAAAACGGAGGTAGGGGCTGTTGCTCTGTCCTCAGAGTGCTCTTATTTACTTTTTACAACAGGCATCTGAGGTGACGAGAGCTCAGAGGTAATAGAACAAGGAGACCTTTTGTGGAAAATAACAGAAAGTAGCAGAAAAAAAAAAACACTGAAGGAGGTTTTCCAATTTTTCTATGATCCAGCTATGTTCTAAGAGGTCATGGAGCGCATACTGGAGTCTTCGTCCAGTGTGATAATGGATTCTCCAGTTGGGCCTTCTGGTTAAAAATGAACACATTCCATACTGGATACCATCATTCACTTTTTAAGGTACTATCAGTGTCATAGGTGTGTTTATCCTAACTGAAAGTGAGGAAAGCAAACTAAGAGTGACTGATATTTTTTTTTTTGTATTTTATAGAAGAACAGAATCATATAATTTAAGAGCTCTGTAATATACAAACACAAATAACTTGTCATGGTTACTGTCTGCTCTCTGAGTGATCCAATCACATACTGACCGGGATTAATATTAACTTAAATGCTTTATGGAGTAAAAGGTCATATCTGAGCCTACATCCTAAAGCATACGGTACGCAAAGTTCCTGAGAACATCAGCCATGATTTCAATCAGAAACCTGGAGGTCTGTGATCCTGAGGACTAACACGGCTCCCGACAAAAAACACTTTAAAAAATATCACCTCTAATGTAAAAGAAATCACTGAAGAGTCCACTGTTATACAGAAGCAGTTATCAATGAATGAATTTGTTCTTGACCAGCACAAACCACACACCCACATGGGGTTGGAAGTTTCTAGGCTAAAATCTAAAGGATGCAGCCCCCTCTACTGGTGGTACTGGCAGTAACACAAGAAGAGAAGCTGAAATCATCTGATCACCAGTTTAAATGTCTCACACTCAAGACCCCCCCCCCCCCCAACAGTTAAAAACCCATGTTCCAGGGATCTGAGCCATGTTTACTCCAGAAAATGAGACATGGTCACCTCACGGTCTCCAATAGAACCTTATCGAGCTGTGAAGAAATCTGCAGGTCATATGGTGATATGGTGATTCTGATAGTTGGACCTCTCAACTTAAGGTGTTAATACCTGATCCAGTTTTTTCTGTGAGTCGTGAGTGACAGTCATGCTACATCAGAATAACAACTGTGAGGTGAAACAACTGATCTTAGATCCCATATTAAGTGCAGTAGGTTTTTAGATCATGTGGAATAGATTTATGTGATCGAAATGATGGCCTAGTGGTAGAGCATTTGCCCCACAGTCAGGAGGTTGTGTGTTCATGCCCCAGGTGGGTCATACCGTAGATCATATAAAAACGGTACTTTCTACCCATGAGCTTTGTGCTCAGCAATGAGGAAAGGAACGTTAATAGCCAACGAAGATGGGGACATCAGCCCCAGGGCACTGGCTACAAAGTAGGGTGTCTATATATCTATGATATGGCTATGCGACTGATAGATGTCCAAATGCATAAGAAGAAACTGAAAAAGTCTAAAAATGTGAGGAAAACAGGTTCAGCCTGAAAGCATTCTAAGAAACACATTTTGAAACTAACCATGTTGCAGGGTAAAGCTTGCGTAAAATATGTAGGTCTCCAAAACACAAACTTATTTTATTTTCAGTAATTGTAAAAGATAGCTCTATAACCCTCCCAAGCTTGAAATTTCTGCAGGCAATATACATACTTCCACTGATGCTACAGACAGACACACAGAGGCCACTGCGGTATCACTGTATAGGAAATGTACAACGGTAAAAAGTAGTCACAATTGAAAAGTAAAACAAACCTAAAGTAGAAACTGATTTTAAATTCAGCTTCTCCACTGTGGTCAGCACTCTGAGGCAGCAGATACTGGAGGAAGAAAGACAGCAGGTGTATTTCTGAGAGGCAACACAGCAGGATCAGTGTTCAGCAGGAGGCAGCACGGCAGCTCCTCAGTGACGGAGAACACCAGAGAGCTAATCCTGCGGACGGCTGCGTGACATGGCTGCCCTGATCCCACTTTAATTAAAGTGGCTCCTTTTATTTGATCATTATCTGTTTCTCTGCATTCATCTTCTTGGCATTTTGTCCTAATCAGACATGTGTGCACACTTGTATCTGTTCAAGCAGCTTTAAGATACAACGATGATAATGGAATCTAGAACAGGGAGTGGCATTTGGATGACGATCACAGAGCAAGACTTTGGTTATTCTTAGAGTCTGACCAAACCCTCAATGAGTTTTCAACCCACAAAACAATCAATCACAGTCTTGCCAACACATTCTCACTCTCGGTGTGTGACCAAGAAGTTTCAGCACTGAAGCACTATTACAGGTGCGGCCAAAAACTTCCATACAAGTGTATAGAGTATGTACTGTACTGTATATCAGGTCAGTCCAGTGACTACTACAGTTGAAGTCTTAGTTTTCTATGACAGAATGATTGAAATGCATGCATCTTTTTCACAAAAAAAAAAAAAAAAAATCACGAATTTTGGTTCCTTCATAATTTTATTACAGTTCTTATGAAAACATGATCAAATCTCCTTGGCCATAAATTGCAATAACCCTCCAGATTTGACACATTTCATAAACAGTAATCCAACATTCTCCCACAGTTCCACTCATCCAGCCCATTCAAAAGTCAACCAGTCCCAGCCGGCCACACCACTACTCATCAATTTCAAAACAATAGCTGTCCAGAAGGGAAAAGCTGGCCCAGGAGGGGGGGGAAGTCAGCCAAACTTGTATGTGTCCTACTGGTGCCGTTCTCATGGTAAATTCTGCGTTCTGCTGCCATCTTGGCATATGGCAGTGGCTCAGGAGGTAGAGAAGTCATCCAAAAAGCAGAGGGTTGGCGGTTCAAATCCCACTCTCCCCAGCCATCCTGCTGTTGTGTCCCTGGGCAAGACACTTTACCCACCTTGCCTCCAGCATCCATGATACTGGGTATAAATGTTCGGTAGTTGTCAGAGAGGCTGTTGGTGTGGATTGGCAGCCACATTTCCGTCAGTCTGCCCCGGGGCAACTGTGGTTATAGATATAGCTTATCAGTGTCTGTCTGGAGTGAATGATTAATGGACTCACTGTAAGCACTCTGAGATGTCACTTGACATGTAAAGTGCCAATCTATTTTAATTATTATTATGCTGTGCAACATGGCTAACTAGTGATGGCCAGATGAAGCTTTCTTGAAGCACAAACTTTTCATCAAATTGATCCATATGAACGAAGCTAATTGTGAAGCTTCATTTTTGCTACTAAGCCATCTGCTGGACAGCTACTGGTCAGATGAAAAAAAGACTAAGTTACAGTATATGGTTGCAATGTTAAGAAATATGTTTGAAGGACAGAAGTTGAGGCCTTTAACCCCCAAAACACCATACAAACTGTCAAGCATGGTGGTGTTAGTATTATGCTGTGGGTCTGTGTTGCTGCCACTGAAGCTGGTGCTTTTGCAGAAGATAGATGGAATAATGAAGAAGGTGGAGTACATTCAGATTCTTCAGAAAAACCTCAAAACATCAGCTATAGAAGGTTGGGACTTCAATACAGTTGGGTGTCCCAACATGATACTGATCCAAAACACACATCAAACATGACAAAGAAGTCAGACGAAGTCAGAAATCAGGCTGGAGGTGAGGTTTTAGACTGGTCTTCCCAAAGTCATGACTCAGACCCCTTTGAGAACCTGTTGGATGTGCTGAAGTAACAAGCAGTCATTTCATTTTCAAAATCATTCCATCATCAAAAGTTATGACTTCAGTCATTGGCAACTCAAGACTTCCATGATATACATGTTCTATAAACTGTTGACCACAAACAACTGTGCTTGTTTAGTGTTTAAACCTACGCAGCATGAGAAAGTAAAGTCCAATTCTTTCTCAGTTTCCAATGCTTATGTGATGTTCTTGCAGTAAAATGAATCCTTTGAGGAGTTAATGGATTCTAATGACATGTCTTTCATAGAGATGGTTTTGGACTCTGCCAGGGTTGCCCCTTTGCTTTAGACTCCACCAGCAGTTGAAGATGACGCTTTAAAATGCTGATTTTAGGAGCCAACAACACATCAGAACACCTGCCTTTTATATACAATCTACATATGGGAAGAGGAGTAACAACAAGGCATGTTGCATTTACAGAAACTTAGAAAAAAAACTCAAAAAGCAATTGAAAATGCTTTCATTTGCATGCTTCTGTAAATCGGCGCTCATGAACAAATACAAGGAAAAAAGTAAACATTTATTTAACAGCAAATAACTAAAGTATGTTCAAAAGCAACACCTCGCCGAATGTTTAAAGAGGATTTTGATTGTTGGTCCTCAAAGATGTTCTCAGCGTATTCTTGCGAGCAAAACGGAATGTTAATAGAAGTTCCCGTGTTTATGAGAAAACTCCACAGGACACCATTTACTGTGATGCATGCCGGGCGGGTGGAAGGAGTTGGGCTGTCTGACAGCCTGTTTCAGAGGAGATTAAACTTCTGCTGATGCTCACGGCACATAGCCTTGAGTCCAATCGTTGTGAGAACAACCCATCCAGGATTGATAATCCATGTGAGCATTAATAACGGGGGACAGGCTGAGAGAAACAGATAATCAAGTGACAGAGTTAGTGTCCACAGGGACGGAGCAGTTATTAAAGTGTGTGAACAGAATGAAAGGAGGAGCTGGTAATAAAGAGGTGTACCGAGGAAACTCTCTGTATACTTTGTGTGAGAGGAACAGGATTAAATATGACTGGAGCTGTGAACTCTTTGTGGCTGTGTGTCATAAATTCCGTTGTCAGGACTGAATAAAGGCACCAAATGCTGGCTGTGAGTTTGCAAATTTAATTTGAGAAAAAAAACACAAAAGCACAAACAAGACCAAACCAAAAATCAGTAGGAGCAGAAGACAACAGGATAAGGAAAAAATAGCAAATGCTAAGGCGAGACGAATCGCCAGCTGACCTCGGGAAAATAGTTGTGGAGCACACACTAGGGTAAACACAGAAAGGTGAGTAAAGAGTCACTTACATTAGTAAAAGGAGAGTAGGGTGTTGTGCCCGACAATGGTGCACAGCCCTAAAATAAGGCTACCAACAAAATGAAACAAGTAGCAACCGGTGTGGGTAATCTGAGCAAGCAGGAGAAAACAAAGATACAATTCGGACCAGGTGGGAATAATGAGGGAGCCACTGGAGCTGACAGCTGACAGCGCCATGCCCACGAAGAGCAAAACCCCAGAAAGCCATTGACAGCTGTCAACCCCGAGAGAAAGAACACAACAGAATACAAATATAACGATATGGCAGAAAATGGAGGCAGGCAACCTCAAAAAAAAAAAAAAGAAAACAATACACAAACCATAACAAACGTAAACGGGAAAATAAATCATACTGAGAAACAATATAGGATAAGTGACAACTCAAAATGACAGCACAGTACAAATATGAAAAAAAAGGCAGACAACCTGAGCCCGGTGGAATAACCCCACGCTCAGAACGTGACACTGTGATCAGTCATCTGAGAGTCTGACTTGGAGGCAGGACGATGACGTCCCTGGGCTTTGGAGGAAATGGATAAAGAGGTCACCTGTTGAAATTCCCGACTCCGTCAACATTGTAGCTGATGAAATTACACTATTTACCACTGACTGTATTATATATGAATGTTTTGGTATACACACGAACTGCTGAGTTAGGTGCATTTATGCTTTCTGAAACAGGGTAGCATAAGAAAGACTCCTCCTGCATCGAGATGAGCATTGCAAATTTATGAGACAAAAGTTGCAAATTTATGAGTAAAGTTTCACAAATTTATGAAAAAAAGTTACAAATTTACAAGAAAAAGTTGCAAATTTATGAGGAAAAAGATCAAAATTCATGAAAAAAACTTGAAAATGTACAGGAAAAAAATGGAAATTTGCAAGAGGAAAAAAGTTGCAAATTTATGAAAAAAGTTAAAAATATAATGTAAAAATTAAAATTTACAAGGGAAAAAATGACATCTTTTTGAAAAAAACATTGAACAGTTACAGGAAAAAAAATTACAAGAGAAAAAAAATGCAAATTTATGAAAAAAATTTCCAAATTTATGAGAAAAAAATTGAAAATTTAAAGGAAAAAAAGAATATTTATAAGAGAAAAAGTTTGCATATGTATGAAAAAGTTGTAAATTCATGTGAAAAAAGTCACAAATTTATGAGAAAAAGTTGCAAATTTAAAAGAAAAAAATGCAAATTCATGAGAAAAAAGATGAACATATAGAGGGGAAAAAATTTAAATTTACAAGAGAAAAAATTGCAAATTTATGAAAAAAGTTGTGAATTTATGAGAAAAAAGTTGAACATGTACAGGAGAAAATGAAAATTTACAAGAGAAACAATTGAAAATTTATGAAAAACAGTTAAAAATTTATGTGAAAAAAGCCAAATTCATGAGAAAAAAGTATCAAATTTACAAGAACAAATGCATCATTTATAAGAATAATAATTGCAAATTTATGAAAAAAGTTGTAAATTTTTGAAACCAAAGTAACAAATTTACAAGCAAAATTTTGCAAAGTTTAAAGAAAGTCACAGTTTTTATAGAAGGTATGATAGAGGCAGCATTGCAATGACATCACACTTAACAGAGACATGTCTAAAGTCTGGTGCATTAACAGTCATAACTTCAGTGGCATGTTATAAAACTGTGCAGGTGCCCGACAATGAGGGCACCTCAGAGGAACAGATGTGCTCCTGTAAATGATGTTCCCATGCATTTTCAATTTGGACACAAGCATGCCCTGTTCCTCAGTAGAAAACCAGTCTGCCCTCCCAGGTAAACACACCATAACAATAACAATCTACTATAGCATCTGCCTCTTAAAGGTGAACAGACAAGCCATTCTGATTGGGTTACTGCATGTTACGCAATGTGTTAAAGACACAATTCTATTTTTTTCTACAGTTAAAACATCAAAATGAACTTGGACATGCTCATGAATGATGTTTGTGCATTACATGTTTTATATTTATTAACATATGAATTCCGTTCGATCTGACTGTTCAGCTTGACTGTTCCGATAAACGTTTAGCAAGATGACTTTGTGTAGTGCATCTGGCAAATGTATTACAAATATCATTAATATCAGCCAAACGTGTAAACATCACATTATTAGCCTATTTTACAAAAAAAAAAAAAAATACAGTCAATGAAATGTAATTAAACCATAAGCTAATAAACCTCTTTTTTTTTTAAATCCTTGACAGTTGGACATCATGTAATCCAAACGGGTTCATAATGTCTTCTAAAATAATTCTAAAAGTATTTTCTTTTCTATCAGACAGTGAAAAAGTTGTTTTTACCTTAACATGTTTTGGCCACTACTTGCAGCCTTTGTCAGAAGGGTCATGTGATGTTGTGACAATCAGCTGTTTCATTGGCTGTTTTATCCAGGTTTACCAGACAGCAGAGGACGACTACGCCCCCTGCTCTCTGGTATCCTGTGGAGGACAGCATCCCAGGTGTGGGACAGGGTATAGGATCCCTCATGCCTGTTGATGGTTCTTGGGGTCCATTTTCTGATCCTGATGGCTTCCCTGATTCAACGGTGGTATTTGGTGGTTTCTGTGTGGCTGACGTTTGCCTCTTCCCAGTCCATGACATGATTTTCTCTTTTGTAATGGTCAGATACGGCAGATTTCAGGTTCTGTTGTTCAGCTGTTGCTTTTTGTGCTTGTGTGTACCTTGCTATTGTCTCTTGTTCACACTTTTTTCCTGTGTTCCTTTTTTCTGGTTCAAAAGGTTCTTCCTGTTTCTCCTATGTAGGTTTTGTTGCATGATCGGCATGGTATTGTGGTATGTGGTACATGTGATATTTTTTCATTGTCCTCTTTATTCTTTTAGTGATGCCTCTCAGGTGTGGTAGTGTGACTGTGCCTGTGTTGTTTAATTTTTGTGTGGTCCTTACTTCTCTCTGTTTATGTTTTTCATCTCCGCTTGCTTCCTTCCCCTCTCCGTGGCCCATTTGGGGAAGTGACAGTTTTTCAGAGCCTTTATTATGTCTTCCTCCTTTTCCTCTTTATCCTGTGGATTAGTAATGATGTTGGTCCAGTCGTATAACGTTCTGATAATGGAGAGTTTCTGAGCTGTGGGATGTTCTGAAGTCCATAACAAACACTAATCATTGTGTGTCGGTTTGCTGTCTATTTTGATGTTGATGCTGCCATCATCTCTGTGGGTGATTTTCATGTCCAGAAAAGACATGGATTTGTTGGTTTCTTCTTCATGGGTGAATTTAATGTTTCCTTTGCTCTCAAACTGGTTTAGATGTTCAGTGAATGAATTAATTGGTAAATTCCTCGGTAAAATAAGTATTTGGTCACCTACAAACAAGCAAGATTTCTGGCTCTCACAGACATGTAACTTCTTCTTTAAGAGGCTCCTCTGTCCTCCACTCGTTACCTGTATTAATGGCACTTGTTTGAACTCATTATCAGTATAAAAGACACCTGTCCACAACCTCAAACAGTCAAACTCCAAACTCCACTATGGCCAAGACCAAAGAGCTGTCAAAGGACACCAGAAACAAAATTGTAGACCTGCACCAGGCTGGGAAGACTGAATATGCAATAGGTAAGCAGCTTGGTGTGAAGAAATCAACTGTGGGAGCAATTATTAGAAAATGGAAGACATACAAGACCACTGATAATCTCCCTTGATCTGGGGCTCAAAGATAGATCTCACCCTGTAGGGTCAAAATGATCACGAGAACGGTGAGCAAAAATCCCAGAACCACATGGGGGGACCTAGTGAATGACCTGCAGAGAGCTGGGACCAAAGTAACAAAGGCTACCATCAGTAACACACTATGCTGCCAGGGACTCAAATCCTGCAGTGCCAGATACGTCCCCCTGCTTAAGCCAGTACACGTCCAGGCCCGTCTGAAGTTTGCTAGAGAGCATTTGGATGATCCAGAAGAGGACTGGGAAAATGTCATATGGTCAGATGAAACCAAAATAGAACTTTTTGGTAAAAACTCAACTTGTCGTGTTTGGAGGAGAAAGAACACCACACCTACTGTGAAGCATGGGGGTGGAAACATCATGCTTTGGGGCTGTTTTTCTGCAAAGGGACCAAGACGACTGATCCGTGTAAAGGAAAGAATGAATGGGGTCATGTATCGTGAGATTTTGAGTGAAAACCTCCTTCCATCAGCAAGGGCATTGAAGATGAAACGTGGCTGGGTCTTTCAGCATGACAATGATCCCAAACACACCACCCGGGCAATGAAGGAGTGGCTTCGTAAGAAGCATTTCAAGGTCCTGGAGTGGCCTAGCCAGTCTCCAGATCTCAACCCCATAGAAAATCTTTGGAGGGAGTTGAAAGTCCGTGTTGCCCAGCGGTAGCCCCAAAACATCACTGCTGTAGAGGAGATCTGCATGGAGGAATGGGCCAAAATACCAGCAACAGTGTGTGAAAACCTTGTGAAGACTTACAGAAAATGTTTGACCTCTGTCATTGCCAACAAAGGGTATATAACAAAGTATTGAGATGAACTTTTGTTATTGACCAAATGCTTATTTTACTGAGGAATTTACCAATTAATTCATTAAAAATCCTTCACTGTGATTTTCTGGATTTTTTTTTTCTCATTTTGTCTCTCATAGTTGAGGTATACCTGTGATGAAAATTGGAGACCTCTCTCATCTTTTAAGTGGGAGAACTTGCACAATTGGTGGCTGACTAAATACTTTTTTGCCCCACTGTATATGGCCTTCTTCTTTCTTTTAGACAGTTTCCAGAACCCTCTAGGCCCCCTCCCCGCTGTCTTGCCAGAGACCTAAATATTATCTACAGCTCAACAGTATCTCCTAGTGGAAATCTACGGAATATGTTTCATTGTGTATTCTGACTGTTAATTCTGACTAAACATTAAACTTTTCTTCCAGCTATCATCTCCCTGGGATTCTAAGGACACTATGAAAATCATCACCATTTTGATCACCAACCATGGTTTGCAGTACTTCATTAATCCTTGATTTAAATGTGAGTGCATGTATTAGGAATGTTTATTTTCATGAGTGTTACTCAAATGAATGTTAATATTATTACTAATGGTATAAATGCATGATCACTGAATATTAGCCAAGTCACTTAATTTAGTTAGATTTTACACTGAACACATAATTTCATAAGAACTGAATGTTTATCAATCTGTCCGCTATCACTCATGATAACCAATCACTAGGCTGCCTTCCACTAGATAATGCCCCTTTTCATTTGACTGTCTGTTCCCGAACAAAGAGATGTTCCCTCATTGGAAAAAAAGCCCATTCAAATTCCTCTTTATGGAAGATGATTGGCCTGTCTTGCGGCCAGCTTTCTTTTATGACCCAGCAGCATGCTTCAGTTAAATGCATGAGAGCCGCCCTCCATTTTGAAGTTATGAAAAAAAAGAAGAGACTCTAAGATACAAAGAAGAGAAGAGCTAGATCAGAAAAAGAACAAAAGAAGTTTTTGTTTTCACTTCTTCAGAGTTCTCTGTACTTCCTTGCAGTTTTCTTTTGTCTAAATTGTTCTGTGAATTTTAAGAAGTCTTCTATGTGTGTGAACCTTGTCAAATCCTGCATTAGTTGCCTTGTTTTTTTCTGGTTAACTAAGGAGAAACCATTCTTTTCTTATGAGCTGGCCTGAAAGAGAGACAAACTCAAAATCATTTTTCTTCACCTCAGAAGCCATTCTTATCCTAGTTGAATGTTTTTCTTGGATTTTTTCCTGATTTTTTCTTGCAGTTAAAGTGGACTTTTAATTTTCCTATTCTAAAGCGAACTGATAAAGATTTTTTTGGGGAGTTTCTTTTCCGGCCTCACACACGCCTGACCCCGTAAAGAAACTAGGAGCTCGTGGGTGAAACTGACTAAAACATTCTTCCTTCAGTCTTTGGTTTTGGTCCATGGGCCGGAGACATATTAAATTAAGACCAGTTGCCAAAGGACTCCATGCCTGCTCCGAGACAGCCTTCACTGCTGCCTGTTCACTGTCCGCACTGTGAGCCCCCGGCTGAGTCTACGCTTCTTACAGTTGTGAACCATCTGAAAGCTGAGCAACAGCCGCTTTCTCCCTGTGTCCCGACCTTAAAACCCCGGCTGGCACCGACCACCAATGAACACGTGGACCTACAGCTGTTCGTAAGTGAGACTCCCATTGTACCTATCTGCTGGGTTTAAACGTGATGTCCTAAAATTTCAATTATAATTGAACATAACCAGTATTTCATGGTACAATTAGTCCCTCAGCCATAGGACAAAGCTATAAACTGAAGGAAAATTCTTTTTCGTTTTTAATTAACCTCCTTTCAATTTGGTAGTTAATTCAGAAGTTCCTTTTTAGATAATCAGCTTATGGAATTTTTCCCCATAAAATTGTGTTCTGGTTTTGTTAGATATTTCAGCCTTCCATTGCATTACAGTTCCATCCATCCATCCATCCATCCATCCATCTTCTACCGCTTTTCCGGAGGTCCGGGTCGCGGAGGCAGCAGTTCAAGCAGAGAAGCCCAGACTTCCCTCTCCCCAGCCACCTGCTCCAGCTCTTCAGAGAGGATACCAAGGCGTTCCCAGACCAGCTGGGAGAAATAGCCTCTCCACCAAGTCCTGGGTCTGCCCCGGGGTCTCCTCCCAGTGGGATGTGCCCGAAACACCTCAAGTGGGAGGCGTCCAGGAGGCATCCTAATCAGATGCCCATACCACCTCAGCTGACTCCTTTCAATGTGGAGGAGCAGCGGTTCTACTCTGAGCCTCTCCCGGACTGAGCTCCTCACCCTATTTCTGAGGGTGAGTCCAGCAATCCTACAGAGAAAGCTCATTTCAGCCGCTTGTATCCACAATCTTGTTCTTTTCACTCATTACCCAAAGCTCATGACCATAAGTGAGAGTAGGAACATTGATTGGTAAATCAACTGCTTTGCCTTAGAACTCCGCTCCCTCTTCACCACAACAGACCGGTACAACGTCCGCATCACTGCAGATGCTGCTCCGATCTGTCTGTCAATCTCTCGCTCCATTTTCCCCTCAATCATGAATAAGACCCCAAGATACTTAAACTCCTCCACTTGGGGCAGGAGCCTGTCCCCAACCCAGAGAGGAAAGTCTACCTTTTTCTGGCTGAGGACCATGGACTCGGACTTGGAGGTGTTGATTCTCATCCCAGCCGCTTCACACTCAGTGGCAAACCGTCCCGGCAAGAGCTGTAGGTCATTGCTGGATGAAGCCAACAGGACAACATCATCTGCAAACAACAGAGATGAGATGCTGTAGTCACCAAGCATGACACCCTCTATTCCCTGGCTGAGCCTAGAAACCCTGTCCATAAAAATTATGAACAGGATCGGTGACAAAGGGGAGCCCTGGCGGAGTCCAACTCTCACTGGGAATGAGTCTGACCGAGTGTTGGCAATACGAACCAAACTCTCACAATGGTCATACAGAGACCGAATAGCTCATAACAACAAGCCCGATACCCCATACTCCCGAAGCATCCCCCACAAAAAAACACAAGGGACGTGGTGAAATGCCTTCTCCAAGTCCACAAAACACATGTAAACTGGTTGGGCAAACTCCCATGAACCCTCGAGAATTCTCAAGAGAGTAAAGAGCTGGTCCGATGTTCCACGGCCAGGACGAAAACCACATTGATCTTCCTGAATCCGAGGTTCGACCAACGGCCAGACTCTCCTCTCCAGTACCTTGGCATAGACCTTTCCAGGGAGGCTGAGGAGTATGATCCCTCTAAAGTTGGAGCACACACTCCAGTCCCCTTTTTTGAAGAGAGGAACCACCACCCCGGCTTGCCATGCCAAAGGCACTGCTTCCGACCTCCACACAATGTTGCAGAGGCGTGTCAACCATGACAGCCCTACAACATCAAGGGCCTTGAGGTACTTAGGGCAAATCTCGTCCACCCCCGGGGCCCGGCCACCAAGGAGATTTTTAACCACCTTGGCGACCTCAGCCCCTGTGATAGACGAGTCATCCCCCTCGTCCACAAACCCTGCTTCCTCTGTGGAAGGCATATCAGTGGGATAGAGGAGATCCTCGAAGTATTCCTTCCACCGCCCGACGATATCCCCAATCGAAGTCAACAGCGCCCCATCCGCACCATACATGGTGTGGACAGGGAGCTGCTTTCCCCTCCTGAGCCGCCGGACAGTTTGCCAGAATCTCTTTGAGGCCGACCAAAAGTCTTGTTCCACGGCCTCACCGAACTCCTCCCATACCCGGGTTTTTGCTTCAGCAACCACTCGAGCTGCACTCCGCTTGGCCTGCCGGTACACCTCAGCTGCTTTGGGAATCCCACAAGCCAACCAAGCCTGATAGGACTCCTTCTTCAGCTTAATGGCTCCCCTCACCACTGGTGTCCACCACTTGGTTTGGGGGTTGCCACCACGAGATGCACCGACCACCTTGCAGCCGCAGCTCTGGGCCACTGCTTCAACAACAGAGGTGGAGAATATGGCCCATTCAGACTCCATGTCTCCAGACTCCCTCGGAATGTGGTTGAAGTTCTTCCGGAGGTGGGAGTTGAAGACCTCCCTGACAGGGGCCTCAGCCCGACGTTCCCAGCACACCCTCACTATACGTTTGGGTCTACTAGGTCTGAATGGCATCCTCCCCTGCCATCGGATCCAACTCACCACCAGGTGGTGATCAGTTGACAGTTCTGCACCACTCTTTACCCGAGTGTCCAACACATTCGGTCGCAGGTCTGATGACACAATAATGAAATCGATCATCGACCTGCGACCTAGGGTGTCCTGGTGCCCCCTCATGGATCGTCACCTTATCGTAGTGGGGGGTTTGCATGCCCCAGTGATCCCAGGAGCTATGTTGTCCGGGGCAATTTGCCTCTGATAGGGTCACCCAAGACAAACTGGTCCTGGGTGAAGGGCCAGACTGAAGATGATCCAACAGACTCTCATGATAAATTCTAGATCAAGGATTCAATGTACCCTGCCTGGTATGGGGTTTCCACCCATGGGACCCGGTCGGGCTCAGCCCAAAGAAGTTACATGGGTCCGCCCTCCAGTGGGCTCACCACCTGCTGGAGGGATCATGGGGGTCCGGTGCTATGTGGATTAGGTGGCGGTCAAAGGCGGAGACCTTGGCGGACTGATGTGTGCATTACAGTTCAAACATAAAATCTGTTTTCCTCTTGGTTCCACAAAGGTTTAACTCTAGATTTTATGCTCAGGAATCCACTAACAGTTGACGTGATATTGAACACCTGTTTATCATTTGAATCTGTTTATCCATCATTTGAATGACAAATCATGTAATCTGAATGAGTTTAATTTAACCCCTTGCACTCCGGTCAATTTTCCTAAGAACGCCAAAAAATAATGTGCCCAAAGTAAATCGAAAGCTGTTCTTCAACCCTTTGCAGCATCTTCATGGGGTTGGTCTCATTTAAAAGAAAACACTTTGGATTTTTTGGCAAAGAAAACATGATCTCTCTAAGTGCTCCGGCCACTGAGTTACAGTCATCTAAACATAGTGAACTTGAAGAAAATAAATTTGGCCTGGGTGGTTTTTTGGACACAAATGCTTGCAAATAACACACAGCTTCAGATCCGGGCTGGAAAATGCAACAGAAATGTAGAAACAAGTGTTATCTAGCTGAGGTCAAAATTTTGTAACAATACCACAAAAAATGAATATATTACACAGCTTTGTTCTCAGGCTGTTCCCAGGCGTTTTGGAACTGTGCCAAATTGTGCCAAATGGCACAGTTTGGAAAAACGTCTGTAACTTTTGAATGATTCAATGTAGAAGCTTCATTTTGGGCTCTAATGAAAGGTGACACTCAGGGCTGTGTGTGTGTGTGGGGGGGGGGGGGGTTGTCCCCCCCCCTCGCTACAGAGGACGGAGATCGGCCATCGCTACATGACGGATTACACTCGGAAGTGGCGATGTGGCCACAGCAGCGCTGTCACCGCGGCTCCCCCCCCCCCCCCAGCTACAGAATCGTAGTAGCAGGGGGGGCATTCACGGTCCGGAGGCAATGAACGAACCGTGTAACGCGGCGCATGCACTTCGGACATCGTGCGCCGCACAGTTGTAATTTACCGATCGGTCAAAAGTCATTTTTGATTACAATTTTCAGGGATAAAAAATAATTTGCCTTATAACACCTTACCTCTTCACAGCCACATTGTCCTGGCCAACTTCTCTTCCTCATTGTCAGATGAACGCAACGCTGGTCCGCTCGTGGTTCTGGTCTCGCGACCCGGTCAAAACATAATTCCATTATTGCGGTTTTGGCGAATGATTTACGACCTTCGTCGTCGGCCTCCGTCGGTCTATGATGACCATATAAGAGAATCCTAAACACTCTGCTGGAATTAAAAAAAAAAATAAAGCACTGCCTGTGGCTGCTGAAGCAGTCTCTCTTCACCCAGCCTTTGTAGACAAATCAGCTCAGCGAACTTCTGTGCTTCAATTGGCTCGCTGCGTTGGTAGGCGGGTCCTTCTTGCCAAGTTTTCAGTCATTGGTTCTTCAAGGTTTCAGAAACCCAATTCAAGGCTCTTATTAGTCGAATGAGAGGTCAATCAGATGAACTAATCTGTTCGCGGCTGTGTCTGCAGCTTTTATTTTCAGTACGCGCTTGGACGCCATACACCACCTACATCACAATCTCCATCATGCGTCCTAGAGCGCATGAGAGCGCCCTCGTGCGCTCTAGGACGCAGAGACTTGCCCATCCGCGGTACAACGGAGCGCAAGAGGTTAATAAAACTGTAAATGAGAGAAGTTGAAGCATTTTCCTTTTGCATATATGTTTCTAGATCACGGCAGGAAAAGAACTCACTAAATTTTGAGACTGATTCATTAAGTAATTGAAGGTACGGAGATTAATTAATTGAAATTAATTTGTTAACAAGTTGTTCTTTTAGAACTGGTGCTTCCTTTTTACGAGTGCTTTCCTATTTTATTTAGTGAGTGTAGGAGTGACTAGTCAGGCAGATAGGTGAAACAATTGTTCACTTCTGGATAGAAGCATGAAATTTGGTATAAATGTAGTCCAATAAGTCCTCTTTCATATAAGATTAAGACCCACTTCGAATCTTGCTTGGTACTTGCATTATTCAAGATGGCGTCCAAATATGGCCGCCAAAAAACACGTTTTTGCTTATAACTAGAAAATGTGAGCTTTTAGGGCATAATAATGTATTGTTGACTAATATAAATGTGTACATTCCGCATATTTTGAAGCCAAAATCAATTCTGTATGACAAACGGTTCTTGAGATATAACATTTTGAAAATTGCCACAAACTGTATAATCTTAATCATATCAAAAGTTACAGAGATACAAATGCTGAACAATAGTAATTGAACATTCATGGTATATGTTCATTCGAATCACATTCGAAGATCAATAATAGCATAATGAGAAACCCCAAGAAAGTTAAAAATACAAAACGCAGTCAGTGATATGCCAAATATTATGTAATCGAGTGTAACCTCATTACAACCCATGCATCAACAGAGTGAAGTGATCGAGAAGACCTCCGCTAACCTTCTGCCTGGTGACATGCACCACCACAATAACACAGAGAAGTGCAGCTTAAATTTGCCCTGTTGCACTTGCACAAGCCCCTACAAGCTTTCTTGCAACCACAGTGCACAAGCTCTTGACATACTTTGGAAGCTTCAGGGAGAGTGGTCCACTTTGAGACGAAGCCTTCCCTTGCTTCAGTCCATCCCCAATGTGTAGGACTTGGTAGATTTTGCACTGGATCCAGTGCTTGACCCCACACATAACCTGCAGCTGAATGCTCTGAAGACAGCGGAGATGATTGTGGACTTCAGGAAAGTCACATCCCCCCTGCCCCCCCTCACCATCACAGGCTCTCCCATCACCTTTGCAGATTCCTTCCGCTTCTTGGGCACCACCATCACCCGAGACCTCAAATGGGAGCCAACCATCAGCTCCCTCATCAAAAAGGCCCAGCAGAGGATGTTCTTTCTGCGGCAGCTGAGGAAGCTCAAGCTACCCACCAAGATGTTAGTGCAGTTCTACACGGCCATCATCGAGTCCATCCTCACCTCCTCCATAACTGTGTGGTACGCAGGAGCCACTGCCAGGGACAGACTAAGGCTGCAGCGCGTCGTGCGCACTGCTGAGAAGGTGATAGGCTGCAAGCTCCCATCTCTCCAGGACCTGTACATCTCCAGGACCCGGAGGCGTGCTGGCCGGATCATAGCCGATCCTTCACATCCTGGTCACGTGCTGTTTGCCCCCCTCCCCTCAGGTAGAAGACTTCGGTCCATTCGGACTAAAACCTCTCGGCACATGAACAGCTTTTTCCCCTCTGCCATCAGACTGCTGAACACTAAGTGACTTTTGACTCTCGTGCACTATGTACAGCAGCTCAACCAGACTCATGTCATTCATCACTGTTTTTCTGTTGCATTATTGACTGCACTATGTGGTACTTCACATTATCTGCTACATGCTAATTTTTTAAACTGCCTTGACTAGTACTACTCATTATTACTAGTATTATTATTATTATTACTTATTACTACTTATTTTTCTACACTTATTGCACGTTTCTAGTCCTTTAGTTTTTTAGTTTATCCCTTTTTCTCATTATGTTTTTAATGTTGCAGCATGGCACCGAGACAAATTCCTAGTTTGTGTATCACATGAACAATGGCAATAAACCTGATTCTGATTCTGATTCTGATTCTGACATAGCCACCTTGATAAGCAGCTCTTTTGATATGTTCTGTTAATGATGCCTTTGTTGGTGGAATATTTTCAAGTGACTGCATTCCTTGTGCAAAAAGGGTCTGACGAGCTTTGTTTACCTGATACAGTGGGCAGGTACGACTGTACATTATTACCGTGTACCGTTCAAGAACAGCTTCATCCTCTGCTGTTATAACTTCAGGAGTGAAGCTCAGTTTCCTGAATACAGGTGTCACTTCAGGAAAAACTTCCCAAGCATCAAATGCAGTCTTCTTGCCCCTGCCAGCAAACGAGGAAGTAGTGTCTGAGCCACTGAAAGCATGGAAGAAGGGAAGGGCTTTGCACTTGTCAGGACCAAGGCTACCTGCCAAGCTGTTTGCTGATATGTAGGAGAAATGTTTCCCCACACCAAACGCCAGCCACAGGTCAATGTCCAGCTGATTTACATATGTAACAGCTAGAACAACAACATCTGTGTCAACTGTCCTTATCAATACACTCCTGTGGCCTTGAGCTGCTCCATGGGCAACATGCAACATAAGCCTTGTATCAGCTTCTTCATGATCAGTTGGATCAATGCCAGCAGAAGCCATGTCACTTGGTCTGTTGCTCACAACATTCACATCAGAAGTTGAAACAAACAAGACACCTTCCACCTCTAGAGAAGCCAGTTCTCTACCAAGGAATTGGAATAGCTCTGCTTTGTTATCGGTGCAGCGCAAAAAGGTCTGCCAGTTACTGGGAATGACAGTGTCAGGAAGCACCCATCTTCAGATACCTTTGCCTCGAGACACTCTGGTTGCCTTTTTGAGGCTGCTGTCAAGATATCGGTCCCACACTACATCAACACGTTTCACATCTTTAGCCTGATCAATGATGTAAGGCAAGAAAACTCCCCTTGAATACTCTTGGAAAGTCTTTGCTTTACCAGGTGCAAGCATATTCACAACAGCTGCTCCATCAAAGACCTTCATGGTAACAGCTGGTAACAACTGATTTTGTGATACCCCAATGCACTGAAGCAAATCTGACTTCTTGCCTTGACGCAATTTGCCTAGAGCAGACAGTGAAGGAGGATGGGCATTGTTTTCATGTCTGAAAAACTCCTCTATGTTTCCATCATAGGTTTGACAGGCAATATAGAGCCGAGCAAAAAGATTGCAATCAGATTTCAAAGCAGACACCTTAGATTAACTGACATTGTTTGTCACTTCATAAGTACCAAACAGAGGTAGATTGTTTCTTGAAACTGTGTCAGTTAAAGCAACTGTACTCTTATTCAGTCTGTTATCAACAAACTCCTGATACTGAGCAATGCCTAATTCATGCGCTGATTTCACTGCATTAATAACATAGTGAGGCATTATTTAGGCCTGAAAAAAAAGCAATCTGGACATCCCTGTATCTCAATACTGACACTTCCACTGCTGTACCTGAAATGAACATAAGAAGTTGCATTATTGTGATTACTTGAATAAGCCATATCTCAAGAACCGTTTGTCATACAGACTTGATTTTGGGCTCAAAATGTGCGGAATGTACACATTTATATTAGTCAACAATACATTATTATGCCCTAAAAGCTCACATTTTCTAGTTATAAGCAAAAATGTGTTTTTCGGCGGCCATATTTGGACGCCATCTTGAATAATGCAAGTACCAAGCCAGATCCGAAGTGGGTCTTAATCTTATATGAAACAGGACTTATTGGACTACATTTGTGCCAAATTTCATGTTTCTATCCAGAAGTGAACGATTCTTATGAAAATTGGCCCTTATCTGCCTGACTGTCCCCTCGCACACCCACTATTAAATAAAATAAATAATTCCTGTACCTTATTACACTATATTTTATTAAATATCGCAACATTACAAACATTGTGTCTAATTCCATCAAGACTAGATAAAAACCTGGGCGTTATTTTTGACTCTGAGCTTAGTTTTATTCTGCATGTTAATAGTATTTTAAAAATAGGATTTTATCATCTAACGAATATAGCCAGAGTGCGGCTGTTTCTCTCACGAGAGAACACAGAGACGCTAATGCATGCTTTTATTTCCAGTCGTAGTGATTATTGCAATGCTGTTCTTTCTGGTCTTCCTAAAAAGACGATCAGTAACTTACAACTGTTAGAGAATTCAGCAGCCCATGTGCTAACTAAGACCAGAAAGAGAGAGCATATTAGACTGGTTTTAGAATCGCTGCACTGGCTCCCTGTAAGTTATAGAATCAGATTTAAATTTCTTTTATTAGTTTATAAAACTCTTAATGGTCTTGGTCCTTCTTATTTATTTGAACTGCTTTTACCATATTGTCCCTCGCAGACCCTGAGGTCCTCTGGTACTGGCCTTTTAATGATACCTAATGTTAGGACAAAAACCCACGGTGAGGAATCATTTGAGTTTTTCTGCCCACGTCTGTGGAACGGCCTGCCAGAGGACATCAGGGCTGCAGAGAGTGTTAATGTTTTTTTTTTTTTTAAAGGAGGCTCAAGACCCACCTTTTTAGTTTAGCTTTGAACTAATTTTATCATTTATTTTTATATACTTATTTAGCTGTTTTATTTATTTATATATATTTGTATTTTTATTCATTGATCTTCTTCCGCTTAATCCTTTTCGGGTTGCGGGGGGGCTGTAGCCTATCCCAGCATCTTTGGGCAAGACGCAGGGTACCGTGGACAGATCACCAGTCCATCGCAGGGCCAACACAGAGAGACAGACAACCATTCACTCTCACAGTCATACCTAAGGACAATTTAGAATCCCCAGTTTGGTGCCAATTAACCTAACTTGCATGTTTTTGGCATGTGGGAGGAAACCGGAGAAATCCCGGAGTGAACCCACGCAGACACGGGGAGAACATGCAAACTCCACACAGATCACTGTTGGTCAGGGGCTGGGATCGAACCCAGGATCCCCCGGCCAAGGGTGAGTTGCTGTGCTGCCGCAGTGCTAACCACTCTGATTATTTCAATCCAGTTTTGCATTACAATATATACGGTGGTGTGAAAAAGTTTTCACCCCCTTCCTGATTTGTCTTTTTTTTTTTTTTGTATGTTTGTCACACTTGAATGTTTCAGATCATCAAACAATTTTAAATGTTTGACAAACATAACACAAGCAAATGCAAAAGGCAGTTTTTAAATGAAGGTGTTTATTATTAAGGGTAAAAACAATTCAAACCTACATGGCCCTGTGTGAAAAAGTGATTGCCCTCTAAACCTAATAACTGGTTGGGCCACCCTTAGCAGCAACAACTGCAATCAAGTATTTGTGATAACTGGCAAAGAGTCTTTTACAGCGCTGTAGAGGAATTTTGGCCCTCTCATCTTTGCAGAATTGTTGTAATTCAGCCACATTGGAGGGTTTTTAAGCATGAACCACCTTTTTAAGGTCATGCCACATCATCTCAATCGGATTCAGGTCAGAACTTTGACTATGCCACTCCAAAGTCTTCATTTTGTTTTTCTTAAGCCATTCAGAAGTGGACTTGCTGGTGTGTTTTGGATCATTGTCCTGTTGCAGAACCCAAGTGTGCTTCAGCTTGAGGTAATGAACAGATGGTCGAACATTCTCCTTCAGAATTTTTTGGTAGACAGCAGAATTCATATTTCCATCTACCACAACCAGTCTTCCAGGTCTGAAACAGCCCCAGACCATCACACTACCACTACCATATTTTACTGTTGGTATGATGTTTCTTTTCTGAAATGCTGTTACTTTTACGTCGAATGTAATGAGACACACACCTTCAAAATGTTCAACTTTTGTCTCGTCAGTCCACAGAGTATTTTCGCAAAAGACTTGGGGATCATCAAGATGTTTTCTGGCAAAAGAGAGACAAGCCTTTATGTTCTTTTTGCTCAGCAGTGGTTTTCGTCTTGGAACTGTGCCATGCAGGACATTTTTGCCCAGTCTCTTTCTTATGGTGGACTCATGAGCATTGACCTTAACTGAGGAAAGTGAGGCCTGCCTGCAGTTCTTTTGTTCCTGAATTTCTTTGGATTGCAGCCCGATGTCTAGCTTTTGAGCATCTTTTGGTCTACTTCACTTTTTCAGGCAGGTCCTATTTAAGTGATTTCTTGATTGAGAACAGGTGTGGCAGCAATCAGACCTGGGTGTGGCTAGAGAAATTGAACTCACCTTTCCAAAGATGTGATAAACCACAATTAATTTATGTTGGTGGGGGCAATCACTTTTTCCGCACAGGGCCATGTAGGTTTGGAATTTGTTTTTACCCTTAATGATAAACACCTTCATTTAAAAACTGCATTTTGCGTTTACTTGTGTTAGGGTTAGGGTTAGGGTTAGGGTTAGGCTGTGTTGTTTGATGATCTTAAACAACACAGCCTAGTGGTAGAAAATAACAACACTGTAATGAAAACCACATTTCACTATCCCCTGGCCAGGCAGCTTTTGCTTCGTCCATTTTTGTCTGTCCTAGTCGTTATTTTGCCTTCTGTTATTTGCGCTTTCTCTCCCACATCCAGAAACTCTTATGATTATCCCACCTCAATTTCACTTTTATTCCGCCGCAATTTATCTTATATGACGACATGGAACCGGCGGGATTGTTGCCTAGTCACATGCCGCTGGGGGCGGCAGCAGGTGAACATCAACCAGCTTCACCCACCCTCTGTTATAACAAAATGTAATCATTTACCCTCATAAGGTAAATAATCTCTTTTTTTAGAATCATAGTTGGCAAATTTGGGAGCAAATGGCTCCCCCGTCTGTGATCAAGTATGTCGACTGTGATCGGTAACATCCACGTTTGTTTGTCTAAAAATTTCTTCTTCTCTGGTGTCCAGTAGGATGCTTCTATATCCGCCATCAGTCCTCCAAGGCAAGAACAATAAGTTATACGTGTCTGCCACCTTGTGAGGTGGAATCCTTTGTGCAACTTAAATCAACTGGGGAGTTTTGGGCCATGTCATATAACATCACATGACAGGCGCAGCACTGCACCTGTGGCAGTGGGGGCGCTATCTGTTCCTTGAATCCTTGCCGCAATAAGAGTTAATACCCTCAAAATACAAAAGAGGACCCCAAATCACTAGCTCACACCTATCACCTGGAGTGAACAAACAGGTAAACAAATACATAAAAAACTCATAACCAATAAAATGTGTAAATATCCCTTAAACAAATGAGAAAGACAATTAAAAAAAGCATGTCATACACACGCATGCACACACACACACACACACACACACACACACACACACACACACCTCCTTATATCCAAATAGACACTTCATACTATATACATATTGTCCCCTATACGCCTACAAAGGCATATGAGTCATGTTTTGTATTGTGAACTTATTCTTCTCTGAATTTTATAATCCCATGCAGGCTGGGTGCCTTCTGATGCATGGCACTCCCCGATAATCTTTTTTTTAGTTAATGCATTGAATTAAGTAATTAAGTAACAATTATAAGACGGCCCTTTTTCAAGATCAAATAGTTTTCATAAAGCATTAAATCTGACTCAAATGCACCAATAGTAAGTCATATAATAATTACACTCTACCTGATTCATCATTCATTATGGCCTTAACGTTGGACTATCTGCCTCCTCTGCTTCATTTGACCAATTCTGACTGATATTAAATCTGTCAGGATCAATCACAGAAGTGCTAAAATACCAATACAAAGTTGAACTGTTTTTACCACGAGGTCTGACACATCTCATTGTCAAATGATGTTTACTGGTAATAACTTTGATGCTGATGAATTTATGATAGTTTTTACTAATCTCTGTTGCTAAAATAAAGCACTAACTTTTTGCACTAACGTGCTGTTTCACTCTGAGACAACTACTGCTGATATTAGCTTAAACTGTGTGTCTTGAGGCTTAGCGCGGTGTGTCACCGGGCTCAGGCTCTTAATTTATTTCCGATTATTTTCTGTATTTGTCCAGTGTTGTGTTATTTTCCTGTATGTTGGTTTATGATGTCTCTTTGGTGGTTTATTGTTCTGCTAGTTATTTATGTTCTTAGTACTATTATTCTTTTGTCAATTTCTGTAGTTTAGGAGTTATATTTTGTTTTTCTGTGACACGAGTGCCCTACCTCCTCTTCCAGACACTCCCACCATGTCATCTGCTCACTGTCTGTTCTCTAGTCGTCTCAGCTGTGAGTAGTTGTGTAATTAGGTCACATACTCCCCACACTTGCTGCCTATTGTTTCATCTGGTTCCCCTGCTATTTAAAGACTGGCATGTTGTTTTCTCACTGTGGCAGTCTTGGTTAAAATTCTCTTCCTCATCGCCACCAGAGCCCAAAGCCTGCTCTGGTGAATTTGTCTCGAATCATCTCAATCTGTAAGTTTTTTTTCTCAGTGTCTGTTCTTGGACTTTGTGGTGTGCACTTTTTGGGACTTGTGTTTTTTGTGTGTGTAATAAATTCCACTAACTGCAGTTAAGCGCGTGGGTCTCTGCCATGAAAGGCAATTCATGGCAGTAGACTGCCACCAGTAGAGACCCAGCTGCTGTAGTGAGTGGATTTTCACCTTCCTGTTTTTACTCACCTGGCCCGTGGAGTAATTATGTCCCCAGCGTGCCGACCTCAGTCAGCCAAGGGGAGATCAGCAGTGGGATTCCCGAGTGTGGAGGAAGAATGGGCTGTGGACTTTGTCCGGAGCTTCGTGGATGAAGTCCTCGTCTCCAGCAGTCCTAAGAAGATCTGGGAAAATGTGAATGGAGCAGTGGGAATTGTGGAGGTACATTCTGGGTTGAGGAAGTATCCCCAGTTCGCGAAGCTGCTGTCCATGCTTGCTGTCCTGCAGCAGTCCTTCCCCGGGCTGATGTGGGGGCTGCCTCTAGCAAGCCCGAAGCCGAACCGGAGACGCGCTTCATGGAAGACGCTGTGCTTCTCCTCCAGTGCGCCATTCGCTGCTCCTGTTTCTCCAGCTCCAGCCGCTCCATGGCACCGTCATCCAGCGTCGGACCGCCAGAGGGATATTACCGCCTCTTAGTCAGCAACTCCCCCTCCGCCAAGGCAGAAGACCTGTGCAGCAGTGCATTCCCAGTGTTTGTCCTCTCCAGCTGTTCCGCCAGCTTCTTGTTTTCCTGCAGCTGCTGTTCCTCACTTCACCTCGCTGTTTTCTCCCACTGCTGAGAAGCCATCTGTTTCCTCTTCGGCTCCGCCCGTCGCTGTGGCTGCAGGGGCGGCTCCACAATGTTCCCCTGTGAGGCCCTCTTCAACTGTAGTCACGGAGATGGTTGACCCAACACCTACTGCAGCAGAGAGCATCATGTTCTGGGAAATCAGGAAAGTGCATTTCCATTCTCATTCACAAAATCACAAATTATCTTGCCTGATTCCCGGTGGTGAGGCTTGGCTCATGCAGTCCTCTGAGCTCTCACCGCCTGTTGCAGCTATAAGCCTTTCACCTGCTCTCTCCGTGTCTCCTCCTATTTTTCCCCGAGTGCGTGCTGGTTCCAGGGTTGAGCCGCTGGACGATGGAGGAGCCTGCGGTTCTGGAGGACCTGGCCCCAGCCCTGCAACAACAGTCTGAATGGAGGGGAAGCGCTGGTACTGAGCTGATGTCTGCGCCAATGATCGAGCATCCCCAGACCTCAGCTACACTGGATCCAGCGCCCACAGGAAGTCAACCCTCTGTCACCATGTAGGGTGAGCCACCAGCGTGGGACACCTCACTGGTGGGTCTTGAGACTGCATTAACCACCATGCCTGCTGCAGGGGCTGCCGCAGCAGAGTTGGAGCTGGACCTCCAGAGGACCGGGCCTGAACAACCATCGTCTCGATCAACGGAGTCCTGGATGGCAGTGGAGTTCGAGCTCAGGCAAGTGCACTCCTTTGTTTTCATTGCATCTGTTTTGGAGAGATCTTGTCTTGCTCTTGGTGAGGACAGCCGGGTGCAGCCATCAGCTGCACCTGAGCTAATCTCGCTGGGCTCCACTGCTGCCCGTGACCCTGACCCTGTCTCTCTGCCTGTTCTGTCTGAGTTTTCCCACAGGGTCACTGAGGAAAGTCCACCCTTGCCAGATATTTCTGTGTGTCCAGGCTCGCCACCCATGATTATCTTGGGTCCAGCTTCCCCCGCTGAGGTTGTCAAGGAAGCTCTGTCTCAGCCCAGGACCTCCGTGGGTGCAGCTTCGGTCCAGTCAGGGTCCTCCGTGGGTGCTGCTCCCCCTCCGATTGAGGTTGTCATGGGTGCTCTGTCCCAGCCAAGGACCTCCGTGGGTGCAGCTCCTCCTCAGTCTGGGTCTTCGTGGGTGTTGGGTCCCAGTTGGGGACCATTGTGGGTGCTGTGCTCCAGTCTAAAACCAACCTGGGTGCTGCATTCCAGTGTGAGCCCACCATGGCATTATGCCCCAGCCCAGGGCCCATCAAGGGTGCAGCCTTGGTCCAGTCCTGGCCCACCGAGGGTGCAGCCTTGGTCCAGTCCGGACCCACTGAGGGTGCAGCTATGTCACAGTCTGAGACCATCGTGGGTGCTGCTCAGCTCCAGCCTGGAGCCACCATGGGTGCAACTTTGTCCCAATCCGGGACCACCGAGGGTGCTGCTGAACAGTCCAAGGGTGTCATGGTTCTCTCTCCTTCGCCAGACACCGTCATGGACCCCTCCTCCTGTGCTGGACGCCGTCATGGTTCCCTGTACTGTGCTGGACACTGTCATGGTTCCCCCTCCTGTGCCTGATGCCATGGTGTTCCCCCTCCTGTGCCTGATGCCGTGGTGGTTCCCCCTCCTGTGCCTGACGCCGTGGTGGTTCCCCTCTTCAGCTCTCCTTCCTGTTGCTGGGCCTCCCCGTGGGGGAGCTGCCTCCTCTGCAACCTCTCCTATTCAGGTGGCTAAAGAACTCTGGTCGGCTGCCTGACGGACTGTGCCATTGGGTTGGGAGGCCCTTATTCTCCAGTAGGTCACCCACCTTGCCATCTGTAAGGTCTGGGACTTCGGCCGGCCGCCCAAACGGTTTAGTTCTGTGGCCTAGGGGGCCTAGTGATCTGGTATTGCGTGAGTGTGGGTCATGAGCGGGGTTTGTGTTTTTGTTCCTTCATAAGCCTGTTCCTCCCACCTCCAACCCGGGATGGTTTGTTGTTATACTCTTTTTTTTCGGGGGGGGGGGCATGTTTCTTTTTTGGGTGTTACCTTGGGGTGTCAGTAATCAACCCCTTGGAGAGGGGGGGCTCTGTCATGAGGCTCTTAACCTTTTGAGTGTGTCTATCACCAAATTGTGACATAACCCCTAGTGGTCAAGAGTGGTGGATATTTTTTGTCAATAAAATAGTTCAGATTTCCAAGGCTATAACTTGAAAATGGAAAGAGATAATGGCTTACTGTCAATTAGAAGGATGTAAAATATGATCCATAGTTTCAGATAGGAATAAATTTATGCATCTAATTTGCATAATGTCACGGCACCTCTTTAAATTCCATAACTCAGTCAAAACTGGACTTTGGACATATTTACACAAAGAATGGTTCAGTCTTTTGACACCGTTTTTTGTACAGAGGTACCTCATCATCTTATCTTCAAAGTATATGAACAAGAAATCAGTACAATATAAAAAAAATACAGAAATTCCTCACTTACCAGCTTCTAAGGGGACTCGCTTGCTGCCGTGGTCACTGCGTTTTCACCCATCATGGTCGTTATTTTGCGTTCTGTCGGTCATTTACGCCCTCTACCACATCTACAAAATCTTATGATTATCCCATATAAATTTTGCTTGGATCCCATGGCTATTTTCCGCGTACAAAACCGACAAAGTGACAGTGATGATGACCGATCACGGCCATATTAGCTTTCTGAGCTAAAATGCTAAAAACAGGAAAAGGAAATGAGGAGTTCTTCTTCTTTGGTGTATTACGTGTCATCCATTGAGTCCTCCAACAGATGTCTGCCATCTTCTGAAACTGTACAAATCAGTACAAATCCTGAATGGAGCCGATCATGCCAGAGTGAGATGACAGGCACAGCGCCGTGCTCTGCCACTAGGGGCACGCAAATTCACACACTCAGAGGGTTAATTTATTTCCGATTATTTTCTGTATTTGTCCAGTGTTGCGTTATTTTCCTGTATGTTGGTTTATGATGTATCTTTGGTGGTTTATTGTTCTGCTAGTTATTTATGTTCTTAGCACTATTATTCTTTTGTCAATTTCTGTAGTTTAGGAGTTATATTTTGTTTTTCTGTGACAGGAGTGTCCTACCTCCTCTTCCAGACACTCCCACCATGTCATCTGCTCACTGTCTGTTCTCTAGTCCCCTCAGTTGTGATTAGTTGCGTAATTAGGTCAGCTGTTTGCTCATGCTCCCCGCACCTGCTGCCTATTGTTTCATCTGGTTCCCCTGCTATTTAAAGGCTGTCATGTTGTTTTCTCACTGTGGCAGTTTTGAATAAAATTATCTTCCTTATCACCACCAGAGCCCAAATCATGCCCTAGTGAGTTTGTCTTGAATCATCTTAGTCTGTAAGTTTTTTTCTTAGTGTCTGTTCTTGGACTTTGTGTTGTGCACTTTTTGGGACTTGTGTTTTTTGTGTGTGTAATAAATTCCACTAACTGCAGTTAAGCGTGTGGGTCTCTTCCCTGAGAGGCAATTCATGACACTGTGTGTTAATTCAGGTGTGCTGCTCACCTCTCTTCTTAAAGAAACTGGTGATTTTCTGTTAATTTTCTCTCCTTCACTTTTCTTTTTCTTTTTTGATAACCTGACTTAAATTTTTTGAGGAAAGAAATGACTGTTGTTTTTCAGTCCAAAAAACAACAGTTTTTTTTTCCAGTCTAAAGTAACTAAATTGAACCAGCCGGTGCAGCCGTGCAGGAGTGGACTAAATCATTTTGACAATTTTTTAGAGGGGTGATGGGGCCTCAGAGAATATCCATAATTATTGTTAATGCAAAATTCAGTCTCTCAACCACTTCATTCAGTCAAGGGGAATTTCATTGTGACATTATTAATTAGAAATTTAAAAATGCAGCACAAAAACCCTTTTTCATTCCAGGCTTTTAAAGGGCCCCCTCCCTGCAGTGGGCCCTGGGTACATAGTACCCAGGGCCATAATTGACAGGCGCGTTTTTCAGATGCTGCCGCGTCACCGGAAATGCAGGTCGTTTTCTGTGTCAAGTCAAATCCCTCGTATGTTATCAGTTGTTTACTGTTAATGTACTTGGCAATAAATCTCTGAGTTCTGAGTTCTAGTACCCTTTACCCCCCCTCAGTCCGACACCTCTGCACAGAGATGATGGCGACATCACCATCAAAAAATATGGGAATCCAACATCAGTATTTGTTATGGACTTCAGAACACCCCACAAACTTGCCGTTATCAAAACATTATAAGTCCGGATCAACATCACTACTAATCCACAGGATAAAGAGGAGAAGGAGGAAGACATAATAAAGGCTCTGAAAAACTGTCACTTCCCCAAATGGGCCACGGAGAGGGGAAGGAAGCAATCAGAGATGAAAAACATAAAACAGAGAGAAGTAAGGACCACACAAAGATTAAACAACACAGGCACTGTCACAATACTATACCTGAAAGGCATCACTAAAAGAATATAGAGGACAATGAAAACATACCACATCCACACCCCAGTAAAACCACACACCACTTTGAGGCAACTCTTGGTTCATCCCAAAGACATAATATCCACAGAAAACAAGCAATGTTATCTATGAAATATCATGCCGATCATGCAACAAAACCTACATTGGAGAAACAGGAAGAACTTTTGAACCAGAAAAAAAGAAACATAGGAAATAATGTGAACGAGAGACAACAGCAAGGTATGCACGAGCACAAAAAGCAACAGTTGAACAACAGAACCTGAAATCTGCCGTATCTGACCATTGCGAAAGAGAAAATCATATCATGGACTGGGAAGAGGCAAACATCATCCGCACAGAAAGCAACAAATACCACAGAAGCCATCAGGATCAGAAAATGGACCCCAAGAACCATCAACAGGCATGAGGGATCCTATACCCTGTCCCACACCTGGGATGCTGTCCTCCAAAGGATACCAGGCAGCAGGGGGCGTAGTCATCCTCTGATGTCTGGCAAACCTGGATAAAACAGCCAATGAAACAGCTGATTGTCATAGCATCACCTGACCCTTCTGATGAAGGCTGCAAGAAGTGGCTGAAACATGTTAAGGTAAAAACAACCTTTTTCACTGTCTGATAGAAAAGAAAATATTTTTATAATTGGACATCATCTTCTTTTTTATAGTAACTCTGACATCATATATTGTTGAAGACATTTCTGCAGCATCATGAAATCAGAAATTCCTCTTTAATATCTTGGAAATCCCCACAACCACAGGTCTGAAAAACAAATGGGCTCTTTCGGGAAGTAAAACAGATTAGTGGTTTCCTTTTTCAGCAGGCTTTGGTTGGTTGTTCACAAAACCACCGTGATGGCTCAGCACTGTCCCTTCACTCTAAGAAGTTTCTATGTTAAAGTCCAGACATGCTTTTGTGTGTAGATTTTGAATTAGATGGCATTTCCTGCTATAGGGCATGCCCATATAAGGAGTTTCTTAGTCAAGAGTTCCTTTGTAACTGTTTTCTTTTTTTTCTTTTCTTTTATTTCTGTCAATCATAAGACAAGCTGTTTTTTTTTTTCCCAAAAACAAAAGAAGACAAAAAGAAAGGGAAAGAGAAAAGAACAGCCATTTTTCAGACAGAAAGGGTGTAGGCAGAAGATACAGCTTGTGTGCACCTACCCCTCATCCATAAAAACAAATATATAGCAAATGTCTAAGTCATAATAAATCAGAAACAATATTTTATAATTAAATTAATTAATTAAGTTCAAATAAATCAAATATTTAAATATTTCTTAATTTTTTTAGCAATTATTTAAACTCTGTCATCATTGGCATTATTCCATTAACAGTAAAATGGTGTTTATTATTATTATTATTATTATTATTATTATTATTATTATTATTATTATTATTATTATTATTATTATTATTTAGCTTGTTATCTCCAGGTAAGATAAGATAAGATAAGATAAGATAAGACTTTATTAATCTCACAATGGGGAAATTCCAGGATTGCAACAGCACAGGGATAGCAACACTCAGAGCAACAATCAGAAGGCAAGAAAAAAAAACAAAACAAAACAAGAGCAGCGAGTATACATATGTACATATAAATATAAATATATAGACACACAGTACGGAGCATTGTAGCTAGATGGAATAAACATATAAATATATAAACACAGTGTGGAGCAATGTAGCTAGATGAAATAAATATATGAATATATAAACATACAGTGCGGAGCATTGTAGCTAGATGGAGTAAATATGTAGATATATAAACACACAGTGCGGAGCATTGTCGCTAGATGGAATAAATATATAAACACACACAGTGCGGAGCATTGTAGCTTGATGGAATGAAACAGCATAACCGTCTACTTAGTTATCCTACATGGTATGATTATGTACCCATACATATTGTCACCCTCCATAGCGACCGGTATTTTCCTAGTTGTATACTGGAGGGGACCATTGTGTAAGTCTATTGCGTCTTTTGCATTCAGTACTGTATTAGGTTACTACTAGTAGGTAGTTACTACTAGTAGGTTATTAGGTTAATACTAGTAGGTCTTTTTGCTATCTCTGCTAGCAGCCCTGCTTAGGTTGTACAGTCTGACAGCCGTAGCTAGGAAGGACCTGCGAAACCTCTCGGTTGTGCACCTAGGATGATATAGTCTGCTGCTAAATGAGCTCCTCAGAGCATTCAGTATGTCCTGCATAGGGTGGAACTCGGACTCCAGCAGAGATAACAGTTTAGCCACCATCCTTCTCTCTCCTATCTCCTCCACTGGGTCAAGGCGCTGCCCCAGGACAGAGCTAGCTTTCTTGATCAGTTCAGTCTCTTCCTATCGGCTGCTGTAATGCCACTGCCCCAGCAGACCACTCCAAAAGTGATGGCTGATGGCACCACTGTGTCATAGAATGACTTCAGCAGCACCCCTTGTACACCAAAAGACCTGAGTCTCCTCAGTAGGAACAGCCTGCGCTGTCCCTTCTTGTAGAGTGTGTCAGTATTGTGTGACCAGTCTAGTTTATTGTTCAGATGAACACCCAGGTACTTGTAGGATGTCACCATCTAGATGTCTGTTCCCTGTATATTTACTGGTGCTGTGAGGGGTTGTCCTTGTCTGCGGCAGTCCACCACCAGCTCCTTAGTTTTCCTCGCGTTGATCTGGAGGCAGTTCCGATGGCACCAGTCCACAAAGTCCTGGATAAGCCCTCTGTACTCAGCTTCATCTTCGCTGGAGATGAGGCCAACGATCGCAGAGTCGTCAGAGAACTTCTGTAGATGGCAGTGTGTTGTGTTGTGTGAGAAGTCCGCAGTATAAACTTATGTAACAATGGCATAATAAGATAACATCATTTTCTTGAGATCTCAAGAAAGCAATTTTGTTTTTGTGAGATAACATAATTTCCTTGAGCTCTCGAGATAAACCATCATTTTTCTGAAATAACAAGAGAGTTTTCTTGAGATCTTGAGATAATAACCATTGCTTTCCCAAGATAATGACAATTTTTTTTTTTGAGATCTCAAGATAACAATGTTGTTTTCCCAAGATAAGAAGATCATTTTCATAAGATCTCAAGATAACAACTGTTGTTTTCCAAAAATAATGAGATAATTTTCTTGAGATCTCGAGATAACAACCAGAGGTGGTGGGTCAAAAGAGGGCGCAAGTGTGCTATTAAATTTTTCAGAGATAAAAATATTTCCTAAATAAATCAATCATGATATGCAAAATAAATGAGACATGATGATGATGATGATGTTCGCCTTTGTGCTCGAAGATGACCAATGACATCAATTTGATGTTGAACTGCTGCGGTGAGTCCGGAGGTGGCCGGTGAGGCCAATCCAGGCAACGAATCCTCTCCTACAAGTAGGACAGAAGAGGGAAGGGGTTGTGACGTTGGTGCTAGTTTCTCTGCCCTTCCGCATCTGGCGTTTCTGATCTGCATGCTGTACACGCTGCTCCTCTGCTCTTTGGGCTCCTGTTGTGATAGCACTGTGCCAGGAGGGGCGATCAGCAGCAATCATCTCCCAGGACTCTGTGTTAATGGAGAAGTCTTTAAGGTTAATCTTCAGGTTGTCCTTGAAGCGCTTCTTTTGTCCTCCGACTCTGCGTTTCCCTTGGGTGAGTTCTCCATAGAAGAGCTGTTTTGGGACGCGGTCGTCTGACGTACGGGAGACGTGGCCTGCCCATCTCAGCTGAGCCTTGTGCATGGTGATAATGGTGCTGGGGATGTCTGCCTGCTTCAGCACCTCCGTGTCTGGAACTTTGTCTTGCCAGCGGATGTGGAGGAGGTTGCGAAGACACCTGAGATGGAAGTGGTTGATCTGTCGCTCGTGCCTTCTGTATGCAGTCCACGTTTTACAGCCATAGAGTAGTGTGGTTAGGACGACTGTACGGTAGACCTTCAGCTTTGTTGTGAAGCTGATCCCTCTCCTCTCCCAGACATTTTTTCTGAGTCTCCCAAATGCGCTGCTTGCTTTGGAGATCCTGTTGTTGATCTCAGCGTCGATGGTGGCATTACAGGAGAGGGTGCTACCCAGGTAGGTGAAGGTCTCTACTGCCTGGAAGGTCTGTCCATTTACCTGTATCTGTGGCTCGTGGTACTGGTTTCCCGGGGCTGGCTGGAACATCACTTCGATTTTCTTGGTGCTGATGGTAAGGCCAAAGTTGTCACAGGCTAAGGGAAATCTGTTCATCTGCGACTGCATTTCCTACTCGGCACCAGCATTGAGTGCACAGTCATCAGCGAAGAGGAAATCTCTGATGACAGTCTCCTTCACCTTCGTGATGGCTTGCAGACACTTAAGGTTGAAAAGTCTTCTGTCACACCTGTACCTGATGTCGATGTCAAGCTCACAGTCTCTGAAAGCATCTGAGACCATTGCCAAGAACATCATGCTGAACAGTGTCGGGGCCAGAACACAACCCTGCTTGACTCCATTGGTCACTGGAAAGGCTTTGGATGGTTCACCATCATCCAGGACTCTGGCTGTCATTCCATCGTGGAATTGGCGGACAATTGCAATGAACTTGCGGGGGCAGCCAAATGTTTTCATGATTATCCAGAGTCCCTCACGACTGACTGTGTCGAAGGCCTTGGTCAGATTGACAAAGGTTGTGTAGAGGTCGTGGTACTGTTCCATGCATTTCTCTTGGAGCTGGCGGGCGGCAAAGATCATGTTGGTGGTCCCCCGACCTGCACGGAAGCCGCATAGGACACGGGCCAGGATCTTGCCTGCTATGGACAGAAGGGATATTCCTCTGTGATTGTCACAGGACTGGCAATTTCCTTTCCGCTTGTAGATGTGGACAATTGTAGCATCTCTGAGCTCTTGTGGTAGCTGTTCCTTGCTCCACATGGACTGGTATAGGCTGGTGAGCTGTCTAAGGGTGGTTGGGCCGCCTGTCTTGTACACTTCTGCAGGGATGGCATCAGAGCCTGGGGCTTTCCCAGTGGAGAGCTGTTTGATGGCTTTGCTAACCTCATCTTCCGAAGGTGGGATGTCCAGCTCGTAGTTTATTGGCACCTGGGGAAGGCGAGCAATGGCTTTGTGGTTGATCTGTGCAGGCCAACTGAGCACACTACAGAAGTGTTCCGCCCATCTCTCCAGGACCAGCTTCTTTTCTGTCAGCAGGGTAGAACCATCAGCACTGAGAAGAGGGGATGATCCGGAGGACTAAGGTCCATAGACAGCTTTCAGGGCATCATAGAGCCTCTTTGTGTCGTGCCTGTCAGCAAAGCATTGAATCTCGTCTGCCTTGGCACTGAGCCAGGAGTCCTGCATGTGGCGTAGTTTGGCTTGAATTGCACTACGGAAGTTGGTGAAGGCTGCTTTCTTTGCCATGTAGGTAGGGTCATTCTGGTGGGCCCGCAGCAGTCGGTGTTTCTGATCTAACAGCTGCTGAATTTCTGTGTTGTTTTCGTCGAACCAGTCCTGGTGATTTTTGGTTACTGGGCCTAGGCATTCGAGGACAGCCGAGTGAGCGTTGTCCCTGAAGGATGCCCATTGGTCCTCAATGCTTGGCTGGTTGAGCTGGAGATCTGACAGGCAGCTGTGCATGTGATCTTGAAACTCTTGTACCTTCTTGGGGTCTTTGAGTTTCATGACGTTCAGCTTCTTTGTCACTTTCTGGCCTTGTGGTCTCCTTTTGGGATGGATGTGGAAGTGCATCTTTGAGATGATCAAGCGATGGTCAGTCCAGCAGTCGGCACCACACATGGCTTTGGTCACTCTCACGTCCCGCCTGTCCTTTGCCCTGATGATGACATAGTCAATGAGATGCCAATGCTTAGAGCGAGGGTGCATGCAGGATGTCTTGTTCCGTGTAGGTAGGCGAAACATGGTGTTGGTGATGGCTAGGTCATGAGAGGCACACATTCTGAGCAGGAGGTGTCCGTTGCTGTTAGATTTTCCAATGTCGTGTTTTCCCAGTGCTCTCTGCCAGGCGTCGTGGTTGGCCCCTACTCGAGCATTAAAGTCACCGAGGATGATGAGCTTCTCAGATTTTGCTGAAGCAATGAGGGAGTCTAGTTCCTCATAAAACTTATCTTTGGTCTCTTCGGGGTTTGTCATGGTCGGAGCATAAGCGCTGATGATGGTTGCATTTGACTTCTTCCCAAGTGGGAGGTGCATTTTCATCAGGCTGTCGTTCAGACTCTCGGGAATTCTTGCTAGTTTCCGCACGTGAGTGGATTTGATTGCAAAACCAACACCTGCCTCGCGCCTCTCCTCACTGCTGTGCCCACTCCAGAAGAAGGTGTAGCCACCACCGGTTTCTGTCAGCTGGCCTTTGTCTGAAAAACGTGTCCCGCTGAGAGCAGCGATGTCGATGTTGTAGTGAGCTAGTTCTCTGGCCACTAGTGCAGTTCGTCTTTCTGGTCTGTTTGCTTTGGCATTGTCAAGCAGAGTCCTTACGCTCCATGATGCTAAGGTGAGCACCTTTGCTTTTTTTTCTCTTTGTGTTTCGACCGCTATTTGGGGATCCCCGCCAGCCACGGTGTGCTGACCAGGGTGAGGTGAGACCAGCTATGTTTGGGGCACCTTTTCTAGCCCCATCCTCTTTCTAAGGAGGCAAGCAGAGTGATCCTGAAAAGGGCTGCTCAGTCGCTCAGGAGGCTGCCGAACTTCACTGCTGTCTCGGTTCAGTGAAGAGCGACCACTTGTCCTGAGCCGCCTGTGTGCAGGTTTGCGACTACAGCTTCCAGTGTATCCTCACCTGCTGCTTTGCCGCTCCCCCATCGCCGCAGGGCTTAAAGTTGGCTAGGTGGTGATGTCATGACTTGCGCGGAACTTTGATTAAAGTGAGGGAGACTTGCGCAGGATCAGCCTCACTCTCTTGTCCTGAGACACCGGATCCAGTGGCAAGACAGAGTCAAGACGGCTGGGGGCGGATCAGGATGCAGGATCTGCTGGAAGGTGACAATTATGCCAGTCGACCGCCTTAGGGCTCCACTCTGGATTTTCTGTCAGGGTTTACTCCCTTAGCCTTTGACTTTTCACAAGACACCCGCAAGGCAGTGGGGCTATTTACCCATAGCTAGGACTGAGACAGGTTGTACTGGGTTACAGTTTACCAGTAGCAGAAATGAGACATAGCATGTCCTTCTATAGCTGATATGTAATTCTGTAGCAGCAGCCATTATAAATAACATTTCAATGTTAAGGCTTGCATTAAAGACGACTTCCTGGTTAAAGGCACTGGTCTAACTTATCATTGAAGCCAGCAAACTTTTTCTCCCCATTTGAGCAAAAGCAGTTTTTCATTGGCCATCCAAAACTCAATTCTGGGATATATATATATATATATATACAGTATATATATATATATATATATATATATATATATATATATATATATATATATATATATATATATATATATATATATATATATATATATACATATATATTGGTGTCCTGAAGCCAATTGGAAGTTTTGTTGTATTTTTGTCTTAATGTGATTGGGAGTAAAAGCCGTCAGCATCAGATCCCTCCCACTTGCCAAGAAACAAGGAGCCGCTAGCGGAGCAGCTAGTTTCATTAAAACAAACAGCATTTTGATGTGGAAAAAAGAGGCTAAAGGAGCTGGGATCTGAACGTCCAGATTTACTCATCGAGCAATAGACCAAAGATCGGAGGGAGGACTTATACAAGGAGCTTCTCTTAGAACCATAAAAGGATTGTTGCAGAGGTCAGTTTGCATGCAGAAAGTTAAGAAAAAATGGCTAGAATTGTGAATCTAAAATTCAAATTAAAGATCACAAGTTCAAGGAATTTAAAACAATAGAAAATAATAATGAAAGTTAAAGAAGAGGCTTCTCTGTGTCTAAAAGTGCAAAAGATGCAGTATTTTCCTCAAAAATGTTTATTTTGAATTCAGAAATCATACTTCTTCAATGTAAACCAAAACAAACAAGCAAAGCCACGAAAAGAGCTCTACTTTAGTTTGACAGGAGCGAAATCTCCTTGGCTTGAGAATATACAAACTGTAAAATGCATCATTTAACCAAGCATAATCTGTAAACCTAACTGGAATAAAGACAGAGGCGAGCACAGTCGTACCATGACTGTGGAACCCGCCAGTTACATGTTGGGCATTAGATGTATCGCACTATATTCAATGATGCTGTACTCCTACTCGTGTAATATTGCTTTTATACAACAGTTCCACAAGAGCAATTTATTAAATGACAGCAATACTGGATAAAATATTATGATTTGTTTTGTTAACCAATTATTTTGCACAGCTTAGAAAAAAAGTCCTTTCTAAATGTAGTCAGTAACTGTTGCTAAACATCTCAATCAGCATGAAGATGTGTATTGCTATTTCACACGCATGTAAACAAATTAAATATTGTCAAGTGCAAAAGTGAGTGCTTAGAAAACATACCAGTCGCCTGTTGAGTCGGTACCACAGAAGGGCTGATCAAAATGTGACCAGTGCCGGTGTAAAGTTAGCATGCTAGCGATTTGGCTTCGGCACACTTCGCTCACCTTTTCTTGGCATTTTCAAATGAAACAAAGAGTCTATCACGTCAAAAGTATTGTGGTTTGTAAACTGAGATAACAACTCCAACTCTAGCACTGCCTGTTTTTTTAAACTGACGTGAAATAGCTTAACCATGTTTACACAACAGCATACTTTGTAAATTGAATAAAGGTTTGTTTTTTGTTTTTTTGAAAGGCTGGGGCTTCCGGGTCAGGTAAGAAATCTTTTCAAACACCACCTCACTGTGGAAATTAAGGTATCCAACAGAGTATTGCAATTCTCACAGAGAGTTGACATTATTACAACGGTTAATTAATTAACGGTTACATGTGTTATGACCCGAGTGCCGGTTCTGATCGCGCTCGGGCTAAGTTATTCTCGCTGCCGGTCTTGACAGCTGCGGGCTGTATTCTGGCCTCACCGGGCTCTTATTGTGAAAGTGCTCAGTGGGGCTTCCGCCTGTCAACGGCCTGTCAGCTGATTGTCATTACCGTCGTTAGTGCTTCGCCCTTTTAAGGCCGGCACTGACGACGGTAAGACGCAGGTGTATTGGTCTACATTCTGTCAACGTCTCGTCTCATCTCGTTTTGCTGTTCAAGTCTGGGTCTACGCCTCGCCATGTTTGGGAGTGCCGTGAGACCTTCATGTCAGGTTCGTGTATCATAGTCTTGTCACAGTTAGCTCGTAGCGGCTGGGTTAGCCCTACGAGCCCAAGTCTTAGTTATGTCTGTGTTTGCCCTAAGGGGTTCATAGTTGTGTTTTGTCACGTCTGGAAATAAATAACATCTTGCCAAACTCTCTGGTGAACTCTGTGGCGTCTCTTGGTGATCCGCGAGGATCACCACATGACAGTATACTCCTGCCTGGTCGCCCAAATGGGGGCGCCGCATTGAGACGCCGTTTCACCGGGAGTTTGTGCCTTTATTGGACTGTTGTTTCTTCTCACTCGGGTGTCAACATCTGGGAGAATGCCATCATCCAGGGGCCGCGGTCGGCGCCTGGACCAGGAGCTAGCGGGCGCGTTGGAATACGCCGATGGGGCGCTCCTCGCCGCTACATTTGACGACACCTCCAGCTACATGCGTTGGCATCTGGGCGTCGCTGAGGAGTACCTGGACAGCCTTCCCCTCGACTACGACGATCATCCGGAGGTGATATCGAGGTGGGAGGAACTCGCCGCTCAGCGCGAGGTTCTTCGTGGGCTGGAGGAGGAAGAGAGCGGGAAGCAGAGGAGGAGGCATCCTCGCTCCCCGCGTTGGTGTCCCGTTCCCGTCCCGGAGCAGGTCCAGGAGTACGCGCCGTCTGGGGACCGATGAGGACGTCGGCGTAATGGCGCGGGCAACCCTCAGCGGAATCCCCGGCTGGACTCGCTGCCGGCGTATCCCGTCAGCGAATCTTCGAGAGCGGCCCCACCTTGTTTTCCTAGGGGGTCCTCTGTCGCCATCCAGCGGGGAGAAGGAGGAATGACGTCCCCCACAGCAGGAACTATCTCTGCCCCAGGAGGAAGGCAAGTGATCGTTTGTTTGTCACATCTTAATAATGATCTGCCTTGTCTGACTCCTGGGGGCGGAGTTCGGGGTTCGCAGCCCCCCGAGCTCCCTCCACCTGCTGTGGATAAAATTATTAAACCTACTGCCTCTGTGTTCAACCCCATTGAGCGGTCCGCGACGCCAGGCCAGCGTCGCCGGACGAAGAGGGCCCCTGCAGTGCTGGATAGCCTGCATCCTGCCCTGCAGTCACGTCTTGGACGGAGGAGAGGAGCGGACTGCGGCCCGGAGCCTGAGCCGACGAAGAAGCGTCCCCGGGTCTCCTCGCCGGAGCGGTCCGAGCCAGTGGGTCAAGGGTTCCCTGCCTCCACGCCATATGGGTCGTCGGCGTGGACGACAGCGTGGGAGGAACCTGAGGCTGCAGACGACATCGTGCCAGCTGCGGAGCCCGACGCAGCTGAGTCCGAGTCAGCTGATGAGAGTCGCCCTGAACCCGGATCGTCGGAGTCCTGGGTGGCAACAGAACCCGAGTGCAGGCAAGTGCTCCCTCTTATGTCTCTGTCCTCTTTTGTTGAGCATTTTTGCCTGCCTCTCAGACTTTGCTTCTGAAGGTTTTCTGAACTGTACTTGGTGTTGAAACGTGAAAAAACATTCTACACAGAATATTGTTTTGTGTACAAATGTAATTGTTTCTTGAACTGTACTCAACTGACTAACAAGAGTATCAGATCCTTCAGAAGGCTAGTGTTTACAGACAGAATTAACTGAGCTAACCTTTCAAGCCATGGATCCATACAACATCAGTAAATGTTAATAACGTCTATGTGGCAAAGCCCGATGGCTCCATAAGATGTCCTGCTATACTTTACACCAGAGGCCTTGGCATTTACTGAAACTAGCAGAGAAAGAATGAAAACTGGAGGAGGAGGCAAAACAAAGAATGATAAGTGAGTGTGGTCGCCCCCCCACTTATGAGATGCGTAGAAAATTAGATTTGCCGTCTTCCTTCTAAATTCCGTTGTGGTAGACTCAGAGCCGTGGGCTTAATAAATGACCTTGGTGTTAATGCATGTGTGACTCTCTTCTTCTCCCTCACACCCTCAGAGTATTGACTTTTCCCTTCACTGTGTTTATTTGAATTTCTCATTATCTTGATATTTTCTGAGAGGCTCGTGCTGCTTTATTGGAATCCTTTGCTTCATTGACTCATGGAGTCAAGCTCGCAGCACAGAAGAATCTTCCTCAAGTAGGAGAAAAATCTGTCACCTCCCTGAATTATAGCATTAAGTCTGGTAAAAGATTCCATATGAACCATTCCATCACTCCAGAGAAATATCAGTGTCAGACAGAGATGACTTGATTAATAATTTTATTAGATAAGTTTTTAAAGTTTGTTCAATGCAGCTCACTAACACTCAAAAACTTGCAGAATAAGGATTGTTTTCCAACATACATTCAATAATAGAAGAAGTTAGTTGTGTTCTTGAATAACACACATCCGCCCATGTACCCCAAAGTTGTCTAAATCTGTTTATACAACAGTTAGTTCTGACTGACTGAGCAATTTGATTGGACAATAGGGATTCCAGGAGTTATTATAATCCAAGATAATTGCACTCCAACGTTTCACTAGATATGTGTCACTCCACTTCAAAGGTGTTCATGTTGTCATGTGGTGATCCTCGCGGATCACCAAGAGACGCCACAGAGTTCACTAGAGAGTTTGGCAAGATGTTATTTATTTCCAGATGTGACAAAACACAACTATGAACCCCTTAGGGCAAACACAGACATAACTAAGACTTGGGCTCGTAGGGCTAACCCAGCCGCTACGAGCTAACTGTGACAAGACTATGATACACGAACCTGACATGAAGGTCTCACGGCACTCCCAAACATGGCGAGGCGTAGACCCAGACTTGAACAGCAAAACGAGACGAGACGAGACGTTGACAGAATGTAGACCAATACACCTGCGTCTTACCGTCGTCAGTGCCGGCCTTAAAAGGGCGAAGCACTAACGACGGTAATGACAATCAGCTGACCGGCCGTTGACAGGCAGAAGCCCCACCGAGCACTTTCACAATAAGAGCCCGGTGAGGCCAGAATACAGCCCGCAGCTGTCAAGACCGGCAGCGAGAATAACTTAGCCCGAGCGCGATCAGAACCGGCGCTCGGGTCATAACAGTACCCTCCCTCCACGGGCTGACTCCAAACGCCCCAAGGAACCACCCTGCCCCCCCCCGCCCCCCCAGGGTGGGAGGTTGGGGGACAGGTGCGGAGGGAGAGAAACCAACCCATGAACAAGACAAAAAAAACCATACAAGACAATGACAAGACTAAGAAAAAAAACGTACAAAGGAAAACAAAAACCAGAACTACAGGTTCAGATAAACTAGATGCAAGAACACATTACCTGCTCATACCAGACTTAACATGAAAAAACAAAAAACAGAGCATACTCGCTCATACCAGACTATGAAACAAAAACAGAGCATTACCCACTCATACCAGACTATGAAACAAAAACAGAGCATTACCCGCTCATACCAGACTATGAAACAAAAACAGAGCATTACCCGCTCATACCAGACTATTAAACAAAAACAGAGCATTACTCGCTCAAACCAAACTATACATGAAACAAAAAAAAACAGAGCATTACCCGCTCATACCAGACTACCTGAAACAAAAAAAAAACAGAGCACTAATTGCTCATATCAAGCTATACACGACACAAGAAAGAAAAAAAAAAAAATCAGAGCACCACATGCTCTACCCAGACTATACATAAACCAGCAAGGCTACTGCAAACACACATGAAGCAATCTAAAATTGCTTAGCATAACTTTACTATGGTTAGACTGTGGCTTCCAAAAACACAAGAGGCAATCTAAAATTGCCTTGACATAACATGACTGACTTGACTGTGGCTTTCAAAACAAAGGCATGAGCACAAGACACAACATTACCAGGACGAGGGGAAAAAAAAAAAAGCACAAATACAGAGACACACCCAGGGACCACTACCACCCCCCGACAGTTTATGTCGACCTGATGGTCAACGGAGGCGGACCAGGTGGCTCACCAGAGTCCAAAGTCCCGCACGTCCGCTTCTCCGGTGGTCGAACTAGGTAGCCCCATGGCACACATAACAGGTCGGGTGGCCGAACCGAGGCACCGAACCGGCGAAACAGTCCCTCCGGCGGCTGACCCGTGTCCCTCAGCCACCAGTCCAGGGCATCAACAACCCGCAGCGGCCTCCCTGACGAAAACAAAACTCGGGAGAACCGGGGCAAGCGAACAGGGATCCCCATGGCCCCCGGCGATGATGAAAAGGGGCGGTGATTCTGAGGGGATCGGTGAGCAGGATGAGCCAAGAATCCGCTCCGCAAAGAAGGGTCTGCAGCTCCTCCTCCGCCAATGGCGCTGCATCACCGCTGGACCCAGATTGGGTCCCAGCTGCACCCACGTTGGGCCCCGATTGGGCCAGAACCGCACCCGCGGTGTACCCCGATTGGGCCTCCGACGAACCCACGTCGGACCCCGATTGGGCCAGAACTGCCCCTGCGGTGGGACCCGATTGGGCCTCCGGTGCAGCTCCGCTGACGAACTCCACCCCCGAACCTGGGACCTCCATCTCGGTGACTCCGACCCGTTCCCCGCTGGCGACACTAAAAGAAAGCTTGGGGACAGGAAAACCGGGATCAGTATCACCGGTAGCAACGGAACCGGTTGCTACCGGTTCCGTTGCTACCGAGGTGCAAAGTCACCTCAAGGAAGTACTGCAGTCCGCCTGGGTTGAGTTTACTGGGACACTGTCCTAGAGCCAGATACTGGGGAAAGAATTCCTTGATACACTACTCACAAAAAGTTACGGACATTCGGCTTTTAGGTAAAATTTCAGGATGCACCTAAAATGCACTATAACCTTTGCAGATGAACTTAATTTGACCTTCTCTACCCTTTTGAATGCACATGACCAACTGTTCAGTGTTTCAATACTTTTTTCATAACGTGCTGTTCTCTAACAAGGTGCATAATTGCAAAATTCACAACAGTTCAAGAAACAATTAGATTCGTTCACAAAACATTGATTCCATGAATCAACCAATAAATTTTCTGGTTCAGTTAGAATTGGTATTTAAACAGTCCTCTCCATCATGCTGTTCACATTTTGACATCATGAGACCAAGACGAGACCTAACAATTGATCAACAGTACCTCGCCATTGCGAGGCTTCAAACAGGATGATCTCAGAGGGAAGTGGCCACTGAGCTGAGAGTGTCACAGAGTGTCATCAGCAGGTTGCAACAGAGATACAGAGAGACTGGAAGATTCACAGAAAGGCATAGAAGTGGACGTCCTTTGGCCACATCCCACACTGATGACCACTTCATTGTGAACAGTGCCCTGCGGACCCACATGATGAATGCCACTCAACTCCAGGCACATTAAAGGAAGGTGAGAGGCACTCAAGTGTCATGTCAGACCATTCAAAACCTTTTACATCATCGTGGTCTGCATGCTAGATGACTTGCAAGGGTACCTGACCACACCACCAGGCACAGGCGTCATCATCTTGCAAGGGCCAGGGAGCATTTACGCTGGACAAGGGACCAGTAGGCCTCAGTGCTGTTCTCTCATTAAAGTTGATTCATGTTGAGCAGAAATGATGGCCGCCAATGATGTTGGAGACATCAAGGAGAGAACTATGCATCAGCCACTGTTGTCACCAGATGAGCCTTTGGTGGTGGTGGTGGTGCTACAGTCTGGGCAGGTGTTTCTAGTCAGTACAGAACTGCCCTACACCTTGTGAATGGTACAGTGACAAGCCGAAACTACTTGAATAACATCATTAATCCAGTCATTGTGCCCCTACATGAACAACACAAGCCTAATTTCATCTTCGTGGAGGACAATGCACCAGATCATTGAGGTTGCATCATTAGGGAATGGCTGCTGGAGGCTGGGGTACCTCAGATGGAGTGGCCTACATTTTCTCTAGATTTGGATCCCACAGCAAACCCATGGGATTACCTTAGTCACTGTGTAGAGGCTCGTAACCCTGCACCCCACAACCTCAATGACCTGAGGGCCACCCTTCAAGAAGAGTGGAATGCCATGTCTCAGCAGACAAGTCAACTTGTGAACAGCATGAGATGTTGTTGTGAAGCTGTAATTGATGTTCAAGGGCACATGACAAGTTATTGAGACACTGACATTTTTTTGTTGTGGTTTGTGGTTCATTTTTTTGTTGACTTTTGTTTCAATAAATATTTTGAGATGAGGAAATCACCATTACATGCTTCTTCTTAAATGCTCTACTTTGATGATATAATATCACTGTGGTGTGAGCTTTTTACATTTTCCATAAATTTCACCCAAAAGCCAAATATCCCTAATTTTTTGTGAGTAGTGTAAGTGCTGGGTGATTGGGCTTGTGCTGGTATCACAGAGAACTTTTAGTGTTTGTATGAATCATTTGGTGTATGAGACAACAGCTCTGTCTTGTGCAGTGCCTCAGGGATCTTTTTTGGATCCATTTTTTTTTTTTTTACTTTATATATTTCCTTTCAGTCATGCTACTATCATAATGTTTCTTATCAACTCTAATCCAGTGACATTTAAATATACTGTTTTTTTAAAGCATCTGACTTTTATAAACTGTCTAGTTTAAGTAACTGCTTAACAGAAATCAAGCAATGATTAAACAACAACTTAATTCTGTTTGTAAACCCAAGTCTTCAAGGGGATCTAATACTGCTCTTAGAGTCTATTGAGTACAGTTCAAGAAATAAATACATTTGTTCACAAAATGAGATTCTGTGTAGGTTTCAACTCTAAGTACAGTTCAGAAAACCTTCATGAGCAAAGTCTCACTAATGAAGTGCAGCAGTCCACCTGGGATGAGGTTACCAGGACAATGTCCTACAGCCAGATTCTGGGGAAGGAGTTTCGAGATCATGCAGAGTGATTGGGTTTTGTCCCACATTGTCTGGTTAGGTCTAACCTGATGGGCCACATGGCCACATGGGCT